>JBCFYV010000001.1:20035237-20760237 GCA_039000515.1 Timema cristinae
TGACGGGGTTCGAATCTTGGTTGGGTGTACTAAGGGTGGTTTTCCCTAAATGGTTCACCACTAAACATTCCGACAAAGGCGGGTACATATCCTTTAATTTAAACCTTCCTCGTCCCTATCCCAATACTGTAAATATACGGGTAACCCGGATGGGTAGTAAGACGCGTTTTACAAAAATATGTATGCAGATACGAATGTATTTATAAAATACAGATGAACATTCTTTGAACGCATAACTTTCACTAATGTACACGCCATTTTATTTTTTTATTTTTTTCGAATGGACATAATCTGACAGTTTAAGTTATTAGATCTACCTTCACGTGTCAATACATCATGTCATGTGATCCGCAGATATCACTTTTCAAATGACTTCAAAAAAAGGATTAGATTTTCAATCCGACGCGTCTTTTATTTGTATGTTCACGGAAAACGTTTGAATGGATTCACCAACCTCGATTATTAATCTTGTTGTGATTTGTAGAACACGTTCATGCATTGGTCCTGTTGTAAGTATCTGCTAGAAGCAGGGGTGAACTGGCTTGATCAAAGCGGAACTAAACTACAAATACGACTGTCCTTAAATGCATTCATAACTACCACTGAAGCTATAAGCTAACTTGGCGAGTAGAAATAATAATTATAACCCCAAGGCCATTTTAGCTAAACTATCTTAATGTATTTATTTACTTACTTGAGGTATTTAATACGCACTTTCTAATCTATTGACTATATCAGAATATGATAATTTCTATGAGCGAGAGTGAAAGATCCTACAAATTTTGCCAGGAAAGGTATTTCCACACATCTTCCACGGTTCTTTTAAACGCCACAATTGACATGGGACCTACAGATTTACTTCCCCTCCGAAGGAAGTTGTGCAGCGGATTGTTATTGCTCTAGAAAAATCCATCGAAACCAGTTGGGTTTAAACTTACGAACATTGGGCCTTGAGGGGAGTATTTTACCCCAAGACCACCGAAATCAACAGCTACACTATCGATTTTTTAAGTCGCTTTTCACTCCAATTAAAACATTAATAATGTCTACCTATACTGAAATGAGAAAAAATGTTTCAGACAATAGATGTAAGTTTATAAATGATCCTCCACCCGATACTTGAGTTAATTACAAAGATGGTGACAGTCAGTACTCACTAAACAAATTATTTTACGTTTGGTTTAAGAAATTATTTACAAATAAAACTAAGAAGCAACGAACGGGAAGAATTTAAATTTAATTCCATCGTTAATCTTCACTAATGATGTATTTCGGCCACCCTAAAATTCACTCACTAGAACTTTTAATTAAAGTGTAGTAAATACAATAATCTACAATTGAATGGATAGTTATGTTTTTAGTTTAAATTAGTTGTGGTAGCCCAAATTAAATTGGCCCACCGGGGTATCTCTTGGTGTCCCGGTGGAGCCCAGTCCACACTTGACTACAAGGTAGACTGAAACTATTAACAAATTTTTGAAATGTTTGAGCATTTTTAAACTTAGATTTTAGACAAAGTTGTTTGATTCAGATTTTAAGAAAATTCGTCAGAAGGACAAGATGACTAATAAGAAATAAGAATATTTATAAAAAAAAAAAAATCACTTGAAAACGTGCAAAAAATTTTTTTTAATAAATTTTGAATAAGCTGATAGAAACTTGAGTCATTGATAAACGAAGAAATTCCACTGATTAAATGATTTTCAAAGCATTTTTTTGAAAGAGGTTTTAATTTAATTTTTTTCATAAATTATTTTTGATAGAAAATGTGACCACCTCTGTGGTCAGAATTCTTGGTTACCGATCCTTAGGTCCCGGGTTCGATCCCCAGCTTTCCAAAATGTATCTGTGAAGCAATGGGTCTGTAATGGGGTCAAACTTTGCCCCATGACGACAAATAAATAAGTAGCATCTCCCGTTAAGAAAACTTTGATTAGCGGTTGAAGGGTTCATTGTGCTAACCACATGACAACCTCTATCCGCAAATGTTGGCATTATCATAGCTCGATTGTGGTCTCGCAACATGGAGCCACATCAATACCTATAAAATAACACTAATAATATAATTACCTGTTGTTAGCTAATACTTATCAAATTCTTTAAATTTAAAAATAACACCTTAACACGGGAATCGAACTCGGGTTATTTGACTGAGTGCGCCTATGCTCTGACTACCGAGCTATTCAGGAGTTGTCCTGTACTCGGGGTCATTCTTTACTCATATTTTAAGGCAGAGTCTGTAATGGACTACGGAAATTGTCATCTGCGTATGCTCAAACAATTAAGATCACGAGCTAACGCAGTCACCTTGGTCTCTGGAGGGATTGTTTTGTTGTCAAATGTACAATGACAATAATTGTACGAATGCGCATACCTAATGGATTAAATAGACAAGCTATTATGTTTGTTAATTACGGTTATAGCAGCATCTAAATATCATATTTGTTTTTCAGTTTAAATAATATGATATTTAGATGCGGTTATAACCGTAACCAGCAAAATAATATTTACTATATTTATTATATTTATTATTTATTGGTCTATTTAATCTATCATAATGTTGACCACCAAAGAACATGATGTATTTTCTAAGGGCGCTTCAAAATTCCATTCGTAATAAAAATCAATTATATATATATATAATCGGTTTTAGCCACAAACCAACAGTGAAACAAAAAAGTACAATTTTGAAAGTAAAAAAAAAAGTATTGCGAGATAAAAGAACGGATAATATATTTTGAGTCATCGTTTTTCTAGAAATGAAAGACTGACGGGGAATTTGTCCAAACATCCCTCCACCCTTTGGAAATCCAAAACCAAAGGGTGTGTTGGGTTTTTTTTCCGTTGATAATATATCACCAACAGTAATTGTAAGTCAAAAACATTAGAGGAAGAGGGAAATACTAGATTACAATGAGCTACTGCTCAACAAATCGTCACTTTTTTTAGTCTTTTTTTTTCAAGCGGATGTTTGAGTAAATGGGGAATAGGGGGGGAGAGGAAATGTAACTAGAGAAATAACGAGACATGTGGGAGAGTACTGCTGCTTTAAAAAAAAATCTAGACTTATTGAAAACAGTCGTACAGAAAAGTTTTTTAAATACATAGCTAATCGTTGTTAACGAATTACTACCACGTGCATATGTAGGTTAAGAATCTGTACTAGCTTATAATCGAGCTATAAATAGAAGCGTACAGGGGGGAAAAGGAAGGCAGTTCAATTTTAGCCCAAACTGAATAAGTGCTGCCATCTGTTAGACGACCATGATGCCTTTCTTATGAAATTTTGATTTTGGTTAAAAGGTTTCGGTGATATTTAATTTAATGAAAAAAATTGCTGGTTCCTTATAGGCTTCTTGTTCTGAAAAATGTGTGTAAAGGGAATTTCCCCCTATTTCCCCTGTAACCTATAATTGAAAACAGATTCCTTAGAAACCTTTTCATGTAGGTATTTAAATAGTTATTAATACCTTTTTTTTTAGGAAAGAAGTGGTTTGTTAATAAGTGAAGGCTAAAAGGTTAAAATAGGGGAATTAAATTTTAATACGATTTTCAGGACAAAAAAACCCATAAGGACTCAAGCAAATTTTTAATAATTAATTTAAATATGGCAGAGACCTCTTTTAACCATAATCTAAAGTGAATCATAAAGGCCTCATATTGGCTAACAGATGGCAGCACTGACTCAATTTTGAGTTAAAATTGCACTTTCCTCCTTTTTACCTTGTATCCTTCAAGTGTATTTAGATAATATTTGTATTTATTACATTATATAAAATGTATCTAAGAAAAAATATATGATTTCAGTATTTAACTGTTATTTTTATACTGATAAATTACCCGTTATTCGCATAGGGGTGTTTTTTTAACATGTATATCTATGAACCAATCAAAGTTAATCCAATGAAAATCCAACAAGCAGAAACCGGAAAAGGGTAAAAGAAAAAAAGTAGTATTTAGTATCCGCTATATTGAAACAAAATGGAGGATGCAATTTTCAATTATCCTTGTTCTTACCAGACATCTACACCATGTTCATACAAAATTTCAGCACAATCGGTTTAGTGGTTTTTGCCTTAAAGAGTTACAGACAGACAACAAATCTTTTCTAATTATTAATACTGATTTATCACCTTTATAGATTAAGGGGTCATCATTTTTAGTTTAATCCAATAATTAGCGTTACTAAACATATTAATATAATTGAGGAAGCTTGAATTAATATAGATCAATTTATGATTATGATGAAAAATAAAATTAAAACACTTTCTGCATCAAAAATTAAAAAAATCACAGCAATTAAAAAGAAACGTAATGAGAAAGATGAGCAAGCTGATCTTTTTGGGGTCGAAACCACATTCAAATGGTGATATTTTTTCTCAGTCATTAATCTTCTAATAATATTAATGATTATTATGACGATAATGATATTAATAATAAAAGTATAATGATAGATCTAATCACAATTTCTTTAATTACTTAATATAATTTATTTAGAACTTATGATTGGAAGTCAAATATATGTAATATACTAAATAACTGATTATCTACCTCATCAGTATAAATAGATGTTTAAGAATAATCATACGACATCTGTGAAGTGTCAATATCATGCGGCAGCTTCAAAACCAAAGTGATTATTTGATTAAAAATGGAAAAAGTAGTGACAAATTAAACAATTTAAGATAAACTTAGTTCCTGGCTAAAGATCTAGAGGTCCTAGGCTCTAACCCCGATGCTTTTAGATTTTCTGTGAAGCAGTGGGGAAGGAACGGGGTCAACTCAGCCTCGTGAGGCCAAATAAGGAGCTATTCGAATGAAAAAAAAAAGCGTCTAAGGTCTAGGAAACTGAGATTAACGGCTGTAGGGTTCGTTGTTCTGACCACATGACTTCTTCTATCAGCAGAAGTTGCACTATCTTCCCAACGGATGGCAGTCGCTTTTTCTACATGACTCGATTGCAGGATGACGCTATGTAGTTTTTTTTAGTAGGATTAATAATTTATTTATTTATGATTATATTCAAAGTATACGCACATAGCTTATATTAGAAGCATAATATAGGTGTTATCTATAGATAACTTTATGTTTACCTAACAGTTTATTAATTCTTTGTTGATATTTAGTTGTTTTTTTAAATCAGTGTTGGCTGCGGAATATTGCCCGGGGAAGTGACGCTTGATAGAGCAGTACTAGCACATCCCTTCTTCCCTCCCTCCTCATCCACGAATTTTTGACAAGTTTTAACGTCCTAATTACTCGTTAGCACTTACACTCAAAATACCTTATATATGATCAATTCTAATAATCCAAGAATAATAAATTCTAATAATGTGTGGCAGATATAAACTCAAGGTGAGCTCGTGTTGTTGGAAAGGTCCAACCTTGAGGAAAGTGCCCCAGCTGACTGTTCAAAACTTACTGGAGGAAGTTGAACACATTGACAACTTACACGCTGGCCAACCTAATTATAATATGGGTTAATTGTTTATATTGCCCTCAGCAGCCGGCTCTTGGCGCTAGTTGGCTTTTTGCTCATTTTTAGAAAATAACCACTCCTCCCCCTTAAGATCAAGGAAAAACAATACTGCCTTATTAAAGGTTTTAACAAGATCGAAATAAAGGTACTAGTAAATATATAGCCACTCACTACCATTTGGGTGTTTAAGTACATTTTACAAATATTTAGTTATTTTGTGTATTGATCAGGCAACAAATCTGTAGACCTAGACAAAATATTGATAGAGGAAATAGGAAGTACGTGTGTAGGTGGAAAGGTGTAACAGTATTCGTCACTTCTTTAATCAGATAGGAGAAGTGGCGATACAAGATATTATATAGCAACAATCTTTGTTGGTAAAATGTAATTAAATAATGCTTCAGTAGATAGGTTTATTTTATTTTAGTTTCTACACGATTCTTGAACTCCTTGAGTGCATTTACAACGAGGAGAAATAAAAATCCTGTTCAAATGTCGCGATGTCGATGACAAATATTCAAGAATCTTGTTGAGATTGTAATGCGTAAAAAAACCAGCAATAATTTATTTAATTTGTTCAAAATACATAATTTTAAAAATAGTGCCAAAAATAGTTAGCTTAACTCTCGTTTCATTCCATACCGCCTTAAGTTGGGAGAGTGGGGAGCATAAGAAAAAAACTGTGTTTTTTTGCATCTTTTATGGTTTAACATTTTGTTGACAGAATAAATAAAACATAGAGTTTAATTTTCTTCACATGGTGATATCAACAGTTGTTGAATATATGTCATGAGCATAGAGGCATTATGTGAGAAACTTTTTAAATTAAGTAAAAAAAAAGTTGTCATTTAATTCCAGGACACACTTGACAGATATTCAACAACTGTTGATATCACCATGTGAAGAAAATTAAATTATATTTTTATAATGGAAAAATATTTTACTTATTTTAAGAGAAAAAAAGGTTTGATATTAAAACTGCAAAAACACTTACCTTCTCTTGCGTCCCCTAAATCCTAACCTTAAATCACCACGTAGAGTGTTTGCAGTAAACGTGACAGTTAAGAAACTTGAGACGCATTTGTTAAAGTACTGAGAGGTCTAGACGTTATTAGAACAAAGTGTACTAACATTTCCTTTCTCTCTCTCTCTCTTCCCATTCTTCAGCATTACCTCTCAATGTTTCACATTTTATCTTTACCTCCTTTTCACCTATTTTTGTTTTCCTATCTCCACGAGCAAACAATAACAGTTTTGAAACACACAGCTTACACACACTCTCCAAACCCCCACCCTCTTTCCTTTTCTCTTTTTCATCATCTCTCTTTCTACCATTCCCGTAAATAAAATAAAAAATCCCCCAGAACAGAATAAGGATAAAAAGAATGTTTCTGTCAAACAAGTGGCATTGAAGCTCTCCTTGGTCCCTTCACCCCTCCCCCTCCCCCCCCCCCCCCCCATACTATCCTGTCATGCCATTTCACGTTTACGAGTAATGAGATTTTGTGACACATTTCGGTAGACTAAACCTTTTAGGGTTTTTTCCCTCCGAACAAAATATTATCCCTTACACACTTGGTCCCAGCAGTAGTACAGTTTGTATTACACCGTGTGAGTCGTGGACTAGTCTTGAAATAATGTACGAATTGCGGCCCGGCTTTTTGAGAGACGCGTACGAATTGCAGCCCTTGTCTTTAAATGATGAAACATAATAAAAAAAAACTTAAAAATACCTAAAAGCATGCACACACACACAAAAAAATTACTAACCCAAACAGACACTTTATGTATGGAAAATGCAATAAAAGTATTTAATAACTAAGCTCTTGCATTCTACTATATATAACATTGATTTACAAATGTCTGCTTGATATAATAAGAAATAGTGCTGCGGTGTAGTTGTCAATGCACCTGGCTACGAGTCTTTGGGTCCCGAGTTCGATCTCTGGCTGGTACATTGGTTATTTTCCCTGAAAGGAGAACAACCCCAATAGTCATCAGGGTTTAGTTGATTAGGCTTAAGTTACGTTTAAGTGATTCCACTGGTCCACACCCTCATAATCTTATCACCCTCACACTCACTATCACCCTTATACTCACTATCACCCTCATACCCACTATCTCCCTCATAATCACTATCACCCTCATAATCACTATCATCATCATACTATCATCATACTCACTATCATCATCATACTCACTATCACCCTACACATTATCACCCTCATACTCTCTATCACCCTCATACTCACTATCACCCTCATACTCTCTATCACCCTCAGACTCACTATCATCCTCATACTCACTATCACCCTCAGACTCACTATCACCCTCATACTCACTATCACCCTCATACTCTCTATCACCCTCATACTCACTATCATCCTCATACTCACTATCACCCTCATACTCTCTATCACCCTCATACCCTCTATCAGCCTCGTACTCTCTATCACTCTCATACTCACTATTACCCTCATACTCACTATCACCCTCATACCCACTATCTCCCTCATAATCACTATCACCCTCATACTCTCTATCACCCTCATACTCACTATTACCCTCATACTCTCTATCACCCTCATACTCACTATTACCCTCATACTCTCTATCACCCTCATACCCTCTATCAGCCTCGTACTCTCTATCACCCTCATACTCACTATTACCCTCATACTCACTATCACCCTCATACCCACTATCTCCCTCATAATCACTATCACCCTCATACTCTCTATCACCCTCATACTCACTATTACCCTCATACTCTCTATCACCCTCATACTCACTATTACCCTCATACTCTCTATCACCCTCATACCCTCTATCACCCTCATACTCTCTATCACCCTCATACTCACTATTACCCTCATACTCACTATCACCCTCATACCCTCTATCAGCCTCGTACTCTCTATCACCCTCATACTCACCACCACTATCAAATAACTTCATCGGGATATGGAAAGAGCTTCCACAGAAAAGATGTATGATTAGTATATTCGGGCGTTCCCTGGGCAAGGGTACATTAGTACTGGCTAAGCTTTCGGTTACGGAGATACGAACGATTTAGTCCGGATGCATTATATATATATATATATATATATATATATATATATATATATATAATAGCTAAACCCTCCTAATGCAATCCTCTCCAGTCTAGTTGCAGTGTCTCACCAATAATTTGTATTTTAGAACCAGACAAGCAAAGAAATAAGAAATTTATTGCATACATTATCAAGCTTACTTTGGATAATGTGTGTTGGTAGTATGTATGTCCGAGAATGTATGCAGTTATAAGATATCGAGAGTGTTATTATTATTAGCACCGCGTCTTACTACCCGTTCGGATTATACGCACTTACGCTAATGTGTAATGGTAGGGTGATTGTGAGATGAAATGAAGGACCTACAGTTTAACGTGGAATCCGAACCACGGTGGAGGCCTGGCATTCCTCACATTCACAAGATGTCTTGTCAGAGGTGGGTGCCGATAGTGTTAAAAATGTTTATTCAACTCAAAAGTTACTAAAAAAAAATTATGCAAACCAGGAAAATATGATCTAAAAATTTTAATTACAAAAAACAAATTAATTAATAAAGAACGGTGAAACGGGAAAAACGTTTCCACAACCAAGGGTTCATGAATAGAATGTATGTACACAAACTAAAAACAAACAAAAAACTACATTCTATCAACATCCTGGCTCTATTTATAAGCTAATATTTTTGTAACCTCATTACAAATTTGATTACCTAATTCTCCTTGATAGCCATTCTAAATAAATAACGGCTTTAATGGCTGAATGTTTTAACGCGCTACTCTCGCAGTAGACTAGACTGCCTATGACGGGGAGATAGAGGTTCGAATCTCGATCAGGTGTAAAATAAATAAATACTTAGCATCACGTCTTACTACCCGTTCGGGTTATACGCTAAGATCGGGTGTAAGGAGGGTGAGTCTTCTTTTTTAATGATTCTACACTCTCCTTACACTCAAATTCGGGTACACTTTCTATAAATATAACCTCCCTGATTCCTAAAACCAATAACTTAATTTGTACATAATTAGTAAACCCAATCAGGTTGTAAGACGCAGTACTAAAAAAAACTATTTCCTTGTTTTATTTAAACGTTGAGTTAAGACGTTTCCCTCTTGGAAGGTAATTTATATTTTGCATACACAGCTATACGACCCTCAAACCATTTCACACAGAATCTCTAAGGACAAACAACACACCAAAACACACATAAATCCACCCATTCATCTATTACGGGTCCATAGTACTCGTCACTCATTATTAGGGGGCGTTGAAAGCCCAAACTCTCACCGACAAGCCCAAGGCGTGGTGGTACTCGTTACCTGTGAAAACAACTGTGGGATAGTAATCTACTTTACCCTCGTGTGTTTTCATAAATTAATACACAGGTCGCTCATGGCTATGACATCGTCCCAAACAAATGTTTACAGTGTTATTTTTTACACGAATATTTTGTTAAGATAAATACGACTCGTGAACAGAGATGAAATTAATCAGCTGCCTTATAGAGGGTGCTATATTATTTATATTATTACATATTATAGCACTAGAGAATATGTGTGTATCTAACATGCGCCATTTTAGATTTAACGCAAAGGTTTTGATTTTTCAGGACAGGATTTTATTTCAATGTTTCTTCCAGGTTATAGAGGGGGAAAATTCGAGTTTTTGATACTTCCTATAAATATGGAATGCTCCATAGGCTAAAAGTATTTTATATATACCTCTAAACACATGATCACTGTGTGTTGAATGTCTCTTATTATTCACCACCCCCTCCCCCTCTTGCAAAACAAAAAATCAGTTTTAAGAATATTTGATGTAAAGACACCAACTAAATAATTAATCAGTGTGCGAAGTTTCAATTTTGTAACTTATAGGAAGGTTAATTTAACTATAGTCTAAATTCATTAGAAAGGTTAAATGAGTAGCTAACAGATGGCAGCACTAACTGAATTTCAATTAAAGTTGGACTTTCCCCCTTTTTCACCAGTGCCCTTGAATGTTAATATTCAATGTTAAAGGAATTGTATATGTGATGTTTTTTTCTTATATAAATATTCAAACAACTGTCAAATATATTAACAACATTATAACACTATTATTATTCGTTAGTAAGATGCGAAGGATATAAATGGTTGTTGATCACATCACTTGACGTATGAATAGGTGAAAGTATTATTATTATTAGCACCGCGTTTACTACCGTTCGGGTTATACGCACTTACGCTAATGTGTAATGGTAGGGTGATAGTGAGATGAAATGGAGGACCTACAGTTTAACGTGGAATCCGAACCACGGTGGAGGCCTGGCATTCTCACATTCACAAGATGTCTTGTCAGAGGTGAAGGAAGGGTTTGGTAATCAGATAAATCTTTGCCGGGACCGAGGATCAAACCCGGCCGCCAGCATAGAAGTCTGACAACTTACCCTAGACCACCAGGTCACCAGGTGAAAGTAGATATAGTAAAATTTTTATAGCTGTCAGACAAAGTCTTTCTTATGATAATAATTGAACTGTAAGCTGTTCCTGCTGTGGGTGACGTCATCCTGCAGACAACTATCACAGTGTTTACCCCTTGGTCCTCCCAGGTGGGACATAATGGCCTCAGTCTGACGTTGGAGGAGACGGGTCTACGAATAGTCGCTAAAGACAGCCTAGGGATATATCAATGTCCAGCCCTCATTACTGCTAGCTGTTTGATAAATGACCGGATATTGCGCCTTGGGCCCTTGGTTTGGACACTGGTCAGGGGACTTGGAGGGTCCCCTTCAACTGCAGTGTGTATCAACGGGCCATCTTTCAGATCTGTAGCTATCCAGCACCAAAACAAACTTACAGACTTTAATAATCAATACCAACCACCATACTCGGACATCAGTGGCGTGGCGTGCTACCAGGGCAAGCAGAGCTAGTTTAAACTGTACTTGTGATACGTTCACATCACTCAGTAGAACATTTATTGGTCGGCTATTAATGAGCATACATTCCCATGTAAAGTAAATTCAAGGTGTGATTGGTCAAATGGGGACAAAATGGGGGAGAAATATCACAGGTTCAGTTTAAACTAACTCTGCCTACCCTGACAACACTCCACGACACGACACTGTCAATGAGTGTTCTACTGAGTGATGAGAACAATTCACAGGTACAGTTTAAACTAACATTGCTTACCCTGGCAACACTCCACGACACGACACTGTCAATGAGTGTTCTACTGAGTGATGAGAACATGTCACAGGTACAGTTTAAACTAACTCTGCTTACCCTGGCAACATTCAACGACACGACACTGTTAAATACGTACTAATATGCTTCAACATGTATCCCTATGCTTCATCATATACCACTATTCTTTAAGGTGAGTCACCTAGCTTGAATAAGATTCTCTACGAGTACTACCAATCATTATGAGTACGTGTATCTCACTCAATTGATTTTGAAAGAATAGACCTATCTATTTAACCATTTTAGAAAACATTCTAAATCAATCTTTAGTAAGGAGTGAATAAATATAAGTTAAGATTTAACTATTGTTATTTAAAAAATTGAGATAATTTTAAATTAACGAATTTATAAATGTAAATACTAGGGAAAAATCCCTGTACAACAAAATACCCTAGACAAATTATTTACACTCTTGGAATAACACTTATCTTATAGTAAACTTTCATTCATTTTAAAATATTTACTTACTCAATAATTGGACATTTAAAAGGGTCAAATGGTCAAATGATCATTCATAACAATTTAAAATTCCCATGTAAGCGTAGTTTATACAATAATGAAAAATAAAACCTATTTAAAACAAGTTAAAATAACGTTAACATCTCCAGTCAAAAGTTTTGATTAAATTATATAGATTGAAGGTTAGTTAGATTCAATGAAAAGGTTGATTTATACTTAAATCTTATCTGAAATCAACGTCTTATTACTCCTTATTGGTATTCCAGATCAGATGAAGAAATCTGTTGTATGTTTAAATATATTTTTCAATAATAATCTTTTCATTTTTCTAATTCACATTTTATATTTTATTCAATTTAACCTTATTGGTCTTATACAGTTATTAATTGCTTCCTTAATTTCAATTTTTCAGTTTTCCGTGAATATGGTACGTTAATAAAGTACCGAAACATGTTGGATTAAGCTTCCAGATTTCTTCATCTGATCTGGAATACCAATAAGGAGTAATAAGACGTTGATTTCAGATAAGATTTAAGTATAAATCAACCTTTTCATTGAATCTAACTAACCTTCAATCTATATAATTTAATCAAAACTTTTGACTGGAGATGTTAACGTTATTTTAACTTGTTTTAAATAGGTTTTATTTTTCATTATTGTATAAACTACGCTTACATGGGAATTTTAAATTGTTATGAATGATAGTTTGACCATTTGACCCTTTTAAATGTCCAATTATTGAGTAAGTAAATATTTTAAAATTAATGAAATTTACTATAAGATAAGTATTATTCCAAGAGTGTAAATAATTTGTCTAGGGTATTTTGTTGTACAGGGATTTTTCCCTAGTATTTACATTTATAAATTCGTTAATTTAAAATTATCTCAATTTTTTAAATAGCAATAGTTAAATCTTAACTTATACCTATATATTTAATATTGCCTGCTTCTATTTGTTTGTTTTTTTGTTGTTGTTGTTCCTTTTACTCGCTTCCTTTCATGCATTTCGTTTATCTTATTTAATTTGTCTACTTGTTTGCTTTATATCTATTGGTGTTGTTTGCCTTTCCATTTTTGTTTTCAATTGTTTTACTAACCCGTTTGCTTTGTTTGGATGATTGCTTTCACAATTGTTAGGCTCTTTAGTGTTTCCTTATTTATTTAATAGCTTGTTTTATTATATTTATTCCCTTTTTAAAATCATGCTTTAAATGTTTTATTTGTTTTATTGTTACTTATTTATTGTTCGTATTGCACGACTGTTTTACTAATTGACTTGGCTAACTTGTTTGTTTAGATTTGATAGTTTAATTTGCAATATGGCTTTAAAAGTGTTTTTTGATACTTTACTTTTTCTTTCTTTCTTATAATAATTTATTGTTTTACGAACACACTTTTCTTGCTTGATTAGCTTACTAATTAGATTTTTATGGTTGTATGGGTGAGACCCATTACTTTCCTTCTAAGCAAAATTTCAAGTTTCCAAGTCGAGCGGTTTTGGAAATACGGCAATGATTGAGTCAGTAAATACACACCTTTCTGCCCGCCCAACCTTCTTCGGAGATAAAATTGAGAAAACCCTTAAAAAGTATCTAGCGCAATTCTAGAACTGAACCTTCGTTTTAAAATTAAAGCTTCTATGTCCTCTGGTTAAAAAGATACATCAGCGAATTGATTTATTTTGAAAACTTTCGACACTTTTTTTTATCCCTTGGAGGTCAAATTTCTCAAGTCTCATCTTATCTTTTGTCTAAGACATAAAAGTAACCTTCGCGCCAAATTTTAATTTTCCAGGCCCGTAGATTAGGGAAATACGGTTATGAGGGATTTATTCGGTGAATGAGTGCATTTTGTATTTTATTATATTAATAAATTTATATAGACACGAAGCTGCTGAGATGTTTAAAAAAAACTGTTAGGTTCTAGGTTTTTAATGAAACGTTTTTAAAATTATTAGCATTGACATATATAAAAGTAACAACTTTTAATATCAATTATCAATCAATACTCGCCTGGCTACAAGGATTACAAGCAATTAAAAACTAATTTTGAATTTAGAACATTTTATTTCTGTTTTATGGGTCTATGAGTTATGAAATATGAAACCATAAAATGACTAGTCGTGAGTATATGTGTAGACTTTCACACATAAAATTTTATTGTTCTTTCGGGAACACCAGCAATTAAATATAGAGATTTAGATAAAACTATGTATCAGTTATTTAAATTGTTCAATTGTTTTTATGGCTTGTAAGGACAAATTAGAATGGAAAATGTATTGGTAGCCATGGTATAAAATAATAAAAGCTATTCATGGTAGATTTAGGGAGTTTACTAGTGATCTTTATTTTAGTACCAGAAGTCAAAAATTGATCCTCGAAAGGCTATGCCGGTTATTTTCATGGTCTTATATCCAAACAAATTTTGATACAATTAATTAAGATTTTCCTTATATAACTTGATATTCTAGGTAAAACATTTTGAAAATGAATTACAAAATTACTTGGATTTAACAGCAGGAAAAAAAAGTTGAATATTATAAAATTAATATTTTTTAAACAAATAGCTCAAACATTTTAAAAATAGTACTTTGAAAATAAACTTAATTAAACTAAGTGAAGAATATAATTAAATCTAGCGCTGTCGGCCACTTGGCTTGTAAAGCTCACTTGTAGGCTTACACCATGGAGTTTTTTTTAAAGATATACATTAAATGTGTATTAACTTGGTTGATTCTAGCTAAACTAAATAAAATATACTTTAAAAAACTTATTATAGAAATATGATGAATTTATACATTTTAATTGGAGTAGATAATGAATATTTAGAATTAACTAATTAGAGATATGTAATTAATAATTTAGTGATTTTTATTGGATTAGATAATAAATAGTTAGAATTAACTAATAACAGATGTGTAATTAATTGAATAAATTTAATTGGATAAAAATATTTATAGAAAATTAACTATATATGTTGGAAGAATTGAGCAATTCTAGTTATATGAAAATAATAAAAACCAACAAATAACAGATACATGATCAATTGAGGAGTTTGGTGACCTGGTGGTCTAGGGGTAATGGTGTCAGACTTCTGTGCTGGCGGCCGGGGTTCAATCCTCGGTCCCGGCACAAATTTATCTGATTACCAAACCCTTCCTCTACCTCTGACAAGACATCTCGTGAATGTGGGGAATGCCAGGTCTCCACCGTGGTTCGGATTCCACGTTAAACTGTAGGTCCTTCATTTCATCTCACAATCACCCTACCATTACACATTAGCGTAAGTGCGTATAACCCGAACAGGTAGTAAGACGCGGTGCTAATAATAATAATAATTGAGGAGTTTTAATAATATTTTACTAAACACTAACAGAAGTATCCAAATAGTTCTTTGTTTTCCTTAAAACAGACATAAAATACTATTTATTTTATTACTATAAACACGGTTTTTAATTGATTTAAAAATTAATCTGAATTGTAAAATTCCTGCTTTAAGGCATACAAGTTCGTATACAGGAACTACTAAGTGTAAAATTGCAGCCCTCAGCTTGCGGTAGATTTCACTCAACACTCCTGACTGACAAAAAACTCTTCATTTTATTAATTTAGATATTAAAACTGATTAATTAGAGATAAATTTTAATAAATCTAAAATATTTAAAACTAAATAATCACACATAAGTGATTAATTGACTAATTTTAACTATATTAAATTAGAAATATTTTAAAACTAAATAACTATAGATAGCATAAGTTAATAAATAAATCAGCTCTAAATTAACTTAATTAAAATTATTTATAACCCACTTATGATTGATAAACATGTGTTGACTTGAGTCGTTTTCATCCTGTTTTTTATCCAGGCTAAATATGACGAGAGTTAAAAAAAAAGAGTTTTTTTTGCTTAAAAACCGACAGAGGAACCCCACTAATGCTTTTCAACTTTTTCAAGTTTCCACTTTTCGTTTTATTAATACTTTTTTTAATGGATGAAAAATCTAATATAACTGTGAAGGATGGACGGGTAAAAAGGGGGGAGGGGGTAGGCATGTAGAAATATTTGAAATGTTCCATCTTTATGTTCTGCCGAGTCAAGATAAGTTCCCACAGGCTATAAAGGAGTCAAGTCATCCACATCCTCATCTTTGCTCAATTTAATAACGATTAATTTATTTCAAGCAAATGAGAGTCATTTTAATAAAGGATTTTAGAAAACACTTTTTTTTTACATTCTCATTTCAAGATAAAGTATTGTGATAACGGAAAAAAAATCGATCTTGATATTATGATGAATCTTTACGTTTTGTGTGAACCCGAACCCCAAAAGTTGATTTTACAACTCTGCTTGGCCCCATGTCGTTCTGTCTGTCTGTCTGTATGACTATCCTTGGCCAAGGATGGATTTTCTTCAAACTTGATATCTATATTTTATAGCTTTATACACATGGAATTATTTTTTATGTAACCCTAGCCCTCAAATTAATGATAGTTTATTTATGAGTGATTTTTTTTTATCAATTCCAACATTTGTTTAATATCTATAACGATTTTATTTCAAATGCATATCTAGATTTGTTTGACATAACTATTAGAATCGTATCCTTGGTTTTTGAGCAAAAAATTCGTTAAATTTTAGAATACTGATGGGAAATTTTTAGAAAGTTTGAAATATTTCGAGAATGGCTCTTAATGATTTTGTTTAAAATGTATAGCTGAGGAGTGTTTCGTATGACAAATGAAACTGTATACTTAATTTTGTGGTGAAATCTCGCTTTTGGTTAGAGAGTGTATTGGGTATGTTTTTTCACATATTTAACTTCTCCTCTCCCCTCTCTACCCTTTACCCACTCCTTTTTTGTCTTATTATTATTATTATTTTATTATTATTATTATTTTTATTATTTTGAGTCCAGAAGAGCTTTGGTTCAAACCAGAACAAACAGAGTCAGAATTAGTAGTTGTTGTAGTAGTAACCACTGAGCTAACACAACCGTAATTACTTCAGCCCATCCGCAGTGCAATTTTCACAGGAACCTTAGCTGATGCTAGAATAGTTACTAGATCTTCTTTCACGTATTCATACGTCAAGTCATGTGAGTTGCCGCTTTTGCTATTGATATATATCATCAATATACTCGTATATACAAGATAACAATGTAGAATAAGATAGTGTAGAAACACTGTACTGTGCAATAATATAAAGTACAGTAGCCCCATGGCGTCTTTGGTGCTGACTGACAGCTCACAGCTGACGGCTTTGAAAAGCTACCAGGCCAAATTATGTATCCCTACGCCGAACCAAACTCTCTGCAAAAACATGTGTCTAGCAGCTGTCACTTCTGACAGTCAAAATTTAGGTAAAATGTTGACTGTCAGAAGTCAGCTGTGAGCTGTCAGTCAGCACCAAAGAAGCCATGGGACTACTGTAAGTGATAGTGAAGGAAGCCAACCTGAAAGGATAGTAAAACACACTTCTCTATTCATTTCTTCTCTTCTTGTCTTCTTGAACTATTACACTTTACACTTATACATTTACATATTGTTTTAAATTTTCGGAAATATTCCATTATCGTATGAAGAGATACATTGAAAACATACAAAACACAAAGAAAGATATGTTGTGGATAAAACCCGGTAAAAATGGTGAAACGCGATAAAGCGAAAAGTGACATACAAATATGGAATCAAGTTATTTTTCCTTTTGATAGTTTTTAGATATGATTTACAATGTTTTTGAAAAGCGAATTAAAACTAAACTATCTTGTTACACGAAATTCTCCTATAAAACGAAATAATACCGCTTTTACAAAAAATAATCTTTAAATAAACACGAAATTAAGAAGAAATTAAGCAGAAATTTTTGCCATTCTGTAATTTATTAGTATTTCTTGCAGTTTTAAGATAACTTTAAACTACAAAATTGTGAAATATGCAGACAAATTTAACAAAGAATTTTAAAGCAAATATATAAGGTTTCATTAATAAATTTTAATTTTGTATACATTTTTGAAAAACATAAATAATATAATTCAATTTTAATAGTTTAGATCTAGTATGAAAAAGATGTGATATGACAATTTTTATAGGTACAGTATTTGGAAGAAATGTTTACAATAAATTAAAATTATATATCTTGTGATGACAATTGTGATACTTCATTAAAGTTTTTACATAACATCTAAAAAGTTTGAAACATGTTAAAAATGAAACTTTTAAGTCACATTACATGAATGAACAATATTAGAAAACGATTATGTACAGTACATATATAAATAATAATTTGTCGTGCAAATAAATGGTTGCTTGTGAATTTTGGAATTAAAGAATAAACAAAAATAAAAATAAAAAATAAGTAAAATTGAATTCGTTTCTTATTTGTGTTAATTCCCTGTTCCTTTGGATGTTGCTCTAATTATTGCAACATTAAATCAGTTTCTACTACATGTTTCTACACATCATTGGCGTTATCATCAGGTCAGATTATAAAATTTTGTGATTGTGTTCCAAGATGTTTAAGGAAAGAAACTGTATACATTGTCTCAATATGTAAATAATACTTAAACACCTCAGACAACATGTAATTTTTAATATACATGGAATATCATTGAAAAATATTTTAAAAACCAAATTTTAAAAATAATAAAACCATTCTTACGGAGCTCTAGCTATAGAATTACATGCTTCTATAAAATAACAATAATATGATAGTATAGTAAAATAATTTGTTGCCGCAAAAAATATTTGTATTTTATAAATGTTTCTTTCAACTAAAATCTTTCAATGGATTGAAAATTAAATATGTTGCCAGCTTGTACTCACAAAATGCCAGCACTTATTAAGCTATATCTATTTAAATATGACATCAATCTAGCTAATCCTGTAAGATATCAATAATTTCACGCTTATGACGTTTGGTTCAATTTGGGATTATCCTAAATGAAAAACACGGGTCGTTTGGACCATCAAGGCCATAGGTCATTTGGAGGAGTTACCTTGAGGGGTTGTCTACTTCTGATTCGCGTATCTAAGACCAATGTCTGTTCAATCGATTGATGGTTAGGCTAGGTTATGTTAATGTTAGGTCTGAAAAATGAAAGGGAGAATTATTTTCCTCCTAAGTCATACGTCCTATCTGGTCCAAATGACCTCACATTTACTTACTTACGCTTTGCCAAAACATCCTATATGGATATGTTCAAACGGCTAACATTTCAGGAGGAATATGCCAAAGGTCCTACGACCATATGATCAGGTATGACAGAGTTAATTTTTACAAATAAAGGGGAAGCATACCAAATAAAATAATTGAATTGATCATCAAATGTTTAACAACTCTCAAATACAATACAATTTTAAAGATTATTTTCTTGTTGACGCCGTGAGATGATTCAGTTAGGCAATACATTCAACAGAATTGTTATGAAGGTTGCGTTCAAAACAAGTCAAGGAAACTATTGCCACGTAGGCATAATGTGAGAGGGGAAAAAAACAAAAAAGTTTTAGAACAGTGTTTATCATTTTTTTTTAAATAGAGGACCACCAAATATAAGTTATGTGCACTGGGGGAGCACAAAAGATCCATAGAGGTGGAGGGTTGGGGGGAGGAGGGAGATAGATGTATGAATTGTATAGCTGGTAAACACCATTTCTAGGAAATTTTATTTAATATTACGGTACTTTGAGTAAGACAAAAATCAATGTATTAAATTAAATGTATTAAAAACTAATATAATAATTACATTGAATTAATAAGATATATTTGATTTTTTTTATGATTATTTTTTTAAATTCTAAACACCATAATTGTTTGATGAATAATTGTTAGATTAGTTGGCTGTTAGTACAGACTATCTTTTTTCTGTTACTTATGTTTACCAACAAAGGAAATACAGCATAGTTTGGATATATTTTCATTGTTAATCTTTTACATTTTAAATTTTTGTATTATATGTGAGCAGAATTATTTGAATACACGTATTTGCGTGGAAGGAGAATGGAAAAAACCCCACGTTACACCCAACCTTGATTCTAGCCCCAATCACCCCGTCTTCGAGAGTCCAGTATACTAAGAGAGTGACGCCTTATACCATGTGGCCACCGAAGCGGGTAAAGCCACTCTTAAAAGGGATTAACTCATAGACCTCCAACCAGAGCCACAGACGTACTAGAAAACAAAACAATGGCTACACAATAACTAACACGTTCCCGTGAGAAAATAAAATAAAACTAATCGACAGCGTACGAGGGAGCACAGCTACAAACTACCAGGGATGGTTTCCCTCCCCCTCAAGTCCATTAAAACCACCACTCAGAGGGAATGGGGCTCCGAGGACCCCCTACTCCCACCCGACTAGATACACGAGCTCCCCTCTATCGGGGGTGACAGCAACAGTTCGTCTGCGGTTAACCGTCAATTGTCTCCGACGCTCAGGTCCCGCGTCTCATTATTATACCTCCCGGCCCGGACACCTTTCTGCGCAGCGCGCTGCCCGGACAGGGGGTGGTTGGGGGCCACACTGGTCTCAATTAAACCTGAAATTTACCACCCTCCCCCACTCCAATATGTACTCTTACACTCTATAGTTTCTATTTAGTTAGAAGACTAAAGAGAGAAATTGAAGTCCAATTTGCTCCCCTTACCCCTCCACAAACCACATTCTATATTATTTACGTCTGTTATTTTTAAAATTCGTTAAGGGAGTTGCCTAGGTAGCTGAAATATTTCCAATCGTATGTTGCAGTTAGATTAAATATTGCCAATACTTTTAACAGTTCAGGAGTTACGCGTTAACTGGAACGGACAGACACAAAACTATTTTCTATTGCCTTATACATACATAGACAAAGAAGGGAGCAGGAATGTAGGAAGGCAGGGAGGTATGGTTGGGAACAGGAGGTAAGTATTTAGATAATAAATGGTACAGACTTCCTCTCTTTTTATCTTAAACTAGAGATTTTTACTAAAAATTAGTAATATTTTTGAAACTCAATTATATACATTGTTGCAGAAATATCCTTAATGAAATAATATATACTGTTACAAAAATACTTAGAAAATATGAATATCTTTATCCGCCAAAGGGATTAACAATCAACTTAAATTTAAAAGTGTTACATTATATTTGATTATAGCTTAGAAAATATTGATTTTATAAAAAATAAATTCCAAATAAAAGGTTTAAATTGTAATAGTACTACAACTTTAAAATAATAAGTTATTTCCTATCTCAAATAGTTGAGGGGATATTATGACAATTAGACATTTCTGCTTATATAAAGTACCCTTAAAGTAATTTCATAGGTAACTGAGAGTAGCCATTATGGTTGTAATGCTAATCAATGCCTGGATGTAAATTTAAATCAAAATCGTTATAGTTGAATTCAAGAAAATCGATTTTATATCGTTTTGCCCTTCAGTAAAATACCCTTATTTTTAGGGTTAAATTTAATTTTAAAAAAACCTCGGGAGAATGTTATGAAAACCCTAGATGCCAAGTCTTAGCACGATTGGTAATATGGTTTTGGCTCTAGGCAGAGATTTAAACAGACAGACGGCATTGTGAAAACCACTTTTTCGGTTTCAAGGGGGTATGAAGCGTCCACATTTAACAAAATCTAGAGTTCGTGGTGACCTGGCGGTCTAGGGGTAAGGTGTCAGACTTCTGTGCTGGGAGTCCGTGGTTAAATCCTCGGCCACGGTACAGATTTATCTGATTGCCAAACCCTTCCTTCACCTCTGACAAGACGTGTATTAATCACAACTTGTGAATGTAGGGAATGCCAGGCCTCCACCGTGGTTCGGATCCCAAGTTAAACTGTAAGACCTCCTCAATTTCCTCTCACAATCACCCTACCATTACACATTGTAAGTGCGTATAATCCGAACGGGTAGTAAGACACTGTGCTAATAATAATAGAGTTCGATTTTTTGACGATCACAATAATTTTTTTCGAGGGATCGAGATAAATTAAAAAGAGAAACAATTAGTTAGTCAATTATAACGATTTTTTTTAATACCTGACTTTCTATAAAGTACTTTAAACGGACTATTTCCCCAGCGTTCTATATATTCGTAATGTTAGCTATTTTAGTGAAAACATTTAGAGTGAGTATAGTAGTCGATGAATGGTTTGTATTTTTTGTTTACTGTACCATTGCACCAATTATATTAATAAGACAAAAAAATTAAGCCCCCAATGTTTATTTACCTATATTAAAATAAACATTATCAGCAATACGTTTGTTACTATTTTCCATCACAAACCAGAGCTGTAAGAAATAATAGCAATTATAAATAGAACCCAAGTATACATATATACATATCAGTATTTGAATATGAATGCTAGGTTTTGAATATTCGTCCACTTTAATGGTAGAATTTTCTTTTATAACTCACCAAAAGTTATTAAATAGATTACTAAATTTTCTCGTCTGTGTATAAAACACCTCCTCTCTCCTTTTCATATCCTGTCATTAATCGTATTTGTAATCCTCTCCGTAACTTAGAGCACATTTTGTAAATAGAGCGTGCTTTTATTAGAATAGGGATGAAAAAGGTGGTGCCTCTCTAAGCCATTGAAAATGTCTAGTTTAACTCTCGAGCGTAAATTTAATTTGATCGGTAAAATTTGAAAAGCAAGCTGATAACGCAAAAAAAAAACATGCTGGTGGTAACATAGAATGTACATTACTTAAAACCACTTTTTTTTTCTATTTCCCCCATACCCCATTTAACTTTGATAAATAAATGGTTGCGTTAAAGTTTATTTTTAATTATAATTTAATTTTCTTCTTCAAACTGGTGTGTTCAAAGTTACTTTTAATATAATTATCAATAGCATTTGAAAGTGCTGCTTACTAAAAAACTTTATTAATTAATATGGCCATTCATTTGACTTTATTCGCTTGACAGTCACCCATCCAAGTACTAACCGTTATATAGTTGGCTATATTCGGCGCAACCCTATCACAATATTTGGGAAGGTTCGCCCTATAAGTTAATTCTCACGTTATCAAGTAATTTAGATTATTTTAAACGAAGAAGTTTTCAAATAAATAGTTTTATTTTAATAATTCAATGGTATTTTGTAGACATTTTCAGACTAATAAAAAATTATTGGTCATACTCATGAAAATTCGTAAATAATTGAGACAGTATATGAGCACGTGGATTAAAGGTCAACCTCATCTAGTCTGGAAGTTTTCAAGTGATAAAGAGGTTGGAGCTCGAATCCCTAGTGGGTGTAATTAAAGTGTTATTTTATAAATGATTTCACATTCTCACTGCCCACAAATTTGGGTGCATTTCCTCTAAATGTTGTTTTCCTCCTCTTTAGTATATTAGTGCAAATAAAAATATTTTGAGTTTTCTGATCATTTTTTATTTAATTTTACAATAACCTTAGTTTTTCAGTCATAATTTTATAGATGTATAGGTAATATTAATGTATATTCAAATTAATTTAATTATAAGTAGTTTTGAAAAAAGTTGATAAAATCTATCTTTAGAAATTTAAAAAAAAGAGGCAGTTTAATTTTATCACAACATTCGTGAACTTATAAATGTTGATTGGAAGAAACAAATTATAAGAATAATTTACAAATTTAACAAATCAGTTTATTAATATTCAAACAAGTCAAAGGAAGTACATAGAATTATAGGTAAAATTATTCAACCTGTCCATTGTTTAAACATGAGAATATAGATGGTTACAGTTATATAAAATAGCTCAACAAAGGAGCATAAGGTGTGAAGCACCCAGGTACACCCTATAACCCACACATGTAGGTCATAGGTGTAAATAAGAAAGCTTGTAGCTCGTTAAAGCAGGACAATTACTAAGTCGTGAAATAGGATGAAAGGGAACCACTCTAAGGCAATATAAATAAGTGGTATTAATTTAACTCTAATTACAAAATTATCATAGAGAATTCTATTCCAGTCAGCTGATTGTGAGGCTTCCAACTACAACACATTAATTCAAATATAAAGAACTAAGCCACATACACTTACTGCCAGTTTAAGGAGCTACAAGGGAGGTAATTAACATGTTATTATTATTATTATTATTATTATTATTATTATTAGCACCGCGTCTTACTACCCATTCGGGTTATACGCACTTACGCTAATGTGTAATGGTAGGGTGATTGTGAGATGAAATGGAGGACCTACAGTTTAACGTGGAATCCGAACCACGGTAGAGGCCTGGCATTCCCCACATTCACAAGATGTCTTGTCAGAGGTGAAGGAAGGGTTTGGTAATCAGATAAATCTTTGCCGGGACCGAGGATTGAACCCCGGCCGCCAGCATAGAAGTCTGACACCTTAACCCTAGACCACCAGGTCACCTAATTAACATGAGCTAGCTATAAGTCTTTAGAGAGTTTATACATTACAATGTTACAAGCTCCTGGAAGATAAACTATTATTTCACAACTAGTAAACGGCGAACTACCAGGAATCTAGGCGCTACTAATACTATGGCTGGTCAATTCCTAATTAGTTACGCCTGAGCAATCAATAATATAATTAGTATATTACCCTTAAAAGGGGACAATAATACTAGACAAAATAGTGATAATTTTCGACCAACGCTAAAGGCGCCACAAGAGGGCCGTAAACACCAGACAAACCCCGCGGGCCACTACTATGGACAAGTAGCGCTTCCACAGGTTGCGCACCACATACCTGTACACAGACATATCAGAGACAAGTGTCAGTTACAGACCCAATTAGGTCGTGAAACAAAAGAATAGATAACCTGGTATCCTCCATTATTTTATTCTATTCTTTAAACTAGCCGCACCATGGTCATGTAGTCAAGGAGTCTAATCTTGACCTTAATAGTTGCGACTAAGCCTAATAGACACAAAAGATAGTGTATAAAGCTATAAACAATGCCTTATGGGCACAGAGAAACCTGTCAGCAGTACTGACATACAAGAACTGTATCATGTGACCATAAAATAATATAGCTCAAGGCTCAAAAAAAGATTACATCCCTCAGTACTTAAATTATCCACCGTAGCTTGCTCTGCGGCGAGGTGGTGACCCAGACGCCCCAATCATCGCGGTCTTCAGTACGTAGTCCTAGCATATGCTCGTAAATATCTTCCAGCAGTTCCTCAGACGAGTGGTTACAATAGAAGAGAATAATTTATAAATAAAATTTAATTTTTAGTGACATTAGGTTGTACAAGTTGTATTAAATAAACATGAAAGACATAAATGTGTAATATAATATATATGCACAATATTTGATTGATATTTGAAATAAATTGGTAAAATTAATTACAAATTATGATACTTTGTAACTATGAATGTCTTGAAATTATAATACACACCTAAAAATGCATATTAAATACATTAATACATTAATACATAATACTAATAATATTAAATTGTAGACATTTAGTCAAAGTTATACTTAAAAACCCGCCTCGGTGGCGTAGTTGGCTAACGCGCTTGTCGTGTTGAGCTCGACTGCTGAGGACGGGGAGATCGAGGTTCGAATCTCGGTCGGGTGAATTGGGGGTGGTTTTTCCTAAATGGTTTTCCACTCTCCCTCCACGCAAATGCGGGTTCACTTCCTCTAATTCAACCATTCCCAATTCCTAATCCATTAGCGTAAATAGTACTTAAAGCTTATAACCCGAACGGGTAGTAAGACGTGGTGCTAAATATTATTATACTTAAAACTATGTTTTTAAAAACAAAAGATGATGTGATCATGCATATTTCGTATTTCTGTATTATTTTGAGAATTGACAGAACAAGTTATTAAATTTCAAAAAATATAAAAATTGAATTTATTTCTTATCTTTATTTCTCTGTTTCTTGGTTACTTCTGAAAGTGCTGCAACGTTATTTATACATGTTTCAATGCTATGACGTCATCATCCTCAGATCAGATATTAAAACTATGTAATTGAATATTCTCTGTTGTGTGATTAAGGAATCAGTCTTCGAAGACAAGTTTCCTCGCCCGTTGGGGCATTTTTTATGAGAATTGGTCGTCTCCGCTTTGATGCCGCAGTGATTCTATCTCTGCCACACACTATTAGAACTTATTAGACCTGGTAGTAATAGTTTTAAACCTATTATAGGTCTTCATTGTGTATAAGTGTTAAAAAGTATCTAGCACGTTACATTATTTATAATAATTGTTAACATTTAAAAAGAAAAAAGTATCAAAATTTATTTTTTTTTAAAATAGAGTAATTGTTTGATCTTTCATCACGTTTAGTTTACGAGAGGCGCAAAATTTGCAACAATTAAATGAGATATGACAAACTACAAACCACAAATTAATCATCGACAAATTAATAATAAAATAAAAAGACTGTGGTGGGACAAATACTATGAAATTAATTCTAAATATGGAATATAAATTGTTTTGAAAATGTCCTCTCGGTTGTGTTGTTCATTTGGGAAACGGCGGGCGTTGAGGTGGGGACTTCATCGGTCAGTTGTTTAATTAAACTTAATTAATGTACTACAATCGAAGTAATTGGTTTTTGGTTGGCAGCGTTTTTAATTAGGTACTGTGGTTTTTCACACACACACACACACACAAAACACACTAACTCTCTCTATCTCTGTCGCGGGGAAGTTTCCAACTTTTCGAGTGGAAATAAACTTGTATCGTTTATTACGAGAAAAAGTCAAGTTGATTCCAGAGTTCGGAAACAAAATTGTGTGTTTGAAAGGAAACTTTTTTCGGTTGGATTTAGTAGAAACTACGTTATTTTAACTTTGCTAAATTCAATTTGCAATTAAAATGTCACGGTCTCTGCTGAAGACTTAAAAGTCTGTACATGTGAAATTGAATCCACTTCTAGTTCAACGAATCGAATTTTTTTTTATTCCCCTATTGAAACTTTACACCATTAAAAAAATATACACACACAATTTTAAGGTTCAAGCCCACATCTATGGGAACGCAGACTAAACGCCAAGATCGTCTAGTCTAGTTTGCCGGGATATGAGGAGGTTGGAGCTCAAATTCCGGATGACTTTTTTTTTTATAAAACCAGTTCTTCCTCTCCCTCCACGAAAATGTGGCTACATTGTCTCTAAGTTCTACCTTATTTATATTAGCCCCATTATTGTAAATATGCGTAGGGTGGGTATTTAAACTCGGAGTATAAAAAATATTTGCGTTACAGGTGTCTAAGACAGCGTTATCATTGATATCGTTTCTAACAAATATCTTTGTGACGTAACACATCATATATTTATGAAGAAAGCAGATATTTTAGGAGTTTATTAACAAGAAACAAGATAATAAATGAATATTGTATTTGCTACTCTAATCGTAGGTCAGAGTTCAGATACCAATCGCTATACTGAGGGCAAGTTTTTTCCTTAATGGTTTTACACTCTCCCTCCAAGCAAATACAGGTACGCTTACTCTTAATTTGAACTTCCTCATCCTTTACACACAAGTGTAATTTGTTCATTTGCATACAACCCGAACGGTTGATAAAAAAAGTGGTGCTAAAAAATAAAATATTGTATTTGCAGTCGCTTAAATAATAAATATTGTCCGTGGGCTGTAACTAAAAACGAGGCATAGACTACACAGGTTTAATTGAATTATTTTTGTATTCGATAAATCCTTGTATAGCATATAATAGACCTTTCAAAACCACTCCGTGTTGTGGAGGTACATTTTACAATAGCTCAGTGAAATTTGTGAACAGTTGCCCATTGTTTTTATAACATTCTTTTTTAGTGTAATCTGACCAACAAATACAGAAAAGATAGGTTACATACAGAATTGAAAATTTGCTATCTGTTGTTCTCTTTTATTGCTCTCTGAATAAAAATGAATAATAATAGCTCCCACAAGTCGGGTAACGTTTCATTAACAATTTTATCATTGAAAAACAAAAAAATTAATAAAATATATATCTTGTATTTTCCCTTTATGACTAATTTTCACCGTCCCTCATGTTCGGATATAATCCATGCCAGACTTTGTAGGCCGTTTATTTTTAACAGTTGTAAAAGTTCTTGCACATAATTTTGAAAGGTTTCATCAAGTTTGTTGTTGTTGTTGTGTTATCAATACGTCTTACCAGGGGCCCAAGTTATCTGCATTTTACTAAACCAACGGAGTAGAGATAAGAAAGTTAGATCTTATTATTGGAGCTATTTAACGTGCACTCTCTTGAAACGACTGAATATATCAACACTCGAGAAATTCCATGAGTGAGAGCGAAAGAGCCTACCCATTTTGACGGGAAAGATATTTTCACACACCTTACACGTCCATTATTATTATTAGCACCGCGTCTTACTACCCGTTTGGGTTATATGCACTTACGATAATGTGTTAATGTTAGGGTGATTGTGAATGAAATGGAGGACCTACACAGTTTAACGTGGGATCCGAACCATGGTGGTGGCCTGAAAATTCCCACATTCACAAGTTGTGATTAATACACGTCTTGTCAGAGGTGAAGGAAGGGTTTGGCAATCAGATAAATCTGTGCCGGGACTGAGGATTTAACCCCGGACCCCCAGCACAGAAGTCTGACACCTTATCCCTAGACCACCAGGTCCCCCTTACACGTCCACAATTTACTAGGGACTGACGGCTTTACTTCCCTTACAAAGGATGATGTGCTACGAACTTTTATCGCTCAAGAAAAATTTTTCCACACCGGCTGGGTTTGAACCCACGAACATCGATACTTAAAGAAGCACTACCAGCACGTCATAAAGAATTATAATTCGTGTAAATGTAACAACATAATATTAAACTTATTTTTGTACATATTATTCTAAACGGTTTGATGGGTTTTGTTCAAATTGAACATTCATATGTTAAATGACAACACCTCGGGATGTTCTTTTATCCGGACGCTATCCCTTAAATTAAGGATATTTTACTAATAGGTAATTTTTGAAAATTTCTATTTTTTAGAAAATAACATCAAACATTTTGTTTATATACTATATAATGGGATGTGTATAACATGAAAAAGAACAATGTATATTTGTTATTTGGGGAAAAAATTCGTTTACGGGTAGTTTTTAAATAGTTGATTTTTAAATTTGAAATTTTTTGAGATACATTCTACGATTTGGTCCAAAATTTGTGTCTGAGGACTTTTTTTTTATAAATAGTAATGTATGTTTATTTTTCTAAAATAATTTAATTTAAGGGCAGTCTACTTATGACAAATAGTAGAAAATTTGAAACTTTTGAAAAATTACTTATAAGATGATGTTTAAAATCGGTATCTGTGAATGGTTTTTAATTATAAATAAGAATAACTTTTATTTTTATAAAATGAAACAATTCGAAGGATTTTACATAAAATATTATTTAAAATTTGAAATTGTTTTAAACATGTTTGATTTTTTTTTATTAATATATGACGAAATGTTGTTGGTGGTTAAAAGAAATGTTTGTTTTTATGGAGAAAAACTATTTAAGGTTTACTGAAAACCTAGTTTTGAACGTTTTGTTTGATGAGAAAGTTTGTACGATTGTGTCGTAACATTTATTTACATAAAAATTGTCAACTTAATAGTATTGGGTTAAAGTGCTCGCCTCAATACTTGATATTTGTGGTTTTGAGCCCAGCCCAGGGGTCGGCAAATTTTTCTTGAGTGATAAAAATCCATAGAACAACTTACTTTGGAGGGAAGTAAAGCCATCTGTCCTATTTCGATTGTGACATTTAAAAGAACCGTGGAAGGTCTGGTAAAATATCTTTACTGTAAAAATTGGTAGATCCTTTTGCTCTCATTCATAGAAATTCTCGTGTTCTGATGTAATCATTTAGTTTAGAAAGTGCTCGTTAAATACCTCAAATACATAAATACTTTGCAGTTATTTGTGAGCGCAAACCAACAAAGAACTCAAACATTTATTCAGTGAAATCCAATATGTGTAGGATTGTTTATAACTGAATGCGATTTGTTGTACACTAGCCCACACACACCCTTTTATTTTCTAATTTAGCCCTTTCCTATCCCTATTTTATTTGTATTGATATATTTTAATATGATTTTTCCAAACAAATTTTATTAGCTTTAAAGTTTTATTTTTAAATATATAAATAACAGATAACAAAAGTTGTTAATTTTTTCCCCCTTCTTTATGGTTCTGCACACACACACACACACACACATACACACACATTGTTTTTGTTTTATCTTGTATTACTTTACAAAAACTAATAATGATAAAAAACCAGGTAAAATTTTTATAACAATTTTACGAGCTCAAAACATAAAATAATCCACGTACAGCCCCAACCCGTGGTAAGTAATTTCCCCCCTCCTCCCTCCCCCAACTCACCCCTACACCCTTACGGATGAGTTCAGAATCAGGTACTGCCATGACATTTTCAGTAATTGAAAGTCCTTCGAATGTCCACCCATCCCTTCATCCCCCTCATCCCTGGAGGGCGTTTGTCCTCGCTATCGCAGGTTTTATGTATGTGGGACATAGCCCAGATGTTGAGGTAAGCCCCGCGCATGCGCATAGACTGCAGAATCGCTGATTGCGTGGACTCAATTCTCACCCGTGACGACAATTAAATGCCACAGAGAAAGAGTGGTATAACTACATTTGATCATTATTTCTTTTAATTTTTTCTTACCCGTTTCGGTGGCCGCCTGTTTTAGGACGTCACTCTCACAATAAACAAAACTACAGATCATCAAACTTTTTTATTTATGGCCCTTTTTAAAAAGACTAAATTATTAGCGACCCCATGCGATAGTGTTTAAGTTTTAATGTATTATATTTCATTATCATTATTTAGACTTTATGGTTTCAACCCCCGAGCAAGCTGTACTGACTGAGAGGCCGCAATCTGTTGGCGAAGACATTTACAGATGAAGGTGTCACATGGTCAATCAACACAACGAACCCTTGATCCGTTAATCTCAGTTTTCTAAGCGAGAGCCACTACTTTTTCCTTCAAGTAGCTTCTCATTTTGTCCTCATGATGCTGAGTTTACCCCATTCCAGAACAACTACTTTACAGAAAATCTAGAAGCGCAGGGGATCAAACCCGGGACCTTTAGATTTGTAGCAAGGGAATCTGATCATTGGACCACAGAGGCTTAGTGAATTTTACGAATGATTATTAAAATTGTGTTCGTGACGTACGACGTTTATCTCTGCAATAAATTTAATAAATAAAGAATTAGATGTTGTGGTGTAAATTTCAATAGTCCTAAAACCTGCTTCTGTGGCCGCATGGTCTAAGGCGTCATTCTCATGTTAGACTAGACTGCCAATGATGGGGAGATCGGGTTCAAATCCCGGTCGGGTGTAATGAAGGAAGTTTTACAAGTTGGTTTGCCACTCTCCCTTCACGCAAATGCACGTTCACTTCCTCTAAATTTACCTCCCTCATTCCTAACTAATTTATTGTAATGAGTTCATATGGGTTTAATCTGTAAGACGCGGTGATAAAAATATAATCTACCGCATCTTACTACCTGTTCGAGTTAGACTCATAATAATAATTAGCTGCGCTATTCGGAATAGTTATGTGGAAAGTATCATTTTGGTGGAAATGTACACTCATTCACGTGGAAGTAGAGGGGGAAACGATTTAGTAACACCTCCCTTGATACATCCAACCGGAATTCAAACCTCGATCATTCATTCACTGGCAGTCCAGTCCAAAAGGAGAGTGACGCACCAAATTGCGTGACCACCGAAGAGAGCTGTAATTTTTTTTATCATAAAATTCCCCAAAATAATAAAGATTATGAGTCAAACCCCGGGCGTAAAATCGTCCAAGTCACATGGTTCCAGAGAAGAACAACGTAAGTTCATACCTTTGTAGGGTTTTTTGGTGTAAATCCACAGCTAAAAGCTTTTGGGGGGGGGGGGGAAGGACCTCAACGACTAATATATATTTTTTTTGTGAGAAAACAAACCCTGTTTTAATAGCATCCATCCATTTACGAACTAAAGTAAATTATACATCATTGATTACGGCTTCACTATTGAAAATTTGTAAACATTTAATAGGATAACTCTCTGATTAAATGATTGTATTTTTTTTTAGATTAAATTAAGTTTGTTTTTGGTAAAGCTCGGAAAATTTGCGGATGGCCCAAACGCAATAAAGAGCACCTTAATAAATAAAAACTTACACAAACTTATTGTTTATCCCATTTTCACTAAGTTAAATCATTTAAAATAAAATTCAATATTGAAGATTTTTTGCTAAAATAAAAAAATTAAGTACCTACTCATATTTTTCAATTTTTTTCTCGGAAATGTTGAGTTAAATTGATTTTATTCACTTTTAAAATATTATTTCATAATAAATAGAGTCATTTGATATTTTTTATCTGATTAAAAAAATATACAATTATATTAAGTGTATTTTAAAATCCAATTTGTTATTATAAGTTTTTTACCAAAGAAGCCCTATAAAAAATAAATGTATACTTATTTATTGTTAATATATGGATCTATTATAGAAATTTAAATTGAAATACGTATAATACATATATAGCTCTAAACTAATCGAACTTGGATAAAAAAAAGTTCAATGTTTACATTCAAACTTGACTCGAAGAAAAAATAAAATGCCTTCTTACATATCCTTAATTTTTACTAATATAAAAAAGTTAATGTAAAATATGTAATTTATCAACAAATCCGTTTATTGAAATCCATAAAAATAAGGAGACGCATTATCGTGAATATAATATTTATTAGTAGATATTGACAAATAATCTTTATAACCATATTATAAAATTAATACAAAATAATGTGTTAACATCTTAAATAAAAGAATTTCCTCTATACCAAACTGGTTTGTTTGCTTTCATTATTAAATCAGTTTTTACATGTTTTTCTACTAATAATTTTAATGAGGTTTTGAATGACCGCTTAAAATGATGCTGACTACAAGGATGAAGCTATGGTTTAGGTAATAATTGTCTTTCTCTCATTGGATGAGAGCTTGGTGCATCATCAATTGATATGGGGATTGACTTGAATCGTTTAGATGAATCTATAGTAATATTCTGGTAGGAAGAACAGTAACTGGCAATTACAAAAGTTACTAAACCTGATTTATTAAATTAATACGTCAAATCGTATAATCTGAAGCTGTGACTTTTTATGGATGGTATCCATATCAATACACTAACACTAATAGTACAATAAGATGTTAACAATATTAAGCAAAATTTAAAAAAACTACATTTTTTTTTTTTTCATACAGAATCATACTACACTGGATATCATATCTGAGGTAATTGCATGAATACTATTGAGAAACAGCGTTGTCATAATCTTGTTTTTTTCCGTGGTCAATCTTCCCTTCAATATAAAACACATATCACAATTCTGGTTCGTCAATGCTGCCAGTGGCTTCTTATTACTCCCAACATACACCTTCCGACATAACTGAAAGCGAGGAGATTTGGTAACAATTAGCCGAGAGAGAGAGCGAAGATAAAGCCTGTTTCTATAAAAAGGTTGGCACTATTTTCTGACTACCAAATTCCCTGCATCTTCCAAGTCTTCCCAGAAGGAATTCCAATTTTCCAGGAAACTTTGATTGAAGAAAAGAGTAATAAAATTTAATTTTTTATCAAAATGATTACGTGAGAAATCATGTATTTTATGTTTAGAAGAGGGTGGTTAAAAATTGATAATAAAATACATCTTTAGTAGATTCACAACCCTTGTTTAAGATGGGGATGTAAGGGACGCAAGTAAAGGTAGTCTTTTTGCCGTTTTTATAGCAAAACTTTTTTGTCTAAATAAATTTTAAGAAATGCTATAGTGGTAGCATAGAGTTTAATTTTATTCACATGTTGATATCAACATTTGTTTAATATCTGTTAAGGGTGTCCTGGAATTTAATGACAACTTTTTCTCTTCATTTAAAAAGTTTCTCATCTAATGCTGCTATGCTCATGACAGATATTCAACAACTGTTGATATCATAATGTGAAGAAAATTATACTCCATGTTTCTACAGGAGCAATATTTGATTTATTTCGACCAAAAATATTTGGATATAAAAAGAGAAAAGACACCTTTTCTCGTCCTTCCTACATACCTAATTTAAGAGGTTATAGGACATGTTTGAATAAGCGTACTTATTTCTTCAGTTCACTTTTATTTTGTCCATACAAACACATATTTTAATCTTTCAGATAAACCTCCCAAATTAACCAATATTTCAGTAATTTTACTAGATTTTTCAAATTTCTCAGTGTTTTCCCGGCTCTACCGATTTCCCAGGCGCGTGGCAGCTCTCCATAATATCTGCGTATACCTCAGAGGTGATATTTGGTGTATACTAACGTTATAAAGGCTCAATTATTCGTCCAATATTATGCTTGATAGACTGTGTGTTACTAGTGGAAAAGTTTCGCCAAGTTCATTTTCTTTAATACTGAGGTTATAAATTGAGGGTAGCGAAGAATGTTTTTATAAGGCTCAGGTACTGGTACAGCCATCAATGAGAGAGCTAGCGTAGCCAAGAAGATAAACAGATACACCTGGGCCTTCATCTAGAACATGGAACATTGGTCGTTGAGGAAACAAGAATACAAACACCAATAAGAGAACAATCTCTGCAACATGAAGCATGAGTAACTAAATAAACATTATGAAGAAATCTGGAACATGGAACATTAGTAACTAAATGAACATTATGAACAAATCTTGAACGTGGAACATTAGTAACTAAATGAACATTATGAACAAATCTGTAACATGGAACATTAATAACTAAATGAACATTATGAACAAATCTGGAACGTGGAACATTAGTAACTAAATGAACACTATGCACAGATCTGGAACATGGAAAATTAGTAACTAAATGAACACTATGCACAGATCTGGAACATGGAACATTAGTAACTAAATGAACATTATGAACAAATCTGGAGCATGGAACATTAGTAACTAAATCAACATTATGAACAAATCTATAACATGGAACATTAGTAACTAAATCTAAATTATGAACAAATCTGGAACATGGAACATTAGTAACTAAATGAACATTATGAACAAATCTGTAACATGGAACATTAGTAACTAAATGAACATTATGTACCAATCTGGAGCATGGAACATTAGTAACTAAATCAACATTATGAACAAATCTATAACATGGAACATTAGTAACTAAATCTAAATTATGAATAAATCTGGAACATGGAACATTAGTAACTAAATGAACATTATGAACAAATCTGTAACATGGAACATAAATAACTAAATGAACATTATGAACAAATCTGGAACATGGAACATAAGTAACTAAATGAACACTATGCACAGATCTGGAACATGGAACATTAGTAACTAAATCAACATTATGAAAAAAATTGGAACATAGAACATTAGTAACTAAATGAACATTATGCACAGATCTGGAACATGGAACATTAGTAACTAAATTAACATTATGAACAAATCTGGAGCATGGAACATTAGTAACTAAATCTAAATTATGAACAAATCTGGAACATGGAACATTAGTAACTAAATGAACATTATGAACAAATCTGTAACATGGAACATTAATAACTAAATGAACATTATGAACAAATCTGAAAATGGAACATTATTAACTAAATGAACACTATGCACAGATCTGGAACATGGAACATTAGTAACTAAATGAACATTATGAACAAATCTGGAATATGGAACATTAGTAACTAAATGCTCATTATGAACAGATCTGGAACATTCAACATTAGTAACTAAATTAACATTATGACAACATTTGGAACATGCAACATTAGTAACTAAATGAGCATTATGAATAAATCTGGAATATGAAACATTAGTAACTAAATCAACATTCTGAACAAATCTGGAATTTGGAACATTTGTAATTAAATGCTCATTATGAACAAATCTGGAACATTCAACATTAGTAACTAAATTAACATTATGACAACATTTGGAACATGCAACATTAGTAACTAAATGAGCATTATGAATAAATCTGGAATATGGAGCATTAGTAACTAAATCAACATTATGAACAAATCTGGAATATGGAACATTAGTAACTAAATCAACATTATGAACAAATCTGGAATATGGAACATTAGTAACTAAATCAACATTATGAACAAATCTGGAACATTAGTAACTAAATAAACATTATGACAACATTTGTAACATGCAACATTAGTAACTAAATCAACATTATGAAGAAATATGAGCATGCAACATTAATGTCTCAGGTACGTTAGGTATTTTAAACAAATAATATAAAAATATTTTCGTAAATATAAAAATATTATGTACACTCATAATAAGCTGAACGGTAACAATCCTACTTTGACGGATTACACTAATACCCAATCTTATAACCTGCGCCATAGTGGAATAATGCAAGGTAAGCCTTCTTCTACCTTACAAGGTAAATGAAGCATACATTTTATTGATCTCAGAACTGTGACACTTCATCTTTTTATTTATTTATTTGAGGAGCACTTGCATGTACACTTTATGAACCACTTGATTATATCAGTACATGACTTACAAACTAACTTAAATCTAGGTCAGACACAAAACCCAGCCCCCCACCCCTTAACTTATCACCGTGAAAGAGGAAACCCATATTTCACAAATGATCAATTTTTCGGCCATGCCGTGAGTTTAACCCAGGACCTTTAGCTCAGCAGATGGACACACTACCGACAGAGAATAAGTGTCGAACGATATTTTGCCTGAACGTGTCCTTTACATAACTTTTTGAAATTGTGAAAATTAAACATATGTAAATACCAATACTCTCACTTGAAGTGAAATTTATTTGAAGCAACAAACCACTACTTAACTAACGTCAGTATTTCTGGATGTGCCCAATGGATCTCAGTGTTTTAATAGACGGCCCCCTTAAGATGATATCGATGGGAAAGTGAGTTATGCAGCTATTATGCCAAAGCATATTTGTATAAAATGAGTAAAATACTGATTTGGTTGAAACATACAAGACAAGTCTTCTTCAGATGATGATATCAACAGTTTTTGAATATGCCATGAGCATTGCGGCATTAGATGAGAAACTTTTTAAATGAAGAGAAATAGTTGTCACTAAATTCTAGGACACCCTTGACAGATATTCAACAACTGATGATATCACCATATGAAGAAAATTAAAATATGTTTTTACTGGAGAAAAATTTGATTTAGTTTGACCCAAAAAAAAAATGTTATACAAAAACTTTAAAATTCGTGGCATGAACTCATACCCTACACTCACAACTTGACAGACTTCACTTACCATTTTCAGTTTACACTGAACTCCTTCTGAAAGCAGGTACGTAGACTTTCAATCCTTTCAGCAATGACTATCTCTGGTTAACCATCACACCTGTTTATACAACAGTTAATGACTCTAAAATATCCCTTATTTAGGAAATTACAGGTAAATAGATGAACGTTCATTGGCTGTTTTTCCCTCTGCAAGTAAAGGTACTCAGTGATAAATAGGCCTCTTTAGTTATCACACTTTCGTAGTTATACTCGGTGTTTAAGGTTGGGAAACTGAGTGCTCCAAGCAGAAAATTGCCTCATTAGTTTGCGCAACTATCGCAACCATTAGTGTGTGTTCTATTTCTACATGCATTGATGGGTACACAAGTTAAGTGTCGTTTCATCTGGTTTTGTCTGTCGATGAAGGTTATGTTAGGGTTATAAACGTGACCGATTGTACGATGGATGGTTTTTCCTACATGATTTTACACGCTCCCTCCACGCAAATTTAGGTATATTTCTTCTAATATCCACCTTTACGCTCCATAGCCCAATTAGAGTGGCTTTATATATAGCCGGGATGAGTACAGTCAAAATTTCATGAATGGATCTTTTATAAAACATGAGAATATTATTGTGGCAAAAATTGATAACATAATTCTGATGGTGGATGGGGATTTAGTAGTGGTAGTAATGATGGGGTGGTGATGGTGAAGAAATGTTGGGGGTGCCGAAGATGGGGGTGGTAATGGTAGTGGTGTGGAGGACTTTAGGGTCGATGTCACTGATGATGGTGGAGGTATTGGAGGTGGTAAGGGTGGGGTGGTGGAGGTGGTATTGGTATAATGCAGAAAATTGTGGAGGGTGACGGCGTTGATGGTGGTAGAGGTGTTGGGGGGGGGGGTGTAGGTACTAGGTGGGTGGTGGACGACTCATGTTGACACCCTTGTAAATAATTTATGTTCAATATTTTATAAATGAGAGGATTTTTTTTGCTATTTTATTTTCTACACACGCCTTGTTAATACCCATTCTGGCTACTAATTACGTTAATGTGTTGAGGAAGATGAAGGTTTAATTTAAAAGAAGTTTACCCACATTAGCGTGGAGGGAGAGTGAAAACACATTTAGGAAAAACCACCCCCAGTTCACCCGACCGAGATTCGAACCTCGGTCTCCCCTCCTCAGCAGTCGAGCTCAACATGACAAGCGCGTTAGCCAACTACGCCACCCAGGCGGGTAAGAGAATTTAAAACAATTTAGGAAAAAGTCACGTACAATACACCCGACACCGTATACGAACGCCGTTCTGCCAGCATCGTCAGTTTAGTCAATTACGAGAGTGACGCCTTAGACCATGCAGCCACCTAAGCATTTGATAGGATTTTCTTAAAACAACCACACACACAAAAATCGTTTTAAAAATAATAAATGCAAGGTTGCATCTCACTCCATACTCAAACATGAGACACTTCAGGACGTGGTGAATCATATTGGAAGCTGCGCAATACTGTTCTAGTTCACGTGTTCTTGTCTCTGTGTGTACGTGTACGTGGTGGTAATCACATTGTGCTAGGGTTTGTGCTTTCCCCTGTTTAATTAGCGCTCCCATTTAACTGGGAGGGGGAGAGCGGCTTATTAGTCGCGTACTGGTAATACCAATTAATTAACGGGCTGTATGTATTAAATCCATACGTGGGAGACACGTGGATATGCGAGGACCCCAACTATAGAACATTCTTAGGATCAATGTAGACCAGGAAAACTTTATATTATTTATTATATTATTATGTCGGGGATATTGTTATAGCCGAGTTTGAAACTGACAGTGCCGTCACAATATTCAGGTTTGGTCAGCTTGTATGGAGCGGATTATGGATATTAATTAGTGTTTTTTTACATGCCCCAATGGTCACATGGCCCAAGGCAGGGGTTGGCAAACTTCCTAGGTCCTGAAAACTTATCAGCTAGGGACCGAACTCTTTACTGTTTGCCTTTACTTTTCCTTGATCGTAAGACATAGGTAGTAGAGATATAAATGCATTTCATGTTATTACAAGTGTAATGTGTTAATTTTAAAGTGTTGTAATCGCTTATTCTTTTATTGTTTGCCTATTTTTTTATGAATAATTCCTTAACGCATCTATTTTGACGTTGGCCTTTCTATTTCTAATACGTTATGGATTTTCTGTGAAAGAGAAACCAGTTTCTTAGAAATTGGAAGTTATGGCATAATTGTTTGGAGTAGTTTGAAAATAGACACTTTTAAATAGCTTCCAGAGAGCGTAAATTGGGTAGAGGACAATGGGAGCATTGGAGGATATCTTTGGAGGAAACAGCATGCCGTTGTAGGAGAAAAGTTCAACTTATTCGTAAACGGCGCAATTTTTTTATTTTTCCCCTTGACATTGCATGAAGTAGAATTCAAATTATCAAAATATAAAAAATATATTTGTAATTATAACCCATTTCACTACTGAAAAATCTAGAAAACTATATAGTGATTAGCAAAAGTGACCCACTTTAGTGGTCGAATGGGCAAAGGCTTCATTCTTGCAGAAGACTGGAATGCTGAGGAAGGGAAGACCCGGATTCAAATCTAAATGGTTTTTCACTCTCCCTCCACGCAAGTGCAGGTACACTTCCTTTAAATTCTTCCTAGCCCCTAACATATTACCGTAGTAAGTACAACATATTCGTGTGACCCGAACAAATAGTAAGACGTGGTGTTTTTTTTTTTTATTAAAACAGCTCAATGTGAATTGGCCATAGAAAATAAAAGATTAGGTAGTAAGACCAATTTTGCATTGAGTGTTTTTTTTCTCCCTTAAGTGATTATTCTGATACCTATATACCATATTCTTAGTGCACTCTCCCTTGTTTGCCTGTCTACCAGCTCTGAGTGTCAGAAGCGACCCTCAGAGAAGGTAGTTGGCTTGATAATACCTAAGAGTACCGATCTGTAGTCACAGACCATGACCTCTTTTTGTGAATGTGTTTATTGGTTGTGAGAGGCAAATGGAGTTTAGGAGAGGAGGTGTGAAATGGAGAGCATGTAGTGTTGTAGAGTAGCTATATCAGGCCCTAGTACACTGTGACCATATTCTTAGTGCCCATTTGCCTGCCTATTTTAAACATTTTTGGCTCCTAAGAATAAGTTCCATGCTTATCACCTATCGTTTCTCTGCTCTAATGTTGTTGTATTTTTCTTGTATTTTATCCTTAAACGCAATCTTTCCTCAAATACTTTTGTCCCAAACCTTAAAAAAAATAGAATAAATAAAATGTACAGTACATTTTAATATCAAACTATTCCATTTTCTCATAACATTACCGATTATGAACGATTAAGGTTATTTTGGTAATACTAAACTATTACTTTAAAAGAAAGTACTTGACCACTAATAACGGTCAAAGGTTAACTGATATAATAAATGTTTCGGTACACCGCACATACTTTCTCTCATGTTTATCTTTAAAAAAAAAGACATTCTATTAAAATCTCGTAAGATTTGTGAAGCCAATTAATAGATCTATACATTATTGTAGAAACACTACACCAAAGATAATAAATGAAATAATATACAATGTTACTTACTCAATGGCATAAGGAAATAAGAACACTGTTACAGATAAATTGAGAAAAGAGAAATATCTTTTTTCCACCAAAGATCATAAGAATCAAATTAATTTTTAAAGAACTAATATATATTTGCTTGTAGCTCAAAAATTATTGGTTTTATGAAAATATAGTTCAATTGAAAGATTTTTATCTTTAATAATACCACAACTTTATAATGATAAGTTATTTCGTATCTTAAATAGTTGAGTAGAAACTATGAAAATTAGAAAATTTCCCTCATTTAAAGTACTCTCAAAGTAATTTTTATAAGAAAATTAGAAAAGCCATTTTGTTCATAGAAATTATCAGTGTTCTAAAATAAAATTTAGTCAAAATCGTTAGAGCCAATTTTGATCAAATCGATTTTTCTCTTTTTGTTCTTCAGTAAAATACTCTTAATCTTAGGGTTGGATATCGAATTCCAAAAACCCTCGGGAGGATCTTATGAACACCCTAGTTACCAATTTTTATCACAATCGGTAAAATAGTTTCGGTTCCAGCCCGAGGTACAGACAGACAGCATTGTGAAAACCACTTCTTTGGTTTCGGGGGGTCATAAAACGTCGACATTAATCAAAATATCGAGTTCGATTTTTTTTTTTTTTACGATCACAATACTTTCTCTCCGAGGTGTCGAGAGAAAGTAAAAAGTCAATTTTAATTGATAAGTATATTTATATTTATACTAGGGCATACGTTTGAATACAAGGATTATATGGTGGATTTATCTACATCAAAGGTATGAGAAGGTGTTTGGTTAAATGAGCCCACATTTGCTTTGAAATATAATGGGGAGAACCATAAATAAATTAACATGTGGGAATAATACACCTCCAGAATGCCTGACCTAGATTCGACTTCCACCTCACCATAAATTAAATATGTTACAAACCTGATGCCATTAACCATGTGACCACCAGTTAATTTTAATAGTGTTCAGTGATTTTATTCGTTTTTCTTATTTTAACTTAGCACTGCGTCTTACTACCCGTTAGGACTGTCCGAAATTGTACTAATTACGGTAGTGTGTTAATGATTAAAGTTGAATTAAGATGTGGTGTACCCGCATTTACGTGGAGGATAGAGTAGAAGACTAATTAGATAAAAAACACTGTCAGAATACCCAACCAGTATTAGAACCCCGATATCCCCTTCATCTGTACTCCAGTCTATTGTGAGAGTGACACCTTAGAACATTTGACCACCGAAGTGGGTTGTGCTGTTATTGTATCTGTGTTGGAAAACATACAAATTTGTTTGGTAAAAAAAATACAATAAAAAAGAGAGGACATAAACTAATGTTCTACGGAATGTATAGTTTGATTACATTTTTTTAGGATAGTTAAGGTTGGCTCAGAAGGGATGTTATTGAGTAAAGGGAAGACATCAAAAGGTCATTGAGTACCTTAACACAAAATTATGTACGGGATAAAAACAGGGCGTGCAAAGAATGTCATCACACCGAGGGGCTGAAAGGATATATATATCCACCCCTCCCCTCACCTTATAGTAGCCAACCATGTTTGTATTTCACGCCACTGAGGCGACCCTCGACTCTTAAACTAGTATAATAAACGCGAGACCACCCTCCTTTCAGCCGTTTTACCTCGTTGATCCACAGGTTCGAATAGGAAGACACCCCTCAACCCATCAAATCACCCCCCCCCCCCCCCCCATCTCCTACTTTAAAAGATTTAGGAAGTAGGAAGGACGAAACTCCCCTTGTAGTCACGTCAAATTTCACCTCACGTACACATAGACGCACACGCAATTTTAAAACAACATACCTTTTTTCACCTCTCCCCCCCCTTCCCTCTATATCCCCCTGCTTTCCCAATACCCTATCCTAAGAAAAACCTTTTAGAAGTAGCAAGCACGCGGGCACGCACCTTGGTTAAAACTAGCGGGAACGTCTTGAAGAAATGGGAGAAGGGATGAGTTGGGTTGTTTTTTTTTTTCAGGAAGAAGAAGATGAAGAGGGTGGAATGTTAAAGACACGCACGCCGGACGCCTACCCCCACCCCCTTCAACTCTCCTAGACATCCATCCCTCTAACCCAAGGTCGTAAAGTTTTTGAATAACGAGCCAGAAGTGGAAGGAATATGGTATGAGAGTAATAGTAACAAAATAAAATTTACTTCAAACGTTAGGTTTTTTCAAATTGTAGTTTAATATCAACGCTCAGGGAGAGCCAGGGAAAGACTGGCGCTTTGGAATCTGTTAATAGAGGGCCAAGATTTGATTACAATTAGCTGTTTACGTACCTATCCACACACCTAGTCTTACTACCCAACCAAGTGATCCACATATTTACACAAAACGGAAAGGGATAGGGGAAGGTAGGAAGATCACAATAATTATCTCTTCTATGAATCGAGAGAGTAATGAAACAAATGATTTACCTGCCATTTTTTCTAGTATAAACAGTCGTTAAAAATGTCAATGACGGTTCAGTGTTAAGCTGAACAAAGTCATGACAGAGTGAAGAAAAGGCTTAGACATCACTTCTAAATCTGCGTTAATTGGTTTATCAGTCCAGTTATTAGTTATTACTATAAAATATTATATTATTAATTAAACTCAGTGGTCCGTCAAGGACTCCTATGAAATACTTTCTTGTACCCCTCACACTTGCTACCGTTGGGGAGATATTGGTCTACTCTTTAACAATTATTATTTTTTGCACCGCGTCTTACTACCCGTTCGGGTTATACGCACTTACGCTAATGTGTAATGGTAGGGTGATTGTGAGATGAAATGAAGGACCTACAGTTTAACGTGGAATCCGAACCACGGTGGAGGCCTGGTATTCCACACATTCACAAGTTGTGATTAATACACGTCTTGTCAGAGGTGAAGAAAGTGTTTGGCAATCAGATAAATCTGTGCCGGGACTGAGGATTTAACCCCGGACCCCCAGCACAGAAGTCTGACACCTTACCCCTAGACCACCACGTCACCTTACTCTTTAACTAATAGTTAGGATTTATGATTGGTCTTATTATACGTAATGGAACTATAATATTATGTGTATAATTATTTGTTCTACATCCAAACAATAGATAAAATTATCTTAAATAATTCGATCGAAACTTTGGAGAAATATTTTTATAATTTTTTTTTTTTAATTTCACGTCAGAGGGTTGAAATAATACGTTATTCCGAGTAGACCACTATTTTAATATAAACTAAGTACATTAGCAACTCCATACTGATACTATACCTCGATAAAATCATTTATATGGGATATTTACTCTATTTAAGCCTCTGTAAAATTCTAAAATTTAGCTGTAAAAAAATAATCAAAATATTCATGGATCTTAGTTATCCTCAAGGTCTTGACTGACTATAAAAACAAGTTGTGTATAACCATAAATCACTGATAGCATATTTTGTCGTCAAATAAGGGTTATCATGTTTAGCCACAACCCCTCGATTTTGGTATGAAGAACAGTACTTGTTAGTTAATAAAAGTTACTAAAACAATTTAAAATATTTAGGGGTATAGTGGAGGGGGTTAAGGGTGGGTGAGTGGGTGAGGGTGAGGGATGGTGGAGGAGAAGTTTGTGGTGGTGAATGGGGATGGTGGGTGAAGGGGCAATTGTGGATGGGGTTGAGGAGGAAGGGCGGTTGGGGATGGGAACGGTGGGTGGAAGGATAATGTTGGATGAGGTCGAGGGGGAAGGGCAGTTGGGGATGTGGACAGTGCAGGGTGAGGACGGGGTTGGAGGGGCAATTATGGATAAGTACAAGAAGTGTAGGAGGGGGCCACGCTCCATGCCTTAATACCCATCCAAGCTACCCACATTTTATTTTAAATTAATGTGTTATAGATAAGGAAGGTATAATCTAGAATAGAGGTTGGCAACTGGTCGATCGCGATTAACCTGTTGATCTCGCAGAAATTATCAGTCGATTTCTCAGTTAATATATATATCGTCATTATTTTCAAGTCTTTTGTAAATATATCAAGTTCTTTCAAATAATATTTTAGTTTTACCAAAATAACATTGATAGGCCTTAATCGGTAATCTAAAGAAATATTTAAATAGTTTAATAATTAAACTAAATTTGATTAATTCAAAATTACATATAACTAATACAGTGTGTTTTTTTTTATAGAAAGGTGGATACGTAAGTATTTGAGGAAAGTTTGGATCAAAGGAATTATTATAATACGTATGAATAAGTGATGGTGGGACCTTTGATAAGATTGTAAATTGATCGGGAACATAAATGATGGCCGATCTCTGATATAGAAGAAGTATATTCACATTTGCGTGTGTAGGCAGAGTGGGAGACAATTTATGGGGAAAAAATTTACCTTATTACACCCGGCCACGGGATTCGAATACCCGATCTCGCCATCGTCGGCTAACCAAACGAGCCGTGACTGACACCAATGTTTACATGACCACCGGTTCAGGTTCCACATATACATATGGCCAACCCTTGAGTCAAGGTACAGATGACGTAAACTCGTGGATAAATAAAAAACATATACGTGTATTCGTGATAAATATACAGTCAACTCTTATTTCTACGACCCCGGGAATAGCGTCCCTCTCGAAGTAACGACCCTTTTTTGGGAAACCATGAAAAATGTGAGAAAAAAGATCGACAATTTTAAGAAAATCTGTCGTAAAATTTGTTTGTTGCACTTATTTAGGTCACTGCATTGCGATTATCTTTGTGAGTGCTGTATTGCTAGTAACTGGGGTAGGTCAGGTATAAAAATAGACACTATCTTATCAATGTCAGCCAATAGCAATTGACTCTGTCCACCCCCTCCCACAAGTAAGACAATGTTTACCCGCACGCGACTGCTGCTACATCACACGCCAGGCTTGTTTTTGCCATTGTTATTTCGATTCTCGATTTGGTTTGGTTTGATTTTGTGAACGATTTTTTACGGCCCAAGATATTTTTTATACGAACTTATAATTTAGACGAAATGAGTGGAAAGAGGACCTTCTTGACACTCATGAAGAAGTACGAGATCATCCAGGAAGTGGATTAGAAGAAGATTACAAAGACGGAGATTGCGCGGCGGCATAGGATCCGAAGTCGACAATTTTTCTCAAAATGAGAGAAGAAATTGTTAATGCAGTGCAGAAGGAAGGTCACAATGTCAAGGCCAAAATTTGAAGGGTGCAACGCACGCGAATCTGGAACAGGCTATGCTGGAGTGGTTGAGCCATCATAGAGCGCAAAACGTGCCTATAAACGAACCTATGTTACAGAGGAAGGCCGATGAATCTGCCCTGAGGTTAGTTATAGAAAACTAAGTGTTCAAGTGGATGGCTAGAGAGTTTCAAAGTGTGTCACAGAATATTCAGCCACAAGGTCGTCGGTGAAAGCGCATCGGTCGACCCAACACTGATGAGGGAGTGGATGCCCTTGCTTCGAAACACCCTTAGGTGCTATTAGCCTCAAGATGTATACAACGCTGACGATGTTCAATAACTTCATGCCAGATCGCACTCTTGCTATGGAAGGGATAAGTTCAAGGGTGTGAAGAGGAGCAAGGAGCGCCTCACCGTCCTTCTGTGCTGCAACATAGACGGCAGCAATAAGATGAAGCCCCTCATAATCGGAAGTTCAAGAAACCCAAGGGTTTCAAGGGCTACATCCTGTCTTGTGACTACGATTCTAATAAGAAGGCATGGATTACCTCGGGGGTGTTCACGAGGTGGCTTAAAGGCTTCGATTCGAAGATGGACACTGCAAATAGAAAAGTCGTGCTTTCGTCGACAATTGCCCCGTACATCCTGCTCTTGACAAACTAAGGAACATCGACCTGGTATTTCTGCCAAAGAACACCACCAGCATGCTTCAACCCTGGACCAGGGAATAATTCAGCAAGTGAAGGTGAAGTTCCGCGAGATGCTAGTATGGTGTGGAAACTCGACATGGGCAGGAGGTCAGAAAGTGGGACGTGTTCAGGACCATGGAAGGAATCCTCGCCAGTTGGAGCGCCGTGAGAGCATCGGTAATCAGAACTTCTTCCGACACGCCCACTTTGTCCTACCAGTCAACGAAGAGGCTGCCGTCCGTGTTTTCCAGCGCTGCCAGTGCCGAAGAGCCAGATGGCCAACTGCCAGTAGACGACAGTTCCCCGCCAGGCCTCTCCACAGAACCCCAGGTGGGTCCCTCCATTCAACCGCAGCCTGGCTCAACAATAGCACCTTCGTCTGCCCACCTGACTTTCACTCGGCCGTGCGACGAGGAAACGTGACAGAGATTAGCCCCAGACTGTACGTATGAGGAGTACATAGTAGCAAACGATGACATCCCAGTTTGGGGCACCCTCGATGACGCCAATATAATCATAGAGCAGCAGGAGTCCAGCGATGAAGAGCGGGAGGAATAAATGGAAGAAGGGCCTGAAGACATGCCCACGACGAAAGATGTTCTGAAAGCTAAAAGCTGCTCAAGAGCACTTAAGCACCAGGGCGCTAGCGAAGAGCAGTGGTCCCAGTTCTATAATGTGAAAGACTTCGTCGATAAAACTGGCGCTAAGAAGAAGCAGGCCTCCATAATAGATTTCTTCAAGAAATAGGTACGGTTTTTTTTCACGTGTTGTCAAAAAAATGCAATTTTTGCGTATGAGGGTTGGGGTTTGAACAAAATTTGTTAAAATTCCAATAACGACCACTTCGAAATAACGACCTTTTTCCAGGGACCCGTGAAAGGTCGTAGAATCGAGAGTTGACTCAAAATACATAAAATAAACATAGCCTTGAAGGAAATATTCCAATTAATGGAATAAATAGGTATAAATATCCCTTTTATTTAACTTATATTATTTAAAATGCATTCACAATAGGGATGAAAGAGGTAACATTTTAGAGAAAATGTACCAGAATGTACGTGAAGGATTAGTGGGAAAAAATTAACTGTACACCCAACCAGTGTTCCAACCTCAATATCTCCGCCACTGGCAATCCAGCACTATACGAGAGTGACACCTTAGACCACGTGACCACTGAAGCGGGTATATAATATCTAATAAATTTTACGAATCTACTCATCTCAAGTTCCAGCTATATTTTTTTAATGGTCTAGCTTTTTTTTTTTTAATAAAATCTCAAAATAATATCAAGTTAATTTCTCCCCTAGAGAATTACTTTTTTATTATAATTATTTATTTTTGTAAAGAGATGGATATACAGCATAATAGTTTCATCTTCTCTGAGGAACGTTTATTACCAGGTCTGTGTGTATTGTAACGTAATAACAACCCCTAAACATCTCCCTTCTTTTAATGAGATCCGGCTCGTGTCTTGTTTAAGACGTTATTAAAGACTGAACCTACCCTAACGTCCCAATGATGCTTCCCGAGGTAAAGCACGGAATAAAGCAGTCGCACATAAAGTCTTGGACCCTCCTCCCTCCCTCACTCCCTTCAGTAGCCTTGAAAATCACCTTCTAGTTAAACAACATCGCTTTTACCTATCAGATATGTTTGGTGCAACAGCCGACTATATCCCTCAAAAGCCGGTGTAACTTCTTTTTATCTCACCTCGTCCCAATACCCGTTCGGGCTGTAAAACCATTTAGAGGGGGGGGGGGGGTAACGTGAACACCCATAGTACATCCAACCGGGATCCGAACCTCCCATCACCCCGTCATCGGCAGTCCAGCGTATTGAGTAGAGTGACGCCTTGAAAGCTACGACCACCGAAGGGAGTCTCAAATAGCTGTTATTTATTTAGTTATTTAAAGTCGACCCGCTCCCGTTTCAGTGGACGAACGGTCTAAGGCGTCACTCACGTGTTAGACTAACCTACTGATGACGGGGAGATCGGAGTTAAAATCCCGGTTGGATTTAACGAGGATGGTTTTCCCTAAATGCTTTCCCACTCTCCTTCCAAGCAAATGCTGGTAGATTACCTCTAAAATGTTTCCTTCTTCCTCATCCTTAAGCCATTAGAATAATTATCATTATATGCGTACAACCTGAACAGGTAGTAAGACGCGGTTTTAAAAATTAATTAAGAGCGCTTAGTTCAAGCCTGGGATCACATTAAAGTGATTAACTCCCATTAGTTAATGTTATTTATTAATTAGTACGCTTTGATACTACTGATGACAAATATAAGAAAACGGGATTATGGGGTATTTTCCTGAAGAGAATATGGGAAGCTAAAGAGTGGAAAAAACTCTCCCTTCATTGGGATTGAACCCTGACCTCCTGGAAGAGCAGGAGTGCTAACCACCATACCAATCCTAGCTGGTGCTATGTCAAAATATTTCCGGTTAAAACATAATTTAGGTAGTATCGGGAATGCGCCAGAGTACTTTAATATGGGTACCTATTACACACGAGGCTACTGGGTACACACAAGGGTACTGAAAACGCGTGGGCTACTGGGTACATACAAGGGTACTTGAAACACGTGAGGCTACTGGGTACACGTGAGGCTATGGGTACATGTGATGCTACTGGGTACATGTGAGGCTACTGGGTACATGTGAGGCTACTGGGTACACACGAGGCTACTGGGTACACGTGAGGCTACTGGGTACACACGAGGTACTGGAAACGCGTGGGGCTACTGGGTACATACAAGGATACTTGAAACACGTGAGGCTACTGGGTACACCGAGGCTACTGGGTACACGTGAGGCTATTGGATACCATGAGGCTACTGGGTACATGTGATGCTACTGGGTACACGTGAGGCTACTGGGTACACACGAGGCTACTGGGTACACGTGAGGCTACTGGTTACACACGAGGCTACTGGTACACACGAGGCTACTGGTACACGTGAGGCTATTGGATACCATGAGCTACTGGGTACATGTGATGCTACTGGGTACAGTGAGGCTATTGATACACACGAGGCTACTGGGTACACTTGAGGCTGCTGGGTACACACGAGGCTACTGGGTACACACGAGGCTACTGGGTACACGTGAGGCTATTGGATACCATGAGGCTACTGGGTACATGTGATGCTACTGGGTACACGTGAGGCTACTGGTACACACGAGGCTACTGGGTACACTTGAGGCTGCTGGTACACACGAGGCTACTGGTTACACACGAGGATCTAATGCTGTCTACTGCCAAGACATAACCGGATCTTGTCCGTAGTGTACCCCCTCAACTGTGCAGGGTGAGACTCCTCGGAGCACCCTCGACGAGACTTCGCCAGTTGACAAATGAGAAACGGATGAGTTTACAGGGTATACCATGATCCCCCTTGAAACCCCCGTATATTTTTATTTTCCTTTCCAACCCTCACCTTGCCCCATTATAATGTCTTATTTCGTTCACTCCGCCACGGAGCCTTCTATAGCCCCTAAACACACACGCCCCCCATCGTTTCCTGCATTCCCCTTCCCCCAAAACCTGGATTATCTTTGGGAAATAGGGGCAGCAAATAAGTTGAATTATGTATTATTTAAAGTTAAGCCTCAAATAATTTAATATAGCAGTAAATTTAAGCTGACGAAATCTGTATATTTTAAGTATTTGTTGATCAACAGCATCTCCGTCTCCAGTGAGTGGTTTTAGACGTCAACTAGTCTTTTTTTTTAATTATGTGAGGTATCTAGATTACCCTTTCTGAACCAACTGATTATATTAGATTATATCAGACTAACTTATAAACTAGGAAGCGTTAAAGTATTACGTAATCATCTTAGGGGAGCACGGTTGTTCGAGCTTGGCTTGTTTTTTGCTCACAAGGGTGTAGGAGGGTCAGAAAAGGGCTTGAGTAAGACATAGATGGGCAAGAATGGCGCAGTAACCCAGTCACCCCAAATGGACATATAATAATAGATATGTGAAAAAAGTATCGATACTTTACTAATATTGATATGTTCCTTTCGATACAAGTATTCTTTTAATTGATACTTTTTTTCCGATATTTTTACTGATAGAGTACTCACACTCCGGTATCGGATTGGTATCGAAAGAAACGACTTTTTTTTATCTTCACTTATGCTTGGATTAAATGTTTATTAAGGTTAAAGAAGGCTACAAAATACTTATATATATATATTTATATATATATATGTATATATATATTTATATATATATATATATATATATATATATATATTTATATATATATAATGTATATATATATATATAAATATTTTGATACCGATACTTACCGTTATAGATTCTTTTCCTTCGATACTAGTACGGTATCGATATTTTTTCTTCCGATACTTTAAATGAGTACAGTATCGATACTGTTATTTCGATAGCACATCCCTATCAAAAGTGTCGAGACATGGATTCAAGAACCTTTATCATCAAATTAGAAGTGGTTTAGTTTTTTTTATAACTATAATAAGTCATGTATTCACAAATAATACTTTTTAAATTTTAGCTTTTTAGTAGATTAAATTTAAATTCATTTTACATCCGTGTTTATTGTGAATATTTCGCACAATTAATTTACACCTTTATGTTAATAATTACCAGAAATTTATAAATTTAATTTTAAAAAATGCCTATTCCTGTGGAAAATAGTAAAAATAAGTTGATAAATATAACATAAGCAATACTGAAAAGAGGAGGGAGTTGTTTGTTTTTTGTTTTTTTTTTACAAAAGTGGGTAGGTGGTCCAAAATAGCCAAAAAGGTGCTTACGTAATATTTGAACGCCCCCCCTAACTTTAATTTAGCAATAGACAAAAACACCTAGTCCTCCGCTATTAATTCATTACACTACATGAGCCTGGCGCTTTGTCTGCGTGCCCACCGAAGCGGGGGATCTCCCAATTAATTAATCCTAAAGTTTATTGGCTGCGTCTAGAAAGGCGGTAATAGATTGTTTTGTTGGGGTTTCATATTTTTCTCCCCCACTTGACTTGACCTCTAGTTGGGAGCCAGAGCTAGTCTCCCCCATTTGACTGCACTCGGAACGAAGAGGTGGTGACCTACCACCCTCGGACCAATTCGTCTTGTCAAAGAAAAAAAGGGGGTGGGAGTGGGATGGAGGTGTCGTTCGGACAGACTTTCACCTCGTGAATGAGGGAGGTGGGGGGGGAAGAGGTGTCAAAAGGGGCCGAGTATCATCTATCAAGATGTCGAGACATGTTGTATCGAATGCGCCGCTATTTTCACTCTACGTGGTGATTTATCGGGGAAGTAACGTTTCGGATCAGGGTTCTGTTTTGTAGCTATCCGCGACACGTCGTAGGAAAGGAAATGTCAGGATTTATTAAACAAACTACAGTCTGATTTAAATAGGACCAGATTTTTTTTTGACAGCTATATATTGTTACTGAAATAATTGTCAAATAGTCTTATGTCAAGTCATGTGATCTGCAACTATCACTTTTGATAGATATTATCAACTAGGTGCTAGGCTTGTCTCCAACAGTAGACCCATGGTTTCTTTAGTGCTGACTGACAGCTCACAGCTGACAGCTGACGGCTTTGAAAAGTTACCAGACCAAATTATGTATCCCCACGCCAAACCATATGATCTGCAAAAACATGTGTTTAGCAGCTGTCCCTTCTGACAGTCAAAATTTAGTTATATACCTAAATTTTGACTGTCATAAGTCAGCTGTGAGCTGTCAGTCAGCACCAAAGAAGTCATGGGGCTACTGTAGCACGATTTGTGTCTATATCTCTATCAGGTTATCGGAATGTATGGAAAAAAACGCCTCAAAGGACATACAATTTGGGAAGTTTAAATCACGTGGGATTCTACTTTCAGCTCAACTCTGTCCAAATATTTTGATACAGGTTTAAAGGCTACCAATTTCTTCGTGGTAAAACATGTGTTGATTTTGTATTGAAAACTTATATTAAAAAATATATCATAAAGATGGCATGCTCCATAGCGTCTGTGCCAAATTTAATCTCTGTAGTGTATTCAGAAGTGCCATAAAGAGTCCTGGAAGAATAGGCACTTATATATATATATATATATATATATATATATATATATATATATATATATATATATATATATATATATATATATAATAATTATTATAATTATTATTATATTAGTTATTCTGTCTTACGACAGGTCCATTCCTTTTGTCAGTTAACTTAGACCACCCATCCTCTGCCTCCTCCTTGAACCCCCAGAATGTTCTTATGTCCTTCAAGTGATCTAGTATTTAAATCCTCCTCCTTTCTAAGCTCCTCTTTTGCTCAATATTTCGTCCTACAGAAGATGGTTCCTCCAAAGGATATGTTTGATCCAGATATATGTAGAAACAGTAATAATAATGATAATATATTAAAATATTATCAGTGTTGGCGGTTAAAGAATTTGTTTGTATTTAAAAAAAAAGTTATTTTGCTATCAGAAACAATAACTAGAAGGGTAAATTGTGAAGCAGGAGACCTGTGTTTGATTCCCAACTGAGTACAAAACCCTGCTATGGTATAATGCGCTACTCTCGCAGTAAATTGGACTGCTGTGCTGGGAAGTTCGAGGTTCGCATCTCAGTCGAGTGTACTGAGGGAGGTTTTCTAAATGGTTTTACACTCTCCCTCCACGCAAATACGGGTGAATTTCCTATAAATATAACCTTCATAGTACCTAAACACATAATTGTAATTAGTACATAGGCCCTAAGCGTATAGACCGAACGGGTAGTAAGACGTGGTGCTTTAAAAACTTATTAAAAAGTTTTATTTCTTTTTTAATGAGTTTTTCATCCTCTATTCATAAAAATCCCTAAAATATTCATTATATTTCTCATGTTAACTTCTTTATTCACGCAAAAATGAAAACATTTCCTTTAAATTCAACATTACTTACCCCTACTCCATTAATATAAATATGGGGATAGCCCAAACTGGCAGTAAGACGCAGTGCACAAAAAAATTACACAAGTGTTAACTTTTTTTTATCTCCACATCTCACTACCTGTCCCCGCTAAACACATATATAATGATTATTAATATAATTGGATAGGGATGATGAAGGAAGCATTTTAGATAGAATCTACCCGCATTTTCGCAGAAGGAGATTAGTAAACCATTTAGAGGGGGAAAACACCCTCAGGAAACCAGACCAGGATTCGAATCCCGTCATCAACGGGGCCAGTTAACCACGAGAGTGAAGCCATAGAACATTCAGTCACTGAAGCGGGTCATTAATATTAGTTAATTTATTCTAACTTTCAAATTAGTTACTTGATAACACTTTAAAAGCTTTAACCGTTCGTTTTCTTATCTGTCGCAAAGTGAGGCTATTTAAGATAAAGAGGTGGACATATTTAATTAATAATAATGGTCACGCACAATAATCTGACACCTTAGTTCAACCGATAGCATGCCTGTCTACTGAGATAAGGGTCCTGGGTTTGATTCCTGGCATGGTCGAAAATTTATCATTGATGAAATGTGGGTTTACTCTTTCATAGCGATGAATTAACGGCCGGGGGACTGGATGTTGTACCTATCCTACTCTTAAGTTAGATTATAAAGTATATAAAGCTACGACAGCCTAGAAAGCCGGTAGTGTAAAATATATGGCTTGAATAAAAAAAACTGTCTCAGAACACAGGCTGGAAACAATAATGGATGCACCCGCCTCGGTGGCGTAGTTGGCTAACGCGCTTGTCGTGTTGAGATCAACTGCTGAGGACGGGGAGATCGAGGTTCGAATCTCGGTCGGGTGAACTGGGGGTGGTTTTTCCTAAATGGTTTTCCACTCTCCCTCTACGCAAATGCGGGTTCACTTCCTCCAATTCACCCTCCCCAATTCCTAATCCATTAGCGTAATTAGTACTTAAAGCGTATAACCCGAACGGGTAGTAAGACGCAGTGCTAAATATTATTATTATTATTATTATTATTATTATTATTATTATTATTATTATTAATAGATGCAAAGTAAAGTCCCGCAAAAAAGACCAATTATGCTTCATTAGTCGGAAACCAATCGGTTCGTCGCTTACTAATGCTTTTACTTTAAATTATTTTAAATCCATAACTATTACAGTAAAAGAAACGTTGTTAATTACTTTTATTAGAGGTAATTAACGTGATATTTCTTAACTAACTCATTATTTTAAACTACATCGTCATTAAAAGTCCGTATTTTTGCCTTCTAAGCTAATGACTAAATGAACTACTTTAAAATAATGTTTGAGTGAACCAAAGAACATTAGTTGGCTATAATTGGAAGTGTTACAAAAAACTAAATGGTTTCATACGGAAATGTATTTTTTTCTAGGATGGTAACAGTAATATTGCGCATCTGGGTTACATCATTCGTATCCCAGTAGGGGAAAGATTTTCCTTTACTAGTGAGCCGTTGCCCAGGGGACGCCCGAATGTAGTAATCGTGTAGGCTCTTTCCATGTCCCGTTCGATGGGATGATGGTGATAGTGAGTATGAGGGGGATAGTGAGTATGATGGTGATAAAGAGTATGTTGGTGATAGAGAGTATGAGGGTGTAGAACCTGTAGAAACGTTAAAATCTAAATTTAACCTCAGTGACCGTTAGGTTAGCTCCCCTTTTGGGAAAAATATCCAAGGTACCAGGTTGGAATCGAACCCGGGACCTCCAGATTCTCATCCAGGTGCACTGACCACTACGCCGTGGTCTCGGATTTTCTGGACCGCTGGGGATATTAATATTTAAGTAAATGTTGAAATAAGATGTACTTTGCAGACTAACAGACTCAACACCCTTTCTTTCCAGACTGCCAATATCTCGCTGTGAAAGAGGTAGTCCAAAATAATGTCACTTTTGATAGACTGTTAGATAATTCCAAGAATCAACCGGGGATCCTTAAGCGTAATCGATAGTGTTACCGACAGAAATAAGGTGTCGGCTAAGAAAGTAATAAAAAGGAAACCCTTTCTAACCAAGAATAGTGTCGTCCCTAATTAATAAATTAAAATAAAATTGTCTAGTAAATTCATCAAGTCCAAACAAATGATTTCTCAAGAAATCATGACTATGTTGTGCAGACTTAAGGTAGGAGTGTGGGTAACGGAGTTAAGGGCAGTATTTTTTGAATTTTTATATCAACCTTTTTTTGGTAAAAATAAATAAATAAATTCTCCAACAGAAACATGAAGTTTAATTTTCTTCACGCGGTGATATCAACAGTTGTTGAATATCTGTCAAGGGTGTTCAGGAATTTAATATTAGCTTTTTATTTCCATTTAAAAAGTCTCTCATCTAATGTCTCCATTCTCATGACATATATTCAACAACCGTTGATATCACCATGTGAATAAAATTAAACTGTTTCTAATGTAGCAATATTTGATTTATTTCGGCCAAACTTGTCCTAACTCGCGTTCTATACACCTTAAATCATGCGCAAACAAGGTAAGAACCCCTGTACCTCCACATCCGCCATTACGTTTCCTTTCCTTTTCAATACCTTTTAAAAGGAATCGAAATATGAGAGAAAGAAACATTCCACCCATTGGATATTTTGCCCTTTCTTCTCCGTGTGCATAAAAGTATCGTCTGCAAGGATTCCAAACTGTCGGTAAGTACAAGAAGAGGGATATCCACTTCAGTATTCAGATACCATTCGCAACCAGAGCACGTTAGAGGGTGTTCGTTCCCTGTCGAAACACCGATATTACACTCTGCATAGTAAGGCAAGGGCGTCATTCTGCGGGACGACCATAGAAGGTGAAAGGAACACAAGTGCCAAGAAGGTGTTTCAAGAAAAGTTGATAGAAGAATGAGCTTACGTAGAGAGTCAAAATATTTTCTGGAAGTAATAGGGGAGGAGGAATGGTGGTGCACTGCGGAGGTTAAAAAAAATTAATATTTTACTTTTGAGAAAGTATGGTAACTCACTTTTATTTTTCAATAGGATATTAGGACAAACGTCATTTTGGATTTCACAAGAAAACTGTTTCCGTTATTTCTTCAAAGATAAAATGCTCTTTAAGCCAAAACTAAATTTATATCCACGTGATCATTGAGGGCTAAATCCCCACCAGGGCCACATTAAGTGTGTTGTGGGTAGCTACAACATTCAAATAATCAGTGTGTGTGAAGTTTCAGTTTTGTCCCTAATCGGAAAATTTAAGAAAAACTCTGGACAAACGGACATCACGGTGGTTTTTACTATATCATCATCAGATCAACAATCTTTCGATTTATTTGCTGCAGTTCTCCACCTTTGTTTATCCTGAGCCAAATTATTTAGATATTTGTATATTCTTCTGATCAACATGTGATTCATGTTCTCTAGTCTTGGTCTCCTTATTGAGTTTCTCCCGTCCACATCTTCTTCTATAGTTATTATTTGAATAGTAGCTATGTGTTAATAATTGGCTAATCATAGAGATCAAAAATATTATCATGAATTTTAAGAAATAATACCAACATTTACAAGAAATGAGTATCATCCCTCCCTTGGAACTTCCGTCCCCTTTTCCGTCAGCCAAACGCCGCAAGACATATTTTACCAAGTCCAAGAGGGTTTTTTGGCTTTCATATTTAGACACTACCCTCCCGTTCCATTGGGTATTCCTTCCTCTAACTTAGTCAAGTTCTTTTAAAATAACTACCATTACTTTAAAATTTAATTTAATTTAAATAATAATGTATTTTAATTTTTGTTCATGATGCTAAGCAACCGCATTTGTGGTATAATGGTCAGAATTTCTGGCTACGGATCCAAAGGTTCCCGGCTCTGTCCCCAGCGCTTACAGATTTTCAGTGAAACAGTGGTTCTGAAACGAGGTCGACTCAGCCTCGTGAGGACAATTGAATGAAAAAGTAGCGGCCCCAGTCTATAAAACTGAGATAACGGCAGAAGCTGGCAATATTTTCGCCGGCAGATGGCGGCTGCTAGGTTGGTATTGATCTATCGTGAGCTGACTCCCTGGAGTTTTTTATGACGCTTACTGGTACGTTTTTTAACGATATATTTTTACAGTCTAGTAATAATAATAAAATATTGAGGTAAATATGATCTCTTAATCACAACAGGAGAATGATTCGGGTTTCTTGATCTGCCTTACGCTCTGCTACCATTTATGTCAAAGTCAACCACTTAACAAATATAAGTAATACTCACTACTTTCAATAATTACTACTCTCTTCCACACGAATAACAAAAAACTGCAATGGAGAGCAAACACTTGAACTTGGAGAGTACGAAAAATATTCAAAAACCACGCCATTTGTGAATCAAAGAAATGTTTTATAGTATAAATAGATTCAGTGGAATCTTGACTCTTGGCCAGACTACAGTAGGCCCATGTCTTCTTTGGTGCTGACTGATAGCTCACAGCTGACTTCTGACAGCTTTGAAAAGTTACCAGCTCAAATTATGTATCCCTACGCCGAACCATATGAGCTGCAAAAACATGTGTTTAGCAGCTGTCAGTCAGCACCAAAGAAGCTATGGGGCAGCTGTACCTTGCTTTAAGACGAGAACTTCACGAACCTCCACACCCATGACGTCACTGAACACCAAGACTCACGTTGCCTACATAGAGACTAGATCATGTATATGTTTTGCGAAGCGGCCTGCGTCTTAGGTTGACGCACCTAAGCAATCTAAGCACTATCACACTTAGACACCAGTGTACGAAATAGAAAGAGAGGGGAAAGCTAGCAATTCACCCCCGAGGCCTCCTGTTTGTTGACTCATAACACTTACCCACTTCCTCTGACGAGTTTACACAGCCACCATACTAATTGCGCCTTGAAAACATTGACTTGATGTTTAAAATTACTCTTTTATTGTTTCCGATTAAAGATATACATATGCTACCATAGACTTTCTTAATTTACATCCTGGTAGAAAGACTCCTACAAGCCATTTTAGTGACCAAGCCAAATAGTTTAAGTTGTAGATGATTGATAAAAAAAATATATTTACAAAAAAAATTAATTGAAGATAAAAATAATAATTTTCTGACAATGTAGGACTATTTTTAGAATTACTTAAGAATTTTTGTTTTCATTTCAATCTTATCTTGACCTTCCATGACGTCACAGGTAGTCAATGCCGTTTACTTAACATCGTACAAGAGTCGAACACGCTACCGCTCACCTAAGCTTGTCAGTCCATCAACTATAGCAGGACACTGTCTGTATGGCAGTTGGTTATCAATATTACTTTCGAACATGTGAACACGCAAAATGCGAGCACATTGTGTTTGTGTAGCACTTATTCCCTGTACAAACAGTTACTTCACTACTAGATGTGACGTGAAGCCATCGGTCAAGTTCCACCAGCAACAGATTGATGCTCCTTTCCTTCAGGTGTATACAACTACATTTACTCGCCTCGGTGGCGTAGTTGGCTAACGCGCTAGTTGTGTTGAGCTAGACCACCGAGGGCGGGGAGATCGAGGTTCGAATCTCGGTCGGGTGAACTGGGGGTGGTTTTTCCTAAATGGTTTTCCACTCTCCCTCCACGCAAATGCGGGTTCACTTCCTCTAATTCAACATTTCCTATTCCTAAATCCATTAGCGTAATTAGTACTTAAAGCGTATAACCCGAACGGGTAGTAAGATGCGGTGCTAAATATTATTATTATTACAACTTCATCCAACCTCATTATTTTCTAGGCTCGTTTTCATCGAGTTTCTAGGAGACATAGTCTTCGAGTATCTCCCAATATATCTCCTCAACTTTCCATGACTCAATGAATCATGCTGTCAGACCAATAGGAGAGAAGGGGTGCTAATTCCATTTACTCTCTAAGAGTAGCTTCATAATTTCAGAGGAAGATCGATTGAAAGAAAGAGATGGGCCACAACTGTACTTTTATTGGTCACCATAAGACAATAATAATATTTAATATTTAGCACCGCGTCTTACTACCCGTTCAGGTTATACGCTTTTAAGTACTAATTACGCTAATGGATTAGGAATTGGGAAGGTTGAATTAGAGGAAGTGAACCCACATTTGTGTGGAGGGAGAGTGGAAAACCATTTAGGAAAAAAAACTCAGTTCACCCGACCGAGATTCAAACCTCGATCTCCCCGTCCTCAGCAGTCGAACTCAACACGACTAGCGCGTTAGCCAACTACGCCACCGAGGCGGGTCATAAGACAATAGTTTATTTTTACCTGCGACTTATCTTAATACACCAGACGCTGGAGAAATTTAGTTGGAATAGTGGGAGAGGGTCAGAAAGGTTTTATGTTCTCACCCCTCCGTTCCTATTTATTTTAATATTTTTATCACCACGTCTTTACTACCTGTTTAGGCTATACGTATAAATTATGCTATAATTACTTTATCGGGGTAGGGATGAGGAATGAAACACTTTAGATATAATCTATCCGCATTTGTGTGGAAGGATAGTGGGAAACCATTTAGGAAAAACAACCCTAAATAGACCCGACTGGGACTAGAGACCCGATCTCCTTGTCATCAGCAGGCCAGTCCAACACAAAAGTGACGCCTTAAACTATTCGGTCACTGAAGTGTGTCTCATTCCTAGTGTCGGTCATCATCGTTCATTATGCTTAAGTGCGAGTTTATGAGAAATAAGGGATATATTCTAAGAAAATAACCCTCGAAGAATATGAAGACCAGATTTTCTCGAAATTTCGTTAATTCCTAGAATCGTTAACGCAACAAGGGAGACCAAGAGGCGAGATTCAAAAAATGTCAGTAGTTAATACTACCTACTTGTTCAAGTCAAGGGGAGGATGGGGGTGTGGGGGTGGATTCATGCAACCCCGTGGACCTCAGGAAAGTATCAAACAATTAAAATCTAGCCTGACACAATATTTATTTTCAAAATTATATTTTTTTTTAATGTTACGGTACACCGCATAGACTTTCTTTATCTTGTATCTTAAAATTGGAACATATACTAAAAACTCGTAATATTTGTGAAATGAAATAAGATATTATTGTTAAAGAAAAACTCCACCAAAGAGCATAAATGAAATAATATATGCTGTTACAGAAACATTGAATAAAGAGTACCATCTTTTTCCACCAAAGATCATATCAATTTATTTCAAATTGTCAAAAGGATATATTCTTATAGCTCAGAGATTACTGGTTTTATAAAAAAAAAATCAAACAATTATAATATGTTTATTTTTAATATTACCACAACTTTACAATGAAAAGTCATTTCATATCTGAAATAGTTGTGGAGTTATGGTAAAAATTGGAATTTTTTTACTATTAAAAGTGCCCTTAAAGTCATTTTTATGATAAAATGAGAGTTTCAATTTTGTTTGTAATGTTAAACAGTGCCTATCTACAACATTTAATCAAAATGTTCATAGCATATTTCGAGAAAATCAACGTTTTCTCTTCACTAAAATACCCTTAATTTTAGGGTTAGAAATATAATTCCAAAAACTCCTTGGAGGGGACCTTATGAAAACCCCAAATACCAAGTCTTAGTCCGATGGGTAAAATGTTTTCGTCACTAGGCCGTGATACAGACAGACAGACAAACCTTATCGCGAAAAGAAACACTTTTTCAGTTTCAGAGGGTCATGACACGTCAAAATGTATCAAAACCTCGAGTTAAAAAGAAAAAAATATGATCACAATAGGCCTACTTCTATCTCCGAGGGGTCAAGCGAAAGTAACACCTGTAGTAAGTCTATATCCCTTATTCTTCTGTTTTCACTAATAAATAATGTTAAATACACTATGGAGTCCGGGTTGTAATCCTTGAAAACAACTGGGGTCCTCTTCTCTGGCGATTCTTAGTTTTATTCGACAGCAAAAATATCAAAATACTATACAACGAGGGTATGAGGGGAGGGACGTAAGTCCAACAAATCTGTATAGTTTAGTAGTAAATATATACCCGCCTCGGTGGCGTAGTTGGCTAACGCGCCAGTCGTGTTGAGCTAGACCACCGAGGACGGGGAGATCAAGGTTCGAATCTCGGTCGGGTGAACTGGGGGTGGTTTTTCCTAAATGGTTTTCCACTCTACCTCCACGCAAATTCGGGTTCACTTCCTCTAAATTAAACCTTCCAAATTCCTAATCCATTAGTGTTATTAGTACTTAAAGCGTATAACCCGAATGGGTAGTAAGACGCGGTGCTAAATAATAGTAATAAATATAAACAATGTTTGAAGATGCCAAAAGTTAATAGACTCACACGAATAAACACACATTTGTTAAACCAGCCACAAAGGCATTTTAGCATAATCCACAAAGTAGTTTCCACAACGGTCGTCCCGGACGAGAACTAACGTTGAAACGTCATCGGCCTTAGAGTGCCGACATAATTTTCCTCCGGTGGGGGGGCTACGATCTCCCAAAGAGAGAAGGGGGCAAACAGCAGCCCCGTGTTTTCACTGTTTTGAGCGTGTGTATGTGAAGCGTCGGGCCTTGAGGCGACGGGTGTCGGAGGCAGAGAATGGAATAAAACTAGACAGGAGCTGTAACAAAAGGTCCGGCCGGGGTTGTAATTATTTCCCGTTTCTGAAAGTGTTTGAGCCTGTAGTTAGGTCATATTTTCATGCGCCGTGCCTTTACAGAGTTGGAGGACTCTAACTGCTAGGCTGCCATCGTACTGCCTGCGGCTACTATGGAGTTGAGTTAAACTGAGCGATTAGAGGTCAGACAAGTGGAATTAATAGTGTAAATACGTAGTGTGATTGCCCCAATACGGTAGATACAGTGTGATTACCACACTATGGTAGGTATAGTGTGATTGCCACAATATGGTAGGTATAGTTTGATTACCACACTATGGTAGGTATAGTGTGATTGCAACAATATGGTAGGTAGAGTTTGATTACCACAATATGGTAGGTAGAGTGTGATTGCCACAATATGGTAGGTATAGTTTGATTACCACACTATGGTAGGTATAGTGTGATTGCAACAATATGGTAGGTAGAGTTTGATTACCACAATATGGTAGGTAGAGTGTGATTGCCACAATATGGTAGGTATAGTTTGATTACCACACTATGGTAGGTATAGTGTGATTGCCACAATATGGTAGGTATAGTTTGATTACCACACTATGGTAGGTATAGTGTGATTACCACACTATGGTAGGTATAGTGTGATTGCCCCAATACGGTAGATACAGTGTGATTACCACACTATGGTAGGTATAGTGTGATTGCAACAATATGGTAGGTAGAGTGTGATTGCCACAATATGGTAGGTAGAGTGTGATTGCCACAATATGGTAGGTATAGTTTGATTACCACAATATGGTAGGTAGAGTGTGATTGCCACAATATGGTAGGTAGAGTGTGGTTGTAGCAATTATTGCTCCAAGTCAACAGAATGGGGACAGTCAAGTATAAACATCACTTACCCAATACCACTAATCTTGCCGAGCACCTCGCGCAACAAACATCCGACTACACAAACCACAAGCGAACAACTGCCAAGACTGAGCCAAGTTCCGCATCTCGCCACTAGAGACCGGCACCACCACTACCATGATCAATCCGCCCAACTTCAAGAAACGAGAAGAAGATGGTAACTGCCAGGCTTTGCCAGAATAATATAGAAGGTTCTTCTGCCGGCGCGCCCCCTTCCTTTGTGCCTATCCTGTTCGATGAGTGTGCCATATAAAAGACCATCTGTCGAGGAAGACGTCACTCTTGGACTTGGCTGCGACCATGTAGGACTAAGCGTCGGCGTAACGGACATATTACGTTAATGTAAGAATAAAATCCAATTTCGGTTTAAATGTAAATTATGGGAACTAGTCAAAATTCTTTTTAGATCTTTTTATCAAATTTAATTATAAAGTATTTGTGTAAATCTTCGTCTTTGATTTACTTTATGATGAGAGTATTGTAAAGTCAGACATTGTCTGTGTTATTGATACTAGGCATTATGCGCGAACTTTATACTCAACCAATTAACTTTATTTGTTTCTCAGTAGTATTTAGGTTAGATGAGTGTAGTAAATATTAAAATTTGAGTGTGTTGTTAGATCAGAACATTTCAATATTATCCATAATGATTGAAAGTCAAACATTTCAAAATTAACTTTATTTCGTCTCAATTGCAAATGTGATATTTTGGGTTTGGTAAACATTAAGGTGGGAAAGTGTTTGAAATATGGTGCCGAGATTTTCAATATTAGTAGAATGGAGTATTGCGCTAGATTATTATATATATCAACTTAACTTTATATTTTTTTACTAGTTTCTCGATTGTTATTTTTAGGATAGTGTTGTTATTATCTATTTTGTGCCAAAATAGTAACAAAAAACTTAAAGGGGTAATGTTAGGAAATATCCTCGATATTTATAATTGTACTATAATCCTTGTTTTGGACATAGGCGAAGGCTATTTTGAGTTCTGCTAGTAGGTTATTAGCGTTAAAGTTAAATGGTATTGACATTAGGTATTTTTGATGGAACTAAAACTTTTAGTAACATGTGGCATTTTCGCAACAGGTTCAAAAATGTGTTAGTTAGGAGAGATCATTTACTGTACTACCTATGATCATATTAAATTAATGTTATGCAGCAATATTTGTATTTACGTAATATGTTTAGGGTACATAATAAATAACGTAATCATTAGAAGGAAACGAGTAAATATTTATGGAACAATGTTTTTATTTGATAGTATTATATTTATGTTGAGAATCTTGCTCACTCACGACTATATTATATATATATATAACTGAACTATTAAATGCTCTTCAAATAATATGCTTATTATTTAATAAAGTTTGGCATAAATTAAATCTAAAAGATTCTAAGACTTTAATTTATTCTATTACATAATTACGCCATATTATCCCTATGTCTAGAAAAGGTGCGAGGGATTGGCCTTCAACCTTTTTATATATTAATATGTTAGGAAACCTGGAAGGTGGACCGTTGTTTTCCCGCTACTCACAAGAGTGAGTTGCGTGCGCTGGGGACATGCTAAATGTCCAGCACTTTATAACTCACAATTTTGGATATTCACTCTACGCGCTCCTCTATATTCTAATTTATTTTTCTTTAACTGTAGGTTTTGTTTATATTTATGTATTGAATCCCTCTAGTTTGGAGCTTAGGGATTACATGATTACCACATTGTGGTAGGTATAGTGTGATTAGCAACAATATGGTAGGTAGAGTGTGATTGCCACAATATGGTAGATATAGTGTGATTACCACAATATGATAGGTAGAGTGTGATTGCCACAATATGGTAGGTAGTGTGAGATTGCTACAATATGGTAGGTATAGTGTGATTGCCACAATATGGTAGCGATAGTATATTTGGTATCTGTCAACTATATTTTTAATATTTTAAAAGCAAATTAATATAATATAATGCTATTTATAAATCATATTAAAATATAATACCTAGTTTTGAAAATAATAATCTATTAGATATAACCTTTTTTTAAACGAAAATCTTTATTTTCTTTCAATTAAATTATCTTGTTTTTATTTTTTATGATATCTTATTTATGGGTTACACACTTGTTTGGTGAATTCTCTTGATATTTTGATAAAAAATGTATTTTAGAGATCATTAAAATGGAACACTGGGTGCAAATAGTATCCCTTAAGCCCCCAACCTACCTTATCCCGTAAAAAAGTTCCAAAAATCTTGGCATAGGGCAGAAAGGGGGCAAGGTATTTGAGGAGCTTCGCAACTAAAATTTTTACGATCAATTTTTTTTTTAACGTGAAATACCTTATAAATCAGATTAATTGCAAATAATATGATCCCAACAATTTCCAAATGAAAGATGTGAGTGGATGAGAGCGTGAGGGGAGGGGTTTGTACCACCCTCTGCCCCCCTTCAACACTAGAGACAAATAATACAAGTACAGAAATATGAAATCTTACTTTTTCCAAGAACGTCTTTCATTCTAACAGAGATAAGTTTTTTTGTTTACTTTTTTTTTATCACTCCCTCCCACCATTCTTCCTAAAATCCAACCAACCAGCCACCACCCTTCCTCCAACCCTTACAAACCCGTTTTTGTTTCAACGAAAAATGTCCCGCGCATTAAGTAGAGTAGACGAAACAGAGTCTAGTCAGGGGGCGCAGTCGACGTGACAAGGTTAAGAAATTGGGAGATGGGTTCCCTTCTGGAATATTACACTGCTTTTGGGGGGGGTGGGGGGGGAGAAGAAAGAAACAAAGAAAAGTAGGAGGAGGGGTAGAAATAAAAAAAGTGGGGAGCGGAAGAGTTTTACTGCAACGAAGAAACGACAATTTCCTTCTTCTATTTTAGTGGAAACATTTCGTGTGGTTACTTTGAGTGGGTAGTAGTTATGACGTAAGGGATTTTTTATTTTTTTTTACCTCCCTTTTTTGTATGATTTTCTCGTTGGAAAAGAGGGAAAACCCTTTAGTAGTTCGAAGTAAGCACTCCTATATGATTTATATCTACAATTTCATAAGCTTTTAAAATAGACATCTTTTTGAACACGTGCCAGTTGTATTCCTTGGAACTTAGTGATTATAGAGCTCCACCATGGACCTTAGGTAGACTGGTTCGATTACTGGTGAGAGAAGTCCCCACCCGGCGATCACCGTTAGACCAGACTCCCGTCAAGATCTTACCCTCTATTGGTGGGGTGTCAAAGTAACAAAATTTGCTATTAAATGTGAGCCTAAATCAGCTATATGAATTATTCTAGAAGTCAAATCGGATTTCGAATAAGTTCTATTAAATGATCTATGTGTAAGATACATAGTTTTGTAACTTTATACAATAAAAATCATTTAGGAAGTGTTTAAATACACAAATGTTGGTAGTATTTAATTTTTAAACTGATGAATCAGGCTATTTATTACCACAAATTGCAATTCACTCTCTTCAGATTTTTACATTCTCGTGACCACTTGGAGAAATAAAGTATTATGATTGTCCAAAAATCGCAGTCAAGATTTTTATGCTTCTATGAGAGCAAAAAAGTTTTTTTTTTTGTTTGTTTTTTTGCAATACCGACTGTCCATCTATTACTGGGACTATAGCCGAAACTATTTTACCAATCAGGTTAAAACCTTGTATATAGGGTTTTCATAAGGTTTCCCAAAGGTGTGTTTGAAATTATCTATCTAATCTAAAATTAAGGGAAAGGAGTAGGAGTCATTTTTCTCAAAATTGTTGTAACGATTCTGATTTAATTTCTTATCTAGACACTGTTTAACATAACAAACAACATTGTGCCTTTTAATTTCACAGAAAAAGCACTTTAGGGTAACCTGCTTTTTTTTAAAAAAAAAATCCCGTTTTGGTAATATCTCTGCAACTCTTGAGGTACGGAATAACTTATAATTTAAGATACAGGACGCTTACCAAACAGCCACTTTTATTTGAAAGAATATTTATAAAATATATATTCTCCTAGTTGTAGGCAAATATTTATTTTTAAATAGAGTTTTCAGAAATGTTAAGTTGAAAATTCACGGAACGAATAATAATATGTTTCTGTAACCGTGTATTTCAGGTACAGTCTTGGTGAAATGTGAGGGTCTTTTTTTTTCCCAAACTCGTTTCAGTGGCAGCGTGGTATAAATAGCTAATGTCGCAGTAGACTAGACTGCTAATAACGGGAAGATCGAGGTTTGAATCTCGGTTGGGTGTACTGAGATGATTTTCCTAATTGGTTTTCCACTCTCTTTCCATGCGAATGTGGGTTTCCTATAAATATAGCTTACCTAATCCCTAATTCCATTAGAGTAATTAGTGCATAAACATATATTCCAAACGGGTAGTTATATGTGGTGCTAAAAAAGAAAAATCCCCCATTGTTTCTAAAACAAGGTATATTATTTCGTTTCACATAGCTTATGAGCAGGGCTTGGAAATTGATGGCATTGCAACTTTTTTGGTGAAGTCGAGCACAATGGCAGCTTGTATACAAACACATTTTAAGACACCCTGTTAATGAAAACATGATTATTATAGTGCATATTTTTGCATATTTGAAGGATTTTACAGTATATCCCATTTTTTGTGTGTGGGGGGAATTCATTTTTTCTAGTTTTTACCCCTATCGTGCATTGTCTGTCATTTTTAGAATCACTATCTAAGAAATTTAGCTCAGAATGTTTAATTCTTTAATACACAAATTCATTATTTCCATTTAATTAAAGCAGTTTTTTCTAGTGTAATTATTATTACAGCCATACATGAAAAAAGACGGATGTTTTCTGACGGTAAAAGTGACTCGTTAGAAGCCGTTGAAGAAGGAATATCGCCAGGTGATATTCCATACTTCACTTATGTTCAAATAGCATTCATGGATGTAGAGCATAGCTTCACCAGGTACAAGAACCTATTCACACCTGAGAATCTTAATATGACATTCGCTGTGTATTGCAATGTGGAATAAGGTAAATCAAAGATGTAATTCTCTCTCTCTCATGCACACAACTGTTCTGTCTGTTTTATTATTTTTATTAGGTGTATTGTTCACACAATTTATTTTTTATTTCTTCTTTTACAGGCTTCCTCAACCATTGACATAAACAGACAAAAAGAAGAATCGGATTTTAAATGTATTATTTGATTCTTTTAAGAGCATCTTTTGTATTTTTGAGGTTATAAAAACAATTGTTTTAAGTGCAACTTTATTTTATCTCTAAGGGCATTTTTTTAAGACTTTAAGGTGTAGCCTGGTGGTCTAGAGGTAAGGTGTCAGACTTTTGTGCTGGGTCCAAGGGTTCAATCCCCGGTCCCAGCACAGATTTATCTGATTACCAAACCCTTCCTTCACCTCTGACAAGCTATCTTGTGAATGTGGGGAATGCCAGACCTCCACCGTGGTTCGGATACCACGTTAAACTGTGGTCCTCCATTTCATCTTAAAATCACCCTACCATTATATATTAGCGTAAGTGCGTATAACCCAAACGGGTAGTAAGACGCGGTACTAATAATAAATAATAATAATAATCATAATAAATAATAAGACAAGCTAATATCAACGGTCGAGACGTCTGCTGCTGTGCACAGCTATGTGAAGGGGAGAAGTGCAAGTCATCCTCGACCATTGCATTTCTCAAGGCCAAACGCAAAAATATGTTATACGACGATCCTCCAGTTACGGCTGGCTGCGGGGTTTGACGAGCCAGATGTGGTCCGTGGGCCGCTAATTGAATAGCACTACCTTAGACATTTCGCCCCTTTGGGGCGGGTTGTATAAAATTATTTAAGCATGTAGAAAAGGTCTTAGCATCAAATATTATATACTACCGGTACGTGTTAATTTTACGCCTGCGAAGTAGACTAAACGACAACGCTACGCATTCCTTAATAAGTATCCGGTGCGTGCGTGCGTCAAGAGGGTACACAGGCCCGATATTTCAGTCACACCCTGACAAGTATTTAAATTTCCCCAGATAGTACCAGGGTGAAGGGGAGTTAATAACCAGTCAAGATGTGAGCCGTATATTCCACCCCACGACAAGCGCTCGTGACAGTGCTGAACTCTAGTTTCTTGGCTCGACAACAAATGAGGCGATCTTATATATTAACATAATCTGAAACACGTTGCTTAATAGCTTAGTGATAATACCTATTAGGTTTTCCTACTTTACCATATAGAGAAAGTATTGTTATCGTGAATTTTTTTTTTTTTTTTAATTATTATTAATCTTGACGTTTTGTGTGTCTCCGAAGCTATAAAAACGGGTTTTACAATATTGTTTGTCCGCACATATGTCTTACCCCCCGTATATCTAAACCTAGGAACGCAGTCAAAAGTATTTCGTTCAAACGTGATATTTAGACGTTATATGTCGGTCATTCTGAGCCATTTTTTACTTTGATTCTAGCCGTCAAATTAAGGGTAGTTAACTGATGACTAATTTTTGAAATCGTCATAAAACTATAAAATACTATATCTATACTAATATTATAAAGAGGAGAGATTTGATTTTTTGTATTTTTGTCTTTTTTGCTTGTAATGGATAAACTCAAAAACTACTGGACCGATTTTAAAAATTCTTTCGCCAATATAAAGTTACTTTATCAGCAAGTAACATAGGCTATATTTTATTTTGAAAATTTAATTTATTCCTCATAAAAATGTCGATAGTATATTATATAGTCGTTAGAAAAAAAAAACGTTGTTGAAGGGAAAGTGGGGTTGGTGAAGGTGTGGGGGGGTAGTGGTGAGGAAAGAGGAACGAGATGAAAATAGGAGGGAGGATAAAAAGAGGGAGGGGGCTATACAGTGATGGTAGGACTGTATTTACAACAATAAAATAAGTAAAAAAAAGTTTTGTTTTTATATTGACATGATGGATGATTTGAAGCTTTGTTTTACAGGATTCTTTACAATATTTTTTTACGGGGAAGGGGGTTAGTGATAAAATATGTACGATTGTGTTGTGTCATTTATTTAAACTTTTACGTTCAACACAAGATCTAATTTAGAGGGTAGGGATGAGTAAGTTTTCTCAGTGGTAGTACACACCCATCAGCGTGGAAAGAGTATTGGAAAACCAGATTGATAAATCACGCGAGGGAAAACCATCCCCCAGAGTATCAGGCTGAGGTTAAATCACCCAACACTTGCGATACTGGTGTCTTAGACAGTGTATCCATGGTTACGATAGGCACAGGTTTTAAAATGTGTTTGCTTATATAGTCGTCTCACCATAGATACTCTCTCATAACTGACCGTTTGAAACGATACTAAATATAAGCCCTAATTTAATATATCTATATAGTAAGCCATGTATTTTGGAGCTATCACTTTTGACAGATAGTGTGAAATCCCGGTTGGTTTTACTGAAGGTAAGTTCTGGTACACTTCCCTTAGATTCCTCCTTCCTCATCATTACTCCATCAGTTTTACTACGCGTATTTCCTTTACGGGTAGTAAGACTCTATCACAACAACCCTACCCCATGGTGATAGTTTACTTCTTGACTATATAGGAAGGGAAACAGGTTTGACTGAAAATGTTAGTCTATTACCGGGAGTTGAACCTAACACTCGATATAGCAAGAACTAAAATGTAGGATTAAGTAATTACCATATTATTGTTTTACGATGTTAACAGGCTAGATTGTTTACACAAGTGTTAAATTATCAAACACGGAGAAAACAAAATAATGAACTGATCTTTGTGAACTGTGATTGGGCATACCTGCAGTGAGGAGATGATGGCTAAGGCGCCCCAATCTGGTTTCTTGAAGAGTAATTTTATTAGTTTTCACGAGAGAGTTCCATTTGTTTTGTGCACCGAGCATAGAGACGCTTATCCATATTTTCACACGTTTTGATAAGAAAAAGTGGGACAAGATAGTCAATAGCTAATAGCTAATAGGGTGAAGGGAGGAATTAGAGCAAATGAACAGAAATCATTGCGGTGCTGACACCTAGTGATAATTAGTCTAACTAGTTAAAACCAAAGAATATAGCACACCTGACTCAATGTATATATTCATACTAAACAATTATTGTTAAGGCTGTGTATTAAGATAAAAGGTTAAGTTAGTTGAATTTATTTGAACTATTTTTGTGTTAGTTTAATATTGTATTTAGAAAGTATACATCAAAAATATAAATGTTTTGTTTGGTTGTTTTTTTTTAATCCCCCAGCATAAATATCCCTTCCAAACATTTAAAGTTAAGTCTAGAACTGTCTCGTCGCATGACCTCACATACCTTCCCTCTCCATCTGTCACGAGTAACGACTCCTGAGACAAGGTCGATCAATTCTCCTGGGCGACCCCCTCCCTCCCAGCCCACGTGCCCGAGCTACCCGGGTCTCCCCTATATAAGGGGGTGATATTGGCACCTGGGGAGCCGTACCAAGTGACCGCCAGGCTAGAACACACACCTGATAAGATAGTCGGGGAGGATGGAAGGGTGAGGGGGGTAGATACGTCTATGCTACCTCCGTAACACAAGACATTTACGACCGTAGCCCTGGATATACTGGTAACATTTTTTTTTTTCCCCTTAGGTTCATAATCTTATTTTATGCTCCGTTACAGGGCTGGATCCGGGAGTCTCATTTTGTATGATTGCATAAACTTCATTCGGATAGTACAGGGTTCGTGTACCACTAAAATAGAGGCACATTTTAAATAAATATAAATTATAATTTACCATTGTGTTTAATCCATACAAAATAATATAATAATGTGTGACCTTAAAGTTGATTCCAAACATTTTAAGTTAAAATAAAAGTGTGTTTTTTAATTTATTAAAATATTTGTAGATTTGGTAGAGAAGAAAAAATATATATATAAAATATATATTTAGATTTTAAACAAACTGGAGACACTTTTCTCGTGTTTTTGAGTCATATTTTCTTTATTTTTTTGTTTTCAAAAAAAAATTGGTATTTAGCACCGCGTATTACCACCTTTACCGGCTGTATGCATATATAATAACTACGCTGATAATCTAAGGATGATAAAGGTTGAGTTTGTATAAAATGTACCCGCATTTGCATGTAGGAATCTTGGAGGGGGGGAGACACGTGTCGTAGAGAGCCACACTCTTTCAAAAATACCTCTTATTTCAATGCTTGCGTTCAGGTCGAAGTTGCTACCTTGAGAACTTCCTATAGTGTTAAACAGCTCCACTTTAATGTGTGTTGACATAACTATAGCTCGGCAATAAGGTCGAATGGATCCCTTTTTTGTATTAACTTTGTTCATTATTTTTTTTGTCTCCTGCCCGCCGGTTAAAAGGGTCTCACATTTTACGACACACCTTGTGTATACACATTTATTTCATAATTCTGAGTGTATCATTAAAATGCATCATCAACTAGACCATAAACGAGTTGATTAAAAATCTAAAACATAAGTTGACACGTTAAAAATTATAATACAAAAACTTTTAAGCTACAATATAGTATGGTAAAAAACTATGTTTTAGGTTTAAATATGTTGTGAAATAAAATAATAAAATGTAAGGTTAACACCAGCCAAACAAATTTAATGAAGTGATTAAGTAATATGGAATAAGCTAAGTCTTATCTGTTTTCTTGTCTCGTTACTCCTTTGTGATATCCAACACTGGAAAGATGATGGATTACTTCATTCCAACATGTTTTGGAACTATGGTACCATAATCATGGGCACTGCAAATTAAATTAAAGAAGAGTGAAGATAAATTAAGACTCAAGTTACAAAAGAATTCTTGTGAATTACCGCTAAACAGTTATAAATTAGTCAAGAGAAAACTATCAAACAAACTTACTTGAGTCGTTGTGCAAAACACGATGTGCTATTACGATAGCTAGATGTTAAGTAAATAAGTTGTGGTCAGAAGTAGAAAATGTGTGTAAAAACAAAAGACTTATAATAAGCGAGCTATAAAAGGTAAAGTTGCCAAGACCACAGTGTAAAGATGTTAGGTTGTGAAACTACTATTGGAACCAGTGTTGGATGATCTATGGAATCAAGGATAGGTAAAATTATGGAAATGAATGTGGAGAGGAAGTATAAGGTAATACTGATTTCCAAACCCTTCCTACACCTCTGACAAGACATCTTGTGAATGTGTGGAATGCCAGGCCACCACCGTGGTTCGGATTCCACGTTAAACTGTAGGTCCTTCATTTCATCTCACAATCACCCTACCATTACACATTAGCGTAAGTGCGTACAACCCGAACGGGTAGTAAGACGCGGTGCTAATAATAATAATAATAATAATAATAATAATATATAATAATATATATAAGGTAATAATCTTTTCGACTCCAGCTCATTTTCTACAATGGAAGATAGAGCAGGATAAATGAGGTTACAGGATTTTAATTTTTTGGGTAAATGTTTCAATGTGTTTACAAGAATTTGATTTGAAAATTGTAATTGTTCATTGAGAATGAATTTTTTATGAAATAAAGCTGCTTGAATGAAGAAATTTTCAGCTGTGTTTAATTTCATAGGTTTATGAGAAAAGTGAAGAGGTTTCATACATTGGTATATTGGTTTGGGTTGATGGGTTTTTTTTTTTAGATGGTCCGCAAATTTTGATTTGGTCTTATTGTATTTAAAATCAGAAATGTGCTCTTTATAACGAACCATACAATTTTCCCTGTCTTGCCTAGTAGATAATATTTCATTCACAGGTGAGTTTATAAATTCAATTTTTATTCTATTTATAATTTTTATTTAAATTACTCTTACTAGGATTTTTCTTCATTGTATTGTTAGTATTAATTATTATTATTAGCACCGCGTCTTACTACCCGTTCGGGTTATACGCACTTACGCTAATGTGTAATGGTAGGGTGATTGTGAGATGAAATGAAGGATCTACAGTTTAACGTGGAATCCGAACCACGGTAGAGGACCTGGCATTCCCCACATTCACAAGATGTCTTGTCAGAGGTGAAGGAAGGGTTTGGAAATCGGATAAATCTGTGCCGGGACCGAGGATTGAACCCCGGCCGCCTGCACAGAAGTCTGACACCTTACCCCTAGACCGCCAGGTCACCAAAGTCACCAATCACTGAGGACAAGAAATTACCGAGGTCCCCTAACAATCACCGAGAACAAGAAAATACTAGGTCCCCAAGGATGTGTTTTTGAGCATCACCTAAAGTGTGACAGTGCATGGTATTGATTTTCAGTCATATTTTTATTTTTGTAAATTCTAAGTTTTTTAATATTATTTTTAGTGTAGTTTTATAAGTCACTCTTTACCATGAGCCATGGTTATATTATATAACGGCTTCATAGCTTCCTCATCATCACTCCACCAACTCCTTACCTATCGAACTTTTTTTTTCAGGCGAAGAAGAAATGAAACCCATGCAGCGACTTCTGCCTATGTCGGTGTAAATAGTTTTAGGTAGTTTCTCTTCTGCGAAGCTTGTGGGAAAAACTTTTTTTTCTCCCGGAACTTTTTCATCCCATGACCTTCGTCTGCTTTGTAGTGATATATCATATTGGCCAGGGGTGGAGGGGGGGGGGTAGGATCGGAAGCTCAGCGGGCCTCCCTCGTTAAGTAGGATCATCCCTTCATTAGCGACGGAGTTTGATACAGAGGCGTCCCTTGATAACGTAGCGTGACAGTGCATCGTAAATTAATCCCTACAATGGGACTAGTGGAGCTGGCAGTGGGAGGGGGGAATTTTTTTTAAATAGAGGGGAATTGGAATACTTTGGGATAAAATACTTTTTTTTAATCTTTTTAGTGTGATTACAAACTGAGTGTCCTCTATGGTGCAATATAATTAATACTTTTTAGTTAACATTTTTAAAGGGTCCTTGCATGGAAAATAAATGTTTGGTGCACCACACAAATTTTACTTAAAAATATATAAATTTAATTTTTGCTCAGAATATATGTGAAACAAAATAATATACATTGTTACAAAAAAAAATCCAACACATTTAACTAGATATTATAAATTAATTAATAAACACTGCTAAATAAACATCACAGTCGATCAAAAACGCCAGACCTCAGCTTAAAAAAAATATATAAATTGGCTAAGAGCTCAGAGATTATTGATTTTATAAAAATAATTATTATTTTTAAAAGTACTACAACTTTGTAATGATAAGTTGTTTCGTATCTCAAATAAATGCGGAGATATGATCAAAATTAGAGATATCCGCTTATGTAGAGTCATTTTCACGGGGAAATGTGAAACACAATTTGTGTGCAATGATAAACAATACCTATTTAGAATTTTAATCAAAATCGGGGTAGACCCCGTTTTGACAAAATCTCTTTTCGTCCTTAAAAACTAAATTTAATTTTAAATCTAAATCAATAATTCCAAAAATAGCCTTTGAGCAACCCTAAATACTAAATTCAAGTAAAATCGGTATAATGGTTTCAGCTCATCAAGTAACAGACAGACAGATATATATATATATATACGTCTTTCTGGAAACCACTTTTTCCGGGTTTCACGTTGACATCCAGCAAAAAACATAGTTCTTTTTTTTTACAATCACAATACTGTTTATCTGCGAAGTGTCACGATAAAGTAAACATGTTAAAGTAGTCTATGCTTAAGTAGTTTAAGCGATGGCAAATGTTCTTGTTTGCACTTTAACTGACATGATTTTTTATTTTATCACCGTGTCTTACTACCTGTTTGGGTTATACGCTTATGTAATAATTATCTAATGGTTTTAGGGATTAGATAGGTGATATTTACAGGAATTGTACCCACATTTTCGTGTAGGTAGAGTGGAAAACTATTTGGGGAAAAAACTCAGTACATCCGACCGAGATTCGAACCTCGTTCTCCTCATCCTCGGCAGTCTAGTCTACTGATAGAGTAGCGTATTATACCACGCGGCTACCGATGTGGACTATTTCTTTTTTTTTCCCTACCATTATAGTTGTTTATCACGGTTCCAGCCACATTTAAAATGAAAACTGACAGATGAGCACGGTCATTGAACTCAGGACCTTTTACTTCTTATGCCAATGTTCCAACCGTTGAGCTATCCAGGAAGCATCTATCCATATAGTGGTCTAGGGGTAAGGTGTCAGACTTCTGTGCTGGCGGCCGGGGTTCAATCCTCGGTCCCGGCACAGATTTATCTGATTACCAAACCCTTCCTTCACCTCTGACAAGACATCTTGTGAATGTGGGGAATGCCAGGCCTCCACCGTGGTTCGGATTCCACGTTAAACTGTAGGTCCTTCATTTCATCTCACAATCATCCTTCCATTACACAATAGCGTAAGTGCGTATAACCCGAATGGGTAGTAAGACGCGGTGCTAATAATAATAATATCTATCCATGTAACATCTAAATATTAAGTTCGAACAAAATCCATCAAACCGTCTCTCATCTAGGCCCAGGGCACAGACAAATAATATACCAGACACTCAACCTCTTTATTAAAATGGTTGCGCTCCTTTTGGCAGGTTGAATCCTTCACCACTAGGACCGCTGCGGTTAGTTCTATAATTACCCAGCAGTGACACTAGCGAAGCCTGGTGTTGAAGGACACAAGCTGGCAAAAGGAGCGCAGGAAAACCACCGTAAGGTTGAGAATCTGTTTCTTCCTTGTCTGTGTCCAGGGACAGGTAGAATTGTAAAACCCACTTCTTTTTTTTGTTCCGGGTCACATAAAACGTAAAGATTCATCATAACCTCGAATCCAAAAATGATCAAGATTACAGTACTTTCTCTTTAAATGAGAAAGTAAAAATTATACTTTCCTATTTTTGTATTTCTTTGATTTATCGTCGTTTGTTTATCTATCACTAAACAAACTTTCAAGTGAGACATAAGTAAAAGAGGGGGGTAGGAAAATGTGCACGATCTATTCAAAATTTAGGGGACTTCTTCTCGGACCATAAATTGACGTGAAAAGGGAAGACGTACCTACCAATATTGATGTGGGTTCTTCTAGTCATGCATCGTATGTAAGCGTCAGGACGCCTTACACACTCCACTTGGTGGACAAAACATCTTCAAATTCAACCCACATGCATCTTGCGACCATTCATAAATAACTCAGAAAACAGGGTAAACACGAAAAGGGGAAAGTTAAAATGGTCTCAAAAAAAAAAACGGTCTTGTCCAAGAAATGTTTTAATAAAGAGTGCAGGGATAAAAAAAAAGCTACGGCTTTTTTTTTCGTGGGGAGTGGCGAATAAAAATTGTGGGGAGGGGAAAGGTTGAAAGGGGGATATTTTTGACCCGACGCGATTCATTCGTCTTCTGGTTTGAGAGGCGCTTCTCTTCATCTCCCCCCTCCCCTTTCCCTCAAGAGATCAGCCTTCCCCCCTCCCTCACCCTTTCACATCATCCCTTGCGTTGGCTACTACTATATTTTGTAGTCCTACGATCCCCCCACCCCAACACACCGTCGAGGAAGTCCAGACGATTTGTTCCGTTTCCGTTTTTGAGAACGTTCACCCCCCTCCACCATGTTATGTACGCTCAGTGATGTAAAAAAAAGTAACAACCACCTCCGTATTTATATTTTATTTTAATATTAATATGGTTGGAACTATTTATAACTGTTTTTTAGAGTCCAGCACTTTAGCTCGGTAGCGTGTCTGCCTATTGAGATAAGGCTCCCGGGGTTCGATTCTCGGCATGGATTAGTGAATGAGTCGTAGATTAAATTTGAACTTCTGTTTTCACAATAATGAATTGACCGGGTGGTGTGTCTGTCTTAGAAATATCATTCTTTCGTTACCGCCTGTTCAGGCTATATACACACATTTGGACTAATTACGCTAATGCTATAGTTATGTGTCAGGTTGAATTTAGAGGAAGTGTATCAGCATTTACGTGTTGGATAGAGAGCAAAACCGTATAGGGAAAAAAACTACCTTAAGTAAACCTGACTTTTATTCGAACCTCGATCTCCCCGTCATCGGCAGTCTAATCTACTGTGAGGGTGATGCCTTCAACCATGCGGCCACCGAAGTGGGTGCCACCTATATATCTAAGCTAGGTGTTATCTGTGGGGCCAGACGGGGTTTTTTTTTAACGTGGGAGTGCAGGGAACCTGAGTTAAGCGCAGATTTTTTCAGTTTTTATAGCCAAACTCTTTTTTTTTTAGGACAATATAAACCAAATATTTATCGAGTAGAAATATAGATTTTAATTTTCTTCACATGTTGATATCAACAATTATTGAATATCTGTCAAGAGTGTCCTGGAATTTAATGACAACTTTTCTCTTCATTTAAAAAGTTTCTCATATAATGCCGCTATCCTCATGACAGATTTCAACAACTGTTGATATCTCCATGTGAAGAAAATTAAACTCTATGGAAACATAAAAACTGCAAAATCACTTCGTACCTTATTTCGTGTCCCTTACACGCCCACCTTTAAGTATCTTCAAGGTTCAAATAAGGTATATATCTCCCCTCTTACCTCTTCCTCCCCCCCCCCCCCCCCCGATGGATCAAAAACAAACTGATTGGAAAATAAAAACTTACTCCCTTTCATCCCTTGGAAAGCCCTAACATCTGAAAGGATATTTCTGTACTGGTGGGTAGACTGTGGGGGGAGAAAGGGTAGTGGGGAAGGAGAGGGGAGTGTTAGGGATATTGTGTTCACTAATTACAAAGTATTTCAAAGTTCTGCAAGCAGGCTAAGAAGAACTGTTGTGACGCTTGCAATGAGCGGTGAGTCACCATGGAGAAACCACCACGTTTCACCATCCCCCATTTCCAACCACCAGCTCTCGCGGTGACCCCACCCCCCACCCCCTTCTCTATCCCTCTCACACAGACCCCAGACAGTTGTCCTATCACCACCCCCAACCCCCTCGAGTTACAAGAGTTGTCCATTATGTAGCGAGCTCCCTACCGACAACCGCTAACCGGAACTTGTCGCCGACAAAATGAACCGGTGGTTTGTGCGGTGCAGTCGTATTCGTTAACCCTGCCCACTATCCCCCCCCCCTCCTCCTTTTCCCTCGTCTTAGTCTCTTATTTTCTCTGAAACTCTTTTTTTTCCTGAGATTTTGGTGAAAATATTTGCAAGGTGCATCTTTTTGGGAAAGTTTATCCAGATACCTGAGAGGTTAAAACTAACCCTTTTACAAATATTCACAATTTTGAGATTTTCAAAAACTATCATTTTTGTCTATTTAAATCAATAAACGGATAAAAATGTATTCAATCAAAAACATGATAAATGTGTTAATGGTTTGGCAAACAAAAGAATATAAAATATAAATGTTACGAAACAATCATACAGACTTTTTCATATATTTCATTATAGCTTGAAACAAAATTTTCAAAAAGAAGTTTTCAGTAAAACACCCTAAGTATATTTTCCGCAGAAAAAAAAATTCATTATCTTGATAAGCTCAATAAACACGTATCTTACGCTTTATATATATAAATTTTAAACACAATTGTCCAAACCATTTTTAAAAAGTCTCAAAATTTCAAAAACTAGTTATTTGTGAACAAACCTCAAGTTAGTAATATTTATAATATAAAAATATATGATTATTATTCATATAAACAATTCACAGATACCCATTTTGAACTAAATCTAAAAGGCTATTTTCAAAACATTTTAAATGTGTAATAAGTAAACCACCCTTAAATGAATTTATTTTAAAAATAAAAATTATTATTATTATTATTATTATTATTATTATTAGCACCGCGTCTTACTACCCGCTCGGGTTATACGCACTTACGCTGATGTGTAATGGTAGGGTGATTGTGAGATGAAATGGAGGACCTACTATTGGGGAATTTGATACAGGTGTCAGCTTTTTGTGTCGCCGTGTTGGTGAGACTGCAGGGCAACCAACCTCTACACCATTTGTGTTTGAACCTCTGTGTGTCTCAGTGTCAGCATCAGCGGATTCTGTAGCAGCTAGTGTGATCATTGTTTGTGGTAGGTATTTATTGTCTGCCACTTTATATGTTCCTGAAATAGCAACACTATGAGGAACTCATCAGTTCCAAATCTTAAGAAAAGAAAATCCTGCCAAACCATATTCCCATCCTTAAGAAGAAGAAAAAATCCTACACAATCAAAAAAAAAAAATCACGCTACGCCATCACCCACAAAACGATCATTCCTACCATACCAACCTACCTTATAAACAAACAAAAAAATCCTTCCAAACACCTAAGACACAGCGATATCACTCATAATCACAACTATTACACCCACAGGTACTAATTTATATTATTGTGGGGTGACCTGATGGTCTAGGGTAGGGTGTCGGACTTCTGTGCTGGCGGCCGGTGTTCAATCCTCGGTCCCGGCAAAGATTTATCTGATTTCCAAACCCTTCCTTCACCTCTGACAAGACATCTTGTGAATGTGGGGAATGCCAGGCCTCCACCGTGGTTCGGATTCCACGTTAAACTGTAGGTCCTTCATTTCATCTCACAATCACCCTACCATTACACATTAGCGTAAGTGTGTATAACCCGAACGGGTAGTAAGACGCGGTACTAGTAATAATATAATTATTATTATATATTATTGTGTTTTATTACAGCACCATTCAAATGTTTCACACATTCATTGTTTCGCCCTCATACCAAGAGGATAAGGGCTAGCGACTGCTGCCTGTAGTTCACAAAGCAAAATCAGCCCTCTTTTCTTTATCAACTAGGATGACACTTCTGTCAACTTAAGGAGATTCAGTGTCGGGCTAGCAGCCGAATGGCGCACTATAAGGAAGAAAGCGCGCTACTCCCTCACGAGTGGTAGAAAATAAGAGACTGGCAACCCTGGCTTCTGTTTTTCATTTCCTCTCATCCTTTTCATGACGCGCGACATATGTTGCGTGTATAAAAGCAAAAGCGCAGGACGCGCGTTGAGAAACGCCTGCATTAAAGGGCCCTCATTCCCATGTGAGGTGTCTTGGGCAGTGTCTACGTGTGATTGGTCAAATGGATGAAGAGTGGGAGAGAACATTTTCATAAGTACAGGTTTTTTTTAACAAACTCTGCTTACCCTGGAGACATTCCACGACACGGAACTGGTTTTTAGATAGGGTTTTTTTTGCACCAATTCTTACTGCCCATATGGGCTACACGTATTTAATCACACTGGTTGATTATTATTATAATAATAATTATAATATCGTCTGTATTTGGGTGAAGTTAAGGCCAGCACCCTTTCTTACGCTTATGGTTGAGGACGGTAGAATTAATATCAAATAAATCCCCTTTGGTTGGAAAGTAATTTAGGAAATAATATCCTCATTATACTTGGCTGAGATTCAAACCTTAACCTCTCCGCCACTGGCGAACCGGCTTGACATCTGGTCCGCGTACTAACCCGTGCAAAAAAAAATCGAATGTGTAAGCATAAGGATTATTTAGCGACTTATTCCATAGGGTATCACGCGTTCTGACGCCTTATACTGCGTGACCACTGGTGTGGGTACCAAATATATCGAACATTGTTTCGATAAAAAATCTTCCCCTGACCCCAAATTTAGCAGTGTACAGAAAAAGGAAAGAGTACAGGGGTGTACAGAAAAAAAAAATCAAAGCTGACATTGAAATGTGATTTAATTTGTTTTTAATACACACTTAATTAACACAAGATCTATTAATGACCTAATATAAGGATCAGGGATGAGTAAGGTTATTTAGAGGAAGTGCTTTCGCATTAGCTTTGGAGGGTAAAAGAGGGGGAGGGGAGGAACACACAGCTGAGATTCAATCCTCGACCTCCATACCACTAGCAATCAAATAGTGTTATATTGACGTCTAGTTAGACCACGTGACTACCGGTGAGAGCCAGTGAGATTGATTAATAGTATATGCAAGCTAAGTCAATTTTTTAAAATTTAAGAACATGTTGGGGGCCCTTCATGGCCCAATATGTAGTGAATCGATTACAGTGGTGGCTTGTGGAATGCTGCTATGGGTAGCAAAGTGGGTCTAGCTGTACTAGTAAAATACAACCCCCATTCAGTATCAAACTCGACCCTCATCGGTGGTCGAGTAGTCTAAGGCGTCATTCTCACTATATACTGGACTGCTGATGACGAAGAGATTGGTTTTAGAATCTCGGTTGGATGCACAAAGGGTTGTTTTTTCTAAATGACTTCCCACTCTCCTTCCATGTAAATGCGGGTACACTGCCTCTAAATGTAACATTCTTCATCCCTAACACATCAGCGTAATTAGTTAGCACGCATGTGAAATATGTAGTGATAAGTGCGTGCTAAAATAAGTTTAAAAAAAAACATTTATAAAATAGGGACATGTTTATAAATGTTGACCACAAGTAAAACCGTTTGTATTTTGTAAATAAATAAAAAAGATCCTTCCTATGAAAATTGGATTGTAGCGGAAGAAACAGCGCTGTGAGGTTTCTGTTTTAAGTTGAGCTTCACCTCGTCGATTGTCGGTGATCTTTGTTCACCAAATCAAGGGGAAGGAACAGGCGTTGGTAACGCCGCAGGTGTTATTTTTTCTCGACAATTTTATGTAACCATCCTCCCCCCAGTCAGTGCCCCAAGAGTTCTTCAACAGCCAATAATCGAGGCCATTCTCCGTCCCGAACCCACACAGCGTGGCGGCGTGCGTCATGGTATCGGGGTCGCAATCCTTGCTGAGGTACACCCCTGAGTGGTCATAGAGCAATTCCTTGGTGAGATCATGACGTTTACATCCGTTTAGCCAGGCTTTACCTTGCTTAGTTCCACTATGGTTTATCTTGCACCATAGTGTAACCAGTCAAGGTAAGACTGTTGCTACCTCTTAGGGTAAAAGGAGTGAACATAAACTTTTTCAACAACAACAAAAATTGCCTCCTTGTTTTAACTTCAGGGCTGCATATTAACACTTTAAACTAATTACTATCATTACAGAAACATTAAAAAGGAATAAGGGAAGTTTAATCCTTATGACAGGACTTAGATAATTGGTTCTACAATGCTCCCTTGGTTTTCATGTAATCTTAAGTAATTAATAAGTAGCTTATTTTTTCTCATTTAACTCTTACACTTTTGTTTATTTTATAACTAGGCTTCCCCTCTCTAACTTCTCCATTAATGTTGTTATGTAACCTGCCTGGTTTACCTCACTTGTATCAATCAACATCATTTGACTATCTTCCAACTAACTTTTTTCAACTACGTTTACAATTCATGTTAATTTGTTTTTTCAAGTTTCAGTTCATTTTAATTCTTTTTAAACTGTTTACATTAAGAATTTTGTTATTCCTTTTTATTTGTGTTATACTTTATTCAATTTAATTCTATTTTTTAGATTTATAATTGGCTTAAACATTCATTCGAACCTGTAATTTACTTTAACAGTGAGTTAATCCATTTTTATTCATATACATCTTGTATTTTATTAAATTTTAATCCTAAGGTTGTTTCTGGTTAGTAACGTTTATTATTTTAATTTATTACTGTGTACATCAATTTTATCATTCTCCTGACCTACGGATTATTGTCAAATATGCCAACGGTTTATATAACAACACTCTATTTGGTTAACTTTTATACTCATATCATTGTATGTTTTATCTAATGCTTTGACTTTAATTAAATATGGTGTGACGCATTAACCATCACTTTTATTATATTCAATTGTTGCATTTCATTTATCTGTATTATCAAGCATTATTTAAGTCTATATTATTTTTAACATAATTACTATTAGGTGGAAACTATTTATGTTAATGTATATTTATTTTCTCATATTATCTCGAGATTATGATGAATAATGACATTTTATGTGCCTCCGAATTAAAAAAAAAAGTGTGTCTTACATTATTCCTAGTTACTGTCTCCATGTCTTTCTGCCTGTTTTTTTGTCTGTCTGTCTGTCTACCCCTGAGGCTACAGTCAAAACAGTTTTAAGGATTTCATTCAAACTTGATATTTTTAATGTTAAATGGTCATAACTAGAGGTGAAATTGTGATTTTGATCTTAGCTCTGAAATTAAGAGTAGTTTATAATAATGTATAAGTTTTGAAAACTAGACATTTTTTTGAAAATTGCTTTTAACAATATTGTTTAAAAATGCTATTTAGGTAGTGTGTGTTTTTTTTTTCCTAAGAAATATTCCTTCAAGCGTAGTTTCCTTTTAAAAATAATAATTATTATTATTATTATTAAGTTATTTAACGTGCACTTTTTGAGCTAATCTATTATATCAGCACACGACTTATAAACTAACTTAAATTTAAAGATAATTTTTTAGCCATGCCAGGATTCAGTACCAGGACCTTTAGCTCAGTGTACAGACATGCTACCAAATGAGCCAAGCCATCGTACCACCCAGCCGGTATGAAATCAGAAAGGAGCTTCTAGGTGTGGAGGTCTACAGTTAGCCTCATGGCTTCTTTGGTGCTGACTGACAGCTGACGGCTTTGAAAAGTTACCAGACCAAATTATGTTTCCCTACGCCAAACCATATGATCTGCAAAAACATGTGTTTAGAGCTGTAACTTCTGACAGTCAACATTTAGGTATATACCTAAATTTTGACTGTCAGAAGTCAGCTGTGAGCTGTCAGTCAGCACCAAAGAAGCCACGGTGCTACTGTACCTAATGTACTGTACTGTACCTTCACTGTAATGATGAAAGTCGTCTGGGCTTCCGTTGAGTGCGGCGCAGATGGGCCCTACGGTATACACGGCATGCATCAGCAGGGTCTCGTTATACGGTTCAATCATGCAGAAGCCCCTAATAGACGTCGTATTCACGTTGTTCGAGAAATTGCGGCATGTTTCATCTTCCTGGAAATACAGTATTATCGATAGATCCTAATTAAGGGTGTACCGAGTCCATCTTTTCAATTTGAAGCTCGCTCGAGTCGAATATATGAAATATTCTCGAAGCCGATTTGAAGTTAGAATTATTAATTTTTTGAAAAATATTATATTTCACAATTGTTTGTAATATTTTGTTTCAATCTGATAAAGCAAGTTATCACAGAATGCAATGTATTTATTTTAGATGTTTTCCCTATGAATATTAATTTGTGATGTATCAAAAAAATTTAGAATGTCAGTAACAAGGCCGTAGTCGGGGGGGGGGGGGGGTCAATATTTTGAAATATATATATATATATGTATATATGGTTATATATATATGGTTTATATATATATATATGGTTTTATTTATGGTTCAAAAAATATCAAAATTAAGATAAATACCAATTAGGGGTCTGTCTACCATAAAAAGCACTTCAAGAGCTTCTAGAGGTGTTAAATATTTTTAAAAATTCCTAGCCTTCGGCATTTTGAGAGTTTATTTTACCATTAAAAAAACACTTCACAGAGCTTCAAAAGCGATTTAATATTTAGAAATTGTCCATACCTTCGGCAGCTAGGGGGTTATTTTTACCATGAACAAACCCCACTTCAGAGAGCGTCTAGAATTGTTTATCATACAGAATTTTTTTTCTAGCTTCCAGCAATTGGGGTATGTGCCTACCAAACCCCCCCCCCCGAAATTATTGGCTGGCTACGGCCTTGGTCAGTAATTCACCATAAATTGAGTATTTTAGTTGTCAACATTTTTGTTGGCAAAGTTTTGAAGCCGTGATTTGTTTCGAGGCAAAGTCGAAGCTTAAGTTTGTATTGATGCAAAGTTGAAGTTTCCAAGCTTCGCACACCTCTAGATTCTAGTTCCAATAGTTCTATTCTCGAGAAAGTTTCGATAGTTCGAATCTCAAAAGTTTGAGTTTTAATAGTTTGATTTACAATAGTTCAACCCTCAAGAATTTTGGTAGTTCGAAAATCGATAGTCCTAGTTTGATAGTTCTAGTTTCAATTATTCAAGTTTTGATCATTCAAATATCTATAGTTCAAGATTTGAGCGTTTTAGTCTTAAGGTGGAGTGCTAGTGAGCATGAGTTTACGGCAGTATTTTTGCAGTTTTTATAGCACAAACATCTTTTGACCAAAATAAATCAAATATTTCTTCTATAGAATCATAGAGTTTTGTTTTCTGCACATGCTAATATCAACAGTTGTTGAATATCTGTCATGAGCATGGCGGCATTTGGTGACAAACTTTTCTCTTTATTTAAAAAGTTTGTCACCAAATGCTGCAATGCTCATGACAGATATTCAACAACTGTTGAGATTAGCATGTGCAGAAAACTAAACTATATGATTCTATAGAAGAAATATTTGACTTATTTTTGCCAAAAAAATGTTTGTGCTATAAAAACTGCAAAATTAATGCACTAAACTCGCGCTCACTAGCACTCCGCCTTAATAGTTCAATTACAACATTTCTAGTCTTGACATTTCGAGTTTCATTAATTCTACCCATGTTAGTTCTAATTTCTGTAATGTTAGTTTCAATAGTTCGAGTTTTTGATTGATCAAGTCTTGATTATTTGAGTTTTGATAACTGGAGTCTCAATAGTTCTAAACTCAATAGTTTGAATCTAGATAGTTCGAGTTTTGATCATTTCGAGTCTCGAAAGTTCTAAGCTGTGTTTAGTTTCGTAATAAATTAAGGAGAAATCTTACGATTAAGGAAGGTTTCTCTATTTTGCCTGAAGGTTTAGGTGCACTTACCGCGGCTGTGTACTGATAGAATTGATCTTCTACGATCGCATTCTTCTGCATCATGTAGTCAAAGGCCGACCCCATCCAACCCCCGCTGCAGTTCATACCGGAGCAATCTATCAACCATTGTTCGCTCAGATGGTTCACCGGTCTCTTTTTTTTCAAAATGTGGCTTTCCAGTACCGCCATCTAGCGGAATAAATATTATCGTTAAACATAAGTAAACCCTCGTTAATCCGAATTATTAGGAGTTGAGGCCACCATCTTTACTAAAGGAAAATACGGATTAGTGAAGAAAAAAAATAGACTTGAAAAAAATTATATTTTTAAAATTAGAGCACAATTATTATTATTATTAGCACCGCGTCTTACTACCCGTTCGGGTTGTACGCACTTACGCTAATGTGTAATGGTAGGGTGATTGTGAGACGAAATGGAGGACCTACAGTTTAACGTGGAATCCGAACCACGGTGGAGGCCTGGCATTCCCCACATTCACAAGATGTCTTGTCAGAGGTGAAGGAAGGGTTTGGTAATCAGATAAATCTGTGCCGGGACCAAGGTTTGAACCCCGGACCCTAGCATAGAAGTCTGACACCTTACCCCTAGACCACCAGGTCACCTAGAGAACAATTAAAACTGATCAAATCAATTTTATTTTAAATCATTATGAGACTCTATTTAAATACTTTAAAAAGACAATAAAAAAAATTCATTGATCGAATTGATGTTTTACTTAATATACAACACGATAATATAAATGTATTTCAATCCTTATTTAATGTAACGGGATTAGCGGGGATTTACTGTAGCTTTATAGTTTATTGGTGTGAAGCGTGGGTTTTTTAGGAGAAACACAAAAGGAGGGTGAATGAACGCGATATCTAAGAAATGTATGTGGAAACACACGTATGGACAGTCAGTAACGAAGGAGAGTGGTTTGGAAGGGAATCCAAAAGGACACTGGGAAAGACACGTCTTACGTTGTTTTGCCCATGTTGAGAGGATGAGTGTGGATTGAGTGACGAAGCTAATATAAGAAGGTAGAATGTGTGGATCAAAGGGAGTGGGTAAGCCATGTAAGATGTGGCTAAATGTTGTAGACGAATGTGTGTAAAAGAGATATACAAATAGTTTTAAGAATAAAAGATCATACACGACTCGGTGTATATATGTTGTTGAATCGAAGAGAGTATGCAAGTATAGGGAAGTTTGGAGAAAGTTAGTGAGGATGGATTAAGTACGGGGTTGTTCTTGGAACTCTATGGACAGTTTGTTTCTAATGTATTATGTATGTACGTAGTTTTATATATATATATATATATATGTATATGTATTGTAGTATATGTATATATGTATATATGTTAATATATGTGTATATGTTGTATGTGTAGTATGTGTATGATGTATGTGTGTATGTATGTTAATGTATGTACATGTGTATGAATGTATGTACAGTGTGTTATGTATTATGTATGTGTGTATGTATGTATAAATGTATGTACAGTGTGTATGTATGTATGTACAGTGTATGTATGTATGTATGTATATTATGTATGTAGTAAATGATATAGTATTAGTGTGTATTATTATGTATGTATGTTATGTTGTGTATTTATAGTTAGCGAACATGACAAGTATTAGTGTTTACCTTTCCTACGTTGATTGATTTATTTTTACATAGTTCAGACTTTGTTCCATGAGTTGCCTATAAATTCTAAATGTGTATTGAATTTTCCTTTTGTTAATCTCGATTTGAGGGTAGGGGTTTGGTGTTGGAACCTGCAGAGGGGAAGGGGTACCAGAGAGGGCATTGACCACCGCCGGAATAAATTTTACACCTACGGTACCCCTTCCCCTCTACTGGTTCCATTACCTCCACCTCCTCTAGTACCCCTTCCCCTCTACTGGTTCCATTACCTCCACCTCCTCTAGTACCCCCTCCCCTCTTCTGGTTCCATTACCTCCACCTCCTCTAGTACCCCCTCCCCTCTTCTGGTTCCACTACCACCACCTCCTCTAGTACCCCCTCCCTTCTTCTGGTTCCACTACCTCCACCTCCTCTGGTACCCCTCCCCTCTACTGGTTCCACTACCATCACCTCCTCTGGTACCCCTCCCCTCTACTGGTTCCACTACCTCCACCTCCTCTGGTACTCCTTCCCCTCTACTGGTTCCACTACCTCCACCTCTTCTGGTACCCCTTCCCCTCTACTGGTTCCATTACCTCCACCTCCTCTAGTACCCCCTCCCCTCTTCTGGTTCCACTACCTCCACCTCCTCTAGTACCCCTCCCCTCTACTGGTTCCACTACCTCCACCTCCTCTGGTACCCCTTCCCCTCTACTGGTTCCACTACCTCCACCTCCTCTGGTGATTGAACTCACCGCACTGAAGGCCCAGCATGCACCGCAATCCCCCTGATCTCGGACAGGAGTGACGTAGCCGTAATCTCGCCAGTCGAAGTTAGTGGGAAGTTCATTCGTGGATTTCAATGTGTAGTTCACCTTCTTTATCTCGAGAGTATCCAGGTCCCCCCGCTTATACCCGCAGTACTTGGAGTGCACCTCTTCCTTGGTCTGTGGAACAGATGAAGATCATTGCAGCGTACATTCGAACAAGCATTCACCTGAATGTTATGGCAAGCTCACACAGAACGCTAAACTAAGCTATGCTAGGTCTTGCCACACCACCGCGTTATGTTTTTTTTCCGATTGTTGGCCGGCCAATTTTTCCATCTTCCATCTTGAACCATCTTAGGTCGCGCATGCGCATTACACAGCTTGGGCCACGTATAGAACAGATGCAGTGCTGGATTGTTGAAACTAACCAACAAATTTTGGTAGTTTTGTTTCCAGTTTGTTTCACGTGTATTAAGTAATATTCTATTCAGATTTTATATTTAATAAGTGTGTTTATAATAAATGGAACAGTTAATTGAACAAGTCAAACCTCCACCTCCTACATTTTCTTCCTCCTCCGAAACATCTGCTAATAGCAGCAGCTCCTTTTCCTCGGGACATTTTGGAGAATGGCATAACGAAACTTTACTGGAGCAGACAAGAAAGAGATCACAGTGAATTTAGGAGGGGAAAAGAGGGACCATAGCTTAGCTTAGCTTAGCTTAGCTTAGCTTAGCAATGAGTGTGAAACCAAACTGATAAAACCATAGCTCAGAATAGCATAGCATAGCATAGAGTTGTGTGTTATGTGTGGACCGGCCTTAAATGTATCATTTTATTACGTGGAGTTCCACCTCAATAGTGCCACGTGATAAGACAAGCATATTACTAGCCCCTCCCCTATTCCTAGCAAAAATAAGATGCCAAGGGTGTTTTATTAGCAGAAAATCTAGAAGAAAAAAACTTTCTGGAAGAAGAGTAAGACATTGAACTTCACCAACAACAACAAATTCCGCCTCTTAATCATAAGTGCGTCGTTGTTTCAAAGAGCGACGCGTCTAATACCTTGACTGTAGACTATATTGGCCAATGTACTGCGTGAATTGGATACAAGCCTGCTATAATGTTGGCCAATGTACTGCGTGAATTGGATACAAGCCTGCTAGAATGTTGGCCAATGTACTGCGTGAATTGGATACAAGCCTGCTAGAATGTTGGCCAATGTACTGCGTGAATTGGATACAAGCCTGCTATAATGTTGGCCAATGTACTGCGTGAATTGGATACAAGCCTGCTATAATGTTGGCCAATGTACTGCGTGAATTGGATACAAGCCTGCTAGAATGTTGGCCAATGTACTGCGTGAATTGGATACAAGCCTGCTAGAATGTTGGCCAATGTACTGCGTGAATTGGATACAAGCCTGCTAGAATGTTGGCCAATGTACTGCGCGAATTGGATACAAGCCTGCTATAATGTTGGCCAATGTGCTGCGTGAATTGGATACGATCCTGCTTGAATGTTGGCCAATGTACTGCGTGAATTGGATACAAGCCTGCTATAATGTTGGCCAATGTACTGCGTGAATTGGATACAAGCCTGCTAGAATGTTGGCCAATGTACTGCGTGAATTGGATACAAGCCTGCTAGAATGTTGGCCAATGTACTGCGTGAATTGGATACAAGCATGCTAGTATGTTGGCCAATGTACTGCGTGAATTGGATACAAGCCTGCTAGAATGTTGGCCAATGTACTGCGTGAATTGGATACAAGCCTGCTAGAATGTTGGCCAATGTACTGCGTGAATTGGATACAAGCCTGCTAGAATGTTGGCCAATGTACTGCGTGAATTTGATACAATCCTTCTTGAATGTTGGCCAATGTGCTCTGTGAATTGGATTCAATCCTTCTTAAATGTTGGCTAATATAATATGTGAATTGGATACAAACCTGCTAGAATGTTGGCCAATGTGCTGTGTGAATTGAATTTAATACTTCTAGAATGTTAGCCAATGTACTGCGTGACTCTGATACGATTCTTCTTGAATGTTGGCTAATATAATACGTGAATTGACAAACCTGCTATAATGTTGGCCAATTCACTGCATGAATTAGATACCAGCCTGCTAGAATGTTGGCCAATGTACTGCGTGAATTGGAGACATGCATGCTAGAATGTTGGCCAATGTACTGCGTGAATTGGATACAAGCATGCTAGTATGTTGGCCAATGTACTGCGTGAATTGGATACAAGCCTGCTAGAATGTTGGGCAATGCACTGCGTGAATTGGATACAAGCCTGCTAGAATGTTGGCCAATGTACTGCGTGAATTGGATACAAGCCTGCTGGAATGTTGGTTGCGTTTCACTTTTCACTGTCACAGATTATAAGCACTACACGAATAACAAACTAACCAACCTAACAAAAGACAGGAACATCTAGTATCTTTGCATGTATTATAGTGAGATTTCAGCCACTCGTGGTCAGAATCATGGATTACCTACTTATTATTGTTATGAAACATATAACGTTATTTTTTTGTTTACCTCCAAAAAATGGCAAAAATGTTTATTTTCAAACAGTTGATCCTCTATCCCTGAAAAAGGATGAGTCAAGGGATGATCAAAATTCAAACTAGAGTTGGTGCTGGCAGATTAAAAAGTGTGCTCTACATTTGGTTAAGTTGGTATGGAAGGGAACGTGAAACAAGGTTCGTATTTTTGCACATTTTATAGCGAAAATAATGGTACGACACAATCGCATCGCGCAAACTTTATCATGTTGTGTATTGTATGTAGCTTGGAAGAAAATTTTAAAAAGGGGGGTTTTGAGTAAACTACCCTTTAGTAAGTTTTCCTTATACAAACAAACACATCGTCTTGTTATTCATAAAATAAACACTTTATACATTAGCCTATATTTTAAACTAAGTTGTTTAAATATTTTTGACAAATTTAAAAAATTGTCAAATATATTTGTAAAACACCCCAAAATTATTTTTAATTTTTAAAAATGAAAAGATATTTTTATTAATCACTAAAACTATTTCCAAATACCTATTTGGAACTAAATATTAACGTCAATTTTTTATAAAATTTTTGTAAGTAAGGTACGCTTAAATTCATTTATTTTTGGAAATCCAAGAAACCTTATTAATAATCATGTAAAATAGTCTACAAATATCAATTTTGTACAAAATCGTTTGAGCTATTTTCAAAAATTTGCAATTATTATTTTATTTTTTATTCTTTTCAAAATCATTCATTAGTAAACTACGATTAAATGCATTTTCTTAAGAAAATTAAAAAAATATATACATATAATAATTTATAATTTAACAAACTTTATAGATACTAATTTTGAGTCAAGTAGCTAGAGCCATTTTTGATTTAAAAAAATTAAATCTTTTTAAATCAGTCATCAGTAAACCACCCTTGATTGAATTTTTCCCCTAAAATAAATAATATATCTTTATTGTTCTTATTATTATTAGCACCGCGTCTTACTACCCGTTCGGGTTATACGCACTTACGCTAATGTGTAATGGTGGGGTGATTGTGAGATGAAATGGAGGACCTACAGTTTAACGTGGAATCCGAACCACGGTGGAGGCCTGGCATTCCCCACATTCACAAGATGTCTTGTCAGAGGTGAAGGAAGGGTTTAGTAATCAGATAAATCTTTGCCGGGACCGAGGATTGAACCCCGGCCGCCAGCATAGAAGTCTGACACCTTACCCCTAGACCACCAGGTCACCCTTGTTCTTATCAAACACTCCCAAGATATACATTTTAAACAAAATCTTTAAAAGGATTTTGAAATATTTCTGATTTTTGAAAATCGTTAATAAATAAACTGCCCTTTTAACAAATTTTTACCCCAAAACCAAGCATACAATGCTATTATACAAGTCACACACTCCCTATTCATACTAAAAAAAATCGTTAAAGCTGGTTTCAAAATATTTGTAATTCAAAAAAATCTCTCATAAGTAAGCTACCCTTAATTTAACTGATAGGGTCAAAATTTTAAAATAATTCCTGAAGCATTGTCCTTTAACATCTGAATATCATATTTGAATAAAATCCATCGAACTGTTTTGGATCTGTGCCTAGGGACAGACAGTCAAAATTGTAAAATCTACTTTTTTGGGGTTCATCATGACCCTGAGATTGAAAATTTTTACTAGTACAATATTTTATCTTAATATAAGAGAGTAAAAATTGGCCACAATAAATTAAATATTGCTACAGTAGATACATTAAATTTAGTTTATTGTGGTGACCTGGTGATCTAGGGGTAAGGGGTCAGACTTCTGAGTTGGGGGTCCGGGATTCAATCCTCGGTCCTGGCACAGATTTATCTGATTACCAAACCCTTCCTTCACCTCTTAAAAGACGTGTATTAATCACAACTTGTGAATGTGGGGAATGTCAGGCCTCCACCGTGGTTCGGATCCCACATTAAACTGTAAGTCCTCCATTTCATCTCACAATCACCCTACCATTAAACATTAGCGTAAGTGGGTATAACCCAAACGGGTAGTAAGACACGGTGATAGTAATAATAATAATAATAATTATGGTCACGGGAATCAAGGAATTTGAACAAGATTTATTCTCTTCGTTTGAAAAGTTTCTGTTCAAACGCCATTAATATTCCCGTGACCAATACGCAAGAACTTTTTGAGACTACCACGTGTATAAAATTAATCTAATTTCAAACGTATACACTGAAAGAACATTTTATTTATTTTGGCCTTAAAGTATTCTGATTATAAAAATTGTAAAAACACAGGCCCTAACTCCCATTTTCTTCATATCGTTCTTAGTGACGTTGACTACTTGGTAAATTCAAAGCTATTTGCTAGGTTAGTTGCATCTCAACTTGACACACTTAGCAAGGACGTTAAGCACTATCACACTAAGACACCAATGTACGAAATCTGTGAGGCCTCTAGTTTATCTGAGGATAACGCTTCCCCTCTTCCACTGACGAATATAAACACTCACTTAATCATTATTTTCGTCTGGACATCATCGACTTGCATTTTAAAGTGGCATTTCCTTTATTTCCTTTTCTGGTTAGACATTTGCTTCCACAGACTTTTTTAATCTACATCTTGCCAGAAATATTCCTACAGGTCATTTCCAAGAATAAAACACATAACCAAAGCTGTAGATGACTTTTTTCAAATGCCTCTAAAAACAAAACAAAAAAACTACTTGAAGATTTTTAAAAAAAATGTGTGAAAATTTAAGACTTTTTAGAATTAGTTTAAGAGAGTATGTTTTTGTTTCAATTTTATATCTTAAAACTCGCCGAATAAAAAATAAATACATTAACATGGGATATCATATCATGACTTTCCGTTACTGGTATGTCACAAGTAGGCAGCATCCTTAAGATCCATCGATTATTTGAAATGTTATAAGTTATACAATTGTAATATTAATGCTTTATTTTAAAACATAGATTAAAATAAAAAATAAATAAAATGTTTCATAACTTACATGGTCAGCAAATTTATTTATACTCAATTTGTGATCAACTTCTCCCTTTGCGTGGAGATCGTTGTGTTTTTCGATGTACTCCAATTTATTGAAGAAATTTCTCATACGATAGTCGTGCTCTTCTTCATCAGTATATTTTTTATTATGGTTGGACTGTGGAAAAAAAACTTTCATTTTATACTAGGTATTAAGTAAGAAACTCTTGGAAAATACGTAAAAAGGTTTGCGTTCAACATTGATGTTATTTTTAGGGTCATACGAGTACTCTAAAATTTTAGTTAATAAAGAGTCCAGTTTTAGTAGTTGACTGAAACCCGCCAAATAAAATATCAAAACTCAAAAATTTCTAATACTAAAATTTTCGATTTTTTATCTTGAAAATTTAGAGTTTAATTAGTTTGAGCCAATGTTTGAGATATCATTTTATAAAAAACTTTTTCCTTAAAATTATATTTTTTTATCTGATTAAAATTATAGCGTGTTATGTTAAATTTAGTTGTAAAAAAAAGACTAATTTTTGTGGTCATTACTTTTTATCACTAAAAAAAATGCCAACCTTAAACATGTATAGTTGTGTTTATGGTTTATCTACAGATCTATTATAGAAATTCAACATGAAATACCACCTCCTACTACATATATTTCTCTATATTGCTCTAACTCTAATAAGACTTGAGGCTTTCATACTAACTGGACTAGGAACTCGGCTTAAAATGAAAAATACCCATCTGCAGACCCCTAATTGTTTTACTATACTATTAGTATTATTTGAAAAGTATTGATATTTCTATCAAAAGTGACAGCTGCAGATCACATGACTTGAAGTATAAGTATATATAAATTGTTTCAGTGTTGTTGTTTTTTTAACTGTCCAAAAATATGTTTCTATCAGAATAGGGCTGTAGTAGTTGTTAATATTGCAATATTTCAAAAACATTTTTTAACCCCAAAACTAAAAAGTGAGTGGTTCAGTGAGGATTTACTAAAACGAAAATAGGGTAAACTTCCAATGAAGGATATTTTCAAATTTTTAAAAAAGAATCAGCATATTCCGAAAAATTATAAGATTTATTTAAGTATTTCCTTAAATAAAAATTGAAAAAAATACATAATAAAATATAAATCAAACAATAAAAAAAGAATTAAAATTTCATTTTTTAAATCAGTGTTATTTGAAAAAATATATACTTTATTAACTCCCAGAATGTATTTAATTTTATTAATTAAACTTACGAACCAATTATTTAAAAGTAAATAATTAAATTAGGAAATAGGGTAATTTTTATTTAAATGAAGTGCCTGATTAAGGGGTTATTTTAATAGTAAAGTTAATTTACCTTCATTATATTTAATATAATTAAACTATCTCATATAATATCAAAAATGCTAATGCTTTATACATTAAAATATTTAAAAAATAGGATAAATTTAAGCTAATTCGATCCCGGTCAGGTGCATTGAGGGTGTTTTTTCCCTAAAAGATTTCCCACTCTCTCTATCTCTCTTTTTCTCTCTCTCCTCCAGGCAAATGTGAGTACAATTAATCTAAATTCAACCTTCCTCATCACTATTCCACTAACTTAATTAGTACATAGGTGAAAAGCCCAAAAAAGTAGTGATTCATGGTGCAAAAAAAACCACTAACTCCTTACCTATTTAAAACTATGTTTAAATATAGCTATAGTTTAGTGCAGAGGTTCCAAAGCCTGGTTATGGGGGACGGGGGGGGGGGGGAAGCACTTCAAAAGAGGGGTGTGGAAAAGTTAGTAAATAACGATAAAAAAATAATCTAAGAATTGAAGACAATAATTTTTAACTCAATCCTTTTTTTTTTCCAAAGTAAGCAAGATTTTTTTTTTCCTTGAGGTATTGGCAACTATTCTTACTTGTTGTAGTAAATTCTGTGACCAATCCAAAGTGTGCCTGCAAATGTTTATTCTTTCTCCAACTCTCTCTTTCCTCCCCCTATTAGGCTGGTTACACACCAACGAGTCACGAGTCACGAGTCGAGTCCAATCTGACTCTAGAGTCAAGGCCTTTCACATTAGCGAGTCTAGTCATCGAGTGCACTAGTTTGATCAAAGAGCTCGTGAAAGATGAATAGAGTCCGAGCGGTTTCTATTAATACAATTGTATGGAGGCGCCAGCGTAGACGTCTAGAAAGACGTCACTTAATGTGAAACGATGCACCTTTGATGGTTTTTCACATTTGTTTCCAAATAGCAGAAACTGTATTTCTATTTGATGTTCGGGATGGGACGGACTATAAATCGAAGGATTCTCATGAACTAGAATTATTATTATTATTATTATTATTATCACCACGTGTTATTACCCGTTCGGGATATAAGCACTTACGCTAATGTGTAATGGTAGGGTGATTGTGAGATGAAATGAAGGACCTACAGTTTAACGTGGAATCCGAACCACGGTGGAGGCCTGGCATTCCCCACATTCACAAGATTCACAAGATGTCTTGTCAGAGGTGAAGGAAGGGTTTGGTAATCAGATAAATCTGTACCAGGACCAAGGATTGAACCCGGCCACCAGCACAGAAATCTGACACCTTACCCCTAGACCACCAGGTCACCTCTTATGAACTAGAACAGTGAGGTATTCAGTGTCCATGGTGTTAGCCTTGAAAAGCACGTGGAAATAATACACTTGACTCGGGTGGACCGACGAAATATGTAATCTGCCGCATCATGGACTCTGACTCGGCTAGACTCGGGCTGACTCGACTCGCCGGTGCGAAAGGTATTGGTAAAATAAATAATAATATTTAGCACCGCGTCTTATTACCCGTTCGGGTTATACGCTTTAAGTACTAATTACTCTAATGGATTAGGAATTAGGAAGTTTGAATAAGAGGAAGTGGACCCGCATTTGCGTAGAGGTAGAGTGGAAAACCATTTAGGAAAAAGCACCCCAATTCACCCGACCGAGATTCGAACCTCGATCTCCCCGTCCTCAGTAGTCGAGCTCAACACGACAAGCGCTGGTCAAATAAAGAGTAAGACATATTTTTAAGAGAAAAAAAATTCCGTACAGCCATCCAGGACTCGAACCTCAACCTACCTCCACCATCAAAACAGATTAGACGAGCTTGACAACTTAGTCTGCTGGACCACCGAAGCGGGTTAGTTGACTCTAAGGTTATTAACGACTTATGTGTGGAGTAGAGATGATGAAGGCAAATATTAAGTGAATGAATCCGCATTAGAGTTGGGAGGGGATGGGAAAATGGAAAAATCGTTTATTTCAAACATTCCCCACTGTATCCGGCTGAGATTCAAACCTCGGTCTCTTCGTTACCTATAACCCAGTCCATTGGGAGACCGGTAATTTATACAGTAACCAATGGTGCAGTTTCTTTTTTTTTAACACAACTATAATATGTAAATGATTGACTTACAGTTTCAATGATTGGTTTTTTACAGTCTCACATATTTTCTACCGTTCAATTTTCATAAGAACGTCCTTACTTATCTGACATCTAAAAAAAATACTTGATCTTCTTTCACGTGTTCATATATCAAGTCACATAACTGTCACTTTTGATAGATATTACCAATATCTATAAAAATAACACTATTAATAAAGTAGTAATAATAATAATATTTAGCACCGCGTCTTACTACCCATTCGGGTTATACGCTTTTTAAGTACTAATTACGCTAATGGATTAGGAATTGGGAAGGTTGAATTAGAGGAAGTGAACCCGCATTTGCGTTGAAGGAGAGTGGAAAACCATTTAGGAACACACACACACACCCAGTTCACCCGACCGAGATACGAACCTTGATCTCCCCGTCCTCAGCAGTCGGGCTCAACACGACAAGCGCGTTAGCCAACTACGCCACCGAGGCGGGTATTAATAAAGTAAAATGTTATAAAATTTGGCCACCAAAAAAAGATACGTTTGAATCTTCTAAAAGGTTTTTTCTATGAAAATTAAACTGTATAAAATGCCTGGTGGTGCTTAAGGGTTTTTTTTTAATTTGAAAATATGTTGAATGTTGATATTGTTTAACAATGAAGAGATTTACATGATCTTATCCCATGATCCTTAGTGAGAATAGCAATGAATTCGGATTACCTTGAAAGCCTCCCATTTCAGATGGTGACTGTGAATGTGCACAAGGTATGGGAGTACGTAGGTGTTAAACGTTGAGGCCAACAAACACACACTAACATTAGCCATTCGAGTCTCTGGAAAGGAAAACAAAGTCATCATTAAGGAATCTGAATACTACTAATTAGCTGCATTTTTTTTATTCATACAGGAGCGGAGTGGAGAGTGGTCGACTGCTGTGCTCCGAAACATTATTATTATTATCATCATCACCGCGTCTTACTACCCATTCGAGTTATACGCACTTATGCTAATGTGTAATGGTAGGGTGATTGTGAGATGAAATGGAGGAGCTACAGTTTTAACGTGGGATCCGAACCACGGTGGAGGCCTGGCATTCCTCACATTAACAAGTTGTGATTAATACAAGTCTTGTCAGAGGTGAAGGAAGGGTTTGGTAATCAGATAGTTATTTGCCGTTACCGAGGATTGAACACTGGACCCTCAGCACAGAAGTCCGACACCTTACCCCTAGACCCCAAGGTCACCCCCGAAACAATAGCAAGATTCTATCCTTAATCAGCGTTGTCCGCTTGGTAAGACTTGAAACAGTTTCAGCTTTATAGGTTATTAGTGGACCATCAAAAGCAATATAATCAATCAAAGTGAGATACTAGCAGACAGCTGCTTATACTGTTGTGATTTGAAGTAACTAGTAAAGGTGGGAGTGTAGGACACCCGAGATAAGAGCATAGATTTTTGCAAATTTTATAGCATTTTTTTTTTTTTTTGCTGAAATTATTCAAATATTGCTTCAGTAGAAACATATAGTTTTTCTTCAAATGGTGATATCAACAGTTGTAGAGGGTGACCTGGTGGTCTAGGGGTAAGGTGTCAGACTTCTATGCTGGCGGCCAGGGTTCAATCCTCGGTCCGGTAAAGATTTATCTGATTACCAAACCCTTCCTTCACCTCTGACAAGACATCTTGTGAATGTGGGGAATGCCAGGCCTCCACCGTGGTTCGGATTCCACGTTAAACTGTAGGTCCTTCATTTCATCTCACAATCACCCTACCATTAGACATTAGCGTAAGTGCGTATAACCCGAACGGGTAGTAAGACGCGGTGCTAATAATAATAATAATAATAATAATAATAATAATAATAATAATAATAATAATAATAACAGTTGTAGAATAATATCTGTCAAGGGTGTCCTGGTTTTTAATGACAACTTTTTCTCTTAATTTAAACCTATTTTTCATCTAATGCCACTATGCTTATGACAGATATTCAACAACTGTTGATATCACCATTTGAAGAAGATAAAACTAGGTATTTATATCGCAGCACTTTATCTATTTTAACCATAAAAAATTTTTATATAAAAACTGACCAAAAAAAGGCCCTTATCTCGCGTTCCCTACATCTCCACCTTAAAACGTGCCGTTTAAAAGTACGTCTAAAAATTATTTGAAATGTACGTTTTAAAATTTTTTACCAAACAAAGATATCGATATGTTATTCCAATATTCACAATAAAAAAAAACAATCATTTACCTTTACAAATGAACTGTCCCACATGTAATAACCTGTAGAAAGAAAGAACTATGCTAATGACAACTAATCGGCCCGTTTATATAGGTCTCAAAAGTGCAATAGCTCGGGCCGTATCAACGCACGGTGCGCGTGACTGCTATTCGACTGTTTTATCGGTGTGTGATGAGAGACTAACAGGAGAGTGACTAACAAGAAGTGTCCAGTAAGATGACTCGCTTTGTTTTGTGTCATCTCTATTAGAGTTTAACGGAATAGCTTCGTGTGAGTAACGGACCAAGCACGCGTGATGAGGGATTTTTTTTTTTGTCCTGACGGGGAAGTTTCAGCACTGAAGTGCTATTTTTAATATCGCTCTTTAAGTAGACTAGACTACCTATGACGAGGGAGATTGAGGTTCAAATCTAGGTTGGGTGTACTGAGGGTAGGTTTTTTTCCGAAATGGTTTTTCACTCTCCCTCCACGCAAAAGTGGACACACTTCCTATAAATATAGCCTTCCTAATCCTTAAAAACATTACTAGCGTAATTAGTTCACGAGCGTATAAATCAAACACGTAGTAAGACATGGTGCTAAAAAATATATATTTTGAAATGGTTAATATATATACAGGTTGGTGCAAAAATTAGTTTCCCCTTACATAATAAATAATAATAGAAAGAGAAAATTACTTTTGCAGCCAATATATATATATAAAACTTCTCTTATGATAAAATATCAACCTCATTGGTATTTTAGGTAAAGTGCTCGCTCCAACATCCGATGTTCGTGGGTTCAAACCCAGCTGGGGTTGATGGATTTTTCTTGAGTTATAAAAATCCGTAGCACAACTTCTATGGGAAGGAAAGTAAAGACGTTGGTCCCTTATCGATTGTGGTATGTATGTGAAAGAACACTGGAAAATTTGTGGAACTACCTTTTCCGGCCAAATTAGTTGGACCTTTCGTTCTCGCTCTTAGAAATTCAGCGTGTAGGGCAACGCCACACAGAATAAAAGTTATATGGTTATACTTCATAGCTGAAATATAAATATAGTTCTTGCTCTAGAATTGAGAGTATATTACTCATTAGACATGAGTGATATTTGAAACTTCGAATATTCGTCAGGCTTGCAATAAATTGAATTGTTTTTGACGCAATGTCAAAGATCAAATATAAAATGTAATAAAAAGCCTTTAAAACTAATCTATCTTATCTTATTATTAATCTACAAATATTTTCTTCGGAACGCAACCCCTCTCCAGCCTTGTTTCATTCTCAACAGGAATGTATATTTACAAACAAACACCCGCCTCGATGGCGTAGTTGGCTAACGCGCTTGTCGTGTTGAGCTCGACTGCTGAGGACGGGGAGATCGAGGTTCGAATCTCGGTTGGGTGAACTGGGGGTGGTTTTCCTAAATGGTTTTCCACTCCCTCTCCACGCAAATGCGGGTTCACTTCCTCTAATTTAACCTTCCTAATTCCTAAATCCATTAACGTAATTAGTATTTAAAGCGTATAACACGAACGGGTAGTAAGACGCGATGCTCTAAATATTATTATTATTATTATTATTTATTTACAAAACAAGCAAAGAGGATACAAAGTTTATTGACTGCATTATCTTCTCATTCAGATAACTGTATGCTGGGAAAATAATTACGTTTGAGAATTTTTGAATTTATAAATAAATGGTACGTTGGACCACACATACTTTCTCTTTAATCTTAAAATAAGACATTTACTTAAAAACTCGTAGCATTTTAGAAACTAAATAAAATAGACTGTCGTGGAAGCACTCCACCAAAGTTAATAACTGTAATAATATATACTGTTACAGAGACATTGGTAAAAGAGGAGCATCTCAGTATGCCAAAGAGCATATCAATCAATTTCATGTTTTTAAGTACCACATTGGTGACCTGGTGGCCCAGGGCTAAGGTGTCGGACCTCTGTGCTGGGAGTCCGGGATTCAATCCTCGTTCCCGGTACAGATTTATCTGATTACCAAACCCTTCCTTCACCTCTGACAAGTATTATCCCTTGTGAATGTGGGAATGCCAGGCCTCCACCGTGGTTCGGATCTCACGTTAAACTGTAGGTCCTCCATTTCATCTCACAATCACCCTACGATTACACATTAGCGTAAGTGCGTATAACCCGAACGGGTAGTAAGACACGTGCTAATGATAATAATAATAATAAATAATAATAATTAATAATAGTAGTAGTAGTAGTAGTGTAGTAGTACCATATAAAAGATGTATATATAAAAAATATATGTGTTTGCTTATAGCACAGAAACTATTGGTTTCATGAAAATATATTCCAGATTAAAATATGTTTAATTATAATTTTACTGCAACTTTACAATAATAAAGTTATATCGTATCTCGAATAGTAGAAAATATATATTCAAAATTGGAAATGTCTGCTTCTCTAAAGTCATTTTCACGAGAAAGCGAGAATAGCCATTTTGTTTGTAATGTTAAAAAGTGTCTAGATACTAAATTGATCTAAATTGTTACAATGGATTTTGAGAAAATTTATGTTTTCTCTTTTTGCCCTTCAGTAAACTACCCTTAATTTTATGGTCAGGTGTCTAATTCCAAAAACCCCTTGAAGGTACCTTATAAAACCCATAGATACCAAGTTTAACCCATCAATAAAATGTTTTGGCTTTATTCCGAGATACATACGGCATCACAAAAAAAAAACTTTTTCTGTTTCAGGGGGTCATACATGAAATGTCGACATTTATCAAAATCTCGCGCTCAATAATTTTTTTTTATGACCACAATACTTCTTTCTTCGAGGGATCGGGAGAGAAAGTAAATATTTAGTGTGTTCAAAAAATATAATTATTAAACATGTACGCCTTAAAATGATCAAAAATGTCTATAAACTACTCAGAAATTAAGCAAACCAGGTAAATATTAGCTTAAATTTTAGAATGACAAAAAATAACCTATAAAATCTACATTTCTACTACCATAGGAACATGAACAGAGTTTATATACTTATGAGCATTGTTTTTGACGAACGAAACAAAAATTGACATATCATTAAAATCCGGGCCCTGGGCTGATTTATCGTTGTGGTTTTTCTACCTAGCTTTCTTACAGACCTACTTGTCAAATAACTTCCAATATAGTGCAGCGCAAAATTAGTTCAAATTGTACCCAAAAGATATTCTAAACCACTTTGTTCTCTGGGAACGTATGATCGTATACATTTGACCAATGAGAGTGGTCGAATGGTCTGATATGTCACTCTCATGTGAGACTGAATTTTATGTGACGGGGAGACTGGAGTTTGATTCCCAGTCAGCTTTATTGAGTGAAAGTATTCCTAAACTGTTTACCAATCTCCATACACGCAGATTTGGGTAGGCCTACATTTCCTATAACAGTATACCTCCCTGCTCCCTATTCAACTAGCGTAATTAATGTGTCCTTGTTACCAGAACAGTACAATGCGTGGTGTAAAAAAAATAGTAGTTTTTATTTCAGACTAGGTACATATAACCTACCTAAGCTAAGTGTTATCCACTTTCTTAAGTAATTAAATCTTGCATTTTTGTTTCAAATATTCCTCATTATTTCTTTCTATCTCATCATTATAGAATCATAATACGTGACATCAGACTCAAACTTCGAGACTAAACTACAGATCGAATACCAGACTAACTACAACCGAACTATCAAACTCATCTTCGAGACTCAACTTCGAGACTCAACTCAATCGATCTTCAAGACTATATCTCGAACTTGAACTCCCAAACTGACTACAAAATATCTCCGAACTCGAACTACCATACCAATCTCGAGAACAACTTCAGTTTCGAACTACCAAGACTCGAATCTATCAAGACCAATCTCCGAGCTCACTATAGACTCAATCTTCGAAATCGAACTTAGACTCAACTACCAAGACTCAATCTACGAACTCAACTACCAGACTCGAATTACAGATTCGACATAATACGTATACCAGTAAACTACCAAGGGCAAATCTACAAGATTAAACTACCAACACTCGAACTACCTATACTTTTTACTGTAAAGGTTCCTAACCAGTGATCTGGGTCAATACTGCTGAGGATATTTCCGTTTTGGTCCAATTTTGTCATCAGCTTAATCTCCTCGTCATGGTGCCCAACCACCAACCACCATCCAGCTGTGGACCTTTCAATCTTATGACATTGCTGTCGTAGCTAATACCATCCTCTAATAGTTTACTGTCATTCTTTTTTTTTCCCCCTTTCTTTTGCTTCAGTCTTACTTCTCTCTTTCTTGCCAAGGCCGTGCTCAGCGAGATTCGGCGAAGAACCGTCAATACAGAGAAATCAGAAACCAAGCTAGAAATGCTGACCTATGCACCATCTAAACTTTACTCTTTTTATTCTCTTTATGTCTCTCTCTTTCTAGAAGTCCGTCCGAGATCGATTACCTATTAGATTCTCCGTTTGATATGTTGCAATGTCGGGATGTGTGTCATTGTTTCAATAAAACCCCGGCGGTTGCAGAGCGTAACTCCCCCCCCCCTCCTCCCTAATAACAAAAAGCAATTTAATTTAAATAATTAATTTTAAATCAGATTGTATATGTATCGAATAAAACGAATGTCATCATAAATTATAAATGAAAAATCACCCTCTTTCTTCAATCCTACCAAAAATAGTTGAAATGTTTTCAGTGGGTGGTCAATTGACTCAATTACATTTTATATTTATTTTTTATATAATCAGTTAAAATAATATAAAAATATGAGAAAAGCGAAACATTTTTTTTGGTCGACCAAAGAGCTTAAGAATCCAATTCGTTTTCAAAGACCTGAATTAAAAAGTATAAGTGTTTGCTTATAGCTCAGAAACTATTGGTTTTATAAAAAATATGTATCAAATAAAAGATTAGTATCTTTAATAGTACTACAACTTTACAATGATAGTTGCGGAGAAATGGTGAAATTTGTAAAACTTCCCGCATGTAAAGCATCCGTAAAGACATCCCTATGAGGAAATGAGAATCAGCTTCTTTTTTAGAATGATAAATAGTGTTAAGATATAAATTATTATTATTATTATTATTATTAGCACCGCGTCTTACTACCCGTTCGGGTTATACGCACTTACGCTAATGTGTAATGGTAGGGTGATTGTGAGATGAAATGAAGAACCTACAGTTTAACGTGGAATCCGAACCACGGTGGAGGCCTGGCATTCCCCACATTCACAAGATGTCTTGTCAGAGGTGAAGGAAGGGTTTGGTAATCAGATAAATCTTTGCCGGGACCGAGGATTGAACCCCGGCCGCCAGCATAGAAGTCTGACACCTTACCCCTAGACCACCAGGTCACCGCTTAAGATATAAAATTTAATCAAAATCGTTAAGAGCAAATTTCGAGAAAATTATTTCTTCTATTTTTGTTTATTCAATAAATTACCCTTAAATTTAGGTTAGGTTAGGCTCCTTATGAAAACCCCAGATACAAAGTTTTATCCCAATCAGTAAAATAGTTTAGGCTCTAGACCAAGGTATAGAGAGACAAATATGATTGCGAAAACCACTTATTTGATTTCAGGGAGTGATGAAATATCGACATTTATCAAAATCTAGAGTTTGATTTTTTTTTTTTAACGATACAATATTTTATATCCGAGGTGTGAAGAGAAAGTAGAAATGCAAACGTGCCAAGTCCACCTCCAGATAACAAAATGGCAGGGTACTCCCTGACTTTCAGCCCTTTTAAATTAAACTAACTTCTCTTATCCACCCTGAGACTTTTTTATACTCTGTTCCCATCATGCAACTCGGTTCCATAAGAGCATTCTCCTGGCCTTCTCCAATCACCGAGACCCAGTGGTGGCTTGTGGTCATATTATACAGTAGGGAGACGGTAGAATGCGCGATGAGAGGGTTTGAGGGGTTGAAAGCCGGACACTTTGAATGTACCCCCTAACGAGGGTGCAAGACTCAGCAAAGTTGGGATGGAAGGAAGGCGAGGGTGTGCTTCAAGAAAGGGGCGAATATAACAACATGCTGACAAGACACGACGAGACATCCTGAAACATCCGACCATCCTTCTACCTTCGTCCTGTCATCCACCTCAATACTCCATCTTGTACAAGTTGAGAGCAAGAAGAGAGATATAACAACATTCTGACAGGACATCCTGAAACTTCCAACCGTACTATCTTTACCCAATTTTATAACTATACAGGGTGGGGATGAAACAATTATACGATTAATAACTTGAAAACCAACACCTTGATTTAAAAGTAAATACTCACTATCTAAATAAAAGCGAACTACATACTACACTTTATCACTTTTTGAAGATAATATCACTCAGGTGAGCTCCGTCGGACGTCAAGCAAGCCTCAGCACGTTGTCCATCACTTTCCTCAGCATAAAGCTAGCTGTTTCTATCTCATCCTGAATGCCCCCCTCCGGTGGCCGCGCGGTCTACGGCGCCACTCTCACAATAGACTGGACTGCCGATGAAAGGGAGATCACGATTTGAATCACTGTTGGGTGTACTGGGAGGTGTTTTTCCAAAATTATTTTCCTCTCTCTCTTTCTATCCACGCAAATATAGGGACACTTCATCTAAATATAACCTCCCTAATCCTTTAAACCATTATTGTAATTAGTACATAAGCGTATAGCCCATACAGGTAGTAAGACGCGGTGCTAAAAAAAAATATGTTTATCTGATGGTGTTCTTAAAGCAATGTTCTTCTTGAAAGAAAAGTAACGCCATACAATTAAGTATGTCATGAAAGGTGAATTTTGGGGGATGAATTATTATGATAACGGAAATCGGCCGTATCTGAATAATATTCTAATAAATGAAACATAACACCTGGACCGGGACTCAAACTCGGTGCAGATAAATTAGCATGCCAATGCTATACCATTGAGCTATTCAGGGAGAATGCCATACTGAAGGACATTCCTCACTCTAGTCTCTGAAACCTGGATAGCTCAGTGGGAGAGCATTGTCATACTAAGCCAAAGGTCCCTGGTTCAATTCCCGTGTCCTTGTGTCATTTGTCCATTTATTCGAAAGTTCTTCTTCTGTTTTGGGTATTTATCGTGCACTACCTTAACAAAAAATATTAAGTCAACACAGACTTACAAACTTAAGTTGTCCTAAAACAATACCCAGTCCTACCCCTAGATATCTATTAGAAGATGATAGGATCAACTATTTTGTAAATTTTAAATATTTTCATTATCTCAATCTGGAATAGAACTTAGGTACCCTAGGTTTGAACATTTGAACTAATGCGCCACATAGACGGACCACACATAGCTTGTTGATGACTTCGTTAATAGGACAGGGTTGAGTGGGGTGACTACGAAGAAGTACGTCAGGGGGCGCCTGGAGGGATGTTGAAAAATCACTTAGAAAAAAACATATACCTAGTGTTCCCAAAAACTGAAGCCGCAGGCTAGTGGAGCTATGCCAGTCGAGCCCACTGGTGCTTGGAAAGTTCCACTTATTTAATAATCTCACTATACGACACATGAACAAACTTAATTTTACTGATGTTTGTGGGTTCAAATCCAACCGGGATTGACAGATTTTCCTTGCGCGATACAAATCCATAGCACAACTTCCTTTGGAGGAGAAGTAAAGCCGTCGGTCCCATGTACGATTGGGCATGTAAAAGAAACCTGGAAGGTATGTGAAAATACCTTTCCTGGAAAAATTGGTAAACCCTTTAGCGCTCGTTCATAGAAATTCTCGTGTGCTGAAATAATCAGTTGGGCTAGAAAGTGCACGTTAATAACTAAACTAAATCAAAAATTTCATTCTAAATAGACACAACAACCATTACTCCAGCCGTTAATTAATCATTGGGAAAGAGGAAATCCACAATTTACCAACCATACATTTTTAAGCCATGCCGAGAATCGAACCCGGATCTTTAGTAAGATTAATTGAATGGTTACCCGCCTCGGTGGTGTAGTTGGCTAACGCGCTAGCTGAGTGTTGAGCTAAACTGCCAAGGACGGGGAGATCGAGGCTCGAATCTCGGTCGGGTGAACTGGGGGTGGTTTTTCATAAATGGTTTTCCACTCTCACTCCAAACAAATTCGGATTCACTTCCTCTAAAAAGTTCAACCTTCCCAATTCCTAATACATTAGCATGATTAATACTTAAGCTTATAATCCAAACGGGTAGTAAGACGCGGTGCTAAATAAAAAAAATGAATGGTTGCCCGAAGCTTTGGGCACGTGGAAGAAACGTCCAGTTCATTCTCCGGTGATGGGGAGGTTGGAGTTTGGAGTACCGGCTTAGTGTACGGAGTGTGAGTTTTACAAAACATTTTCTATCTCTCCCTCCGTGTAAATGCGGGTACACCTCCTCTGAATCCTACCTTACTCATCCCTACCTATCTCATAGAGTAATTGAATACGTATAGCCCGGATGGGTAGTAAGACGCTCTGGAAATAAAGAGTGTATGGTGCTTTGATTATAGCTGCTAATGTTAGATCTATAATTATAATTTATCCCTTAATATAATGTTTCATTTTTACATAATGAAGCCAGAAACTTTTCGTTTGGGGGAATGGGGGGATATTAAATCTAAAAGTTTGTTCCTTGAAAGATAAACAAAAGTTTCCAATGTTAATAAGCAGTCCCTTTCTCAATTGTTTTGTGTGAGAACGTCACATAACATCTTTGTTCGTAAAGTTGAGAAAATGTTTAAGGCGCTTGGCCCTGTCGAGTGCAAGTCTAAAACCTATTTTGGGGATTGGTGGGCGGGAGGGTGAAAGGCATGACGTGGCCTCACAACTGACCAAAGTATCCTTGCGCGCCAACAAGAAGATGGGTCACGTAAACCGTATATGGCACTAGCTACCGTACAGGTCTTACGGAAAAATCATCCGTTTGGAAATATCAGTTTTCTCGAGAACGAGTGAAATTTTTATGTTAATATTTTCAACCACCCTTCTAAGATAATGTATTAATGTTTATTATTTGTTACATTTTCTTAATTTTTTGTTATGAATCTGGCAGTGTTCTATTGAAAAATGTCAATTTTGTCGATATTTGTTTACTGTTAAAATTATAGAGGAGGTGTGTATCTAAAAAGCATGACTTAATCGACATGCTTCTATTCTTGAACAAACCGTTTCCGATAAGAAAATTGCTTGACAATAAAAATTCTTGAAGATAACGTTTGTTCCCATGGCTCTGCATTTCTACGCCAAATGAAAAGGGCCAATCGCCTTAAAAGCGAATTATCTTAGCTCAATTATTTAAGACATATTTCTGATCTAATAAACAAAATAGCAGCACTTCTGTGGTTTATGAACTACGAATTCAAGTTTCCAGAGAGAAAGTTATACATTTGCGGATATCCATTAGTCTAGCAATAAGATTAAAAAATATGGAAGCGAAAACTGAGATTTCGTCTGATCTTAATACTTAAGAGGCAACCCTCTAATAAAAATATAATTAGGCTACAGTGCTCTTATTCTTTTCTTTTTAATTTTTTTTTTTTTTTAAGTGGTATTTTATTTTTCCCTAGGCAAACATAATACCTGATATTGTGTTGCTTTAAACCAAATTAACTCTTGGCCTTTGCGAGATAAACTTTGAGGAAAGTTAAACCATTTAATATTAAGAGAAAAGTGAAAAAATAAAAAAGTGAAACGCTTGGAACGCTCGGAGGAATATTATATCAAAACTCCTCCCCTTCTAATCTTCACCCCCTTTATTCCCCCTATCGCTGTGGTTGCAGAAAGGACACAATATCAAGTTGTTTTTTTAATGATCTAACGACGTTGCCTACGTGAAGATTTCAAAGCTATTTTGTGAAGCTGGTTGCATCTTAACTTGACGCACCTAAACAGTCTAAGCATTATCACACTTAGACACCAATGTACGGAATAGAATGAGAGGGAATAAAATAAGCAGTTCACTCTGCGAGGCCTCTAATTTACCTGCTGTTAACACTTCCCCTCTTCCTCTGACGCATGTACACACTAATTATACTGTTTGCGCCTTGAAAACATTGACTTGCCTGTTAAATAAATTTACCTTTATCTAGTTTCCTATTTTAGTTACTGCCACGGACTTTTTTAATCACATCTTGACAGGAAGACTCCTATAGGACATTTTCGTGACTAAGCCTGAGTTGTAGATGATTTATAAAAAAAATACATTTACAAAAAACTGCTTCAAGATAAAAAATAATTTTCTGACACTGTAGTATTATTTTTAGAACTATTTAAGAATGAATGATTTTTGTTTCAGCGTTATATCTTCAAAACTCGCTGAATAGAACGTAAATTAACTAATATGGGAAATCTTATCTTGACTTGCCGTGACGTCACCTTACTTCTTTAGGCCATAGTTTGATAGGTGGAATATGTGAGCACAATAACGTGACATCATCTCTCACTAGGCTAGTAAGCTATGACAAGAATAAAACTAAACATCATTACTGACCTAGATTAGCAAGGTACTGTTTTAACTTTACCGTTTGGCATTCTGTCTGTCTGTCTGTCTATCTACCGGGATGGTTTTCCCTTGATAACTACTAAATGCGTGGGTCAATCTGGACCAATTTTGATAGGGATATTCTTCGAACCTAGGCCGAACAACTTGAGCACATTGTTTTTAAATCTGGTTATTCATTTCAAGATGGTGGCCACTTAAAAGATGTTTCATTTTGATATAGAATTTCAAATGATTTTAATTAAAAACTCTAAGCAATTGATCGAGTGTCTAGAACTTTTTTTAAATTTTGACATATATTGCAAGAATGGCGTCTTAAACCACGTGAACAACGGCTTTTCTTTTTGAATAAAATGCACTTTTGAATAAAGAATGCATTTGTTTTCCGTCTAACCTAATAATTAATGGAAGATATCAACTTGAAATCAAGAAAATCTATAAGCGCTGGGGATCAAACCCCAGACTTCTGGATCTGTAGACAGAATCTCTGACCACTAAACTATAGATGTGGTTTCCATTACCATAACGATAACGGAAACAATTTATTCGCTATATCAATCAAAGCTAAGCATTTGATTAGTACTTAAAAACAAATATTTTATAACATGTCGACTGGTAATCATTTATCATTTTTCTAGGTCCACATGTTTTATTTTGAATTAAGTGGCCTCTCTGTCTTTTTTTTATCTTTCTCTATCTCTCTCTGGTCTGGTCTGGTCATTTGTTCCAACAATTATTTTCCCATTTTGTTAATACGCGCACAAATGAAATATTCATGAAACGCTCGCCTTAAAATAAAATGAGCGGAAACGATACATCAATTAGTTTTAAAGTGTGAAATATTCTCTAGTGCAATTAATCTGCACCGGTAATTTACCCAAACTATTTGAAATGTATTCAAACGCGACTTGATAATGTCGTGGTTTCAGATCCGTCAGACCGAGATTCAATCACCAGTTGGGTGACCATGGACAAATTTCTTTCCCCATTACAGTTTCACGCTTTGTAATTTATTTATACGTAATATTGTGAAATGTTTTACTCCAGGTTCGAACTAATCACAACTTGCACTAATTTAAGAGCCCGCATCACCTCACGGATAACACCTAGCTTAGGTAGGTAATACAGTTAGAACTAAACGTCCTGAGTTCTACTAAACACGTTTTAATTTTGTTAATTATTTAATTAAGCAATTGACTTCGAGAATTATCATATTAAAAGTTTCGAGTTTTAATAAATAAATAACGCTATCATATATTAATAACGTTCGTATTATTTCAATGATTAACCTAAATTATATATAATGTAATGTTTATAAAATAATAATTATATATATATATATAGTTATAATGTAAATCTCAAATACATATACTACTACTAAGCGACTACCGTAAATTTCATTTACACATACATGTATTTGTATAAAGAAATATATACATACATATATTATTCAATGACTAACGTGGATTTCATATATATATATATATATATATATATATATATATATATATATATATATATATATATATGTGTGTGTGTGTGTGTGTGTTAATGTACCTATTTATGAATATCTAAATATATGTTCATGTACCTATATATGCGTATAAATTGTGTAACCTAAATTATATATACACATGTGTGTATATCTATGTATATGATATATCTTTATAAAGTACATGTATATGCATATATCTATATAAATTACATATATATTTATATATACACCCGAAATTTACGTAAGTCATTGAATATATGGCCATCATTAATAATATAAATATATATTTATTTCAAAAATGAATGTAGCTATATATAATTTAGTCGATGAATTTTTACATGGACGCTATTAAGATGGAGTTCTTGGTGTTTTGAAATAAAGGTTATTGAGGTTTATTTGTAAATCAATAATATACATATCAGAAATGCAAGATTTAGTTGGTGTTCTAGTTTTTAGGTTTTTTTTTTAAATTAAAAGTCAATTTATAGAAAGTTTAGGTAGTTTTATGGGCGGAGTGTTTGATCATTTTTAGCTCATCAAAATTCAGACCTGCTAATTGTTAATTACTAGTATGTGAGAAATATAAAGTTGAAATATTTTGCTCGATATTTTTAAAACCTAATTTTTTCCCATCAAGTTTTTTTTCCACCCATACGGTTCAAGATATAAAACAATTGACAACCACCTGCTTCGGCGGCTACGTGGTCTAAAGCACTACTCTCGCATTAGACTAGTCTTACGGTGACTGGGAGATCGAGGTTCGAATCTCGGTCAGGTGTGGTGTGGATGGATTTAAATCTGGTTTTCCACTCTGCATTAACGCAAATGTGGGTACACTCCTCTGAATATAACCTTCCTAACCTCTAAAAACATTAGTGTAATTAATACAGTAGCCCCATGGCTTCTTTGGTGCTGACTGACATCTAAAAGCTTTGAAAAGTTATCAGACTAAATTATGTATCCCTACGCCAAACCATATGATCTGCAAAAACATGTGTTTAGCAGCTGTCACTTCTGACGGTCAAAATTTAGGTATATACCTAAATGTTGACTGTCAGAAGTCAGCTGTGAGCTGTCAGTCAGCACCAAAGAAGCCACGGGGGTACTTACTGTACATAAGCGTATAACCGAAGGATAGTAAGACACGGTGATAAAAAAAATTACTAATTAAAAAAAAAGTTGCAGACTCAAGGTCTAAAGGTGTCACTCTCGCAATAGACTGGACTACCGATGACGGGGAGATCTGGGTTTGAATACCGGTCGGGTATACTAAAGAGGTTTTTTTTCCCCTAAAAGCTTTCCCGTTCTTCGTCCTGGTGAATTCGGGTACTTTTTCTCACTAACTTAACCCCCCCCCTCCATACTTACAATATTTGTGTAATTAAATGCAGATATCCCGGAATAGTAGTGAAATGGCTTGGGGGAAAAAGTGACAGCATCACATGACTTGACGTATGAACACGTGAAAGTAGATATAAAACTTTTATAACTACTAGTTAAGGTTATTACTATGAAAATTGGACTGTGTTAAATTTAGTAGCTATCACATAAGGCATTTTTTATTAAACTAGACTATATTTAATTTACTGTCAGATAAAGTACTTCTGATAAAATTGAACTGTATTAACTTTTCTAGTTGTCAGACAAAATTCTTCCTATTAAAATTGAACCGTAAGTTATTAACCTTCCCACCAGATAAGAAGACTCGTCCTATAAAAAATGTAATATATCAACTTTTTTTTATCTGACAGATAAAAACTTTCTATGAAAAACTGACTGTATTAAATTTACTAGCTCTCAGATAAGGTACTTTCTATGAAAATTAGACTGTAGTAACTGTTCTTTCATTTGGAAAAAAATTCTCTTCCTATAACAATTGGACTGTAGGGTTATTTCAGTAAGATAAGGCTATTGTTATTAAAATCGGACTGTAACTGAGTTTCCACATTGTATGCATTATATCCTTCTCATTGTGATGGAGATTAAATAGTCAGTCGAATGAACAAACGCGCCTGTTTGACATTGAAAGGTATCCAGCTCCGAATATATATATACCATCCATCCAGCCAATTTGTCAGCTCTGTAAGTTGTATTCAAGTCCACTTGTTCGTGAAACTTATACACCCTCTTCCCCTCCTTCCTTCTTTTTTTTTCAAATAAACCTCCGTTCGTTTTGACTGTTCCTCGTTATATTGCGATGAAATGCTGCGTGGTTTTTTTTCTAGTTATAAACATAATGGGGGAAATTTAACGGCTGGCTTGTTATACAGAACAGGGGTGTACAAAGTGATTACATTGGACGAAAATGTATGACCTTCACACACCTTACAAACTAGCTTAGTTGTAGAACAGAGCTGTCGCACGGCTGTTTGTTGTTTTTAACTCATCGTCTTAAAACAGTTTGGGTATATAAGTTTATGTTCTAATTTACGCTAATGTTTTTAGATATTAAGAAGGTTGAATTTATAGGAAGTGTACCTGTATTTTCGTGAAAGGAGAGTGGAAAACTATTTTTGGGGGAAAACCACCTTTAATACACCCGACCAGCATTCGAGCTTCGTCAGCAGTCCATTCTTATGAGAGAGTGACGCCTTAGACCATGCGGCCATCGAAGTGGGTGAAACGTGATGGCACTACCCAAGGAACAAAAACCCGTTTCGGTGGCCGTATGGTCTAAGGCGTCACTCTCGCAGTAGAATAGACAGCCGATGACAGGGAGATCGAGGTTCGAGTCTCGGTCGGGTGTACTGAGGGTGTTCTATGATAGTTGTCCACGCTCTCTCTCCACGCAAATCTGGGTACACTTCCTCTAAAAATAACCTTCCTAATCCCTTAACCATTATCGTGTTTAGTACATAAGCGTATAACCTGAACGGGTAGTAAGGCGCGGTGCTAATAAAAAAGCAGAACAAACAAATTAATGCGATTCTGTGTAGATCCGTTATGTTAATAAATCATACTTCAATTTTTTATCATCGGCAAGTTAAATAAAATAATTTTAAGGTTGGCTCGACATTGATGTATTCCCCCCTAAGCTCCGTGATTCCTATTTACCCCTCCCCGCCCATTTAACCCTCCCCCTTCTTATAGCCCATACCAAAAGATATAGAGCATTGTAAACAATATATCTGACCAGACTGAGTCAGAGCAATAAAAGTAACAACTTACTCTAGCCCGTATCAGGAGATATAGAGCATTGTAAACAATATATCTGACCAGACTGAGACAGAGCAATAAAAGTAACAACTTACTCTAGCCCGTATCAGGAGATATAGAGCATTGTAAACAATATATCTGACCAGACTGAGACAGAGCAATAAAAGTAACAACTTACTCTAGCCCGTATCAGGAGATATAGAGCAGTGTAAACAATATATCTGACCAGACTGAGACAGAGCAATAAAAGTAACAACTTACTCTAGCCCGTATCAGGAGATATAGAGCATTGTAAACAATATATCTGACCAGACTGAGACAGAGCAATAAAAGTAACAACTTACTCTAGCCCGTATCAGGAGATATAGAGCAGTGTAAACAATATATCTGACCAGACTGAGACAGAGCAATAAAAGTAACAACTTACTCTAGCCCGTATCAGGAGATATAGAGCAGTGTAAACAATATATCTGACCAGACTGAGACAGAGCAATAAAAGTAACAACTTACTCTAGCCCGTATCAGGAGATATAGAGCAGTGTAAACAATATATCTGACCAGACTGAGACAGAGCAATAAAAGTAACAACTTACTCTAGCCCGTATCAGGAGATATAGAGCAGTGTAAACAATATATCTGACCAGACTGAGACAGAGCAATAAAAGTAACAACTTACTCTAGCCCGTATCAGGAGATATAGAGCAGTGTAAACATCATGTTGCACTAAAGATGGACCTGGGCTACTTACCACTAAAGCTAACCGACCACGTGGTATAGAGGTAGTAAACCTGGCTATGAACCTAAGGACCCTGAGTTCAGTTTTCAGCTGGTAACATAGGTATTTTTTTTTCCGAAAGGGGAATCATCCCAACGGTCACCAGGGTTTAGTTAATTAAGTTTAAGTTAGGTTTAAGATCATTCCATCTATTAAATAACTTATCATCACATCATTGTCTCTGACGGGTGACTGGTGACAACTCCTAGGTTACCTGGATCGATCTGGCCCAGAGGGATAATAGTCTACAACACAGTCAAGGTAATGTTCAAAAAATCAAAAGCTCTATTAAGATAAATAAATTATCGACCATGGTTTTCTTGGGATAAAGTGTTCACCTCAGGGCTCAATGTTCGTCGGTTCAAACCCATCCGGGGTCGACAATTTTTTCTTGAGCGATAAAATTCCGTAGCACAACTTCCTTTAGAAGTATGGGGGGAGGGGGTAAGTTGAGCCGTCAGTCTTATGTCGATTAATATATGTAAAAGAACCCTGGAAGGTATGTGAAAATACTTTTCCCGACAAAATGGGTAAACCTTTTCGTTCTAGCTTATATAAGTTATTGGGTCCTGATAAAATCAGTCAGTTCAGAAAATGCACGTTAAATAAAAAAAAATTCTTTAAATAGATAAATGAATTAGGAACGATCATTTATACGTTACAATGTACACTATAGTTGCGATTATCCGGCCCAAAGTGGTGGCATTCCGGGCCTGGAAAGTTGGATAGTATGGAATACAAGCGTGAATAATTTTCAGTATGGGTTTGCCTACTTTTTTAAAATTTCCACAATACATTTAACTTTGTTTTAATAAAATCTGCCCATTTTCTAATTGCGATGTAAAATACGAATAGAGTAGGAGGATAGTATGAATTAAACGAAAAATAAATTTTCACCATTTTTTATTAACCAGTAGTTTATTTTGGAACTGGAACATCGGCTACAAAGCAAGAACAACAATGGAAAATAGAGCGTCAAATGTATTACTTTGTAAATTCAGTAAATCTTGTGTAGTGGATATTATGTACTGTTTTGTTTATTTTAAAACGTACTTGTTAACACCGGGCCGGATAATACGGACGACAGGATAATCGTGATTGTAGTGTAGCATGTATTTGTCCTTGTTTTTATGATTAGCTGAAATAGGTACGTTAGCTAGACAATGCCCCCTATACGGGTACGTGCCTGGGGAAAGTTTGGAAATCACTAAGTTAAGCTAAGATTTGCTCTGCTAACTCTTTAGAAAAATATCAAACCATATAGTTAAATGTGTTGGTTCACACAGAAAGTTAAGCTTAGCTATGCCTTGCTACGCCACGCTACGTTTTTTTGTTTTTTTCCCCCGATTGTTGGCCGGACAATTTTTCCATCTTTCATCTTGAGCCATCTTACGTCACGCATGCGCATAACGCAACTTGGGCTCCGTGTTGAACAGACGCAGGGCTGTTTTGGTGAAAATAATCAAGACGCGTTGAAGTTTTGTTTTCAGTTTGTTTCGCGTGTATTTAAGTAATATCCTATTCGGGTTTTATATTTACTAAGTGTTTTTATATTACAATGGAACCGTTATTTGAACAAGTCAAACCTCCACCTCTTACATGTTGTTCTTTTTCCGAAACATCTGCTAATAGCAGCAGCATCTCTTCCTCAGTACTATCATCTGAACCCAAACAAGACATTTTGGAGAACGCCATCCTATCTAAAACTCACTGGAGCAGACCAGAAAGAAACAACACTGAATTTGGGAGGGAAAAGAGGGACCAATGCCTATCTTAGCTTAGCAACGAGTGTGAAACCAAATTGACAAAGTCTTAGCACAGCATAGCTTAGCTTGGCTTAATATTTTAGAAAAAATTCTAAAAAATTGTTGTAAGTAAGGAATGGTTTTGATTAAAAGTTAATACTTAGATTGCGTATAACCCGAACGGGTAGTAAGACGCGGTGCTAATAATAATAAGACTTAGATAAATTGCTCTAGAAATATATACAAAAATTAAATTCATAGATTAAACAGTTGCTAAATTAGTATATGTATTAAGTGAAATTACAAGTCAAGCATAGCTTAGCTTAGCATTCTATGAGAGCCGGCCTTTAGAGGTAGCCATAGTAGTCTTATACCCTGAAGAAAGAAAGCTTACTCGTACCTTGATTGGTTCCACTATGGCATAGTTTGTAAGATAAGATATGTCATGGTGCAATTCATCAAGGTTAGAGTGATATCTTTCAGGGTAAAACGAGTGTTTTTTATTGTCAAAACAATATTTGTTTCATTTATTCCAGGTATTTAACGTGTACTTTCTGAAATGACTAATCACATGACCAGCTAAAATATATTGCAGACACAACACCCAGCCCCCAATCCGTTAAATCATCACTTTGATAGAGTAAATCAATATTTCACCAATGAAACATTTTCGGCCATGTCGGGAATCGAGCACGGGGCCCTCAAATACCTAGACAGAGACGCTTCCGACTGAGCTAATGTGTCAGATTATTTTCAAAATAATGTATGCTGTTATTGTAAACACGTGTGTGGTATTAGAAGTTTGTTTGTAAATCTTGTTCTGAATATAAATTATTTAATATCTACATATTAAGTGGTCCAATAAAAATAATAAATTTGTGTACACCCCTAGGAAAAATAAATATCGTTCTATTGTACAATCAATCAACTGCTACACAAAACAAACTTCAATGATGATTTTTAAAACGCTCACTTGATTTTTTTTTTTTTACCATATCAAGGAAGAGAACTTTTTCGAAAATGAAAATAAACTAGGCCTATATCTGTAATTGATTTTACAAAGAGCTGAATAGCCATTCAAGTGATTTTCTTTATCAAATTTACATTATGATTATTTTCAGTATCAAAGGCAGATACGTTTGAAGATGTGGAAATGTAAATAAAATTAAAGGTAAAAGGAGGAAAGTAACACAACACACATTTTTCAGGACAACTTTGAACCCCTTAAAGACCCTAGAAAATACTTTTTTTTATTAATTTAAACATGACATGGTGCCGCTTTTAACTATAATCTAAAGTGCATTAGAAAAGTATCATGATTGTCTAACAGATGGCAGCACTCACTAAGTCTGAATTAAAATCACACTCTCCCCCTTTTTACCTTGTACCCTTCAAATGTGATCATGGTTTGGAGAGAGTAGTTAGGAATAGTCTGATTAAAAAATAATATAATCTTTACTAGTATTTTACCCACACCGGTGGGCACGTGGAATAAAGTGTCAGTCTCGTCTGGTATAGTGTCCTGGGGGTGGGTAGGTTGGAGCTCGAATCACACCCTGGTGTTATTATGGTAAGATGGTAGTGATTGCGAATCGATGGCAATATTTTTGCAGTTTATATGTCAAAATAGTTTGTTTGATCAAAACAAATAAAATATATCTCACATATAGTTTAATTTTCTTCACATGATGACCTCAACGGTTGTTGAATATCTATCAAGGGAGTCCTGTAATTTAATGACAACTTTTTTCTATTCATTACAAAAGTTTATCGGTTAATACCGCCATGCTCATGACAGATATTCCAACAACTGTTGATATCAACATGTGAAGAAAATAATCTCTATTTTTCTATTGGAGCAATATTTTATTTATTTCGGCCAAAAAGAATTGTTTGATATAAAACAAACCTGCAAAAACACTCATCTTTTCTCACGTTCCTTACACTCCTACCTTAAGGGTGGGTTTTCCTAAATGGTTTCCCAATCTCCCTTCACGCAAACTAGAGTTCCTTTTCTCTCAAGTTTACCTTCATTGTCTCTGCATAATTCGTGTACTCGCCAAGAGCAAGAATAAAAAATATATTTATTTATATTTATTTTAAACGTCATTGCACCCGGCAGGGATTTAATCTCGTGCCTCAAGTTCCAAGGTAAGAGTTAGACTTGTTTGTCGGACAAACTGGTGCTGAGTTACCCACAAACACACGATTTACAAACTAGCTTTACCCAAGACTTGGTTCGGTATTTTCATTTGATTTAATTTATTTGAGGTATATAACTTAAAACTTTCTAAGCCCACTTATAATATCAGTACACAAGAATTTCTATGAGCGAGAGTGAAAGAGCCTACCAATTTTGCCTGGAAAGCTGTTTCCACATACCTTCCAGGGTTCTTTCACATACCACAATCGATATGGGACTGACGGCTTTACTTCCCCTCTGAAGGAAGTTGTGCTATGGATTTTTATAGCTCAATAAAAATCCATCAACCCCAGCTGGGTTTCGAACCCATTAACATAGGGTCAGGTGACCTGGTGGTCTAGGGGTAAGGTGTCAGACTTCTGTGCTGGCGGCCGGGGTTCAATCCTCGGTCCCGGCACAGATTTATCTGATTACCAAACCCTTCCTCCACCTCTGACAAGACATCTTGTGAATGTGGGGAATTCCAGGCCTCCACCGTGGTTCGGATTCCACGTTAAACTGTAGGTCCTCCATTTCTTCTCACAATCACCCTACCATTACACATTAGCGTAAGTGCGTATAACCCGAACGGGTAGTAAGACGCGGTGCTAATAATAATAGTAACATAGGGTCCTGAGGTGAGCATTTTATCCCAAATCCACCTAGGTCAACTGGTTAGTTACAGTAATGATCTAAGTTGACAGATATCTAACCTAAAAGAATAAACAACTGTCAATTATTAAATCATCATATTGAAAAGCTTACAGCCACCGGCGGGGTCTGTTTGGAACATAAGCGTATGTCCTTTCCGAAACTTTGTCTTCATATTTTGAAAGCAATTTTGCATTCACTCCTGGCTTGCTAGGCCTACCGTAGTTTCTCCAAAGCCCCATCAGCCGTCCCTTTTCAAGGTTCCTGTGGGGCTACCAAAGCTGTCACGGGGCACACATAGTCCACATTGTACTTCACACCTTCAAGCACTCCCCTACTTCGTGCCGTTGCCCGTCTCCCTCAACATGGACGAGGGGTTGAAATTTTGGGAGGCTTTATTTTTAATAACAATATAAAAAGATATTTAATCTTCTCAATGTAATGGGCTAAACCTGTCCGGCCCTTTTGGGATATAAAGAAAGATTGAAGCAACTAAACATGGGTAAATAAACACACATATTATCTACATACTAGTCCTGTAATACATAACAATCTGTGTTAAGGCTGGCACAGACACTCCTTCTTATCTATCGTTTTGCTTGTACAGTTGTAAGTTGTAATGCAAGACGGAGAGTGTGTGTGGCTAAGTTGGCCGACTTGCTCATCGCGTACCGTCAATTGTTTGGCATGAACAGAATCAACGTCCAGTTGATTTTTCCGTGCGTGTTCCGACTTGCATACAAGTAAGAAGGACTGTGTAGGTGTCTTTCAGATTTGCATTAAGTCATTTAGTATAAAATGAACGACCTCAGGTTAATGTCCCGTGAGTTTGTCACGGAATTTATAGATTTATATAGACAAAATGAATGTTTATGGAAGATCAAAAGTAGAGATTATTCTGACAAGCATAAAAAAAACGCTGCATATAGCATTTTAATCAATAAATTAAAAGAAGTTGACCCGCAAGCAAATAAAGATGCAGTTATAAAAAAAGTTAATTCATTAAGAACATGCTTCCGAAAGGAACTAAAAAAGTATAATGCCTCACTTAGGTCAGGAACTGGTACTGAAGACATTCAGAAGCCAAATTTATGGTACTTTGACCTGCTACTTTTTCTGACCGATCAAGAAACCCCAAGGCAGGATTGCAGAGATAATATTGAAGACAAAATTGTCAGTCCAATTAGTGAGGTATGTAGAAAATTGAGATAAACTAATATATAAATAATAATTTTATTTTCATACAAATTTAAGTGATTATAAAATGCGCGTGTTGTAAGTTTATTTATTGTGAAAAGTAAATACAATAATATACTCATGTTTCTAGGTCAAACATAATTTTTATACCAACTAATAAACAAAATGTATTATTTTGATATACAGTATAGTTAACATTATTCTAATGAATCATATTATCTTGCCAACTAACTTTTCCTTCGTCATTGAAATATTGAAGAAAAAGGTTTCGTGAATCACTTGCTTCTCGTCCAAAATGTCTATTATGTCCATGCTGTAGTCCACAAACTGCATCTGGATTCATTCGCAATCCGATACTTATTTCAGATTCCCTCCAGTCCTCATTGTCTAAACAGTCTGTTGGAATATATGAGTTACTGCACTTTCTGCGTAAAAAATTATGTAAAACGGCACAGGTCATAACCACAAGATCTACGCGATCTAATCGTAAATTAATGTCTGTATGTAGAATACTAAATCGAGCAGCCATTATGCCAAACACATTTTCAATGATCCTGCGTGCTCTGGATAAGCGGTAGTTGAAAATTTTTTTTTCTCTGACTAGATTTCCTTGTGGGAATGGCTTTAAAAAATCTGAGCGTAAACAAAATGCCTCGTCTCCAATAAAAACATATGGAAGTTCTATAGTACTATTTTTAACTGTTTTAGGTTCAGGTAAATTTAGCTGTTTATTTACCAGTTTTTCATAGAATTTTGTGTTTTCAATTACACCTCCGTCAGAAACACGTCCATTTGTTCCCATATGGCAGTAAATAAATTCATAATTTGCATTCGCAATTGCCATTAGTACCAAACTATTATAACCTTTATAATTCCAAAAATATGATCCACTTCCTGGTGGAGCTGTTATTCTTATATGTTTTCCATCTACACTTCCCAGACAATTTGGAAACTGCCATTTGATTTCAAACTGTTTTGCAATTTCACTCCACTCTTGCTCTGTTGTAGGGAACTGCAATCACACGAAACAAATTTTTTTTATTTTTTTTTTATTTTTTTTCAGAGTGAACAAGATGTTGATATTATTGATGAAGTAAATAGTGTAGATGATATAAACGAACCAGGTGAGCCATCTAAACCCAAAAATGCAGATTATCTTGCCTCAACCTCAACTTCTGGAATAGTTTCGCGGTCCTCATCAATAAATACATCATAACTTCTAAGAAGAAAAAAAGGGATCGTTCTGATGAGGTTTTAGAAATTATAGCAAATTCCTTGCAATCCAAACCTCAGGTGCAAACTGAAACAGTTGGAAAATATGCTTCATATGGATCGCATATAGCCCAGGAGCTACAAGATCTTCCACCAGAAATGGCAATTTATTGCAAAAGAATTATAAATGAAGCAATTTATCACGGGCAACTGGGGAATCTCACATCAAACTCAAGAATAGTAAATGAAGGGGAGCAAATAACATATTCTACAATATCAATTCCCCTACAATCCTCTTCAGCAAAGGTTGGAGAATATTACTCACAATTTCTGTCAAATGACGAATTTAATAACATTAGTAACAGTGGTAAATAATACAAATTTAATAATATTCAACATTACTTACATTTATATCATCATGATGCGGGACCAGATCAAGGAATTTGGGTGCCTGGGGTCACTTGCAAATGTGGGGCACTACTTTTTTTTTTTTGTAATATTAATTGTTACTACTATTTTAAATAATATATAAAATTTTCAAACGTCAATTATTTTAAACGAAGGTCAAGTTATTTATATTAAAAAGATTTATTTATCATGTAAAAAGTGCCATACCTTCATTTTGAATAAAATCAACATGGCAATCTTCTAAAAATTTAAAATTTTACAAATACTTCAGCAAACTACCCTCAAATTTATTTATTTTGGAAAAAAATAGCATTAGCTCTTATTATTATTCATCATATAAAATAATCCTTAGATTAACCAGTTTTTAACAAAATCGTTGCTGATATTTTCAAAAAATTTCACAATTTTCAAAAATCATAAAAGAATTTAGTAAAAAGTACAAATATAGTTTTGAATATTTTAAATAAAATATTCGTAGCAATAAGAAATAAATGTGTGGGGTATCTTTGGGGAGCCCCCTTTAAGCTTGAAGCTCGGGGCCATGGCCTCCCTGGGTGCCCCCTTAATCCGGCCCTGTGATGATGTGTTTATTAATTACATATTTATTAGTTGTAATTTGTATAAGAACCTAATAAAGTACTTACTTTAAAGAATTCTCTTTTTAATCCCTCATAAATAGCTGCACAAGTATCCGGAATAATTTCCCCCAAAGCTTGGGCAGATATAGCACAAGTGTATTTTAAATCTTCGTAACTTCTCCCCGTTGCTAAAAAACGTAGAGTAGCACTAAGGCGTTCATGAGGTGTTATTGCTTTTCTCATTATTGTGTCTATTCTTTTAATACGTGGAGTCACCATTTTAAGCAATTCATAGTAGGTTTCTTCATCCATGCGTAAATAGTTAAACCAATCTTCAGGTTCTAGTTTTAATTCATTCAGCAAATTAACGTGACTAAACTCCGCTCTCTTCAATAACCATGGTTTTGACCACTTTTTTCTAACAATTTTCTTTTTTTTCTTTTTTATTATTATAACAGCCGCTAATGCTGCAGCTAATGTGTGTTGGTCGGCCATGTTTATTTATCAAAACTGACAATAAAACAATAGTGTTAAACGGAATGTCAGTGGACTCCATTGGGTTCCGTCTTGCATTACAACTTACAACTGTACAAGTAAAACGATAGATAAGAAGGAGTGTCTGTGCCAGCCATTACATACCAACATCGTGGTGACTTCATGGGAAGATCCCGGCCCCATCGGATAAGACGCCATTGGAATAGTGACGGGACCGCGGCACTCAATAATATTGCACTCGACTGGCCAGAGTTTCCGGAAAGACTGAAGTAGTGATGGGCAGAATCGGATGAATAGAATCGATTCATTCGATTATTCTGAATAATCGATTCATTCGATTCTTTCAAAATCATTCGAATTAAAAAAATCATTCGAATGAGAAAAACGTTCGAATGAAAACAGTAGCTGACTTGACGCGAGCTGGCTGATTCATTCTCTTACCCCACCCTTGCCAGAAGTCCTGAGGAAAATCGACCTTATGATTATGAATGTTTCCAGGCTATCATTACACAGGTCTTCATTTCTATTAGGTTCATTTTCAATAAATAGTCCCCATTGCTATACAATAATCGACCTTACGCATTCGAATGATTCTAAGGTTAATTTAATACAAAGTTTAAGTGGTTGTACAGTTTACAATCGAATAACTGACAAAATTAATTCGAATGAAAATAAAAAATGATTCGATTATTTTGCTACATTACTACGTGGATTGTTCTTTTTCATTTCCTTAAAATTTTACCTTCCTAACTAACTAATAGCATATAGCACAAATGGTTTGAAAGACAATTCTTTTTAACGTTGACTTAAATTTATTAAGTAGATAAGTAGATACTTTTTAAGTATTTAATATAACATTGCCCGACCGTAATATTCAGATCGTATTATAATTTTATTCACAGAAATAATTTTACAATTGTAAGCTTATATATTTTTGTTATGTTTAGGAAATATTAAAGGGTAAACTATGTCGACTCTTTTAAACACAAAGGGATACGTATGTTCCTTATTTAATTATTAATCGTACGCAAAAGTATTTATATTAATTGCGAGCTACTTATTTGAGAAATGCGTTGATAAGCTGCAAACGCGAAGGAATGCGTGTTGGGGGATCCGACAGCAGGGTAAAGAGAATAGTAGCACAAAGCAAAACGAGCAACTAGTAACTACTTTTAGAAGTAGTAAATATCCAATTATTACCGACTCTTTACTACTTCTCAAAATCATTTGAATGATTCTTTCGATTCATTCGATTATTTTTTAAAGAATCGAATGATTATTCTATTCTTAAAATCATTCGATTATGCCCATCACTAGACTGAAGGTGGCTCTTAGCCAGTCCACTAGGCCAAGCTGACCTTCCAGAACATCATGGAGTGTCACCCCCCCACCCTTATCTTTCTTCCATCCCGGCGTTCTTCGCTTCTACCGCTATATAACTCCAGGGAGGGATTGGCAAGGACACGATTGCTATCACCGATAGTCTACGAGACGGATATCGCACATCCAAATAACTTAGCATCTGCACAGCGGTGGCCATGCTGTTCACGACGAGGGGTCAGCTCGACAGGAGGAAATGACAGGGATGGCTATAGATGAAAGAAGGAATAAAGACTAACATATGTCCTGTCTAGGCCTAGAAATAGTTGTTAGGATTTTAAGAAATAATAGTTATTAGGTATTTAAGGAATACTTCTAATTATGTGTTTGATAAATACTTATGATTAGGTGTTTAGGAAATATTTATTCTGAGGATCGGCCGACTTTGTTATGTAAAGTCTATTGCCATTAGTTTAGTTTAAATATTATGATCTTGCGCTTCATGCAGGCTCCCTGCTGAATCCTCAGGCCAGCGGCGTAAAATAGGAGTGTATCCCACGTCATAGCCTGTATGAATAATAATAATAATAATAATATTAGCAGCGCGTCTTACTACCCGTTCGGGTTATACGCTTTAAGTACTAATTACGCTAATGGACTAGGAATTGGTAAGGTTTAATTAAAGGAAGTGAACCCGCATTTGCGTGGAGGGAGAGTGGAAAACCATTTAGGAAAAAACACACCCAGTTCACCCGACCGAGATTCGAACCTCGATCTCCCCGTCCTCAGCAGTCGAGCTCAACACGACAAGCGCGTTAGCCAACTACGCCACCGAGGCGGGTCATAGCCTGTATGACCATTTACCTATTTCAGTGGTAGCTTGTTGGGGAAACGATAGTTCTGATAATTCGAGGGCCTTGGAATGATGCCTAGTTAGGTATGTCTGTTTATATTGAACTCAAATTGGGGTGTTAAACCTGTGGGCCGCCTCTGCCCCTCCGGCACGGCCCGTGGTTATAGATATATAAATATATTTCATATTTTGTTAATGGTGAACTCCTGTTGGGGTGTTCAACCTGTGGGCCGCCTCTGCCCCTCCAGCACGGCCCGTGGTTATAGATATATAAATATATTTCATATTTTGTTAATGGTGAACTCCTGTTGGGGTGTTCAACCTGTGGGCCGCCTCTGCCCCTCCAGCACGGCCCGTGGTTATAGATATATAAATATATTTCATATTTTGTTAATGGTGAACTCCTGTTGGGGTGTTCAACCTGTGGGCCGCTTCTTCCCCTCTAGTACGGCTCTTTGTGTTGATAATTTAACCATTAATATTCATCTTGCTCTTCCTCTATGGATTTTCCTTTGCTGTAGTACCGTTGTCGCTCTAGGAAACAGAACTTGAATCTGCCCCCATACCTCAATACGTACGTCTGTACCTTGTACCCTGCTAACAGGTTAAGCTAACGGATTGTTCCTAACCTCCTAATGAGGTCAAGTTTGACCTCCATCTGCTTCACGCCTTTAAAACTTTGGTCTTTGCCTAACCAAATATCTTGCTTGACACAGTCAAGCTCTCATTCAGATTGTGTACCTATGATGTTCTATGTATCATGTGCAGCTGCACGTCTATTAAATTATTGTTATTTAAACTTATCCTCATATTGTTATTTCTTAAATATTTAGATTTATGTATGCATTGTTCCACCTAAATTATCCCATCACCGAGGTTAGGGTGGGGTGGTGGTTCATCAATAATGTATATTTTATATATATATTAAAAATGTAATCAATGTGAACTAGTGATAAAAAAAATGTCTCTTTTTTTTTCAATTGTTTATGATACATAATTTTCACAGAAAACCTTCCCAAAAATTTCGTAAAATAAAGTAATAGAAATTGTTTATCTTGAATTGGTTTTATTTTCATGAAACTTACTACAAAATTTAACACAACTTTAATGTTTCTTAACTAAGAACATAGGAGAAAAAAAATTCAAATTTGGGAAGATCTGAAAAAATAAGGAAAAAGTATGGAAAGGATAATAAATAGGTCATGTGATTCTAAATATGTTCGCACTGATGAAGGTGTCAATGTTCTGTATCTGTAAAAGATGTAAATCATTACAAGATGCTCTTCAATTCTAAACAAAATATCGAAAACCCAGTCTAAATTATATAATGACGGTCCAGTTTCCTAGTCAGGCTTAGTACGCCTTGAGTGCGGTGCTATAGTACACCGGATATCATCACTGAGGGAACTGCCTGGCTACTATTGGGAAACAACGTTGTCATTCTCTCATTTTCTTGTGGTCAATCTCCCCTCAAATATAAGACAAGTTTCGCAAACGCTGGTTAGTCGAGGTTGCCAGTAGTTCCTTCTTACCCCAGTACACCACCTTCAGACATAGCTGAAAGCGAGAAGATATGGCAACAGAGATCGAAGACAAATCTTTTCTCCATAAGCCCTGTCGTCCTGTATTTAGTATAGCGCCACACTTGTGGCAACCTCAATTTGACTATGAAACTAGCCCTTTTAAGGGGTAAACCTTTACAGACTCGTGCTGTTTATTAATTCGTCTACGTTCACCTTAACTATAATTAGGATTTATATTTGTTTCTAAATGTTACAACAAGGCTCCTTGCACAGAGCACAGGTTTTTTTCCCAGGGCCGTACACGGCACGGCATTGTGTAGTAAACGGCAGGTTGCCGTGGTACAGACGGCGTGGTGACGGCACGGCAAAATTTCAAGTCACCAAATGAAATCATTTAATTCCAGACATACAGTCGGTACAATGGATCGCAGAAGGCAATTACTTTGTTTGTATTTATTATATTTACGAAGAAAAAAACGACAATTTAGAATGTGGTGGGTTCATCCTTTGAATGTAGGGTGGGACAGAATTGGAGCATTTGCGACATAGTTCACAGAATTACGAGAGGATGATGCTAAAATTCTTCGATTATTTTCGGATGTCCAAATAGTCGTTTTATGTACTGTTACAACTTCTAACTTGGCTCGGCGTAACTCTAAAATGAGGGATTCAATTTAACCGGACTTGCAGTTTGGCACTCAACACAGGACTTAAGAGTGAGGACGATACCGGATGAAGTACGGAGAAATTCCGTTTCTGTGAAGATGCTCCATATACTCGCATGCCCAATACTGCGACCAGACACGACCACCGGCACCGGACTAGTCCAGTGGGGCGCCTTGAATGCGACGGTAGTCGTGTACAGCCACGGGAAGAAAACGTGCTGTGTACAAGGAGCCTAACGTGTCTTATTTTATTCTAAATATCATGAAATTAAAATTTGTTTTAAGATAATTTTTAATAATAAATTATAAAACTTGAGGAACTTTTAGTGGTTTAGTATGTATTGTTGGTGGACATGTATAGTTAAATATTATATATGACAATTTTTAATGCACTTGTATTTGTCCTGTCACAGTGATAAATAAGGCCTTTGTAAGATTAAAAATTGTTGTCAGCTGGCAGATGATGCAAGACGGATACAATCTGGATAATAACGCAATATTATCGTAATGTGGCAGACGAGACTAGATGGCCGATATCTGTATAGTAACGCAAAATGTCCTTAATGGAGCAGACAACACCAGATTGTACCGTTTGTATAACAACGCAAGATGGCAGCATTCTATCAGATGATGCAGAAAAGACACCTTTTGAAAGGTGACGAAATACGCTCGCTACCTGGAAGACTACACAAGAATACAGCTTTTAGTCAGTTGAAGCAAGATAGCCACCAACTGGCAGATATAACACAATTGTATCCATCCTCAAGCATTGAAGTAAGATGACCGTCATCTGGCAGATAACACAACATATCCGTCCTTAAGCGTTGAAGCAAGATGACTGTCATCGAGAAAATGACGTAAGATTGCCATATTCTTGCAGACGATGAAAGTTTGCCGCCATCTGAAAGATAGTTCAATATGGCCGTTATATGGATAATGATGCAAGATCGTCATTCTCTTACAGACACAGCAAGATGGTCATTATCTGGCAGACAAAGCAAGATGGTCATAATCTGGCAGGCAAAGCAAGATGGCTAGGACCACCGCCATCTGACGGACAACATAAAATGGTCGTTTGACAGCAGAGAATGAAAGAGAGCTGCCATCTGGCAAACGACTCAGAATGGCTGACACCTGGACGACGACAAATATGCCTGCACTTTCCAATAGAGCTTTATAGCCCTCAAACTTGTCTTCCGGCGCGAAATGTCCATTAGCTCCCACTCCATCTCTCTCGCGTCCTTTATGGTCGCCCTACCACGACACAGACCTGTTAGCAGAGTGTTCCTCAGAGATGAAGGTAGCCCTCTAGTTCTTCAGATGGTCTCTGTGTGTCTGTCCTCTTGACCCATCTTCTGGCGCAAGATGTCAGCTGTCCTCTCTCCATATCTCTCACGTCCTCTATGGTCATACCACACCACTCATCCTGCCACGTCCATACTTGTCGGTGAGCTATCAGTAGGGTCTTCCTCAGCGCTACAACAAACAGCATAATGATGGATAGCACTTGAATATTAGGTGTTGAGTTAAATGTAGATTTAAAGTTGATTGAAAATTATGAGTTTGAGACGTTAAGTCACATAATTATACAATGAAGCAAAATAAATACACCTGAAAAATGTAAACAATAAAATAACGTGAAAAACATTAAGCACCGATAAGTTATAAAATGTATGATTGAACATTAGACAAAATTTAATTTTATGAAGATAATATGAGTTATCTTACTGAGTGATTATCCGCCTCGGTGGCGTATTTGCTAACGCGCTAGTCGTGTTAAGTTCGACTGCTGAGGACGGGGAGATCGAGGTTTGAATCTCGGTCGGGTGAACTGGGGTGGTTTTTCCTAAATGGTTTTCCACTCCCTCTCCACGCAAATGCGGGTTCACTTCCTCTAATTCGACCTTCCCAATTCCTAATCCATTAGCGTAATTAGTACTTAAAGCGTATAACCCGAACGGGTAGTAAGACGCGGTGCTAATATTATTACTGAGTGATTAACAATGAGATTAGTATAATTTTATTGACTTTGTTAATACAAATCTCATCGATAATTACTCAGTCAGATAACTTATATTATCTTCATAAAATTAAGTTTTGTCTAATGTTTAATTATACATGTTATAATTCATCAGTTTTTAATGTGTTTCATGTTATTTTATTGTTTACATTTTTCAGGTTTATTTATTGTCCTTCATTGTATAATTTATGTAATGTGTCTCAATCTCATAAGTCATAATATGCAATCAACTTTAAATAATTGACAATTAACTCAACACTTAATATCCAATGTTGACCAATATTATCAATAACGTTCCTTACTTCAATTTATAGTTTAGAATATTTTCTAAATTGCTTGATAAGAGTAGCAGTCACAGCCGGTGGACATTATCTAATCTATATATAGATCTCGACCAACGCTTGTCTGCACTCATACATACTTGTTACTACTAGAGAGTGGATGTATAATTCATTCACGAGCTAAGTTTACCTGGATGACAGCTCGAAATGTTACTAGAAGTAACCCCTAATATATCACTACGCCAACAGCTGACATCTATCACTTTGGATGACTGTAATGAAAACAGATCGTAATATATTAATATGATAGTAAACCACAGTAATTTAGGCCAATATTATTTATATATTTATTTGAGGACGGACACAAAGTTTATTTATCGTTTTATTCCACTTAAAAAAATATTCACACCACTTTCACAAAAACGTCTAATGAATATAGCTTCAAAATTGTGACAGACGAATTTAAACCATATGGTTGAACATAACAGTAAACAAGTTTTTTTACAATGATGCAGACACGCAGTTGATGAAAATATTTTATTCAGTTAAATATTTCAAAACAAAATAAAATAATCATAAAATCATTTATTGTATGTAAAAAAAAATGACAACAATTTTCTCTTTTCCAAGTAAATACGATGTCTGTATTAAAAGGTTTGTGCACTATATTACACAAAACCAATAACGCTCCAAAACGAAGAATAAGTAATTTTAGTTATGTTTAAAATATTGTTTCGAGTTGGATAGAAAGATATTATTTAAAAAAATAAATAGTATGAGAAAACTTAAGTTATACGTTATTTTAAATGTAATTTATAACAGGTAATTAAAGATATTTACATTTATAACAAAACGTGATCTTTTACAAGTGTTGGCAACACAAAACCTAAACATATGATTTTCGAACTGTAATCCAGGTAAAAAGCTATCGTGAACGGACTTTATATTATTAACTTTGCGACAACTCGAACAACATAACCTAACTTTGACTTCATTTGAAAACAATTAATTGCAAGATTCAGTCCAATGAAGTAGTAAGACGTGACGCGTTTCAGCGGTCAAATGGTATCAGACATCACTCTCCTGTTGAAACTGCCTGCCGATAACGAGAAGATCGTGGTTTGAATCCCGGTAGGGTCTACTGAGGTTTTATTTATGAAGTGGTCTCACATTCTCCTTCCACGCAAGTGTGGGTAGATTACCTCAAAAATTCTTCCTTCCTCATCCCTACTAGCTATCATTTACGTGGTGATGAAAAAAGTAATCAATAATGCGTGCCCCATGTGACGTACTTATGTCTTGCAGGAAGCGTTCCACACGAGTCTGCAGGCCCCAGTACCGGAAGTCGACCTTGCACAGTTTGTACACACACATGAGAGACTTCTCACATTCCTAAAACCATCAAACAATACATCACTTCACCGGGTAATGAATCCTGGATCGATGCGGACAAAAAAATAATATTCACTCTTATATCATTAGGATATACTAGGATACACTGTATTTTATTTTACACCACGTCTTACTACCCGTTCAGGTTGTACGCACTTAAGCTAATGTGTAATGGTAGGTGTTTGTAGATGAAATGGAGGACCTACAGTTTAACGTGGAATCCGAACCACGGTGGAGCCCTGACATTCTACACATTCCAAGTTGTGATTAATACACGTCTTGTCAGAGGTGAGGGAAAGATTCGGCAATCAGATAAATCTGTGCCGGGTACCGGGAGTGAACCCCGTACCCTTAGCACAGAAGTCCGACAACTCACTCATAGACCACCAGGTCACTTTACTAATTACGCTAGTGTGTTAAGGATAAGGAAGGTTGTATTTAGAGGAAGTGTACACTCATTCACGTGGAGGGAGAGTGGAAACCCATTTAGGAATAAAACACCCTTAGTGAAGTGAACCCGACTGAATTTGAACACCGATCTCCCGGTCATCAGCATGTCAGTCTATTGCGAGAGTGACAACTTAGAACAAATTGACCATCGAGGTGGGAATTTTGGTAGCGTCATCTTAGAAATTATAATCAATGTTTGTTGATATTCAATACCTTCGTTATGCAGTGTACAGTCTATCCAGCGTAGGAGTGGTGGTAATTGAGAGCTAGCAGAAGATTTTTACTGAAAACATTGGCTGAAAGCCACTAATGTGGAAATATTTATTATTTACTTAGTAATACTATATTATCAATCAAAGGTGTTATCAAATGAGTCTAATAATACTACCCTAAGGATTACTGTGTGATTGGCTTCTTTATTTTTTTGTATCTGATTGATAGAACAAAATATATAAATATAAGTAATATTTTTTTGTTTTTTGTGTTGTGGTAATAATAGATATTGTAGTTCACGAAATAATAAATTAAAAATTATTATATTTACACTTGTATCTTCTTATAACTGGCCGCCAAAATAAATAAATAATCTTAGAGAAAGATCCATATAAAATATTAGTTCCAAAATAACCCGTTTTTATTTAGTAAACATATGCGCATAAACAGTGGAGCACCATTTGTATGACGTCATCAACGGTCTTCGTTTCGTCTGCCTCACCATCTTAATTTGTGAAGAGAACTAAACCTTTTATACCTATTTTTACATAAATTAAAACGTTATTTCAGAACAAAAGTTTGTTAATCAAGAAAATACACTTCGTTTACCCTGAAAGATAGCAGTCTTACTTTAACGGATTACACTATGGCCCTATCTTATAAGCTATGACATAGTGGAATAATGCAAGGTAAGATTACTACCTATCAGGGTAGACGAAGTGTACATGTTATATTATTATTATTATTATTATTATTATTATTATTAGCACCGCGTCTTACTACCCATTCGGGTTGTACGCACTTACGCTAATGTGTAATGGTAGGGCGATTGTGAGATGAAATTAAGGACCTACAGTTTAACGTGGAATCCGAACCACGGTGGAGGCCTGGCATTCCCCACATTACATGTTTAAAAAACCATTAAAAAGCCTTTTGTACACCTTAAACTCAGAAACATGTTTGTATTGCTGTTCGGTGACGATATTTAATCTTAGAGCCGAGTCCCATCACCCAAAATATATGGAAGGTTCCCTTATCATGGTATGTGACGCACCTTGGTGTTGTCGAGATGCTGCTCCACCCAGGACTCGCTCAGAGGACCCCGACCAGTCTTCACGGAGCGGAACAGTCTAGGATCTTCCTCCTTCAGGTAATCAGAACCAGTCACTTCATCGCTCACGATGTCGATCACATCTGTGGAGCAGGTGACGAAAACTACAATCGGTAAGATAGCTTGTACCCACGTCGGTGGACACGCGGACTATAAGTCAGGCTCGTCTGGTATGGTTTGACGATGGCGGGAAGGTCAGGGTTATAATCCCGGCTGGATATACAGAGTGGGTTCTTTTTTTTAATCCTAAATAATTTTTATCACTCTACCTCCACTCAAGTGTTGGTATATTTCCTCTAAATTCTACCTTCCTCTTACCTACATCCGTAATTAAAAGGCGTATAGTCCGAACGGGTTGTAATATACGGTGTAAAATGCGTGGTTACCCCGAGCAACAATTTTCTTTACTTCAAACAGACAGAGAGAAAACCTCTTCATTTTATTTCTTCCGGCCCAGTTTTTAATAAACTTAAAAAATTTAATAAAAAAAAATTCCGGCTTCTAGGTGTACATGTTTGTACAGAGGGGCTAAAAAATTTAAAACTTCAGACCTCTACGTGCGGTAGATATTGCGCAATGCTCAAGACAGACAAACTCTTCATTTTATTAATAACTAGATAGCTGTTGCCCACGGCTTTGCTCGCGTGGAAGTTGATTATATACAAATATGAAAATATACATATGTATTTACAGATTAATTAAAATATTACGTTACGTTGATGACCATAACTTGACCTCAGATCAAAAATAATGCAAGTCCAATACAAACTTTCACCCCCTTTTTCATCCCTTATTAAATAAAATTTCCAAAATTCCTGAAACACGTATTTATTTGTTTTACGTCAATAACCGAAATACAAAATTTTGTTTATGTAACTTTCAAAATGACAGACTTTTATCATACATATTATCATCCCCTATTTTGACCCCTTTGGGGTGGAATTTTCTAAAATCCTTTCTTAGTGGGTGCCTACATAACAAAATGAATATACAGTCCGAATTTCATGCTTGTAGCCTTGATAGTTTGCGCTCGGCGATGATGAATCAGTCAGTCAGTCAGGACATGTTATTTTATAAGTATAGATAGCTGGATTGGATTGTTTAGGAAAGAGGTCACCAAATGGGTGACCCGCATCCGGATCATTGACACGTTTTTTTTAGCGGACCTCAACAAGCTGGCGATAAACAGAAGAGATGATGCGGGTGGGTGGTTGACAAGGTAGGGCAGCCTACCCCCCCCCCCCCCTTTCACAAACAATGGCGTGTCTCGTGTACGTACTTGACCTTTGTTTTTGTTAGTAAATAAATATAATAACTAAAAGGAAATAAATTTTTTGTTTTGAATTAGTGTAGGCCTGTAGGCGTGTAAGGGCTTGACCTTGAGTCACTGCTAAAAGTTTACCGGACCGCGGAAGTCGCGAAAGTTTTTTTTAAAAAAATCCTCCATAAATAAAATTCGTGAGTCCTGATATAGGTGGTTAAATTATAATATACCGCAGTTTTATTATAGCTGGGCATAATCTGACAGCTAGAAAATTGTACTACTTTAATGTATTCATACGTCAAGTCATGTGCTCTTCAGCTGTCTCTTTTGATAGATAATATTATATATAGTTATTTATAAAAATACCATTAATAAAATAGTAAAAGGTTATCATTGTTGACAGCAAACATAATAGGTTTGTGTTGGTTGGAAGATGCCCCAAACTTCCATTCTTAATAAAATCAAGGTATAGTTCAATTAGTTCAGGCTATGACGGACGGTTTCAAGTACACTCAGTTCACCCTTACCTTCATGTGTTACACTATGGCCCTATCTTACAGGCTGAGCCATAGTGGAACCATGCAAGGTAAGCTTGCTTCCTTTCAAGGCAAATGGGGATATAATGTGATTGTACTCATGGTAGAATAAGTACGCCCCCACCCTTCCCTTCTCCCATTCACCACCACCCAAAGTTTACGGTAGCAACGAGATTAATAATTATAGCCCATCGTAGCCAATGATTACGACACACGTCCATCACAGAAAACTTAGAACTATGAGTGAAGAATGAGCCCAGATATCTCAGTGGACAGGCAATGTCACGGTCCATGGGTTCAATTACCGTGTTCATATGTAGTTGTTTTTTTTTGTTTTTAGTATAGAATATACTTTTGCTCATTTGTTAGTTTGTTCTTCGACCATATTATCATTCAACTCCTCTCACCGACAATCCTCTCCTCTAGCTCGTCTTGGCTCAGCTGGAAGACGTTCTCTTGCCCCCCGGAGTCGGACTGGAAGCGGGTCTCTATCTCCAAGGAGAACCTGTTCACCAGGTTGTTCGAGTACACCGTCTTGGTGTAAGGATAGGCGTTCCAGGACTCCTCCGTGGCCAAGAGCGCGTTCTTCGGGAGGAAAGACTTGATCCAGACTGTGGAGGGACAAGTAAGAGGCCATGAAGTGTCCTCTTCCCAGGGGACTATTATTATAGCTACCCTCTTTCCAGGGGACTATTATTATATATACCCTCTTTCCAGGGCTATATTATTATATCTACCCTCTTTCCAGGGATCTATAATTATAGCTACCCTCTTTCCAGGGGACTATTATTATATCTACCCTCTTTCCAGGGATCTATAATTATAGCTACCCTCTTTCCAGGGATCTATTATTATATCTACACTCATTCCCGGGATCTATAATTATAGCTACCCTCTTTCCAGAGGACTCAGTGGCGTATTCTGAGAAACATTAATAGGTATGCTGTACTCTAAAAGTTACATCGGAGATTTGGGGCCGAGTACCCTCAACCACCGTTGTTCAAGAACGTCAAGAGATTATTTCAAGGGTTGTATTTGAGGATGTGTCCATATGAAACAGTGGTTCTCGAACATTTATTATTTCCCTTTAGCTCTATGCTATCTTAGGAAATTTTGAGCCTCCCCTCCCACACTCCCATATTCTCTCTTCTTTTATTTATCCATAACGATGATTGACATCCACTCAAAATGTAATGAAAGTAACTCCATGGTGTCAGCCCGCATTCAGGCTATACCTACCGAGTGGCTACCAAACTGTTTGGCGAATTAGTACCAACTCTTGCGGATAGAGGGTGTTATGTGGTCAGCACAACAATGACTCCAGCCATTAAACTCGACTTTCTATACCGGAGCCACTACTACTTTATTCGAGTAGTTCCTTATTTATACACCCTAGGTTGAATCTAACCCGTTCCAGACCCATTACTTCCCAGATAATCTGGACGCGCCGGGAATCAAACCCGGGACCTCTGAGTGCGTAGCCAGAACCTATGGCCACTAGATCACTAGGCACATTTCAGAATGGATAAGAGAGAACGATCATATTCACTTAGCCTAGTGTAATTAAAATCACGCAGTTAGCAATACTCAAAGAAAACAATCATAATAAGAGTAAACTGAAGTGATACATCGATCAAGCGTCCATCAGATCTTGGTGAGAGGGAATTAGGGGGATTGTCCAACTCACGTTGCAATTAAAACTATTTCTTAAAGCCTAACTTATCTCACACAATGCTGCTTGGAAACAAACGAGTCTCCCCACTTGAGAATTTATGCTCCAGAAGCTATTTAGATGCGTAAACTCTGACTAACATAGGGGAGATTATCTCGGACTATTAATACTATAACGCTACATCATTGGTTTATTGCTAAGATATTTACACATATCTTTTGCTGTAAGTATTGGTGTACCCAAAGGGGAGAGGGGCAAACAAGGTATTTGACCCTCCCTGCCCCTGTTACCCCAACACCTCAAATATTGTTAATAGAAATTTAAATAATATTAAGTATAACTAAAATATTTAGCATTGAAGATGTGTCGAATGTATATGCTAAATTTTAAGACCAGGCTTCAGACCTAAGCCTAATATTCAAAAGATTTACCGTCACACACAAAATTGACAATTGAAAAAAACATAAATAATAGCTTTGATACCATTTGCATTATTTAAATCTCTTAATAACTATAAAACTACTCCAATGATTTATAAAAGTATTTAATATTCATAAATATTCTTGGCCTTCAGGTCTTAGGAGGCTGTGCAACCCCAAACCCGCTCTCTCCATCAAAATTTCATTCTTGCTATAGCCTTGATCGAATGCCTCCCCACAAAGTAAATGGTTGGGTGCGCCAATGATTAAGTAAATTATAAAAATATAAATTTTATTTTACCTTTTCCTTCTAAATTATCTTGAAATACTCACACTCCTGACTTTTGGTATTCTTTGATGTATAGTTATAAAAAAATCACAATGACTAATAAGTCGTTAATGTAAAACAAAAACTAAAGAACACTATTAAAACTCCACTATCCTTTAAACTAAAGAAAAACAAGAATTACCGTCAATGGTTAAAGTAGCCTCGTCACCCCCCCCCCCTACCCCCTGCCCCTCACCCTCTCCCCACGCTATCAGTGCTGAAATGCCTAAATTTTAAAGAATGGGTAAATGTGTTTGCAAAATACATGATAATACATGTGACTAGAATACCTAAACATAACTCAATGTATTTAATTAGTGTATAATTTAAAGCTTATTATGTATACTAACTATTTTTTAAAATTTAGTTTTATATTTATTTTATGTAATTTTACTTAAGCTTACACTAAATTAGATTAATAAATAAACATTGTGGTCTTGAATCTTTTCACAATAGTTGGCACAATGCTTAGCTTGCTTCACACAAACAGCATGACCTGGGGTGTAAAAAGTGAGCTCGTTGGCCAATTACTTGTGGGCGAGCGGAAAGGAATGTGTTGCAACCCCCTAGACATTGGGCAAGGTCATTAGAGGTTCCCTAGCTCTTCTTGCGTTTTTCAATATCAATCTATGGGTTTCCTATTATGCTTAGTAGAACCTTTTGGAAGAAGAATTACTTAAAACACAGTATTCTTGGAATATGAGCCAAATTAGTTTTAAATTATAATTCATTACATGTATATGTATTAACAATTTAAACATTAATGTTTACATAGTTCACACAGACAACATTGAATTAAACAAAAAACTAGTCCATATCATAACGGGTATGCGGCGCAGGACTAGCATACCCAGAGAATACGCCACTGAGGGGACTATTAGTATAGCTACCCTCTTTTCAGGTAACTATTATTATAGCTGCCCTCTTTCAGGGGAACTAGATATATTATAGCTACCTCCTTTCCAGGGGACTATTATTATAGCTACCCCTTTCCACAGGGACTATTACTATAGCTACCTCTTTTCAGGTACTATTATTATAGCTGCCCTCTTTACAGGGGACTATTATTATAGCTACCCTCTTTCCAGGGGACTATTAGTTATAGCTACCTCCTTTCCAGGGGACTATTATTATACTACCCTCTTTCACAGGTACTATTATTATAGCCACCCTCTTTCAGGTAACTATTAGTTATATAGCTACCCTCTCTTCCAAGGAACTATTATATAGCTACCCTCTCTCCAAGGACTATGAAGAACGCTAGTTGGATATAAGAGTACATAAGTACCTGGTAACCTGCGGGCCACGTGGAACACTTTCCTGGTGAACTGTCCCTGTCCGCCGGGTCCCTCGGTGTAGGGCTCGTTCACCAATATCTCCACACCGTCGAACGCACTGTGACTCTCGTCCCGGGTCTTTTTCTGAAGTAGCATCACCCCACCAAGAGGGAAACAGTTTATGTTTAACCAAGGTTATTTCCTCAACTTTGAAGCAGGCAAAATAATACACAAGATGCCAAACATTTGATGAAATTTAAAAAAATCTTTAACGAAACAATTTTGATTATTTTCTTTGCAATAAGGACACCAGCGAATCTATATTTCAAGTATCATCTAAATACATGCATGCAAAATAAAATCACTTATAGAGAGATACCGCAATCAAATTTAAAGCATCCTTCTATCCCCCCCTACCCCCTTCTTTTGCCCTTTAGATCAGTGATTGTTGAAGGTTTCTAAAGTTAGGATAATATATAGCTAATGTCGAACTGTTCCCTCAATAAAAGTAATTACTGTAGCAGTCCCTTTTTGTTTGTATTTATTTGTCTACTTAATACACTTCCATCTCAATTATCATTGTCTTGATTTAATTAATATATTTAAATTTCTTCCACCCTCCCCCATTTTGAATATATTGATGCTAAATAGCCTGAAGAATATTTGTAAATTTCCACTTGAATGCATTAATAAGCCTAATACTCTATGTTTGTTTTTATTAATTTGTATTCAACGTAAAATCCAATCAATGAAGAAATATAATTTAAAACAATTAAAGTTTTAATACAAATTAGATTGAACATGATTTTAGATACTTTCCCTTCACAAGAACTATGATTATAGCTACACAATCTCCAAAAGACTTTGGTTATAGCTACCCTCTTTCCAAGGTACTATGATTATAGCTACACCCTCTCCAAAGGACTGTGGTTATAGCTACCCTCTTTCCAAGGGACTATGATTATAGCTACCCTCTCTCTAAGGAAATATAATTATTATAGCTATCCTCTCTCCAAGGGACTGTGGCTATAGCTACCCTCTTTCCAAGGTACTATGATTATAGCTACACCCTCTCCAAAGGACTGTGTTATAGCTACCCTCTTTCCAAGGGACTATGATTATAGCTACCCTTCAGTCCTAAAGAACTATGATATATATAGCTACACCCTCTCCAAAGGACTGTGGTTATAGCTACCCTCTTTCCAAGGGACTATGATTATAGTACTTACCCTTTTATTCCCCAAGTTGAACTATGATTAAATTACTCAGATATATACCCTCTCTTCAAGGGACTATAACTATACCTACCCTCTTTCCAAATAATAGTGTAATATGGAGGAAATAATTAAAGGTATCTAATGATATATTTGCTTACAGTAATCATGTAAAGTTGCGCAATCCTGTATTCTTCGACTGATAAGGGGAGTGGAATACGGTACTCCTTTACCAACATGATGATAGCACGTTTGAGTGATGACAGCCACTACCTACGACACATATTCAAACACGACTTCAGAGCTAAGTCATTCATATATGAGTCCTCTTCGGAAATAGCACGAAAAGTATTTAAAAAAGGATGCGTTATTAAATGGTATTAAAAGGGAACGCGAGTTATGCTACTTGGTTGGGTTTTTTTTTTAAGTTTTTATGACAAATCACACTTTGGCCAACAGAAATAAGATACTGATATAGGCTAGGAGGGATTAACATGTCTCTTAGCTAGTAACAAGGCTCGAAGCTAGTACCAAGATTATTATATAGTAACAAGGCTCATAGCTAGTAATAAGACTAAAATATAGTAACAAGCCTTGGAGGTGGTAGCAAGTTTCGTAGCTTAGCTAGTAGCAATGTACGGAGACAGGAACAATGTTCTTAGAGAGTAAAAGGCTCGTAGCTAATAACAAGAATCGTATTTAGCAACAATTGTTGGCTATACTAACAGAGCTCGTAGCTAGTAACAATATTCGGTTAAAACTCGTGTTGACTCTTTAATTCATCAAATCGGAAATGTAAATGTATTTTGGACAATTGAATTTGCACACTTCACTAACTCCGATATTTCTATAGTAAGTGCAATCGTAGATCAAACTACCCAGAATGCAATGATTACCAACTAGATCGCAACTATGAAACTATCGAACTATATTTACTAGTTCAGTTAACGGGGTTTAGTTAACGCTGCGTTAAAATTAACACACTCCGTCAATTAAATAACTTACGTAGCTTATTAACTTACCACATTTCTCTAATAAATAAGTAAATTCACTCAAAGATATTCACTTCACATGACGAATGCAAAACCTACAATCAAAGATAAATAAATTCATGTTTGGTTGGTTTAGCTAGTCGTATTTTTCGTCCTGGTATCTGAACGCGACCGACGAGTTGCCAAACAACTCCGGTAGGTTTGACACAAATTATATTTATGTTAAGTCAAAGTAACTAAGATAGTGTGGTCTCAGATAAAAGCACAAAGATTATTTTACTAATCCTGTCACTTTGTTGTTTTTTTTAATCAAAAACGAGAGCGGCGCTCTTCAGACGTCGACCAAAGTGTGACTGAATGTTGCCAGATGCGTTTTCGAGAAGTATTATATAATACCATTATTAATATTGTCATATTAATATTTTTATTATCAGTGTCAGGTGCGAGAAGTTTGAACCTTGCTCCAAGTAAACAAAGTAAAAAAAAATATATACAGCACATTCGTAGTAAGCTAAATGGTTCCCAGTGGCGGCTCGTGTATAGGCACTGCGGAACTGCAGCACCCCCTATTTACACTTGATATTATCGATAACATTTAATATAATGAGTCTTTTTTATTTAATTCTTTCTTTATTTTTGTAGTACAATATATATTCCTTAAGTTTAATGTCATTACTTCAGTAGCCATCCCCCTGTTTATGAAAAAGATTTTTTAAAAAATTGTATGGAACTGTGCGCCTCACAGTTCCAGTGACGTGGTGTTTACTGTTGTGCGCATGTGCACATAGGAGGGGCTTGGGAGGAAGGAGGGACTGCCAGGTAGAGAGAGCACTGTTGCTCTCGCAGTGCCGGCTCCGGCATGATGGTGGAAGGAAGTTTTTTTTACTCAGCGTGTGTTGTGCTTAAAAACGTGTACCATATTCTTGAATGTGATAAAGTGTAGAAAGTGTAATTAGATTATTATTCTTCTTCCAGCTATTCTATTTGATTCATTTTTTCTGTTCTTTTATTTAACAGAAATACTAAATGCGCTTGCAGTACTTTCAATGGAGAAAAATTTCCTCATTGGTCATCCAGAGATCAAGGAGAAAATTGTTGAACTTTTTGCGCAAATTAAAACAAAAAGAATGGATTTCATTTTTAAATAAATAGATCAAGCTTGAACTGTAACAATTTAAGTTAAAGTAAGTAAGCAATTTTTTTTTATTGTTAAGATTTTATCAAGTTCTTGAATAAATTATCTTTTCATACATGTTTTTTTCCCTTTCACACAATTTTAAAACAAAGGCTAAACATTTTCTGGAGCAGCACCCCCACTAATTTTAGCTACGAGCCGCCACTGATGGTTTACTTACACCGTGTCCCGCATTTGCATGTAAGGAAAGTGTGAAAACGCCTAGAGAGAAATAACCCTCTGTACACCCGGCACGGATTTGAACCCTGACCTCCCTGTCACCGAAAGTTTAGTCTATGTGCTCATTGCTTGGAGCTTTTTAGAGAAATCTAATATTAAATTACCGATGCTTTACCTTATATAAAAAGTAATTCTCTTTATGTATCTCGATTATAAAATACTGTTATGGTTGTATCATCTGAAGTGCGTCTGTGCGTGGTATTGAGTCATTTCGTTCCTTTCAGATCTGTCTCGCAAAACGTGTCCAAACTTATCGTGAATGAACTGTATTATGTACAGTCGTGATAAACTTATCGTAATGAACTGTATTATGTACAATAGCAATAAACTTATCGTGAATGAATGTATATGTACAATAGCAATAAACTTATCGTGAATGAACTGTATTATGTACAGTAGTGATAAACTTATCGTGAATGAACTGTATATTTACAATAGCATAACTTATCGTGAATGAACTGTATATGTAACATCGTGATAAATATCGCGAATGAACTGTATTATGTACAGTAGTGATAAACTTATCGTTAATGAACATGTATTATGTATAGTAGTGATAAACTTATCGTGAATGAACTGTATTATGTACAATAACAATAAACTTATCGTGAATGAACTGTATTATGTACAGTCGTGATAAACTTATCGCGATGAACGTATTATGTACAGTAGTGATAAACTTATCGTTTGAACTTATATGTATAGTAGGATAACTTACGTGAATGAACTGTATATGTACAATAGCAATAAACTTATCGTGAATGAACTGTATTATGTACAGTAGGATAACTTATCTGAATGACTGTATTATGTACAGTCGCGATAAACTTATCGTGAATGAACTGTATTATGTACAGTAGTGATAAACTTATGTGAATGAACTGTATTGTACGTATGATAAACTTATCGTGAATGAACTGTATTATGTACAGTCGTGATAAACTATCGTGAATGAACTGTATTATGTACAGTATGATAACATATCGTGAATGAACGATATGTAAGTCGTGATAAACTTATCGTGAATGAATGTATTATGTACAGTAGTGATAAACTTACGTTAATGAACTTTATATGTATAGTAGGGATAAACTTATCGTGAATGAACTGTTTATGTACATAGCAATAAACTTATCATGAATGAACTGTATTTATGCGAGTAGTGATAACTTATCGTGAATGAACTGTATTAAGTAGAGTAGTTTTCGTAAAATTTACCGATGGGTCCATGAGATATCATTTCTACCTGCGTCATTATTTGGATTGGCTTGTGCAAAAGTAGCCTGATAAGAAAATAGTAATCGGAGTTTTGTAAAGTGTTTATTTCTTTTTGACTACTCATCGAAACTTGCAGCTGTGTGAACTTGATTTATCTTGGTTTACGAATACACACGTTCAAAAATCGATATTCGAATATGATTGTTGTACTTGATATTTTCAAGTTGCATGTATTTTTTTTACTCTCTCGTATAAATTAAGTACCTATTGTAAATAATGGAATATTGACGTTTTAAGTACCCTCAAGTTCGATAAAGTGAATCTTACTTTAGTATTATATCTGTCTCGCTGTTTGTCTGTCTGTCTGCCTGTCCCTGTGGCTACGGCCGAAAGCATTTGATGGATTTTGTTAGAACTTGATATTAAGGTGTTTATAGTCATACATGACGAAATCAAATTTAGGACTTTCGATCAAAAGTTACTTAGGAATATATTTGGTCCAAATAGGGATGAGACTACTGGGTAGTGGAGGAGATTACATAATGATGAGTTAAGTTCTCATTGGTTGGCACTGTCAAATTATTAAGGCTACGGACTGTGTAGACGCTATTTCCATCTCTAAGGACCATTAAGGATTTAATGCTGACGCCTCGGTTGGAGAGAAATTATCAATCGTTGTCAGGCCACACGGATTAAAATACAATGGTCTTGTGTCGTTTCCTATTCCGTCTAAGCTTGTACTCCCTTTCGACCTTTACTTACAACCACCATTTATCATATCAAGGAGGGGGAGAGGGGGGACTACGAAACTTCTTATCCCAAAGTAAAGAGGAAAGAAAGTGCAATGTTAGTTCTCAAATATCTTACAATTTTCTATTGTGAGCCAATCAATTAATGTTTGTATTTGTAAGAGGAAGACTAAATTTAGAGCTCTTTTTTTCGTCAATTAATAGTCTTATAGCTAAAAAAAAATGCTTCAAATGTCGTCAAAAATAACATATCACACTTTTACACATTTGTTTCTATGAATAAAACTCAAAATATAGGATTAAGATAAAAAAAAGAATCCAGTTGGAATCTTCCGACTTTATTTTGGCGTGAAAAATTTTTGAAATAACACGTCGTAGAATTAAATATTGCGTTGGAGCCAAACGACTGCGCGGCAATGTCTCGCTTGGCCCCCTTAAAGACTATTTGGTTACGTAGATTACAGACTCTGTAGACAAGGCTTTAAATCCTTCACCCATTCTTCCATGAACAAACCCTTATCAACATGTATGCAACCTTTCAATTCTCTTTTGAAGACTGGAGAAAAGATCGATGCGACTTAAATCTCCATTATAAATTGTTTCAAGACTTTCGCTATTGACCTGACAGGCGTGGACAGGCTAATGGGATGAGGACAAGTTATATACACATTCAAAACCGTGATTCTCTTTACCTGTCAGATTTCAGGGTCGGAGCTAGAAATATATTTTGGTAAAGGGGTACGAAATGTTGTTCTACCTGTAAATCCCTCAAAATGAGATCCGATAACAACATTAAATCTTACTTGTAATAATTTAAAGTTAAAATATAATCAACTTAATAAGATTCCATAAAGCAAATAGCTTAAGTGTTGAGCAGAAATACAAAATAGATTATTTGCAATTTTTTTAATGAGTTGTTGAGGAGCAGAGGAGGGGGGGCACGTTAAAGTGGCCATTCTTCGTTATTTTTAGGGACAATATCCGAAATAAGACTTTATGTGCCGGACTGACTTATTCCTAGGTGTTGTCCCAGATTTACTAAATAAATTAATACATTTTGAAAGAAGATACACTCTTCATATAAATACAGGACCTCTTGTTCAAAATAATCAACGTACTCGCAACTTAATTATGTTTCACTTTTTTTTTTCTCCCTGAGGACTATTTCACTACTCTCACTATACATATCGCTACATTTCATAGATATAATTTATTGACTGTTCAATACAAACATGATTATAGGGTGCATAATATACCATTTAAATGGCGACTGACCCATTTCAGTGGCCGAACAGTATAAGGTGTCACACTCTCGTATTCTGATGACGGGGGAGATCGGGGTTCGAATCCTGGTCGGGCCCGAGTATAGTTTTTTCCTATATGGTTTCCTACTCTCCTTCCACGAAAATGTTTTCTTCCCCATCCTCACCCCATAAGAGTAATTATCATATATGTGAATAACCTGAACAAGTAGTAAGATGCGGTAATAAAAAAAATGGAAACTGTCGTCTAGGATTACAATCGGTGATTATAGAATGTTCGAATCTTTATTAATATATACCTGCAGGCTCATCTCTCTATTAATATATACCTGCAGGCTCGTGTCTCTATTAATATATACCCGCAGGCTCGTCTCTATATTAATATATACCTGCAGGCTCGTCTCTCTACTAATATATACCTGCAGACTCATCTCTCTATTAATATATACCTGCAGGTTCGTCTCTCTATTAATATATACCTGCAGGTTTAATCTCCTACTTTCCAAGTCCATACAGTGCTGAGAGTTAACAGGAGATTGTTATTGAAAACATTGGCTGAAAATAACTAATGTGGAAATAATTGTATTCTCTTAGTAATACTATATTCTCTAAAGTGTCATCAGGCGCTTCTAATACTTCACTAAAGATTACTGTATATTTACTTTTTCGTAACTAATTAAAAGAACAAAATATATTTATAAAACTATTGTTTTTTTCGCAGTTGTGGCAACAAGAGATATTATAGTACATAGAATAATAAACTAAAACCTATTATTGTCACACCTGTATCTTCTTATAACTGACCACCCAGTGAAAAATTGTTTTTATAACTTAGAGAAAGAACCATACAAGAGCCAAAACACGTTTTTATTTTTGTAAACTGAACACAACTAAACGTGGTGTGTTTGTGTATGACATTATCAACAGTCTTCCTTTCATCTGGTTTGCCATCTTGATTTGTGAAAAGAACGCAGCCTTTACGAAGCTCTCGTTTTTTAAAACCATTTTTAAATGAACCACAGACGCCACTTTCCCACACACACAAAATATACCCAAACGGTTATTTTTACAAGTTTGTGTTTCAATAATGTAAAAACTCTTATAATAACATAAGAATGAATATCTATTGAATGTTTGTTGCGAAAGTTTTAAATACCAGACATGACAGCAGTTCAACATATGGTCTTTTAGATCACATTGTTTGGCGAATGGATATATGGAAGTAGATCTGCTAACTTTTGTTAGCTGTCAGTTACCACCACTCATATGCTGGATAGCCTGTATGTATTTATAAAAAGAGACTATACAAATATACACTTTATGTACACCCACATTCAATAATTGTAATACCCACATCGATGATCGTATGGTCGTTTTAGACTGGATTGCCGGTGATGGGTATATCGGGGTTCGAATCTTTGTCAAGTGTACCGAGTTTTTTTTTTTCTTAAATGGTTTCCCACTTTCCCTTCCATGCAGATGCAAGTGTTTCCTTTCAAATTCTACCTTCCTTATTCTTACTAAATTAACGTAATCAGTGTATACGTATTGCCTGGATGGGTATTAAGACGTGAGGAGAGAGAAAAAAATAAACATTATAAGTTATTCCCTTCCCTAGAGAAGTGATGTATCCCTCCACCTCTGTTTGTATCTGCTCCATACATTAACCATGCACCCTCGCAGGGAGATGTTACTTGCTATTTAGTTTCCACGCAGGTTACTTAACCGACCGAAGGCTTTCACCACCTGTTAGGACTCAAACCCCCCTCGGGGCCATTCGTCGGACAACTCCTGTTAAGGGAAATGTATGTACGACCCGCCGAAAACAGGCGGCCACAGAATGTTTACACACACCTCAACACTGGGGGTGGGGGAAGAGGGGGTGGGTTTACGCCACGTACCGTTTTATGAATTGCAAATGGAATGCAAATAAACGGTGACCTTATGTTAGTTACTAGATGTCCTCCCAACATTTGATGATTTACCAGAGGTTCACTTTCAACCTACACAGGGGATTGGAAAGTATCTACATCAAGTGACTACAAATATTCACGGAAACATTAATATATCCGTTTAACATTAGTATTGGCTCTAAATAATTTAAAATGTCATGCACAGTGGCGGTTCTTACTAAAATTAGTGGGGGTGCTGCTCCAAAAATGTTTAGCCTTTGTTTTAAAATTGTGTAAAAGGAAAAAACATGTATAAAAAGAAAATGTTTTTCAAGAACTTGATAAAATCTTTAAGAAAAACCTTTTTTTTTTACTTACTTTAACTTAAATTGTTACAGTTTAAGCTTGATCTATTGATTTAAAAATGAAATCATTCTTTTTTTTAATTTGCCAAAAAGTTCAATAATTTTCTCCTTGATCTCTGGATGACAATTGAGGAAATTTTTCTTCATTAAAAGTACTGCAAGTGCATTTAGTCTTTCTGTTAAATAAATAACTGAAAAAAAATGAATCAAATAGAATATCTGGAAGCAGAATAATAATATAATTTACACTCTTCTACACTTTATCACATTCAAGAATATGGTACACGTTTTTAAGCACAACACACACTGAGTAAAAAAAACTTCCTTCCACCATCACGCCAGAGACGGCACTGCGAGAGCAACAGTGCTCTCTCTACCTGGCAGTCCCACCTTCCTCCCCCCTTACTCCCATGTGCGCATGCGTACAACAGTCAAACACCACGTCTTTGGCACTGTGAAGTGCACAGTTCCATACATTAATGTTTGTATCTTTTTCATAAACTGGGGGATGGCTACTGAAGTACTGACATTAAGCTTCAGGAATATATATTGTACTACAAAAATAAATAAAGAATTAAAGAAAAAAGGACTCATTATATTAAATATTATCGATACTATCAAGTGGAAATAGGGGGTGCTGCAGTTCCGCAGTGCCTATACACGAGCCACCACTGGATGCCAGCCGTAACAAGGCACGTGATCTAAATATCGAACTCATTTAGTATGGTTTGTCAGTGATAGGAATGTCTAAGTTCTTATCCCAGCTGGGTGTGTTATGGCTGATTTATTTTACTAAATGGTTTTCCACTCTTCTTTCATGCAAATGTAGGTATATTTCTTCAAATGTCTACCTTCCTGACACCTGTCACACTTGCATACGTTTTCAAAAGCATATCATCATCCATTCAGGTTACATATGCACACATATATATATATATCTTTTTATTTTCATATATTATGTATAACCATAACGAGTAGTGAGATATGGCTGAAAATAAATAAAGTTAATAACTGTCAAGTCTAAGTCTATGGGAGAAAATAAGAAGAGCGAATTTTAAACCATATAATAACAGTGTTCTTTTAAAAATGGGTACATTCGAGATCTAATTCTAAAAATAAAACATTCTCATTAGAGTTATGAGAGATTAAACATTGTTACCGATGTAAATTAAAAGATGAAGGTGAGGAGTGTGAATTAGAGGTAATGCACATGAATTTGTGTGGATGACAGTCATGAAAATCATATTTGAAAAACTAAGGGTTTGCAAAGAACACATTTTTTATTCAAAGAGAATCCAAATCAAAAACCATAAAATATTTCTAATGTTGAATCAAAGTTTAATTTTTAATTTCAATGTTTTATGTTGGAAACAAATTTTTATATTGTGAAAATATGTATAACTTTAGGTACTAAACTCACTTTGCTCATTGGGGGCTCCGTCCCCAAACCCCAGTGTGTTTTCTTTACAAGTGGATGTAAGCTAATGTAATTCCAGAACAGTTTTATGATAGGTCTAACCGTTTAGCTACAAGAGACCTCCAAAGAATGGTCCACACCGACTTTAAACTTGCTCCACCATTAAATTAAATTGAATTAAAATTTTTAGTTTTTTTGGAATTTTCCCTTCGGTTACAGGCTAGAAGCTATAATATTGCCAAATTTCAAGTTTATATTTCATTTGGAAGTGGGTAAGCATTAATGTCATTGAGTGAGTCAACCATATGGCTTTATAGTAGTATAATAATATATCAACAATAAAAGTGATAAATGCAGATTTTATTGTCAAGTGAACCTTTGTTTTTATTTTAAATAACTTTAGAGCTTTAAATGATCAAAATTGAACATAATGTGTATTTTGGCATTCAATATTTTCTATCGGTGAAGAAAATTACTCTTGGTGCAACTGTCCAGGATTTTAACCCTGACCTTGGAAACTAACACTTTTTTTTTTCAGATTCAAGCTAGGTCGAAATCAACCTCAAATTCAACTGAAATTTCCTGCATTTTTTCGATAAGAAAAAAAAGGGAACCAACTTTATTTTAGCAACGCGTCTTACTACCTTTTCAGGTTATATGCTTATGTACTAGTTACATAAATATAAGGAAGGTTGAAATAGATTAAGTGAGCCGACATTTGCCTGCAAGTATATTGAAAACCATTTAAGAAAAAACCTCAGAACACCTGACGGGATTCAAACACAGGTCTTCCTGTCATCAACAGTCTAGTCTATTGTAAGAGTTAAGCCTTAGACCATTTGGCCACTGAAGCAGGTTTTACAAAGCTGTAGATTTGGTTTGAGCTCAAAAATAAATGGCTTTGAATTGATTTTCTTGTTTTTTTTAATTATATATATGAATGCGTGCAATCATTTGAACCTCACTTTCATCTAATGAAAAAGAACAAAGTTCAATACTCTCTTTGAGTGGAGAAATAGTTTATTTCTAATATAGGCATATTATCTGAAAAATATATAAACTAGGTGAAAGATTTTTCAACAAATAAAACAACATTCACTTAAAAACTTTATTGAAAGAAAATCTACCAATAGTACACTGGTTGAGGGTAGAACCCAGCCTCCTGGGTCAGAATGAAGCGTGAAATACACCTAATACTCATAGTTAGCCTTGAGCTCAAATTAAATTATTAGAACAAAGGGACATACAGTACAATTTTCATAAGAAGAGTCTTATGTAAAATAGCCTACAAACTTTTTTTTGCGGTCAATAATGATAAAACTTTACTATATTATTTTATTTATGTTACAGGTGTTGATAATATCAATAGTGACAGCTACAGATAGCATGAATGTAAATTAAGGCTGGTTTTTTAAGTAAACTAAAGTAGGCCAAATATAACATAAATAAATACACTTGATTTCACTCAATAGTTTATAGCACTGGTTCTCAAACGGTGGCCCGTGTACCCACAAGGTTACATAAATGATGTATCATTGAGTTTTATTAATCAATTAATTTTCGATAATAGTAAGTCTGATAAACTAACATACAGGTGATGCAGGGCTGATTTTAGCAGACGTTGGGCCCTGGAAAAACTTTGCTTTATCCTCTTTTCAAAAAAATATTTTTATTTAATGTTATTACAGTATTTAGCACCAATATTCTAATTTTAAAAATTTGCCTTGCTCACGAGATATTAATACAAACACTAAATTACATTACCACCACACTCCAAGTAAAAATGTTGAGAGTAACACAAACACATGTTAACGTTTACTTTAAGTAAATTACAACAGACATTCGTTTTAGGTTAAGTAAAAAACAAAACTCAAACACGACTGTCTGGGGGTTCACCTATACAAGGCGTTTACTAGACAAGCGCACTAGCAAAAATATCCCACACCAACTTTTTCCCCTCTGGTCCCCTAAGCAGCGGGGTTCCCCACAAATCACAGGGCCTTGTGGAGCTGTACCGTTTGGACACCCCGAAGGGCAACCCTGAGGTTAAGTCACAGGCTTTTTATAAGCCTTTCTTCCTCTCGGTCATGCAAATTTATTTATATTACCTTAATAGCTTTGTATTCTGTTTTATTCAAGAGGTTGCCATTACCTCTTTGTACAGTGGCAGCAGTGTAGAGTGTGATGTGGTGTTCTTCAATTGTAAAAGCCATATTGTGTTTGTTCTCTTTTTTATGTTTCTATTCACTTTTCCTGTACTTTGTTCCAAATACATGTAGCAAAATACCTCAAAAAGCGAAAAGAGGTTTTCCTTTAAGAGACACACTAAGAGTTTTATTAAATTTTGAATCGACCATTTGTATTTTACAATATAAAAGATATTTATTACATTTTTTTTATGAATAGCTAGAAGGAGAACACTGAATAAAGCATGGAAGGGGTATTCAAGAATGGGAAGAGTTTGGTAAACTAGGACCATCGCCAATTCGAGACTTGAAACCTTGAGAAAAAAATTCAATTGAATTTTGTTTTAGATCTTTGTTACTACTTATTGGTAGTTAATGAACCAATTATTTATTATAGGATGAGATACTATTTTTATTTGCTATAATTCTATTATATTTATATTCCCTCTAATGTTCATAATTTTTTCCAAGATTTGAATTCAGATTTGAAATTTGGAAATTGAAGGTAAATTAGAAATTTGGATTTGTAAAATAGTGCATTCGACCCAGCTTTATATTATACTATATTATTAGTATAATTTCATAGTTTATATTATCTATAAAAAGTACCAGTTGCTGATTGCATGACCTTACATATGTGATGGGCTAAAAAAAAAAGCCTTTAACTCTTCACAATAAGAGATGACTCATTTATACTTTGTTCCTAAATATGTTTCCATAAAAACCTTGTAAAATAGCTTTAAAACAGTGTACAATAACTTTAAACTTACCATGTGCTCCAATGATGTAAACTTGGTGTTTTCTAGTCTTTTTATGAGAGGACAAAGATACCTAGGAATTTAAGGGTTATTCAAACTGGCTGTTGAGGTCTTTTGAACATGGCTTCAATGGCTATATATTTTTACCTTTCTAGTTTCGTGTAGCTTCACCTCTGTAATAACTATGACTGTGGGAATTTCCTCATACACTTTTTACTCACTGGGTCTCCTAATTAGGGTGTTTTGCTCCCTTCTGGCCTTGACTTTGTTTTATAATGTTTCAACCCCTGAGCTACCTTATGCTTCGGTCTGCATGTGTCACTTTTTTGGGCTTTGTTCCCTCATGTAATTTTATCAATTAAGGCTTTCCTTATTGGGATTGGGCCTCTCAACTGCCCTGCGTGCCATTCCCTCCATGATTGGCCTTTGTAAATAGAATAGTGATCACCTAACCCTTTTAAGCACTTTACTATTATTATTATTATATTAGTACCGCGTCTTACTACCCGTTCGGTTATACGCTCTTACGCTAATGTGTAATGGTAGGGTGAATGAGAGATGAAGTGGAGGACCTACAGTTAACGTGGAATCCGAACCACAGTGGAGCCTGACATTCCCACATTCACAAGATACTTGTCAGAGTGAAGTAAGCACTTTACTGTGTTGAAATACTACTTTGTTCTAATGGTCTAACATTAGAATTGTTACTTATTATCCACGCTATTAATCTTGATTCACACATTCATCGAAAATAGAAAGCAGAATTTGCCTGAGTGGCGCAGCAATTCACAGGCTGAATGTTGACCCATGATGCATTGCAACGCTAACTAAAAAAAGCTTATTATCAACATATTCTATTTTCTAGTGGAAATATAGTTTAGATCATTCTCCCATGAATGTTTTCAATTATAATGCTGTGTCATGCCACAATCCAATATATCGATACACATGCTTTACATTTAGGGGTTATTTCAAATCTCCTCACAACGGCCAACGAAGCTGTCTGGTTTCTTCTGGCTGTACAGTGCATGTGTTGCCAAATGTGCATGCGCATTGATTTTAGATGATTGGTTCTGAGATTTGATTGATTCTTCTGTGCCGAACATCTCAGGCAGAGCAGATGAAGTAGAGATGAGTTGAACTTCAGCAGAACAGCTAGCACCGATGAGGCGGACATCTTGTGATTGGCTTAGAGTGTGTCACGTGACCACGTTTCTGTTCTGTGCTTGTTTTTCAGCTAACGTGTGAATACACAGTTAAGCTGTAATATTCACCGGAGCTTCCCTCTTTTTCTAAACACCAGTTGTTCCTCTCAACTGTTTGATTACATTTTTGTCAGTCACATGTTTGTTAGTCGTATTAAGGTGACACTTACCACTAGTTTTATAATGTGCTTTATGGACGAGAACAGTTTCAGGACAGGAAATGAACTTATATTGTCTACTTAAATTGGGTTATCATTAAAATTGCATTAATATGACTTGCTGTTTATGTTTCCCTGTCTTTCCTCGCCCAATATATGTCAAACAAAAAGACCAAAGGTCTCACATATACACCTGTTATAAAGGTTTCTGTAACTATCACAAAATGTTACTTTGTAACTAAATTGTACTATATAGGTGGAGTTTCATTTGACTCTTGAAGTCAAAATTAATCAAATCCAAACATGTCATATTATAGTCGTTGAATCTTTACTTACATTACTCTAGATAAAAAAAAATATTATGAATCATAAAATAATGTTTGAAGTTAACATAAAAAAGTTATTTTACAATAGTTTAAGAAGAACCTATTTTTCTTTTGTTATAGGTCCCCCTCTCTTTTTTTAATATGTTACACTGACGAGCAATGACAGAACAAAATCCAGTTTAAGGGACTGAGCCGCAGCAGTCGATTTTCTTGTAGTCATCATTACATTTGGTCTCCCTGGTTTGATTCCTGGCACGGTGAAAAATATATATAGGTAGTTGTAAAATTGAGTATTGGTCAAAGAACTATCCCACTCTCCCGACTCACTTTGGTTGTTGGTAACCGTACAGAGTTAACCAGAATCGTTCCACAGCCCCCGAAATGTTTGAATGATTATTTAAAACCAGTTCCCAAGAACCAATAGAGTTTTCGTCCCAAAAATGAACAGAGACGAAATCCCAGTTTAAGAAACCTGACTTGGCTGAGTCATTTTTTCTTCTAGTCAGAATCTGAGATGTTGTACCTGGTAACAAAAACAAAATAATATTAATGCATTAATATTAATAGCTAAAGTTAAACAAACTTTACAAAAACCACACACACTAACCCAAATGATCTGTGATATATATATAGTTTTTAAAGAGTCTTACTTCCCATTCAGGTTGTACATTTATGTATTAATTAAACTAATGTGCTAGGGATGCAGAAGGTTGAATTTAGAGAAAGTGTACCCGCATTTGTCTGGAGGGAAAGTGGAAAATCATTGAGGAGAAAACCACCCTTAGTACACCCTACCGGGATTCAACCCCAATCTCCCCGTCATCGGCAATCTAGTTTAGTGCAAGAGTATAACGCCTTTTACCATGTGACCACCAAAGCGGGTGTGATAGATCTTAAAATTTGGATTGACTAAACCTAGAGCCATAAGGTAGAGTGGGAGGAGGGTAGGAGAGGTGGGAGCACAGGCTAAACTCCATATTTTTATATATCTTTTAACACAAAAACATCTTGGGCCAAAATAAATAAAGCATTGCTCCAGTAGATTTGTTTTAGTTTTTTACAAATAGTGATCTTAACCAGTTCTTGAATATATTTTCATGAGCCATGTCGAATTTGACCTGGAAAAGCTATCCAAACTTTAACACAACTGTGAATAAGGCTTACCTGAAGGCGATATAAGGAACAACTCTAATTTTCCTCTTTCCTCGTGTTTTAAAGTCAAAGTTACCACTACATGTTCCAAGTGATCAATCTCAAATGTATTTGACGAATTCCTCAAAATGTGAAGAGTAATATTTGATTTAGAATTTCGAGAAAGTACTCTGAAAAAAAAGATCAATTAGTATGTTGTTGTCGTTTAGGAATTTATGAAACCGTTTAAGAAAAACCTTCCCAGAACCGGCCTGGATTCGAAACCCAATCTTTTCCTCATAGGCAGTCCAATCTATAGCGGGAGTGACACATCAAACCATTCGACCACTGAAAAGAGTTAAGTTATGAAAGTGATCATCTCAGGGGAGATATCCCGTGGTTTCCGAGCCCAATGTGCCATTGAATGGTCCCCTTCAACTCACAAAGGTAGAGCGGTAGCCTCTACGACGACCATCCGTTGCTTTGGGACGTTGGTCCAGCCGACCGCAGTAGTGACCATACTGAGGGCATCAAGTGCGCCGAAACCATACTCCAAATGGTAGTGCAATCCGGCAGCGTTAGTGTGCCATCCTGTGTCATCGTTGGGCTTACTCGCTGTGTGCACAATGATGTGCTGGGCATCTCGCCACGTTAGATCTGGGCTGGGAACAGGCAGATAATGCTGACTTACCGGTAGCTGTGTTGGGAACAGGTAGATAATGTTACTTTATTGGTAATTGTGTTGGGAACAGGTAGATAATGTTACTTTATTGGTAAATGTACTGGGAAAAAGCAGATAATGCTGATTTATTGGTAATCAAGCTGTGGACAGGCAGATAATGCTGATTTATTGGTAATTGTGCTGAGAACAGGCAGATAATTGATGGGGTTTGGGCACAAACATTATAACCCCCATAGACTTAGATGGGATATATTTACTATTTAGATTGCTATGAAACCCTGAAATCTAGCTATAAAAAATAAATAAAATACTAGCCAATATGAGTTATCATCAAGATCTTGACTGACTATAAATTATTATTATTATTATTATTATTATTTGCACGCGTCTTACTACCCGTTCTGGTTATACCCACTTACGCTAATGTGTAATGGTAGGGTGATTGTGAGATGAAATGAAGGACCTACAGTTTAACGTGGAATCCGAACCACGGTGGTGGCCTGGCATTCCCCACATTTACAAGATGTCTTGTCAGAGGTGACTGACTATAAAAACAACTTGTAGTTCAAGAGGTAAGATACCAGAAATCACTTCTAACACATTTTTTCATAAAATGAAGGCTATCATACTTTTGCCTTGACCCCCTCATTTCAGAAATTCATTTGAAATTCCAGCTTATTCCTCCCTATCTTATTAGCATATTCAATGTATGCATACAGCTCAAACAAGTACTACCCCACCTTAACATATGTGTAGCAGAGCTAGGAAACTCATCCTCTCTACTTACAACAATCCACCGACGACCTTGTGCCAAGTGTCACAACTGTTGTGTTTTCGAGGGTACTTACTTTGCTTGCAGCACGAGAGCCAATATTCCTGCCGCAAGAGGTGCGGCCGCTGAGGTTCCTTGGAAAGAACTGCGGCAGTGTCCGTCCAGCTCGGGAACCACCTTAAAAAACAAATGCAGCCATATCAAGACAACGGGGAACAAAATGGTAGACATTTAAAACATTTCTGAAACTAGCCACACCTGAAAAAACTAATGATGATGGTTGATTGTGATTTATAAAGAATAATATCAATAATGATGGGTGTATGAAGCTTCGATTTGGCTTCAAAACTTCTAAACAAATGTCAGCTTCGACTTCGCATCGAAAATAATTCTGGCTTCGAAGCTTTGTCGATAAAATATTGACAGCTAAAATACTCGATTTATGGTCAATTATTGCCATTTATATATAATATAAAAAAATTTATTTGGAAAAAATCCTAAGTAATTGAATTGTAAGTTGTAATATAACTAGATTTATTAGATTAAAATGAAATATTAGTAACAATAAAACATTTTTTTAGTAATTTGAATAAGTAAAATTTAATAAATGACAATATAATATATTATTCTAGTGTAAAAAACTAACACAAAAATATTTGAACCTCGATTCGGCTTTGAGAATATTTCATATATTCGATTCGAGTTTGCTTTGAATTTTAAAAATGGATGTCGCATATCCCTATCAATAATTAAATAATGAAAGCAGGCTAGAAGGGTAAGGTCTACACCTTTACCAGAAAACTGTAGGCCTCAGAGTTGAAAACTAAAACAATACATAATACATAAAGTAATTTTCAGGGAATAACTCGCCTCTTCTTCAGTAGAAAAGAGTAATTTGTTTGCATGTGTCCCAAAAATTGTAATGTATTTATGAGTGAAATTAGAGTGTTGAAAAGGCACGAACAAACACTAAAACATTCTTAAAAATAGTTATATCTTAAGTCTTAGCACATCAAATAATAAGTTAAAAAAAGGATTTAATTTCAATTAAATATGTATAGAGAATATTTTAATTGTGTAAACTTTGTTATTTTTCATTAAGTTTCGCAGGATTTAAAATATTGACAAAGCACTTGTGATTTTAATAGTTATAACAAGGGCTTGGACTTTGAGACCTAAATTTAACCAGGATACAAAGTTCATTGCCTACATTATCTTCTCATTAAGACAACTCATCATCATCATCATTATAATTGTTTCCAGCCTGTGGTCAGGTCAATTTAGTAAAAGGCCTCCATCTTCCTCTGTCCTTCCACTATTCTTCCTCCTTTCATTGCTTCCATTCTTCTCCTCTCACTTGCACACTTTCTGTGATCTGCTCCTCCCATCTCTTTCTTGGCCTCCCTTATGGTTTTTTCCTACATATTCATTTCCAGCATTTCCTTTGGCCTCCTCTCTTTTTTCCATCCTCATTACATACTACTCATTCTCCAACTCACCCTTGCTTCCTCTACTTTCTCTATACGTACTCCAACATCCTCATTACATGCTCATACCATCTCAGCCTTTCTTCCTCTACTAACAATTACTCCAAACATCCTCTTATAATGATACCAAAACCATCTCAGTATTGCTTCCTCTACTATCTCATGTACCTCCAATCATACAACTGTGTGTTGAAAACATTATTGTTTGAGCATTTATGTATTTATAAAATATCAATAGTAGGTATTTACAAATATACTTATTCAACATAAATGCCTAAAAATGACTCAAAAATATCTCAAAATGACTTAAAGATATTTAAAAATTACTCAAAAATGCTTAAAAATGACACAAACCAAGTAAATATTACCTAAAAAACCAAAATGACAACAAATTTAGCATTGTGATGTATCAACAACAAAAAATATATTTCATCAAAACAACTGATTTTGTTTATAAAAGTGATTCAGAACCATATTTTATACCCTTAAAATAATGTATAATCCCAAATAAATTAAGATAAATTTTTAAAACTTGGTTAATTTTTGTGTTCGACTCCTTAGCTCAGTCAGTAACATGTCTGCCTACTGAGCTAAGGGTCCCGGGGTCGATACCCAGCATGGCTGAAAATTTATCATTGATGAAAATATGGGTTTACCCTTTCACATCGACAGCTGGGGACTGAATGTTGTGCCTGACCTAGTCTTAAGTTGGATTATAAGGCATATGAAGCTATGACAGGCCTACCAAGCCGTAGTGGAAAATATATATCTTGAATAAGAAAATGACCTAGGCCATAGGCTGGAAACGGTAATGGATGGATGGTTAATTTTTGTAGTTAATTTTCAGTATTCTAAAGCGTCACTCTTGCAATGCACTAAGACTGCCGATGACAGGAGATCTAAATCCCGGTCGGCTGTGCTGAGGGTGCGGTTTTTTTTTTTCTAAATGGTTTTCCACTCTCCCTCTATTAGTACATATGCATATAACATGGACGGGTAGTAAGACTCAGTGTTAAAAATAAAGAAAAACTCCATGTTTGTATTTCTAGCAAACAGAAAGATAAGACTCAATACTATTTTGTTTTCCCAAATAGGGTCTATAATACATACTATATTTGTCGTACTCCTGTGTCTGGCAACCTTGTCTGGCACTATGTGAAACCCTCCGACATACGTACTCGCCAGAGAGGAGGCGCAAGGTTCGTTGTAGAAACAGCTACGACCTACCAACAAGGACACAAAATACCGAGCTATTGCTGTTCAGCTGTATTAATCAGGGTTACAACGTTTATACCCCTGCTCCTATCTGAAGAAGATTATATCATACCAGTGACCGATAAGCACTTTTAGTTTCGCTGTAAATTAGGGCTGGGTCATGTCTATATTTCTTGAATCCAAATTTTTTAATTTTATTTCAAATTATAAAAATTAACAATTTTAATCAAAGTGAACATTTAAAAAAAAAATCAAATTGTTAAGGCTTGGTGCAACTGTCAAATGATATTTAATATTGCACTGTTGGTGAACGCTCAAGGACATGGCTGTATCCAAATAGTCTTAGGGATCCTTTTCCTTACAATATCGCCTTGACAAATGTACACTTGCCACGCACTTTTGATGGAGGACTTCATCAGATTATTCAAACAGTTAAGATTCTTTGGGACTGCAGTGCTATTATCTTCCAGATATCTTAGAAACTATGTTTGTTACCATTTATTAACTCTAATGAATGTCAAACCAAAATATAATATAAGTTTATTTTTGCATTTTAGAACAATGAGTCTTAGCCGCGAGAATTTTCATGCTTTGTAGTATGGAGGAAAGCATACATTTCTATGATCTAGCAGAGAAAAAATAATAGAATAATTGCCAGTAAAACACCGCACCAAGGCTGTGTGGAGATGTGACAACGATGTATGGATTCTGTCCCAGTATCCAAAGGTGTATTAGAGGTGCATCAGCATCCTGTGCAACAATTTGGCCGGATTGACAATTTTCCACGTCCTTGCCGACACAACTTACATGGTTCATGGCAAGGTGACACACAAGTAGATAATTCGGATACAGACCGTGCATGTGATAATATAGAAGGGAGTGAGTCACGAGGCTAATAGATTGTCATTGTGTCATGTCTTCTACTTAAACTCACTTTTAGTTTTTAGTTTATTTGTTTGAGGTATTTAAATTTCATTTACTGAACCGAGTGATTATATCAGCACACAAGAATTTCTATAAGCAAGATCAAAAGAGCCTACCAATCTTGCCAGAAAAGGTATTTTCACATACTTTCCAGGGTTCATTTACACGCCACAATTGACATGGGTCAAATGGCTTTACTTCCAGTTCGAAGGAAATTGTGCTACAGATTTTATTGCTATAGAAAAATCTGTTAACCCTGGCTGAGTTTGAACCCATTAACAATGAATCCTGAGGTGAGCAGTTTACCCCTTAGACCACTGAGGTCAACCACTTGTAGTTGTTTAGTTGTTAGTTCACAAATTTTGGGTGTAGCTCATATGTGTCCCCATGTATGCCTCTGGACAAAGACCACACAGACAATTCCAATACATACCCACCAGTCTCTGTCAGAGCATTAATGGAGATGGTGTAAATGCTCGAGGAATAACCATCTAAGTTGCAGTTGTCGTCTACTGAACCGCCGTTTCCGACCGCCCATACATAGAGCGCTCCTTTGCCTTTCCTACCCTGAAACATTTTAATTATCTCAAATCCATGCAATAATATTTGTGGGTAAACATTTTAAAGCTCTGGTGTGAGAAAGATAATTCTTTTGGTAAAATAAAGTGTTTTTTTAAAGTGACCAATATTTTTAGTTAATTTATGATTACCAAAAGCTCAAATGGAAGTTCCTGGATCAATTTATTTAGGCTGGAGTTTTATTCCCATTTTATTCAAGTGTGGCCCTCAAACACTATTAAGTTGGAAACCCATGGTTTAGACCATTCGGCCAGTGAACCGGCAAGTCATCATTAAACCTGATGTGTAACCCTTTGACATATTTTGATAAAGAGTGCTCGTCATAACATGTCACGACACACAGAAGCAGGGCTCGCCTAAGCTCTTGGATAAAACTATTGTGAGTTGAAATTAGATAATTAAATGATGATTCAAGGAGGTTAAGAAATGTCACACAAACCTCCCTTACGCCTCTTTCAAAGGCCGCAGCTGCCAGAGTGCTTGGTCCTTCCACTCTCAGGCCGTCGTCCCTAGGACCCCACGAGGCACTGTAGATGTCCACCTTGTCCAGAGCGTAATTCAATGCAGATGCTTCCTGCAAGTCTGTCACACCACCTTCAAGTAATCGCACACCTTGCAACATAATTCAACGCTATTAGGTTGATTTTGGAAGGATTTTTTTCAACACAATTTAGAATTTCACCTGATTCAGTGGTCGAAAAGTCCTAGGTGTCACTTTCACATTATACTGGACTAGAGAGACCAAGGATTGGATATCCATTGGGAGTAGTGAGAGTGTTTTTTAGGGGTGTGCGAGTATTCGAAAATTCAAGTTCAGGTTGAGTTATAGTAGTTGCTCAGACTCAAAAAATATGAAAATTCAGAATTTTTTTATTTTTCAATTCAGAATTTAATTAATTAAATCCAATTTTTAAGATTTCATTTCATAGCAAATGGAGGCTCTCATACTAAATGTATTTAAAAATCTGTATTTGTGTGATAATTTTTTCACAAAGAAATTATAAAAATTTGTGAATAATTTATAAATGTCTATTAAAAAAATTAATTTTTAATTATTTATACATAAGCTAACATAATTAAAAAAAATGTAAATTTCTGAATATTACTAAACTCTACTGCACCAAACTTTAAAACAAAAAAATTCAATGTTTCTCGTATAACATATTCCTGACTTAATGGGGAAAAGTTCCTTATTGCACACGCCTAGTTTAAATTACCATGCTTACTCTGTACAATTTAACACTTTCCACGAACAAATGTTAGTTGGTTTAATAGAGTTTCAGTGATAACAAGTTACCTTATTATTCAGAACACACATTTAAAAGTAACATTGTTGCGGCTATTGAGCAGTATGCATGGTTGTTAGAAAGTTGTTTGGAGTTCAGGGTCAATTGTTGAAAAGTTGCAAATAAGCTCATAGTTTAGAAAAGTTAGGGAAGGTCCAGTAGGAGATAAAACCTAAGATTTTGAAAAAACCGATTAAAATTCAAACCTTGATCTCCCCATCATCGGCAGTCTAATCTACAGCAAGAGTAGCACGTTATACCAAGTGGGTGTAATCTCTTTTGTTTGTCTGAAAAATTTCAGTACAGTTTAGTTTGTTCTGCATGGCTGACAGCATGGACTAGTTATAGGACGGGAGCATAACAGGCCTCCCGAGTAGCAGAGGGCTGTGGTATCTGATAGCTTATGATACTATTGGTCGTCCATAAGTAGTTGATGATTACATGTCTATCACAGACTCTGCCTTAAACTATGAGAGACAAGCATTGGACGAATCCTATATAGCTCAATGGTAGAAAAGTGGTGTACTAAGCCAAACGTTTTGGGTTTGATTCTCATGTCCAGGTATCATTTTTCAACTAATTTAAATTAATTATAAGGATGAATAGTAAATATTCTGTTTCATGGTACAAGCAAAGAATGTCTCGTAACATGATTTAAGAAGAAGAAAATCTTTAATGTAACTTCATCTTCACCCCAGTATCACACCAGCCTCACCAGCCGTATGCATGCGCCATTTTGTTGCCAAGTAATTAAAACTATCAACCTATAGTTAACAAAGTTACCAACTTCCACATCAAAAATTAACTGATGGTGTCTTTATGTATTTAATACTAAATTAAAAGGTGACCTGGTGGTCTAGGGGTAAGGTGTCGGACTTCTGTGCTGGGGTCCAGGGTTCAATCCTCGGTCCCGGCACAGATTTATCTGATTACTAAACCCTTCCTTCACCTCTGACAAGATATCTTGTGAATGTGGGCAATGCCAGGCCTCCATCGTGGTTCGGATTCCACGTTAAACTGTAGGTACTCCATTTCATCTCACAATCACCCTACCATTACACATTAGCGTAATTGCGTATAACCCGAACGGGTAGTAAGACGCGGTGCTAATAATAATAAATAATAATAATAATAATAATAATAATAATAAATCAAGCACAATTATTTTCAACTATTGTTTTGTCATTTACTAAGCACACCTGGATTAATGGTGTGTGATACCTCCTGACTGTGTGACTGAGGAACGAGTCGCCTATTAAGGTGAATCTACCTGTTAATGAGTTGACTCACATAGTTGGGTAGAATGTCCCTGTTGGAGTGCATTAGACCATCATCTAGTACGGAGAGAGTCACACCTCGTCCTGTCCAGCCCATGTTCCAGACTGGGAGTATGTTCAGGTTGTGCAGCAAGGGATTACCACCATGCTAAGAGAGATTTAATTTGTAGTAATCACACTCTAATAATGTTTAGGACACTTGTGTTGTATGGTGGTACTGCTGTCATCTACAATCCCTGCCACAATTCTAATACAATTAGCACTCGAGAAAACCCTTTTAGAAAACATTCTAAAACTCTAAATCTTTAGTAAGTAGTGGATAAATATAAGTTAAAAAATTAAGTTTTTATAAATATGAATAATAAAGAAAAATACTATACTATCGAAAGAACCTTGAAAAATATATAATCTTGGAATACCAATTGTAAAAAATTTTTAAAACATTCAAAACCCCTTTGACTCAATAATTTGCCTTAGGTTAACACTCCAGTCAAATTAAGTTTGAAGATAATGGTATATATATATAAGTTGAAAAGATTAAGTTAAGTTTAATGGAAATCTAAGTCTTATCTGAACTCGATCCCTTTACTCCTTTGATAATCCAGATCAGGTGGAGAAATCTGGAAGATTGGATTAAAATCCAAGATTATATATTTTCCAAGGGTCTTTCAGTAGTATAGTATTTTTCTTTATTATTCGTATTTATAAAAATTTAATTTCTAAACTATATTTTACTGAATTCTTTAAATAATAACATCTACATCTTAATTTATATTCAACACAAAGTTTGTAACACTTGCATCTAATGTTGGTACTCCTGCCATCTCCATTTTCTGCCACAACACAAGGCCATTTAAAAAATCAGCTGCACCACAGTGCCATGATTGGAATACGACAAAACTTGGTTTTAACATATGTAATATATGGTTCAATTTCCTCATAAAGAGCCTTTTATGAAATACAAACATACTTTTTGTAGCCAACAATGAAACATTTTTATAATGTTACATTTAATTGTGTTATTTTATAGGTATTGATAATATCTATCAAAAGCAACAGCTCAGATTGCATGACTTGATGTATAAATACGCGTGAAAGTAGATCTAGTAACTTTATCGCTGTCGCATGAAAAGTGAATTGTCATTTTCTATATAAAGCTTATGTCATCAAGTGTTGGAGGAATATTCTAAATGTTAACCCCACAAGGACTGACCAACGTTAGAATCATTATGAACATGTCAATGCTGCATAAAATGAACATTTTACAGATAAAGTTAAGTGAGATGCGGTTTTTAATTTCTTTTTGTGAAAAAAACTAAAGGATATATTTAAAAAAAAACATACTGCCCACAAGTTCTCGCACAGACCTCAATATTTGTAATATGGGTTTATTAATAGTCCCCAAATGAATGTTGTTGTAACGAACTCACCAGTCCTTGCCAGTACAGACTAAACCAGCTAGAAAAAATGACTTCACATAATAAAATATATATGAATATCTAATTATATATATTAATATTATAACATAATTTGTTACATTGTAACATTGTCTCGTGGGAATGGCTCCATGAGCAGAGTTGCATGGACATGTACGTGCCTCTATTCAACACTATACTCAACTCAACTAGACCAACAAGTGTATTGAGTGGATTTGAACATGGTTCGCGAGGGTGTGTACGTCATTGCCAGGTGCATAAGTACTCTTTCAAATGTCGAGAAGTGTTTCTAACAACACACACACGCACACACACCCCCTAGTTCATCAGTTCAACTTGTATAAAACGCCTAGGTCCGCTGGCCACAAACACAGTTCCAATCTTGTATTTGACGACTGACGTCTCTCTTCTCCAATCAAGAGTACAGCAACCAAGGAGATATCGAGGTCACAATGATGGTACCATCAGACTCACCGGACAGACTGAAAAACTTGTAGTAAACTATAAAGTTTTATTTACTTTAGAAGGAGTAGGAGGCTCTACGTTCAGAGACATGTAATTCAGTTAGGATTATTCTTACAAGTTAAGAGTGTTTGTCACTCTAAAGTTTGTCGACTATATTAAGTATAATTAGATTAGGTTTTGTTAGTCAAAGTCTTGTTGACCACATCATGAGGTATCTTTCATATCTCTTGTTCTTTCTACTCAGTTCTTAAAGCCAGTAGTTTCACTCGCTGGCCTGTATGCTCAGGTTCCAGTCTGCAGTACCTTCTGATAGGCGAGGAGGAATTTAGGTTGTTCAAGGCCTGTTATTGAGACCTAGTTAGGCAATTGTTAGTTGTTCTTGTGAAGCAATGTGCATTGTTGTTTACCTGTTTTGAGATGCACAACTTGTGGGTTTGTCATTGTCCTTCTGGCGTGGCCCGCGCTCTGTTAGATGTTATGTTTGACTCCCTTCTGAGGCTGTATGATAACTTGCTGATTGTTAATAACCTTTATCTGATACGTAGTTTGTGCCTATGTTTGAGTGTGGTTTAACTCATGATACCAAGTAATACTAATTAGTAACAAGCTAGCCTTTACTGTATAGGAGCATAGAATCCTGAATGACCACTTTCTATAAGATATAAGCCCTCCGGTGTTTCTCTGACTGGGACAAATAGACAGTTCTCAGTAACTTATGTAACCAATATTAGACGGTTAACATTTCAATGCTATCTTCACTGGTACACATCGTTCTCACCTCTTAAATGTTGTGTGGGTTCTGGCTATGCCTTGCAGGTCAGTTGTTATGCTTTAGATGTTTGTTGCAACAAATTCACTATAGCAACTATATCGTGTTTGTAGTTTTTGTCTCTCAATCGGGGAGTAGCTTAAATTAGCCTTAGTTTTTTCTTTCACTCTATAAAGTGTAATTATACCTTTTTTAAGAGTGAGGTGATAGTTAATATAACCAGCTGAGTTTTGTAGTCAGGACGAGCGATTAGACTCATGGCACTTCACGGTGAGTTCACTCTATGAGTGTATCAGTTACTAAACTTGTTTTTGTACTTGGTACTTTGGCCCATTTGGCCGGTCAACATAGGAAATGATGGATTGTGCTTTGGTCACTACTTTGTTATTGTTTGTTCTATTAAACTCTTATGTCAACATGCATTTTAATCTTATGTATTCAAGTATTAACGTTTCATGTTTTATATCCCTGTAAATGTAGCTGGCGTATTTAGTGCTAATTAAAGTGCCACTACAATGTTTTCAAATTGTATGTAGACTTTTGAAACTAGGACTATTCTGGGTTAATATATTTTTTTGAGGTAATGAAAGAGCAGGATGGAAGCAAAGTTCAAGTTTGTGAAACAACATTTCTCAGGATAAGATGATAAATGGGTGGGTGAGAAAAGTAGTGGCTGGAAACTATTCTTGATGATGATGATGATGATGATGATGATGATAGATGATGATGATGATGAAAATAACATATTTGGATCCACATATATTAATTTAAATGATACATATTTTGAAAACTTCAATCAACGATATTTGACACGATTACCTACCAAGTACCACTGCTTGGGGTAGAACGGATCATTAAAAGACACTTCCTTATGTTTTTTACTCATTAAATATTTATAAAGATCATCCTTTCCAGTTGACACATAATGATTTATTTCCTTGTCATCAGACAGGACAAAGCTCCTCTTGGTTCTGGTAAATAATTTCTGTTGCTGGAACCAAGGAATCTGTGAAGGGACAGAACATACATTAGTGTTTCAAACAGTTCCTTGAAGTATGTTGGACAACAATTAGGTGGCAGTGTAGGGAACACAAGTTATGGGCAGTATTTTTGTGGTTTTTATATCAAATTTTTTTCGGTAAAAATAAATCAAATATTTCTTCAGTAGAAACCTATAGTTTTATTTTCTTCACATGGTGATCTCAATAGTTGTTGAATATCTGTCAAGAGTGTCCTGGAATTTAATGACAACTTTTTCTCTTCATTTAAAAAGTTTCTCATCTAATGTCGCTACACTCATGACAGATATTCAACAAATGTTGATATCACCATTTGAAGAAAATTAAACTATGTTTATACTGGAGCAATATTTTATTTATTTTGGCCTGATAAAAGTTTTGCTAAAAAAATTACAAAAACACCTTACCTCACCTACACTAACACCTTACATGAGAGAACAATCATTGTTTTGCAACCTAATATTTTTGTATTAATCACAAAAATGAAAATATATTTATATGTGCTTAACTTTTGCAAAGTAAAATATACTGAGTTCATGGGTGTAGTTAAAATTTAATTTCGAGGGAGTGTGCGTTCAAAATCGTAAGTTTATGGCATGATGCTAAGACTTATTACTATACTTTAAGAAATAAGAACATTGTTAGTTTGTACAGTAGCGGTGGAACTTTCAGAATTTTGGCTCATTTTTTGGGATAGAAATAAAATTCGCCAAATCTAGAGTTTGCCCTATGGGTACAACAGCCAAGAGGGCTAAGCATGTAAGAGTTACTGAGAAAAAGCCATTTCTGATTTCTAGAGGCCTGAGAAGGGACAACCTGCATGTTCAAGGACAAGTTTACATTAAAAGTTGCTATTGAAGATATTATTTATTATAAAAATATAAACTTTACTTTTCATCCATTATGTTTTTAGCCTGTAGCCTGGGTCAGTTTTTTATTCAAGCCATATATTTTCCACTACCGGCTTGCTAGGCCTGTCGTAGCTTCATCTAGCGTATGATCTATCTTAAGACTAGGACAGGCACAATATCCAGTCCCCCAACCGTTAATTCATCCCTGTAAAAGGGTAAACCCAAGTTTCACCAATGATTAATTTTTCAGCCATGCCAGGAATCAAACCGAGGACCAAAGAATGCACTCGCTTCATATGTACAAAACTAGCAACATAAAAATTGAATTAGCCCTCTTGGGGGTTGTCGGGATATTAATTTATTTTTGTATTTGGAAATTTAAATGTGATTTTTCATCATATCTCCCAAGTAATGCTGGTGTCAGGGCCACATTTAGAAATATGGTGCCCCTAACCACATAAGCTGCAGGCGCCCTCAACCCATTTTCCTCACTACCCACTTTCACCCAAAAATATCATATTGTTATTTGTGAGCATAAATATCAATGTTGTAGGCATATTTATTGCTACTATTTCTATTAAATCCACTATAATTATGTGATCAACGTACAAAATGGTTGTGCTCTATATTTGGCATGGCTTTGCAATTCACATATGAGTGACTCAATTATTAGCCAACAGATGGCAATAGTAGACATGATAGAGCTCTAACAATACACTAGTGCTTTATAACAAGCAAGCTTCAGCTACAGCTGAGTCTGTATGTTTTGTTTTAGTGAGAATTATGATCATTCTTGTTAAACACAAAGGTTTCAGTTTCACAACCTGTGATGTTGTACCTCGGAAAGGGCGCTGCTGTAAACAATTTGAATCTTTAATGTTGCACCCCCAAAAATCTCGCGCCTTAAGCACGTGGCTAGTCTACCTAGTGGTAAATGCAGCACCGGCTGGTGCATTTCATTCAAATTATCAAACATTTTGCTGTACCCTTGGTTAGAAGTTGATGTCCGTTATAAAAACTAAGACACAAACAAAAAACTGTCCTAATCTTTAATAAAATGTCTTTAATTACCAATGTGTCTTCTACAATATATATTGCTTTAAAATAGCTTGATTCAACAAAAATAATTAGTTCCGCAAATTCCCCATTTCTTTACATTGATATAAATGTCTGTTCTCTAAATCTACACTTGTGTCTAACTATTAAGCTTAAATTGTTAATATTCATATTAATCATCACTATCATCAAACATTTACAGGCTGTGACCGGGCCAGTTTAATAAAATGCCTCCATATTCCTTTTATCTTTCCCTCACTCGCTCTCCTTTAATCACTTCCATTCTTATCCTCTAACTTGTACAATTTTTATTATCTTCCCCTCCCATCCCTTTCTTGGTGTTTTCTCCTATTCCATCCTCATACCAACTCAGTCTTGCTTTCTCTCTATGTACCCCCACTCTTTTCCGGATAGCTTCATTCCTATCCTGTTTCTCCTTATAGTATTTAATATGCTCCTCACAAAATTCATTCTCTCACATGAGCTCTTTCCTAGTAATTTACTACACACATTTTGGCCTATAATTTTTAAATTTAACACATTTGTGTGCCCACATGTGTGATTTTAATTCAAACACAAGTGTTTCCTTGGTTATATTTTGTGTTTGCTAAGTAAATATCAAGTGTTTGCTTTGAAACAACTGCAAACATGGTCAAGAGGTAATTAGTAAATTAATTAGTTTTGATTCAACTTTTTGTAATTATAAAAAAAAAATCGAACTTCTTTGTATATGAAAATTGCTATTAATCATGTTGATAATGCAGCATTTTATGGTGTGCTAGAAACCACCTGTTTCGCAGGTGTTAAGAAAGGAAATAGGTTATCTTAGGCCTTTCCTACTTTGTGTATGAAGGGTGCGGCCGAAGGGAGCCAAAGTATTTTACAGTTTTTATAGAATGGAAATTTGTTGGCCAAAATAAATCAAATATGTATCCAGTAGCAACATAGGGTTTAGTTTTCTGCACATGCTAATATCAACAGATCTTGAATATCTGTTGAGGGTGTCCTGGAATATTGTCAAAACCATTTCTCTTTATTAAAAAAGTTTTGACAAAATTCCAGGACACCTTGACAGATATTCAAGATCTGTTGTTCTGAGCATGTGCAGAAAACTAAACCCTATGTTGCTAATGGAGAAACATTTGATCTATTTTTGACAACAAATTTCCACTCTAAAAAAACTGTAAAATTACTCACGCTCCCTTCTGCCCTACTTAGTCTTAAAATTGTCTTCTATTTAAAATAATCCAAGTTTATTAAAGCATAGAGTCATTTTTAAGGGGCCAATATTGCAATTATTTCAAAACAAACATACACGTTTGGTCCTACTAATACAATTTTTTTTTTTAGGTCCAGGTTCGCTACATATTACACTGGGGTAGGGATTAGATGTTATTTTGAGGATATTTACCTGAATGTGTGTGGTTGTAAGGGGGGAAAAAACCTCAGTAAACCAAAAAGGATTCGGAACCGACCTTGCCGTCGGCAATCTGGTATATTGTGAGTGACGCCTTAAACTGTGTGACCACATATGCAAGTCTGGATGTTGTTAAAATAATGTTCTAGTGTGTTAAAAAACTAGATTGATTACTTTAAATGTGTTGTAGACATAATGTCACTCACCCTTTCGTCACAATTTAGTAATTTCAAATGCTTGTAAGCCTTCCGTTCTGCTTGACTTGGTACATCGTGATGATGGAAATGATAAAACTCTCCATCTGAAAACAACTGTAGACATCTTGGATGTATATAATAATTCAAATCATAATATATAATAAAAATTAGCATCACTTCTTACTACCCATTCAGGTTATATGCTAATGTACTAATTACACTAATGGATAAGGGATTAGGAAGGTTCAATTTAGAGGAAGTGTATCCACATTTGCATGGAGAGCAAGTGGAAAACATTTAGGAAAAAACCTCTCTCAGTAAATCCGAGCAGGATCGAACCCCAATCTCATCATCATCAGTCTAGTCCATTGCCTGTGTATCATCTTAAACCATGCGACCGCCGAAGCAGGTAAATCATAAATCGACTATAGCAATGGGTTGAAGTATGACTTGAAATGTACCTTCGTTATTTTATGTATACCATAATCTTTGACAACTTGGTCAACTAATGAACTGGAATTGCCTAATTTTATACGAACAACAAAACAGTTGGTCCAAACGGCAGTGCTCAGAGAAAATCTAACCAAACATGCAACGCCAGCAATCAAAATTAACGCTCCCATTTCAAAGTGAACCCAACTATTTCCACCGTAAGCCGCTTAACAAACCAGATATAACATAGCAGGCTTTCTTATAACCTGACCACTTCCTTCCTGTACACTCACTTTGAAAAAAAGTGTTCAATGTTTCTCTATCACATTTTAGTTTATAAGGTATTTTAAAGTGGGTATGTCGACAGCGTCTTGGTCAGCATTTCTGGCCACTAGTTTAGTTGAGCCATGGTTCAATTCTCGGTGGTACCATAGGTATTTTTCCCCAAGGAAAATTATTCCAATGGTGACCATAGTCTGGTTAAATAAGCTTAAGTTAGGTCTAAAACATTTACTGGCACCACATAATCATATTGAGGTGAAAATAAAGTAACCACATCTCTATAGTGTCATCAGCTCAGAAGATCAGAAATGTCTCTCCAAGAAAACCAGATGGCATACACTAAACAAAATAGAGTGGATATGTTAAATTTTATTCGGATAGTTGTTTATTTGCAGCAGTTTAGGACTAGGAAACATTAAAATTACTTGTCTCTTCCTTTCTTTTCTAAATAATGTATTACAACTGAATATTAGGGAGATAACAGTGTACATATTGTTCCAAATATATATATATAATTTTACTAGAGCTAGGCCAAATTTAGTTTCTCAAATACATCTCTATTTTTATACACGCTCTGGAATCTCAAATCCAAATCTTGGTAAATATATTTGTGAGGTTAGCCTATTCACCTATTAATTAATTTCAATTCTGAATTTATTTACATTAATTCTATATTTGCTATTAAAAAAAATTAGGTATCACAACTAAATGTTATAATTTTTTTAGCGCATCATTTAGTTGTTCGGATATACACTAATATATTAATTACAATGATGAGTAGGTTTAATTTAGAAAAAGTGTACACACTTTTGCATGTAGAGAGTAAAAATCCATCCTCGGTACACCAGACCCGCATTTAAACACTGGTTTTCAACATTCCTATGAGTCCAATCTATTGTGATAGTGACGCCTTAGATCATTCGACCACCAATTAGTGTCTTTGGCCAATTAAAAAAAAAGATCAGTACATTTGCATCTGCACGAGTGTGAAGATACCTGTTTCGGTGGCCACGTCACTCTAGTGTTAGGTTAGACTGCCAACGATAGGGAGATCAGGGTTCGAATCCTGGTTGGGTATAATGAGGGTGGTTTTTCCACTCTACCTCCATGCTAATGCAGATATTCTTCTTCTAAATTCAACCTTACTTATCCCGACTCTGGAGATTAATTAGTACAGGTGCATCCAACTTGAAGAGGTAGTAAGATGCGGTGCTAAAAAACATTAATATAGTGAATATACAGAAATTAATTTACTAGTTGTTTATTTATCAAGGCGTCTTGGGTTATACACATTTATGATACTTATTCTAACGGGGTAGGGATGTTGAAGGAAGAATTCAAGAGGTAATTTATCTATCTGCATTTGTGTGGAAGGAGAGTAGGTAGCCATTTGAAAAGAAAAAAAAAACCTAAGCAGACACAGCCTGGATTCGAACCTCGATCTCCCCATCATCAGCAGTCTGGTCTAACAGAGTGGCACATTGAACCCTTCGATCAATGATGGTCTTACAGTTGAAAATGAGCCTATTCTAGTCTCTCAGAAAAATAGGTAATAACTTTAATCATCTCTGCGATAGGAAACAAACTCATCCTTCCAAGTAATTGGTAAACATTTTAATATTCTATTCTGCACAATTTAGGTCTAATAATATTTTCATGAATAAATAGTATGTCAGCAAATGTAACATATTTATATTAAAAAATTAATTCTTAGTAATTTTGTGTTGGTCATAACAACATTTACAAAATAAATGTCAGTAAATATCTAAAACCATGATAAATGTTAGAAAATACTTAAATCATTAATAAAATGTCATTGTGTAAAGCGTGGTACAAAATAATAACTCGAGTGTTTTTTGAACACAAAGTGCTGAAGTAGATAGATATTTAAGCCTAAGAGCAGATAAACAAATGGAGAAATTTAAATAATGAAGAACTTTATGGTTTGTATGAATCCTCAAACATATTAATGATTATCAAGGTGGGTAGGTAGTCATGAGCAGAACATTTTTGCTGGGAAATATGAAGATACAAGAACCCTTGGTACATCAATGAGAGCAGTGGTTTTAAAATTCTCCCTTACCAGAGACCACTAAGTGTAGACTGTCAACCTAATATGCACCTCTTCCATTTAAGTACCAAAATGTAGGAATAATGATTTGCCAACTCATCAAAATGCATTATCATCATACAAATATGATAAGGCTATTTCACTGTAGAAAAGTTAAAAATATATTAATAAAAACTACTGCTTTTTTTTATTATGTTTTAAAACACAAAACATGGTAAATCACTAATAAACACCAATACACATCCTTCAATATATAGGCATTGATAAGAAAATAATACAAGATGAAAAATGAAAATTAAGAAGATAATTTAAAAAAAAAATATATCCACATGAGCCTGTTTAAGACCAGGGGACAAGAAACAATAGCAGCATAATTAGTTTTGGTCACATCAGGTGCAATGGAAGATTGTCTCAGTTTTAAGTCAGGCTGAAAATTAAGCATGTTCCCCATCACACTTTTTAGTCGTCCAACCAGGGCATAAAATCCCATTTTACAATTGTATGTTGTGGGTAAAGGTAGAAGGTGCTTGATGGTACTGTTGGCGAGTTCAGGGTACTTTGATTTGCCTTGGATCCAGAAATTTGTGAGGGATTTATCACTCAACGTGATTTTTAGTGCTCCGTAAGACGCCAATTCAATAAGCTGATAATACATACAAGCTGAAAGGCCAAAGGATTCAATCACCGATGTAATGTCAATGATAGGCTTATGTAATATTTAGGCAAAGCGCGCCCCCCTCCCCCCCACCACACAAAACACATAGCTGCCAAACGCAAAGGGCTACTTAGTACTGATGTGAGTGCCACATGGCTAACTGTAGACTTCTTAATGTGTGTATATTGTACTGCACATTTGACCTTGATGGCTTGAGCTGAGTTGGTACACTCATCTTAGTGCAATATATCACTGTACACACCGTGTATCTTAAAGTTGCATTACTTGCCTGTCACAAATACATATATAAAAAAAATTAAAATATTTCAGGGACCACCTATAACCTAGCCACAGACCACAGTTTGAGAACCACTGGGTAAAAGGATAATGTGAAAATATATTTGAAGGTCATGTTTAAAATTAGAGATTGGGTGGAAGTGTCTCAGGGTAGGGTGAGTGGCAAACCTCCATTCTGGCAGCTATGAACTTTTGAGTTCCTTCTTAAATAACGGAGTTTGCTATATTATTTTAGTATGACTCAACAATTAGGCTACTCTTGATTTTCAAGTGAGGCTTGTCGGTATAAATTTGAGATAAACTACTTTAAGAGCTCAAACGTCAATGTGGTGTTTACGTAAAATACATAAAATTATTCCTACCTACTCGCCACATACTAAGCAGTTGTAGCTACAACCTTCCGGGAAAGCTGGTCTGGCCCCTTCACAAGGTCGCCGCTGGACAACTCGGGCTGAAAGCTCTATAAGAGTGATTCCTGAGGCTTGGCACCTGACTACCTTTGACGGGCTAGTGCCCCCACATGACTCTAGCGCTTATGGAAGGAGCCAGTTCCTCCCACCGAGGGAAGCTGGTCAAGGCTTTCCCAGTTGTCTAGTGATTAAGAGTCAACGAGAGGCACGAGGTTGACGGTCGCTAAATGCCTGCTGCACATGTAATATGTGTGACTACGCTCCAAGGACACAGACATGATGGTTTAGAGGAGCTTTGCAAGAGGTATTTGTTCCTCAAACAAATGGATGTCAAACCCTAAGAATACAGGTGAGTTTCCACCTTGAAAATTGGCTGACTGATATAATGTGCCAGACTAGCGACAGAGAAGTCTTCTTAATGTATACATAAAATATATGTTAAAATAAAGTTACTAGAGACAAGAAATTGTTTATTATTTAAAGTACTTTACACAAACTTCACAAATGTTTAGATTCAGATTCTAATTTGTTTTATCATGAAAATATAACATTTACATTATAATTAGCTGTATCAACAAAACATAGGAATCTTTTTTTTTTTTTTCTATGTTTCCTAACTGCACAACTACATGCTATGAAAATGAGAAAAGGAATGTAATATGTTTTATACATTTACAGCTCGAAAAAACTACACTAGTATAATATATTAATTTATATTTTTAACAATTACATGGATGGATTCTTGACGCACAGAATATTTTTGCTTCAATTTACAGCCAAAGAAATAATAAACGCTTTCAAAATGAATTGACATGTTACTCAAAATAATATTAATAATAATAAACTTACAGAAATAAATCACAAGCTATTTTCCATTTACATTAAGGCAAAATAAAACACCTTATTTTACTAAACAAACAAAATTATCAATAGGCATTATTTTACTTAAAATAAAAGCACGAACATATGTTTTTAGGATTATCAACATAATCTGAGCTTTCAAAGGTAAAAAAAAACTCAAAGATATAAGTTATATAGCATGGTGTTTTGCAATGCTAAGAGTTTAATTTCTTGTAACCCCACTGAAACTTGGGAAGAAACTGATTAAACGCTACATTTGGAGCATCAAAATGTTTGGAGTTGAAACTTTTACTCTTAGCGAGATGGAAAATAAATACTTGGAGAGCTTTGAAATGTGGTGCTGGATAGGACTTGAGAAGGTCAGGTGGACAAACAGGGTGACAAATGAAGAGTCCTAAGATGAATAGGTAAAAAGAGAACCATTTTGGATACAATTCTTTGGTACATAGCAAATTGGATCTAACACATCTTAAAAGTAATTAATTGTCTTCTGCATGACGTAATAGAAGGAAGGGTTGAGAGAAAGAGGAGATTAGGAAGGAGAAGGATTAGGATATCAGGTAACATGAAGGAAAGCAGAAAATTCCGTTTGAAGGAGGTCTAAGTTCACTGACAAAAGTAATGGACCTGTTGTAAGACAGAACAAACAAACAAATAAATAATTCATTAATGATAATAGCTATAAAGTAGTTGTGTTCCCAGCTGCAAATATGCCATGCCTGTTTCCAAAATTAACAAATATTTTATATATTCTTTATAAGTTCGAATCCCCAGGTAAAATAAGATCAGGGATGGACAAGAATAAATATTTTGGGTCAAAGACCTACCTAGACTGGAAAATAAGTAAAAATTTGGGATTAGGAAATCAAATTAACACATTTTATTGATTAGTTTAATTTAATATAGTTTGATTCGACTGATTTGTAACAATGGGGAGGGGGTAGAGGAAGGATTAGGTAGGGAGAACAAGTGTTAGATAAGAGAGAGGGAGTGAAATAGGCTGCCAACACCTTAAATACTAAGTCAAAAGGTTCAATGCCAACCATGAGCATAAATATTTACTATTCTACTAAATATTAAAAAACCAAATTAAATATAATGGGACTGTTATTCGCAAGCATTGAGGACAATGATTTATCCGTAACTCAAACCCCACCAAACCTCCTCCCCATTTTCTGGAATGTAAATAAAACAAGAACTGAACAAAAGAAGATCTGAAATGTTTGTAAACTGATCTACCCCATCACTGATACAATTAAATGTTCAGTAACAAGAATCATATAAAAAACACAATATCTATCGAAACTAAGCATATTTGAGTTTCTACTTAAAAAGTAATTAAATCAAACAAAACCTTAAAAAAGGTATATGACTTAACAAACAACAAATAGCTTTTTTAAATATTTACATTTAAAAATTGGATTCATACTGTTTGAATATATATAAATCAAGAGGTGTTTTTATAATGCCCAATATATACGCACAAAAAAAACACAATTTCTCATGCAAAATTGTGTACAATAAATTGTACAAGATCTTCGTCACATTGCATGCACAGAGACCATTCACATGCACTGTATTATACACAACTTTTGAACAATACAATGGCTTCGAACAACGTACAATATATACAATACGTTGTGCAAAGCTGATCTTGTACAATCTTGTGTGTTCACACCACGCAATACTGTGGCAACAGCGTGTACAATAAACTGTGTAGTGTGTATTGGGCTTAAGATTTATTCACACAGTTATACACTTCAATAGTTATCACAAAAGAAGTAAAATATGGGGTATAACACAGAAATGTGTCACACAAAACACCATCCTATATAATTATCATCAATAGAAGTATTACCAAGTTGGCCTGTTAACACTACTAACTGAATCATTACAGAATGTAATAATACAATCAGATATTGGTTGAATCTAATGGCACTTATACTTTATTCAGACTTTTTGACACTTTCGCAAGATGCACTCACAGGTTTTAATATTTTAATTAACATCTTTTGGCCACCAAAGCAAGCAAGTGTCAAGGTGCTCTTGCCAATTTCCTACAGATGAAATTCATTTTTCCAAATATTTAAAGATATATATACATAGGGCAAAAAAAAAAATATATATATATATATATAGGCCAATATATTTTATACAATATTTGAAAAGTTTGAAACCTTCCAAGATAATATAAAAAAAATTTGCTTTTGATTTTAAACCAGTTGAAATTAATTTGGTAATTGATAAAATAGGTGATGTATTTTGAATTTTAAAAGAAAATAGTGGTTATAATTTAATTAAAGATGAATCTAATCCATTTTCAAATGAATACGATTTTTCACTTTATTTATAAATCTAAGATCCACAGAATTCAGAAAAAAATAAGCAGTACCAAATGAGGTTTATTTTATGGAATTTCAAGATTTTTCAGAAATTCAATTGTGATCCTTATCACTCTTCAAAAAGAACCTTATTTTCACTCTTTGCATGGAGGAATGTTCAGTACACGAAAGAGCGATAGGCACAGATAAAAGGAACGAACCTTTCGCAGACATATGCCAATTAGTTGTTTGGCCTAACCCTCTCTTTCGTACCTTTTTACATGTATAATATTAAGTTGAATAAGCAGCGTTATACAATTTAAAAATATTTAAAAGATATTTTCTTCTTAAAATGTTTAATATCCTTTAGGATTTGAGGGATTGATCTTTAAATTAAATTTATTGATTAACCAAAACAGCTATATTTTCCAATAAATTGATTCAATACCAAACTATTAAAAACATATTTTTTAATATTGTAAAATGTATTTCAACATTCTAAAAAAAAAGAGCAAGAGCCACTTGAGACGATTACAAAAAAACGAAAATAAAGTTAACTACCAGTATCAATAAAATGTATTAACACAAGAAATATTTTTCTTCCCCAATTTATCATGTAAGTTGTTTTTTAACAGACAAGATTTTAAAGTTTTGAATCTAACAAGCTAAAGCATATGCAAGCAATATATTTATTAAAAGATTGTTTACCACAGTTAATGTTTTAAAACTTAAGGCCTAAATTTTTTCAACAAGAAAGATTTGAGTTTCCAATTTGCAACCACCTTAATGTGCCTCAATGACACATCTGCATCAAGCTTAGTGCCAAAATATTACACAGCTCCCTTTCTTTCAAAGTAACTATATTAATATATTACAAATATAATATGAGTATGTGAAGAAATATAAGTAATTTTAGTGCTCACTAAATACATATTAACAACATATAAGAACAAAAAATCGTGTTTGTTCATTTACTCTGTGTTAACTGCACCAGTAGTAATTGCACTGAATTTTATTTTAAAATGCTATGTAAAACATTTAACTAGGGCCTTTTTAGTATTAAAAAATTAAAACACAAGGCAATGTTTTACAATCTTTCAATCGAATCTCTTTGATTGTATTTCCAGATAGCCTTGGGGAGTGGGGGAAAGCATTTAGTGTAAATAGACAAATTTCTTGTCTGATTATAAGAGCACTTTTAATCTCATCATCATAATATACAGTATTATAATAAATATCACACATAGGACAACCCATTGCAACAAAGCAAATTATGGTTCCTAGTAGTAAAGTGAAATAAAACATTTCAATCACACATCTGGACATAAAATAATGTATGCAAAGAAGACACACAGTAAGATAGGCCTATTTAAGAAAAAGTTTGCATAAATAAATTAGTACCTTAGTAAAAAATATTTAATATTCACAAGAAATTAGCCATATGAATAAAAACACAGGACTAGAATTCAAAATATTATTTCAAGTAGTTGCGCGGATTCGTCTCTCATAATGGTATTTAATAAATGTATGAAATCCTAAGTTTTCTCGAACACATACATTTTTCGTTTAAATTTCGAAACCAAATATAAATCTTCGGCCTTTAAAACTGTAGAGCTTTAATAAAAAATTAAAAATTAACCTAGAGCAGCAAATGGAAGTTTTATTTTATTAAAAAAATTACTATGCAAAAAACTAATTTATTGACAAAAGGTTTGTCTGACAATGTATTTGCTGAATTAATTAGGTATTTGAAATTTTGTACTCATTTTTCAACTTTGCTTTTTGTTAAAAGGAAGTTTTTAAAAAAGTCTTCCAGATACACTAACTAGTCTATATAATAGATTCCATCCGATACACAAAATTACAAAATTGTGATTTAAATTCAAGGTCTTTAAATTTGGTTGGATTCGAGGGGTTTAAGGCCAAGGTATTATTTGAATCATGTCAAGGGCATTTAACAGAAATACAGTATATACCTTAGCCAGATTATCTCTTCTTTGCATACAATGTTTCATCTCTTCAAGTATTTACAAAAAAAAACAGCCATTTTTCAAATCAAAGGTGACATTCTAGAGCTGTCTAGAGCAATTTCACGAGGACAAATAATAGTAAACTTTAACACCTAGCTGACCTACAAAAATGAAATAAACTATGGTGTTCCAAACCTACATCAAAAGCAATCAAAAACCCGAATAACAAATACTAGAATTGTGTGCCCTTGTCTTGAGCTATTAGTAGAAACAGGTTCCAATGCTGGTAAAATGCAAGTGAAACAATTACAATACGAGATGCTAAAGAAAGTTACACCTATTTTAATGGTAAAAAATAAATGACAAAACCTATTTGAAGATGGATAGCAAAGCAGAGTTTAATCTGGGCGATAAAGTGCACTAAATATGTTCATATATGTAATTAGATAATTATGATAGAAATGTATAAAATTAAGCATGAATAAATTTAACAACAAATTTGGAATCACTGAAACCAACTTCTTGTTTAGTACTGTGGTAGGTGTCCTGTAGGATCAAAATAATAGGTGGAAACTCTTTATGCCAGCATTAGTTTGAGGGGTGGCCATTATTACCACCAGTACAAAGGCGCCAAAGTTGTTTACATTTACAGCCAAGTGTTTTTGGTCGTATAGTCTTTTTTTGGCTCGTATCTTACTGTATTTTAGCCAGTCTTCTAAGAGACCAAGACTTGTGAAAGGTTTGTTCCGCCTGGTATAACATAAGTATGTAGCATGATATGACAAGCCTAGGCATTAGGAGTCAAATTTTGTGGTTTGGTACTTATCAGGTCCCAAGAGTCGCAAACTAAAGAGTTTCAACCTGTATTACTTTTACCTGTGTTTTTTCTACAATTCTTATTTAATGACATTAAAGCGGAATTTTAAAAACTACCCACCGTTAATAAAGGGCAACGTTTATGTGATAAGACTATCACAGAGATAAAAATAAATCACCACTATAATAAGTGAATTGGAGATTCTTTCTTTAAAATAATCCCACATTGAGGATTTTTAAGAACCCTTTTGTTTTGAAAATCATCTAATAACAAAAGCAATTTTATCTTCTGACTCATTACTATATCAATGTTTAAAAAATTAAAAGTAAAACCAACAATTTTATTTACCAAGCTTTAGAGAGTACAAAATTGCTTACACATTTTTGTATGTAAATCAAGTCACTGTGAATCGCTTCAATAATCTCAATCAACAACAGAATTATTAATATTATGAATAAGCAAGGAGCTAATGCATGTCAAATACAAGAATAACAAACTTAAACACATTAACTTTAGAAGATATGGAGACCAAAATTAAATTATTTTAAAAAAACTGGCAAGTCTTTTTTGCTACTGTCCCACAACTATTTTGAATAAGTTCTAGTATTTGCATTTGGGATTTTTGTATAAAAACGGTATGGTTGTAACTTTAACGAACTAGTCATCCAAAAATGAGTTCTAAAGTAGTTTTATATCAAAATTGAGATTCAAAATATATTTATGGTGACCGACAATAAATGTGTACAATATTGTTTATATAAGATCTTAGAGTGGGGAAAAAACAAAACATTTGTTAATAAAATTCAGTATTTAGTCTAACATACTCAAACATTTATATAATGATAAAATGGATTTTAAGAGAAAAAGAAAGGGGTTAAACATTACTAAATCACTCAAGATTATCTCTTTAAGGAAAAACCTCTTTTCTCCTTTGAGGTACATAATATTATATATTCTTCCATATATAATATATACAGCTTATGAGATAGATTTAAAAATAAAATTTCTCCAAACAAAAATATTATGCAAGATTACTTTTCTTAAATGTAGTGGTAGTCTTACATCAAATAATAAAATGACTTATTTAAATAAAGTACATTTCACTACTTATATCACTAAGATATAACTGTTTGAAAAGAGATTTTGATTTAATCAGACCTTTAAGAACTTGACATGAGGACAGATCAGTTTTAATCACAGTTTGCATCCCTTAAAACAAAAATATTTTTAGTCGAAACTAAAATGAAGATTCTCTCAATAAGTGTAAAGTGAATATCAGGTTTTAATTAAGGAATAATGACTTATAAAAATTCACCATTACAACATTCCAAAAATCAGTCGAGGTGATTTATTAAAACTAGGACATCCTTTAACTGTTTCAATGTTATATATATAAATCAGAGAAGATAAATGTGAAAGGTTTGATTAATTTTTTCACAGAAACAAATAACTTAAGTAATTTAAGTCTTATTTTAATAACATTGCCAAACAGGAAAGTATTACAACACCTTAAATAATTTGAAACAATTCTGGACCAAGTACAGAAGTATTCTTGAACAAGAGATTCTTAACCAATTTATTTTAAAAAGTAGAGTCATTTTTCTGAATAAACATATAATAATTCTGTAATAAAAACTTTACAAAGGTGGTAATATTATTTTGAACAAAACTACAAAGAAAAAAGGAATGCCTCAACTAGAAAACCTTTCCAAGAGAAATAATTATAAGTTAAAAAAACTTATGTTTTAGTTGTTTCACGAAACCGACGGCATTTTTAAAAAAATCAACTTTATCACCTTAGAACCCAAAATAAAATATAGATATGTTTAAACTATAGGTCTGTTTACGAGTAGTCCAATTTTTAGACCGAGCATTTAATAGAAGCTGGTGTTCAAACTCAACAGCTTTAGAGGCTCAGCCAATTCAGCTTGTTATATAAGGTTAGTTCTATGATATATTTGTATGTCAAGATGGAAAACACTCTCTCTACTTGTCTGAATGTTGTTTGTGAAATGTGCAGTGGGAATACATAGATTCATTTACTTATAAAAATTTTAATGCTACTGTTTAAAAGAAAATGTTTTATTTTGTAAACATTTTAATTTTTAAACTTTTCTTTAAAACTAATCAACGATTTGATTTGTATTTGTATGGTTAAGTTTTAATAGTTTTTATTTTCAAGCTCAGCATGACTCAACACTCAAGAATTTTCTGAGAAGTTCACTAGAATTCAAATTGGAATGAAAAAACTAGCGCTATTAGACCCTTAGTTTAAACTTACAAATAGATTATTAGTATTCCCAGACAAACAATATTAAATGTAATGTTTTATTTAAAAATTAAGATTCGAATAAATATAACTGCCAAAGCTTATACTTTATAAATGTCTAAACCATTAGTAGATTTAACTATAATATTAAAAAAAGGGTTGCGGTTCGTGATGTTGTAAGCAGAATTCCAGCTCGGTACTGTTGATTGTGTGAAACTTACAATGTGTGGTAGTTTCTCTCAGTGCGAGCTTTGTAGAATTTCCAAGCCACAAAAGCAATAGCTATGATACCCATACACAGAATAATGCCACCTGAAAGAAAATATAATAAATATCACACTCTACACCAAACTTTAAAAAATAGGACCTAGCCTTTTCCCTGGAGTGGGCATTAAATTATGCTTTCATTTGCCCGAAAGTTCCATGCCGTGAGTGTGGATCATTGTTCCATTGCAATAACAGGGTGGCTACAAAACATATTTTACAAAATTCCCTGACTTTTCCAGGTTTTCCAGGCAAAATTTTTCAATTTTCCCTGACTACTTTTTTCCAGTTTTAATGGTGGATGATGACTTTTGTTATTATTGAAGACATATTTAAAAAAAGTTTGTATTTGCTAAACATAAATGGTTTTATCAGTTATTTAAAAAATTAAAATGTTATTTTATTTAGGAATTATTGACTTTTGTTTTAGTGTATAGTCGCGAAATTAATGAAATATTTTAGACATATTTTTAATTCCCTGACATTTCCCTGTTTTCCCTTTCATCCAAAAATTCCCTGACTTTTCCAGGTTTTCCCTGTTTCCCCTGTCTATAGCCACCATGAATAAGTTATTGTAATGCTATCTATCTATCAATGACCCAATGTACTTTTATCTATTTTTAATTATTCATATTGAAGCTGGTAGATGATGCTATCAGTTTGATGCTTACTATGCCCATGAATAAAGCAATACAAAAATAAATTAGTTAATATATTTGTCAGATAAGAGTATACGAGTAGCAAAATGGCTGTTGGGCCTAGGCAGATACCTTTGCTACTCACGCACCAGAGAAGGGCTAAGCTAAGGAGAAAATAGTTCACCCCATTAAGTGTCTCTACCTTTCACTGCTCCTTTCCCTGCAGTTGAAGTACACATCAAGAAGAAAGGAAAAACAACAAAAAATATTTTCATCGCATCGAGAATCAAACCCAAATCAAGCCAAAGGTCCCGGGTTCGATCCTGGTGTCAAGGTGTCATTTTTCAATTTTCAGAATAAAACTTAATTGATAAGTTACTAAGTTTATCAGTAAACCTGTGTGCATTAGTTATTAACCCTTAAACACTCAGCGCACCATGATACTGCTAGAACACTCGCACGGCCAATATATCGGCTCAAGCTAAATCTGGCCATGAAGTTTATTTTTAACAACTAGGTGGCACTACACGCGGTATTCTAAATATTTAGGTTTATTTTATACTTTTTCCAATAGATAGCACCATTGGTCTTAGAAAAACTATTTATTTTGAACAGTTGAAATTTGTTATGCTCATTGTTTACATCGTGGTGTGAATACGTTTCTAGTTCATGGTTTTTTCCTTATTCCTTATTTATATAAATATATTTGCTTCTATTATTTTTCATACTTTTTTTCTTTTTATATATTATTTATTATATTTTCGTTGTTTTATTTAAAGTTTATTACTTATAAGTGTTGTTTGTTGAAATATTCTAGCTAGGCAATGGCTGGTCCAAGTTCTAGGCTAAGTGACTGACATTTTAGACTATTTAGATACTATTGACAGGACGTGACTGTGTATGAAAGTGATTCTGACATCACTAGTGACTATGATAATGTGCCAGATCTTAGGAATCCAGCTGTTCATAACATGTCTGACAGTGATGAGAATGATATGGATGAGAAGACTACAGAGAGATTCTGTCACCTGAGCAACTTCTTCCTCCTCCATAAAGTTATGTAGTTCAGAATCAGAATAAGTTACAAACACCAAACTAGTATCAAATTTTACAGAAATAAATTCTCTTTCTTGCAGGAGGACTGATAAATAAGGAAGACAAGAAATAGATATTAATTTTTTTCTCTGAATTAGAAATTTTAATTTAATTTTTAAGAATTTAAAAATTTTGAATTTCTTTACAAAATAACAGTAGTCTAATAATTTATGTAATTTTTTTTTTATAAATCTACAATGTGTATAGTATAAGTGTGATTTTGTTCACGTATATTAACTAAAAAAAGAGTGACCTGGCGGTCTAGGGGTATGGTGTCGGACTTCTGTGCTGGCGGCCGGGGTTCAATCCTCGGTCCCGGCACAGATTTATCTGATTACCAAACCCTTCCTCCACCTCTGACAAGACATCTTGTGAATGTGGGGAATGCCAGGCCTCCACCGTGGTTCGGATTCCACGTTAAACTGTAGGTCCTTCATTTCATCTCACAATCACCCTACCATTACACATTAGCGTAAGTGGTATAACCCGAACGGGTAGTAAGACGCGGTGCTAATAATAATAACTAAAAAAAAAATTTATGAGAAAATTAAAATGTTTAAATGTAAATATGTAAAAATTTGCCCGGTGTTTTGGCTTAGTCTAGTGAAAATACGCCAAGTGCAAAAGGGTTAATATAGTCCTTAGGTAACACATAAGGAGATTTTCCTGGCCCTTGTTACTAAAAAGATTTAGAAAAATAATTAGTTTAAAAATTAAAGAGGAGTTAAGTGACAACAACAAAAATCCTAAATAGCTTTGACTTTTCTTTGCAAGTTTAAAGATTCGCTTCGCATTTAAAAAGTGGCCTTGCACACCCCTATAAAATAATATAATAAAATCCCACAAATAATATGTTTGTATTTTCTAAAAGGCTCTCTCTATGAAAATTGGATTGTATTTGTATGAGATACTAGGCCGGGTTTCCGTTCCTTTGGCACACGACCATTGATTCCAAGGAACGAGCCATCGACCATCTCTACTAGAAGGACTGGATGAAATAAGCTAACTTACCGACAAAGCTGGGCCCGTCAAAGTTCCTGTTCTTAGGTGGTGGTGTGGAGGTGACCGGAGCAATGGTAGGGTTGAGGGTGGTATGGGGTTCAACAGTTGAGTTTGTTGGTCCTGCAGGGGTGGGTGTTGTAGGAAGGGTTGGTGTGGTTGTGTTAGGGGTGGTTGTGTGGGGATGGTTGTGGTGGGGTGGTTGTGGTGGGGATGGTGTGTGGTGGGGGTGGTCTGTGTTGTGTGGGGTGGTCGTGGTGGGGATGGTCGTGTTAGGGGTGGTCGTGGTGGGGATGGTTGTGTTGGGGTGGTGTGGTGGGAATGGTTGTGGTGGGGGTGGTGATTTCCTGGGGTGTGGGGCGGTATAGTTGGGTCCGTTGTCTCCTTTTTCAAGGCCCCATTTACAACGTTAGCAATGGTTGTCAACGCTGAAACACATAAATTTACAATTAAATGTTCAGAGCAGTCCCAAAATTGAGTGTTGGTTTTGGACAGTAATTTTAGGCACAATATGTCCCATAAGGCTGTGGAGTCAGTAGGCCTAGACTTTGATTCAAGACTTCTTTAATTATCTACTGGAAAACTCGTTCAAAAGTGGCTAATGTATATAAATTAGTAACAAATTTACTGCAGTGAAATGCTCCAATACAGATTACTTCACAAGAAGCGTCTTGGCATTGGGAATTTATGCTCGAATAAATATCTCAATCTAAATTACAAACATTGGACCTAAAGGATAAAAAAAGTCTAAAATTAAAATGATATATTCAGCAAATCTTGTTATCAAATTAACAGGTTTTTTTTTAAGTCTGTACATTTTTACCGGCTCCAACCTCACCCAAAATTGGTCCAGACTCATAGACGCCACAGCCCTGATGTTCCGGCTCCTTAAGTTTTGCCTTTCAAAAACATATGTTCACAAAACACACTGTAGAAAAATTTGAAATGTATAGCAACAGAAGTTGCAAATAATAAGACTGGGATAAAAACAGATTTCATTGGAAGAATTAGAAATGAAATTAAATTAACAACCAAAATGCTGAGATACCTATTTAATTACAGTGCATTATACATCTGCAAGCAATATGCAGCAAAGTGTTAAATCCATAACATGTGATGAGCGTTGTAATATCTACTGTAAATTATATTATATCAAATATGTACAAGTGTAGACTGAAACACAGGAAGTTCTAATTTTTTTCGAATGAAATTGAATCCGAATAGTGATGTAATGTACCACAGTGAAGTCCGTTAAATTAGCCGTGGTAGTGTTTTACAACATTGTATTTATCTGTGCGCAGAAATAGATGAATTTATGAACTTGAAAACGAAGGCTGTGTTTGAAATATCTATTGAAGATTGGCTGGGGACTTAGCTATATACACAGATTTCATTTGACGAATACTTGAATATATTAAATAAAATACTTCAAGGTGAAGAAAACTTATAGGGACATGTAAGGTGATTGTGATTGGTGATGTATTAGTATTTCGAAACAAACTACTTCAACAGCAGTTTGAGAAGAATTTCCTCATTTCACGTGTTTTACCAGGCTCCAGAAAGATAATACAAGCAATGACATTCCTATAGATCGTTTTATGAATGTGATTGATTTATTTGGTCAGAATTTTGCAAAATATATTTAGAGACTTCTCTGTACATGCATTGGCAATTCATTTATTCAAAACTCCATTTGAAGTGGATTCAAGTGACGCATAAGTAGAATTACAACATTAAACATTAAATAACAAATATGGCTTCGAGAAACATTGTGGATGGGGTACTTTATTAGTGTCTTAGTGGTGAAAAATTCCCAACTTTGTTAAAATTTGCAAGAAAATTTGAAGATAATAAACTAAGTTGTACTAACGCAGCACAGACAACCATCTGCATTCAGTAACTACGACTTTATGTAGCCAAACTTACACCAGGTATCAACATACTGTTGCTTGAATTAAAAGCTCAGAAATCCCACTAGAATGGCGAGATTGTGTTCATGGCGTGTCTATGGTTAAATAAACATCTTCATCCTTCATGATAAAATTATGTTTATTAAATTATTTCTAATTAATTTAATTTAAAATATATTGAAGCACTTCAAAGTAAATTGGAATTGAATGTACATGATTAAGTATGTTGATGACTGAACACACACAAACAATTATTATATATGTTATAGTTCTCATTTTTTAAGTGAAAAGCATAGTTGGGAGGGGGTGGAAGTGTCCGGCACACCACAGGAAAGGGGCTGTCATCTATAAGTTAGTGTAATAATTATTGTTCACAAAGTAGAAATAATTGATTGGATAAAAATTAGCTCACCTTTAGTGTCAACGTCAGATCCGAGTAACTTCTTTACAGAATCACTTGCAGGGATTGGCATCGTGGATGGTGAGAGTCCTGTCAACAAGCAAATATTATAGAAAACTTGAAATTATTCAAAAATAACCAAATAACGAGACCTAGTACCAGTTTTTTTTTTAACTAAGAGACTAAATACTTTATAAGTTACAGTCCCGCAGTTCTAATCCCCTTCTCCACCTGAAATTGCTCTTCATCTCCCAAACAAGGGCACTGGAAGAATTAGCTTCACACTTGAGCAAACAAGGAAGACCTAATTTAAAGCAATGATATATTTTGTTAATATCAGCCTAGTTTTAGTTGTCCCTCGTAATAGTGATTGAAAGGTAAGGAATTACATTTCGCCGACCCAACAAGTCTGCAAGTCTGAGCCTTAACAAGAACGCTCCATGGCCAAAATACTGTGCAAACAAGAAATAAATAATACCACAGGAAGCTACTGTAGGAAGACCTTGTCCTTGTCCTTGAAATGGAATCAGAATATTCATACCATACCATAATGTTGCTCATACTGTCGTATCTGTGAAGAGCACCAAACAAATTGTTAAGACAACAAACTGGCCGAAACAACTTGGACCAACTTCTAGACAAACTCAAATATAGGAGTACAAAGTGATAGACAACTCAGCGGCCGACACAAGACAACCAACTGGTAGACAAAAATCATGATGGATCCAGTTAATGCCGGGATCACGATCAACTTAACGTAACTTAACATAAAGGACCTCCTCGTGTGTTTAAATGGAAGCGATCACGATGCACTTAACTTAATGTTCACTTGCAGTTAACTTAACGTAAGAGATGTCTTGGGAGGTATTTTACTTTATATTACTTGAAGGGTATCACGTGATCTAGCCAGCCAACCACTATGTGAGTGACGTCAACAGGGCTATTTAGTAATTCATTTCTTGGTATTATGACCAATGTTTACTCTTTAGCGTAAGTTCTAGTGATCGGACATTGAAACAAAATAATTAAACTAAAATAGGGAACTAAATTTATCAAAAAAAGTTTAATAATAGATATTTATTAGAGCGATAGAAAACTGTAAACATTCACAGATCATCACTTTACAAATAGTACAAAACCACAGATCATACTCAAGAATGCATATGTTTGGCTCGAGTGGTTAAGTTAAGTGAATCGTGATCACACATAAGTTAAGTTAACTTTAAGTGAACATTACGTTAAATTACGTTAAGTTAACGTGATCATGATCCCGGCATTAGAGTTGCTAACATTACAAACAAGGAACAAAAAGATCAACATGGGCATATAAGAGTGGGAGTCAGGATGGCCTGCACTCCTCCAGAAATTGTTGTCCCATTTCCCCCAAAATGCTGGATTTGATGAGCCCCTTAAAGAGTGGGGTCAACTTATATGTGTAAAAACTAGTGTGTTTTTTTTTAAATTTCACTACTTACCTACATGTAGAGTCCTCAAAACTGTATATTATAATGGTAGCTGTGTTATCATTTCAAATAAATAATTGTTTTGGTGAACACAATATGGTATCAAAGAACAATGGTACTTTCTCAGAATGAAATGAGTTTTCAGATCTGAGGAAAGGCAACAAACATTTGTTAACTGTAAAATTGTACTTGAGTAATCAACTGGTTAAAAGACCAACTTGAATAAAATAGCAACTGCCAGAAATGAATTTGGTAGTTTATGTAGCCTGGCTCTGCACCCTCGATCACCCAATGCACTAGTTTGTAAATTTAAACCCTGTAAAATTGTTCATAAAAGTTGAAAAATATTATTACTTAAGGCACGATTATAAAATGTAGTAGTGAACTCTACTTTTTTTTGTTTCAGACTCTTACTACTCATTTAGTTAATATGCATATGAACTAATTACACTAATGGATTAAAGAACGAATGTTGGCTTGTTTATTTGCGCATATTTTCTTTTCTTGCATGCATTTATGAATGCATATGTTAACATTTTGTATTGAATTGAAGAGAACAATTAAAATTATAGTTTTATGAAAAAAAAATTCAATATAGTACAACACATAATAATAAAACTCTTCAACATCAGTATTTATAGTACATTTTTAAAATTCATATCATAATAATTTATTAATTTATCATTTATTTTTTCCACATACTTCATTTCCATCCTTTTCTTCAGCATCCTCTCTTTTTCCATCCTCCTTACATGCTCATACCATCTTTGTCTTGTATCCTCTACTATCTCATATACTCCCTGTACTCCAACTCTTCCCCAGATAACTTCATTCCTAATCTTGTTTCTCCTCGTATTTGACTAACTTAGTGAAATGTTACTGTGTTAATATACATAAAGAATAACTCCAGATAACATAACTTGACATATTAATAATTGAAAGTATATTTAGTAACTTTTCTAGCTACCGTACAAGGTTCTTCCTATGATCATTGGAATGTACAGTAGCCTCATGGCTTCTTTGGTGCTGACTTGACAGCTTACAGCTGGCTTCTGACAGTCAACATTCAGGTATGTACCTAAATTTTGACCTTCAGAAGTGACAGCTGCTAAACACATGTTGTTGCATATCATATGGCTCGGCGTATGGATACATAATTTGGTCTGGTAACTTTTCAAAGCCATCAGCTGTCAGTCAGCACCAGAGAAGCCATGAGGCTACTGTAGCTAGATATATATGTACAAGTGTTACTCCTTCAGACGTCTGGACTATGTTAAGAGCTCGTGGCTAACCGAGATTCAACTTGAATGGGCGGGAATTGAGGTTTGGAGGGGAGGATCAAGAGTGAATTGAAGTTGCAGTAAATCATATTTAGTGAAATTTCAAGAGTGAATTGAAGTTGCAGTAAATCATATTTAGTGAAATTTTAGTTGTATACAAATTTAGATATAAGGTCACTCTAACTATACCTACTTGGAATCTCCTCATAATAAAGTAGCCTTAAGTTACCTTAATTGTGATAGAAAATAAATATTTTTTGAGTTTGTATAATCTAACTGCCCAATTAACTAAACTTAAATCAAAGCATGAAGTGACTACAGTCCGATTTTCATAGGAAGCCCATTATTTGAAAAGTGGAAGTGTATGTTACCAAAATGACGTATAAAAAAATATTAAGCCTACAATTGTATTTATATAACCACTTAGTATGTTTAGTTAATAAGGTAAAACAAAATTATAAAGGAATCTATAAGGAAGTATTATTGGAAGCATTTTGATAATTTTATAGGCTATATAATTAATAAATAAAATAAAACATTTATAAAAGGCCAACGTTTTGTGACTTTAATCAATTTTGGTGGTTAAAAGTGGGTTCTCTATAATAAAAAAAAAGGTGTAGGCACCGCTTTGAAAGGAAGAGATTATATTATCTGAAAGGAATAGTTCTAATTATCATGATGTGACTCTCCGGGACTATCCCAGTTCTAAATGATTGGATAAACAGTCGAGCAGTACAGGACAGTGGTGTTATGTTGCTAATGACTCAATCAAATATGCTGTCAGTCACCGAGTACATAATGAGTATTTTTGTGTAGGACAGCAGATAGCAAAACTAACTGTGTTGCAGCAATGGCGCAATCACGGTCAACTTAACGTTCGTGTAACGGTTCTTCTTGAGTTTTTAAATGGAAGCCAGCACGATGTGGTTCAGTTAACTTAACGTCCACCTAATGTTCAATGAACTTAATCGTCCAAGAGAGAACTTTTATGTTATGTCAACAATAAGTGAAAGGTACCACATGTTCTAACCAGCCAATCGCATCAACAGGACTGTTTAGTACGTTGTTTGTTTGTTTATGAATGCACAGTAGCCTCGTGGCTTGTTTGGTGTTGACTGACAGCTCACAGCTGACTTCTGACAGTCAACATTTAGGTATATACCTAAATTTTGACTGTCAGAAGTGACAGCTGCTAAACACACTTTTTTTTTTAAGATCATATGGTTCGGCGTAGAGATACATAATTTGGTCTGGTAATTTTTCAAAGCCGTCAGCTGTCACTCAGCACCAAAGAAGCCATGGGGCTACTGTAGACAACTTCAGTGCAGTTTGCCCATGTCTCACAAATTCTAAAAGGTTGTATTGTCTTGTTACACTTAATTTAATATATCCAATAAAGCTTTTATTTTAAGTCTTGAAGCCTAATCAGCCCTAAATGGTTGTGTTTCCTTTTAGCAGACAGTTTTGTTTTATTATCTAACAGTTTGAATCCATGAGCTTGTGTTTTGCTAAAGTTGTTATGCTACAGGAATCCTGATTTCCCAATAGTTTTGTTACATTACATGAATGTTAAATGAAAGTTAAGTGAACATTATGTCAAGTGAACATTAAGTTCATTGTGATCCCAACATAAGTAGCAAATACAAATGAATAATAATAATATTTAGCACCGCGTCTTACTACCCGTTCGGGTTATACGCTTTAAGTACTAATTATGCTAATGTATTAGGACATGGGAAGGTTGAATTAGAGGAAGTGAACCTGCATTTACGTGGAGAGTGAGTGGAAAACCATTTAGGAAAAACCATCCCCAGTTCATCCGACCGAGATTCAAACCTCGATCTCCCCGTCCTCAGCAGTCGAGCTCAACACAGACAAGCGCGTTAGCCAACTACGCCACCGAAGCGGGTCACACATGAATAAACATCCAGGCGGTGTAGGTAGATAAATGCCAGTACACCTAAATGAACACTCAACTAGTGTAAGTAGATAAATAATGGTGTAGTTATCAGCATTGCTTCCACAATATAATTATTTATATATGAAAATTTAGTTAAGGTCTACGTGCCAGTCCTAATCATATTAAATACTTAACCAAACTACTTATATTTTTTTTCACTCAATAAAATGAACTCTACTAAATAAAATAAGCAATGGGCTTGCAATTATATTTGACTAATTATAGCCTAATACACACGTGAGGGTTAGAAATAAGCCTACCAGTAGTCCGGAATTATGCATCAATAAAAGGTCAACCTCGGTGGTCGTGGGGTAAAGTGGTCGCCTCAGGATCCAATGTTCGTGAGATGAGGTCAACAGATTTTTCTTGAGCGATACAAATCCATAGCACAACCTCCTTCAGAAGGGAAGTAAAACAGTCAGTCTCATGTCGATTGTGGTGGGTGAAAGAACCCTGGAAGGTATGGGAAAATACCTTTCGCGGTAAAGCCCTATAGCGCTTGCTCATAGAAATTCAGTGTGGAAGCGAACGAGGAACCGCCATGCTTTCTGAACTCCCCTTGCGTATGGGATTCCTATAAGATGGTGCGAGTAGCACTAACGAGCCGAAGGGCTGAGTCCATGTATAGCACTGGATGGATATAAATCACATCAAAGCAACCTTGGAGTTGTTGTCTTAAGAACAACTAGCCCCCTTCCCCATAAAAAAAAATATTGTAAAGAATCCTGTAAAACAAAGCTTCAAATCATCCATCATGTCACTATAAAAACAAAACTTTTTTTTACTTTTTTTTTTGCCCCCTTCACCAACCCCACTTTTCCTTCAACAACTTTTTTATTTCCAACGACTATATAATATACTATTGACATTTTTATGAGGAATAAATTAAATTTTCAAAATAAAATATAGCCTATGTTACTCGCTGATAATGTAGCTTTATATTGGTGAAAGAATTTTTAAAATCGGTCCAGTAGTTTATGAGTTTATCCATTACAAACAAAAAAAAAAAAACTTTCCTCTTTATAATATTAGTATATATAAAATACCCATATCGAGATCCCAATTAACTTAATGCATGTCCTACTGTAAAAGGCCTATTTTATCCACATAATGTAGAGTAACATAACCTAGTTTGTGATCAGGATTGCCCTTACATAGAAACTCTAGCATAATAGAGCTAAGGAATTTGGATCATTTGGAAACCAATTGGTCACGAAATTAAAACATGATCTGTTGATGCTGACTAGGTTTCAAGAACTTTCAATAAAATTTTTACTGGAACTAAAAAAATAAAATGTTAAAAGATGCTAAGATGCTTTGGTGTTGGCAAGACGCAAACTACACAAAAGAAGGAGCCTTCATACATTAAATAAATGACATAGGTACTGAACTACTAAATAGGCCTAGCCTTATTGGAATCATTTGAAACATGATCGGCTGTCAGGTAGGCCTACATGTGGTAGCTCTGACTAAACATAATTATTGTAACAGTTCTCTCTTTGACAAATCTTTATGTTAATTTAAAGTCACATCAATGTTAAGCATAGTGAAAGCTTCCATTTAGACAATTTAACAAAACTCGAAAACCTTTAAGTTGGTACAATGTCCTTACAGTAGGGCAGAAATGAAGGTTAAGTTGATTATGATTCTGCTATCAATCCACAAAGTTGGATTTCGGTTAAAGCCAGGACCTACCTTATTATGACAATCAAAAATGTTAGGTCTACAATAGATTATCTTAGCAGGTCCTATAAAACATTGTGTTAACTTACTGAAGATCACAAAATATTTAATATACCCTCCAACTTTAACATTTTTGGATATTTAAATTGATGAAGTTAACAAGCTGGCACCCAACTAGTCTTAGTTTAATAAACCAGAGAAAATTTTACTGACTAGATTTCTCACGTGGGTACCGTATTAATTATTTGGAGGGATGTTAAGACAGAGATTCTTATGATTTTGAAAACAGAATAAATTATATTCTAAATATATTGGATAGAAATGTAATTTACAACAGTAGGCTCAGTATTAACAAGCAATAATTTGGCCAATAGGTGTGTAATTGAACTATATTTTATTTGTCAATAATATTGTTGAGAATTATACTAAACCAAAATGTATACTGTAAAAATGTATAATTATAGGAGTGTGCTGCTTAAGCATCGCATTAGTTTTTTTAGGTGTTTACACAACAATGTCGGAAGTAACACACATATGCATCGTTTCTCTCAAATTGAAATGTATTTTCAAACCGTGCTAAATCTACCCGAAATGTACTTGTTTTCAAATTGTGGGAGTATAATGATAAGAATGAGAAAAGTGGCTATTGTAGGTTACCAGCAGACAACATTTAAATCAATAGTTTTCTTAGTAAGATGTCATAAGTTTTCCTAGTGGAATCAGCATACCGTTATACAAACGACGCAATATTATCAATACTATGAATAATGTATTTAATACTAACCTGCAACAGATGATGGTATTCCATTGGCCTGAAGAATCGTTAATGCAAGAGCAAAAATTGACAAAATTTGTAAGTTATTCATCACTACAAACTGTATTTTAATTAGAACAGAAAGAAGTAACAACAGTAAATGACAAGTGGCTTCTGCTAGTTGAGCGAAATATCCCCTCTATACAATTTCAGATTTTCACCATAGAACCCGGAAACGTGTCAATACGTTAGTCAAGTCCTCTGTCAGCGATAACTGTAACTTACTAACAAAGCTTAGCACTAGAATGCAGCACTATTGAAAGTACCATATAATTATTTTTTAATAGATGAAATATCCTCTTGATTGTATTATGACATTCATTTATTTGTAGAAAGTTAATTGTCACACATATTTTTTTTAAAAAAATCAAGTTTTCTTTTCCAAAATTATCTTAAAAAAAGGAAACATTAGTGATAACTTATATATGAATAGTACAGCCAAGCAACCTCATTTCTGATTAACTTATTTATATTAGAATAGACCTATTTTATACACAAACACACTATAAATTATGAAGGGAAAAATAGCCAGAACTTACCAACCTCCAGCCATGGTATGAATTTAAAACTAATTTATAAAAATACTATAAAACAGCATTTAGAAATTTGGTTGCACATAAAATGAACAATCATTTACATTAAATGCAATACTTCTAATTAGGTTTTGTCAACTTTTCTAAATCTAGCTTACAAAATATGTATGTTAAAAAAGTATAGTTGATTCAGTTATAACAAACTCTATCGGTACGCTAAGCTTGAAATGTTTTAAGCATAGGTGTGAATTCCAGATTAATGCAATGAGTGTTATTTTAAAATGTTGATTTATTTTCTATGGTTCCACCTCCTTAATTCAAACAAATACAGATGCATTTTATTAAATATTATTTTATTCCAATAACTCATTTTGTAGTTAAGATATAAATAATAATATTAAAGTATAAATAAGGAAAATAATACAGTCGAGAAATGCATGATATTGCTCGGTCAGTAAGTTGTTGGCAACTCGCTTGTTTTAAAGGAATGTAAACTCAAAAATAAAAACCATAATTTTACCTCTTGCAATCTACGGGTGTGAAACGTGGTCTTTTACCTTATAATGGAAAAAAAATAATTTAGGATGTTCGAAAACAAAGTGCTTAGGGAGGGATCTATTGGGTCCAAAAAAGGGACGAGGTTAGAGGATAATGGGTGATGGAGACAGTTAAATACCCTTTACTCCCTCATAAAAAGACATTGTTATATGAAAAGATAACATTAAAATGGATCTAAAATACATAGGTGTAATGAGCTGGGCTAGATAAAATTAGCTCAAGATAGATATAGGTGGTGCACTTTTGTAAGTGTAGCAATGAGCTTCGAGTTCCTATTTTCATAGAATAAGTAGTACTGTGAATAACGAGCAGGGGAAAATGTGATGTACTTATATTATTATCGAAACTAGTACATTTTATTCCATCATAATGTGCATGGCCCGTGTGGCACGGGTTAGAATCCTGGCATTATCTTGCCATAAGATGGTTTTCTTTTCTTCCTTCAAACTAACTTCGGTCAGCTTCATTTTATAATTATTTTACTAAAAGGGTTTGTAAATGGGTTGCACTCTTTACTTAGGCTTGGGAGGTTAAGATTCAACATTATCAGAGAATTACCAATTTGTATTCTTTACCGTTTTAATTAATTTTTCGCCCTGCTTACAAGCAACTGATGGTGTATTTATTTCAAGTTCCCCTCTTTATTCATTAATTTGAGCAAATTACAGGTATTTAAACACATACCAGTAAAAAAAGAGTTTATCCTAACAGTTTGTTTCAATAGATAACTCTATGAGTACGCAGGAACAAATCAGGTGTGGATTTCCTCAAAGAACAGTTCTGGGCCATATTGTATTCCTAATTTACGTAAATAATATCGTCAAGGTAGACTTCAAAGGCCATTTTCAATTATATGCTGACGACACATGTTTAGTGTATGTTGAAAAACCACTGCTAAATACTAAACAAATGATATAATCTGACCTGGTATTACTAGATGACTGTCTTTAAATTAATCGACTAGCACTTAACTTAAATAAAGGCAATTTTGTGGTTTTTAGTAAGCCTAATAGTAATCATGACAACATTGTTAAAATAGACTTTCAAGGGAAGTGATTGAAACAAGTAAAGGTGGTAAAATACTTAGGTTTGTTGATAAACTCCTCACTTAGCTTGAAACCGCATATACAGTTCATAATAAATAAAATATCTCCTGTAGTAGGGATTATTAAAAGAGTGTCCTATAAATGTCCCCCTAATGTTCTTAGACCACTTTACTTCTCTCTAATCCACTCCCATATCAGCTACCTTAATGTTATTTGGGTCTGTACTTATTAAATCATCATCTATCACATATTTCTACAGAATAGATCAATCAAAACTTATACAGACTCCCCTACCTCACACCTACTAATGATGTGTACAGTATCACTAACATTCTGCCCTTAAGGTGGGGTGCTAGTGAGCACGAGTTTAGTGCATTAATGTTACAGTTTTTATTGCATAAACATTTTTTGAACCAAATAAATCAAATATTTCTTCTATAGAAACATAGAATTTAGTTTTCTGCACATGCTAATCTCAATAGTTCTTGAATATCTGCCATAAGCATAGTGGCATTTGGGGATAAACTTTTTAAATGAAGATAAAATGTCACAACATTCCGGAACACCCTTGACAGATATTCAAGAACAGATGTTGAGATTAGCATGTGTATAAAACTAAACTCTATGTTTCTATAAATGAAATATTTGATTTATTTGTGCCAAAAAATGTTTATGCTATTAAAACTCTAAAATACTCCCCCAAGCTCACTTTCACTAGCACCTCACCTTAATGAAAGAAACTGACTTTGCAATAATATTTTCCAAAATAATTAATGGTACAACCTTAAGTTCAATCATAAATAAATACATTTAAATTAATAAATATAAAAACCATAAACCTGGTCACTATAGAGCATAGCAACCTCAGCATTGCTCGTTTTAATACAGTAAATAATGGACTAAGCTCCATTCATTGTAAGGGCACATGATATATCAATAAAATTCCCAGTGGCTATAAAATCTCGAGATTATATAAGCTAAAAAAAAGAGCTTAAACCATGACGATTGGTATAGGAATTTTGTATTGTTTGGTTTTTTCCTATTCATAATGAGAAACAAAAATTTTAAGACTGAGTATAGCACAGTACATAGCAGTCAGTATGCCACCAAATAGTAACGAAGGAATGTGTACAGAGTGGCACGTGGCAGTGTGAGTGGGTGTAGAGTATGTGGTGGAAGGGGGAGAGAAAGGCAGCTTGAGTAGCGGGAGACAATACAGTTAATAGCTAAAATTCTCGGAATTTATTAACTTAGATAATTTATTTATTTTATTTGACATTGTTATAACTTACTATATTTTTAAAAAACCTATGGTGGCTCAATCGTGCCACTAGTGGCACGCGTGCCCCGATTTGGCTACCTATGGTTTAAGAGGCCACTCTCCAAATATACCCAACTGCCGAAGACGGGGAAATGTGGGTTCTAAACCCGGTCAGGTTTTCTAAGTGGTGTTTTCCCTAAATGGTTTTCTAATCTTCTTCCACTCAAATGCGGGTATACATACTTCCTCTAAATCTAAATCTATCTACTCATACATAGGCCATCAACGTAATGAGTTCATAAGCATATAACCCAGAAAGGCAGTAAAACGTGGCGACAAAAAAAAAATCAAATGATAAAGTTCTAATTTTAAAAATCAAGTACACTTACCTGGCATTGTATTAAATTCTTGAACGATGTTAGTGGCCTTCATTACTGTTGGATAAGACTTATAGCTTTGGAGATCATGATCGGGAATGACGCGAAACTTTCACTTTATCAAAATAATCGAACAAAGATTTCCTCTTAGCCATTTTGCGATAGTTCGCAATAGAAGTATACCGATGAATTTCAATTGTACAATTATTATTAGTCCATCAGCGATTTTTTTTTAATTCAAACTTTGTAATACAAGTCACAACAAACTTATTCTCACAGTTATAACAAAAACTACTTTACAACGACGAAATTATACCTTTATAAACAATTTATTTAAGAAAAACACTAGCACCACATGCACTTGCTTACACAGGGAGGGAAGAATATATTTCGGGGGGGGGGGGGGGGGGCAAGTTTCCTCCAGGTGGGCAATGCCCCCTCTAGCCCCCACACCCTGGTTCCGCCACCAATGATATAGCTCAATTAGGTTTTGTATGGGTAATACTGATTGCTTTGTTTATTTTGTGCAATACATCATTTTCCCAAGATTGTTTATCTACCTCAACTTGTCTGTTAGTTTCTTATTATTTTAGTGACTCTTCGTTTGTAAGTTGTTCTTTCGCTGTCTTGATCCTAGTCTATGATTCTAGTCACTACATGATAAGTGACGATACTGTCTCTTACCATCCTGCACGAATGATATTTCACAGCATAATTCCCCTAAATCACTAATTATCGTTTCACTTCCATCGCCTTTTTCTCTCTTTTCCACGCACCTCTTACCACCCCCGACCCGCCCTCCACACAATGTACTTTATTATTTGTGTTTTGTACTTATGATTTGTTAATTAACTGAACCTGTTTTTGTAACTTTAATGTAACTAGCTAACTACTTATTTTAAAGACAAAATAAACACTATAAAAAAATCGAATATTCTTGCACGCAAGTACGAAATCACTTTACCTTATCGCCATTTTCGCCATAGTTTAACTCGCGCATGTACAGAAACGAGTATTTCAAAGGCCCGTAGAGTTGGAATCGCTAGTAAATTTATTTTTTAGGAATAACTCTGTTGTATATATAAGGGTACTTGTTTGTTAAAAGGTAACCTAAAATTGAATGTTCAGGAAAACTTGACACGCATAATTATCTGCATAAATAGTATTCTTTAATAATGGAAGAGCCGGATAGTAGTATTTCCCGTGCGAGTGCGGAAAAATGTGAGGAAACTTCAGAAAATACAAAGAGCAAAGAAGAGAATGAAAATAATGTGGGATCACTTAAACAAAATATTGCAGTTCCAGTATTTAAAAAACCCATCCTTGTTGGTCCTCGACGAGGTAAGATTGCTGGTCATGTTAAACATAACTTTATAGTCAAACAAGAGCGTGAAAATAAATTGAAAGAAGACACTACAAGTGAAGTATTTTTGAAACCTCTAATTGACTCTCCAAAATGTGTTGTAGATGATATTCCTAAAAAGGACACAGATTCAGAAAACTCAAAGTGTTCAGAAGATGAAAAATCTAATATCCTGTCACCATCAGAACACCTAAAAGAAAAACATTTACCACTTCCATACAAAGAGCCCAAATGGAGCGGGCTGCCTACCATTCCTTACAGCATTGAGATTTTAAAGTCTGGTAAAATAATAGACAATATAAATTTAGACTTGAAGCCATTTTATGTGTTTGGTAGATTGCTAACTTGTGACATCCACCTTGCTCATCCAACCATATCTAGATACCATGCAATATTACAGTATAGGAAAGATGCTACGCCCGAAGATGCTCCTGGATTTTATATTTATGATCTTGGCAGCACTCACGGAACATTTTTAAACAAGTATCGCATCAAGCCTAATATATATGTTAGATTACAGGTAAGATACTTTTTTACTATAATAAAATATAAACATTTCCACTCAATGTTAGTGAATAATTGTAGCATTGTCAACCTCTGTGGTCTCGGGGGTAAAGTTCTCGCCTCAGGACCCGATGTTCATGGGTTCATACCCAACCAGGGTCGACAGATTTTTCTTGGGCAGTAAAAATCCGCAGCACAACTTCCTTCAGAGAGGGAATAAAGTCATCGCATCGGTCCCATGTCAATTGTGGCAATGTAAAAGAACCCTGGAAGGTACTGTATGTAAAAATAGCTTTCTCGACAAAACTGGTAGGCCTATTCGTTTTTGCTCATAAAAATCCAGCTGATATAATAAAAGGTCAGTTCAGAAGGTGCACATTCAAATAAGGCTTACCTCAACAACAAAAAATTGGGGTATTACACATTGAAAAGTATTTTGGTTTCTCAAACTTGGAAAAATTAAACTAGGTCTCTATCTTATTTAAATATAGGCCTATTTGAAAACATTTCTCCTGGACACATGAATTGAAACCAGGACCCTTGGCTAAGCTGGCCAAAACACTACCAACAAGTTCTCCAGGATTCATCCTGTACTCAGGGTAGTTCAAAACTCTTTTCGAATTCAATTCCCACGTCTAGATTTTAAAAATAGATATTTAAATGCATTTATATAAACAGTTATCATCCATTACAAAATATAATTTCCACTAGGCCTAATTAAATTATATTTATTTTAGTAAGTAATCCTGGCTACAAATCCACAAGTCCCGAGTTCAATTCCTGGCGCTTCAGATTTTATGTTAAACAGTGGGCCAGAAACAAGGTCAAACTCAGTCATGTGAAGAACAAATGAGGCGCTACCTGAACAAAGAAAAATTGCGGCTCCAATCTAGAAAACTGAGATTAATGGCCGGAAGTTTTGTTGTGCTAACCACATGTTACCCTCTATCATGAAAGTTGGCACTATATTCGCCAACAGACGATGGCTGTTTGGTCAATTTGGCTCAATTATGGGCTAACGCCATTAAGTTTTTGATTTAATTAATTTTAATTATCCATCTCTAACTTATCATCAGAGATCCATAGGTTGTATCTAATTCGAACAAGCCATGGGAATTAAACCAGTTATCAACTTTAGGTAGTAGTCCTACCAAACTTACTAGAAAACATTCAATTTTCAAACTGTCTTTTAGGTCGGTCATGTCCTGAAACTTGGGGGCAGTACTCGTCTGTTAATTCTACAAGGCCCTGAAGATGACATGGAACCTGAGTCTGAACTTTCAGTGTCTCAGCTCGTGCTGAAAAGACAATTGCAACTACAAAGCAGACAACCCTCGAACGAAGAGCCAGCAGACGACAATGGGGTCGACTGGGGAATCGGTACTGAGTCATATTTAGTTTCTCACGTTTTGTCTTCGGTTTGTCTCTCTTATAAAACAAAATATATATGTTTTAGATATGGGCCAAATCCTATTATTTCTTGAAACCGAATCTTAAATTTTCTTTCAAATCTTTAAATTGCAAATTTGATTCATGAATATTTAAAAGTTTACACATAATCAAAATGTGCCTACATATAATCAAAACGTTTGATTTTGAAAAAGTTGTTAAATTCATGGTATCACTGACACACACTATTTGGTTGTTATACAGTATCTATTACACCATAAAAAAAACTTTGTATGAGTAAATTAATTAGATTAGTAATACAATTTTTGTTTTTATGATTTATTTATTTTACAAACTACTCATTTAAATATCAGGTGAGGCAATAAAGTTGAAACACCAAAATATCCTGTAAACTAAACATTTTAGAAAATATTGTTTTGAACCAAAGCTTTCTTGTTTTTGAAGGAGAAAGAAAACAGTAGGAGGACTACTAATTATTTTAGTTTTGGTGGACATCTTCAAAGTTTTTCAAGGTTAACTTTGTTTCTTTTAATTAAAACCTACAACTTTTTTTTAAAATCATTTAATTTTACACAGAAATACCCTTTGTCTTAAACTTCTTTTTATTTGACCTCAAGTTTTGAAGATACCAGTTAAAAGTTGTATTTTATATTTGTAAAATAAAATGCTGTTAAAATAATTGTAGGCTTTCATTTTTAAAAAACTGGCCTTGAAATAACCTTGAATATGTCCATCAATATAAAATAACTAGTGGTGTTCTTTTTCCTTCTCTAAGTCCGACACCTTAGCTCAGTCGGTATCGTTGTATATTGAGCTAAGTGTTTCAAGTTTGATTCCTGGCATGACATAAAAATTTGTCATTCGTGAAATGTGGATTTTTTCTTCCACAGTGATGAAATAACGGCCGGGGGCTGGATGTTGTGTCTAATCTAGATTTAAGACTGCTTATATGTCCTGTGCTGATATAATCAGAAAGTCCATGTTAAATACCTCAGATGAATTTAAAATGAAAAAAAAAACTCTGAAAAACAAAAAACTTTTGTTTGAGACAATTTTTTTTTTATTAATATTCTGGCATCTCAACTTAAATCTCTCAACCAGTATGATTACTGCTACCAATTGCTTAAAATTGTGATTTAAAGTCGAGGCCTTCATGACTGAATTAGAGTTATCGAGGATTCAAGTTTCACCATCTAATTTATTAATTGTGCCCCCAGCCATAACCAAAAGTATTATAAACCTTGTTCTTCTCTGAATGTTATTTTAGCAAGTGTACATAGCTAGTTGCAAAGAACCCAAGTTGTCTTGGCACCAATGTCTATCATCACACAGTATTAGATGTCCGGTTCACAATAGACTTGATTGCCTATGACGGATTCAAGGTTCAAACTTTGACTAGGTGCACTGGAGTTGTTTTCCCAAAAAAGGATTTAATCGAAGTGACCTCCCCCATCTTCTCTTTAGTGTTAATTTGGGTTCACTTCCTCTAAAACAAATTTTCCTCATCCCTCTACATTAGATTAAGTGTATAGTTACCACTGTGTTAAACATACCTTCTAAACTTATTTTAAAAACAAGCCATCTTGCTGCAACTGGTAGTGAACAGGCTTGCGAGTTCCCAAGTTCTTATGTACTTTTTTGAAATGTTTAATCTCCAGGCATGTTGCTATCGTCATCATCATCATCATCATCATCATGAACTGTTTCCAGCCTGTGGCCTAGTCAGTTTAGTAAAATGCTTCCTTCCTCTATCCTGCCACTATTGTTCCTCATTTAATTGCTTCCATTCCTTCCCTCTCGCTTGCACAGTTTCTTTTATCTGCTCCTCCCATCTCTTTCTTAGCTTCCCTTGCGGTCTTTTACCTACACGCTTCATTTCCATTTTCTTTGGCATCCTCTCTTCTTCCATCCTCATTATATGTCCAATGTCCATACCATCTCAGTCTTGCTTCGTCTACTATCTCATGTTCTCCCTGTACTCCCACTCTTTCCCGGATAACTTCATTCCTATGGCCTGAACTTAGTACTATATTATTGTCATAAAAAAAAGTATTATCAAATGATTTTTAATAATACTTCTCTAAGGGCCCGGTCTTATGACTACTAGGTAAATATCGCTATCAGGGGATTAAAGTTAGCGGCCAGATAAAGGTTATTATCCACTTTAATATTTTACATGTATTATGAATTTAATTAATCTGCCGGATATCTCTCTGAAGTATAAATATATTTATATGCAGAAAACGCAAGGTTGGTACTGTTTTTACTGGTGCACGCATTCGTATAAGCCATATTGCTATCCTACTACCTGGAAAGTGACTACAGCGCTCAACATTTGTTAAATAATGGAGGCTAAACGAGTGCGAGTAAACAATTGGCCTCACGTGGGCGCAGAAGCTAAGATGTCTTGCAAGTACTAATTTCAGTGTCTGCCAAAATGTGATCAATATTTGGGTCCAACATTTACAAAATTTTATTTATTGTACTCACATTTTGATAATTTGTTCTTATATAAATATAACTCTACAAATAGCTTGTCAGTTTGTATAAAAGTGTTAATAAATGTCCTATCTTTATATAGTTAGAGCTGGTTCTCTGCTTACTAAACACGTGAACCAAGATTTTAATCTAAAAACAGATTCTGATAGGCGAAACCTCATGAAAAACAACGTGTCACTATGGCAACAACCATTTTAACTTCCAGATAAAAGTTATCAGGTACTTAAACCTCTCGATAAAAATGTGGTGGATAAATACATTTATCTGGCAGATAAATGCAATCTGGCAGTCATAAGAGACACTTTTAGCTTATCACCAAAAAATATTATCGCAATAATATTTATCCAGGATTCATAAGACAGGCCCTAATTACTTTATAATTGGTGTTTTAGTAACTTATTGAAAGAACAAAGTACATTAATAAAATTATGTTAATTGGTTTTAGTTTGTGGCAACAAGAGATATTGTAGTTTATGAAATAATAAATTAAAAAGTATTATGTTCACACTTGGCTTGTTATAACTGTCCGCCAAAATAAAAATAATTTTTATAATTTATAGAGAGAGGCCATAAAAAATATTAGTTCCAAAATAAAGGGTTTTTTATTTTGTAAACAGCGTAAGAACACAATTGCCTTGACGGCCTATATGACTTCATCAACCGCCCTTGTTTTGGCTGGTTTGCCATTTTTATTTCAGAAGATCATGCACACATGCCAGCTCTTGTTTGAAAAGTAGTTCTTAAGTGAACCGTAAACGCTGCTTCCACCAGAAAAGAAACATCAAAACGATTATTTTCATAAGTTTGTGTTACAATAGTATTAAACGGGCTAATAATTAAAATCAAATTGTTTGTGTGAATTTTCTGACTGCCAAAAGTAATAACAGGTCCTGCAGATTGTATGGTAACTTTTCCAATCTGTCAGAGACCACCTCTGCGACATTGGATACTCTATATGTGTTATCTGTGAGGTGAAACAAGCTCCTAAGACTAGAAACATAATACACTTGGCCATTACTTTTCTAGCAAATACTCACCCTTGTTGTACTGTCCACAGGGGAAGATGCAGATGAAGAAACTGATCTTAGTGAAAATCCATTCGCATCCACCAATAACGAAGAACTATTTATAGATGATCCTAAGAAATCTTTAAGGGGTTGGTTCGAAAGAGAGGGGTACGATTTGGAATACAATGTCGAGGAGAAAGGATTTGGCCAGTTTGTCTGCAGAATAGAGTAAGTTTCACAAGAATTTCTCATATTAAGCTGTCTCTGTACTTAATTCCTGCCCTAAAAAATCAGAAGTGTGAGACACTATAGTGAAGAACTACCCTGAGTATCGGACAAATCCTAGACGGGTCAGAGGTAGAGCGTTGGTACACAAAGTCAAAGATCCAAGTTCGATCCACATGTCCAGCTGTCATTTTTCAAATAATTTAATTTAAAGTGTCACTTTTGCAATAGACTGGGCTGCAATGACGGGGAGTTCAGGGGCTTGAAACCCGTCAGGTGTACTGAGGTGTTTTTTTTCCAAGTGATTTCTCACATTCCCCTCCACATAAATATGGGTACACTTCTTTTGATTCAAACTTCCGCATTCCTAACATGAAAGCGTAATTTGTACGTGGTGAATAACCCAAACTGGTAGTAAGATGTGGTGCTAAAAAAAATCAATTGGAAGATTAATTTGTTTTTATGTAAAGTTGTGCCATTGTTTGAAGAGATTTTTTTTATGGCCTGTCATGTTTGTAACCTTGTAGAATCCCCATAGATGCAGCACCAAGTGGCACAATGACTGCTGAAGTTATTCATAAAGGCAAGAAGAAGGAAGCGGTTGTCCAGTGCGCCTTGGAAGCTTGTCGGATATTGGACAGATACGGGCTCTTACGACAAGCCACTCATGGTACAATTTGCACAGTTTCAAATCACACCATTCACTCTCAAGGTTGGCTGGTAAGTGATGACGCTTGGAGGGAGAGATGTCTGGTGCGGAGTGGGGGGGCACATGCCGCTTGAGGGGAAGGGCACATGCATGTGCACGGGCGACTTGTAAATAACCAGCACATGATGTTGGTGACGGGAAGGACTGAGTAGTACTGGGCTGCTTGCTTCCCCCACCCCCACAACTGAAAAGTGACTAAAAACCTGTTTGGCCGATCAAGTTCAAGCTTCACCACATGCCGGCCGGCCTCTAGTCATTACCTAAATTATGAAAGCATTTCTGTTCTTAAAAATGGTGCATATATAAGCAGAATCCTTTAGACATTTATAATAGATGTTGAGGAGTAGTGAATTCATCCTCTTTATTTGAAATATTAAAATATGTTATTCTCTATTTGCCATTATTTGTTTTGAAATAGTATTTGCTACAAATCCCCTTCCCTCCTGATACTTGTCTCCAAGCCCACTATTTGATGTATTTATATATCACTTTGTTATCCCTGTTGTTTGGCTTCGGGGGTAACTTGTTTAGTTCTAGCAAAAGTCCAGTCTCTGGGCAACATTGATGGTCAGACACAGGTCTTGCGGGTCTTGGCAGAGAAGCGAGATGGGGGAGAAAACATAGGCAGGCTGGGGGGTGGCTATGGTGTGCAGATGGTAGCCCTCAGGACTCAAGGGGGAAATAGGAGTAGGTGGGGGTCGAGTGGTTGGTGAGGAGGGGGGTGGGGGGGGGAAGATGAGAAGAAGGAGAGAACTTAGGGGTCGTTTGGGGGTCCTAGCGTTGAGGTTCAGGCAGTAGAAGATGGGCCCTCTGGTGGAGTACTGCTTGATCGCTGCATTTCGCTTCTTGGTGCTTGAGAGCGCGGCTGTAGCCCATCTCGTGAGATCGCCAGGATAAACACAGGGTCGGACGAAAAGGACAAGTCACGTCACGGTGGGATGAGAAAAGGTTCTGGTCACGTGAGTTGCAATGGGACAGGTGAAGGTCCCGGCAATGTGAATTGCAGTGGGATGAGAGGAGCTGGAGAGAGGATTAATAGAAAATTTTTTGCTTTTTGACCTTAAAACCATAAATTCACTTTTTTTGGAACATGTTTTGGTAGCCACTGAGTTCTGAGCAAGGAATCACTGTGTTTTATACCCTCCAATGCTGCCTGGCCTTGTCCAATAGGAGAGAAGGGATTCTTCCTATTGGCTTGTGAGAACAGGAGAGACAGTGGCCACCAAGCTGGCCAATAGAATAGAGAGGAGTGTTCTCATTGGCGTGACATAAAGAGTTAAGCGGTACAGACAGTATAGATGGTGGTTAGCGCGGTTTGTGCAAATGTGGTAGAAAAGACGCAAGGGCCGAACATTGAGGCACAACAACTTAAAACTAGATTTCATTACTTACCAGTGTTTTCACACATTTGTAAGTGTTAAGCCAACTAGGAGCTACCCGCTTAAGTGGCCTACATGTTTAAGGTGTCACGCTTGTGTTAGACTAGCCTGCTGATGACAGGTAGATTGGAGTTTGAATCTCTGTTGGGTCTACTAAAGGTGGTTTTCCCTGAATGGTTTTCCACTCTCCTTCCTCAGAAATGGCAGTAGATTACCTCTAAAATGCTTCCTTCCTCATCACTACACCATTATAATAACTATCATATATGTGAATAGTAAGACGCATTGATAATTTAAAAAAAAATGTTATAAAACAACTTTAAGGCGATATTACACATTGCCATTAGGATTCAAGAATACAAATTGAAAAACTCCATTATGCTGGCCATTCACAACCAACCTATTTTAGTAAGTTTAGATTATATTGTCAAGATAAGCTAATGGTTTTTCACTAAGGCTATCTGATAGAATGTCGGACTTTCTTCCTTCGTGAATTTGTGCTAGGACTCAACCATTTTATCGTAATTTGTGTAGAAAGCAGGCGACGCAAAGCGAAAAACTGGGAAGAAGATGATTTTTACGACAGCGACGAGGATACATACTTCGACCGAACTGGCAATGTGGAAAATAAGCGTCAACGCAGAATGAAAGCTGCTGGAAAGGTCACTTCTGAGACAGAAACATATGACACTTTGGTGAGTGAAGCTTACCTTTATTTTATTGTTTCATTATAAGACTAAAATACATTTTTAGTTAAATTTAAAACTTATTAATGTAGAGCAGAATATGCTTAGTATACAAATTTTAACTTAACAATGTAGAAAGCTTGATTTGTTCTAAAGTAAATATCTCGAAAACAATATATTCCATTTAAAAACTATGTATTTCTATGGGTGTGTGAAGCTTCTAAAACTTTGCTTCGTAAAATATTTCTGGCTTCCATGGTTATGATGCTTCACTAATAAAAATACTGACAGCTAAAATACTCAATCTTGGTCCAATTATTGCCATTCTAAATTATTATGTACAAAGTTAAAATGAAAAAATCTGAAATAATTTTTCATTTATTTGAGGTATTTAACATGCACTTTCTGAACCAACTGATTATATCGGTACACAACTTAAAAATTAACTTATACAGATGCTACACCCAGCCCCTGGCCATAAATTCATCAATGTGATAGGGGAAAGCACCATTTCATCAATGATACATTTTTCGGCTATGTCGGGAACCAAATCCTGAACTCTTAGCCCAGTAATCAAATATAATGTTGTGAATAGCTTGATTTATCAGAGTAGAATAAAATATTACAAACAATGGGACAATAAAACATTTCCTAAATAATTTTACTGCATAAAATTATAAAATAACCATATTATAATATTTTTTTCAAGCTTTAACTAATTGGCAAAACATATTAGTTTCAAAAATATTTTATATATTTCATTCAGGTTTGCTTTGAATTCTATGACAGGCCTAGCAAGCCGTTAGTGGAAAATGTATAGCTTGAATAAAAAACTGACTCAGGCCACAGGCTGGAAACAGTAATGGATGTAAAGTAAAATTTACTTTGAATTTAAAAAATGGACTTCGCACAGTCCTAGTTTTTTGTAAGTGTATAGAAAAAAATTGGCAGCTTGGGATAACCTGTTAAAAATTTTCATTTTTAGACTAAGAAGCGTGACGTGGTATTAGCAGAAATAAAAACAGTTGAAAGTAAGCTGACTGCCCTAAAGAAACCTGCTAAGCTTCAAGCAGAAAATATTGATGATGATGATGATGATGATGAGTCAGATCCACTTGACAAATACATCAACGACATCTCTTCTGGTATTCAAGATGAGAAAAAGTTAAAGGTGATTATTGTACACTTGGCTCTTTTCTAACTGGAGCCCTGTGAGGATGTCCAAATTACCATCCACAGGACCTCAATTGATAGCCGCATCACTGGGTATTGTAATATTTCATAACAACCTTAACCACACCACTATTTGTAACAATCACAATTTGACATTTTATTTTTTTAATATGGATTTGATTTTGTTCTACTAAACTATCTTAATTTCTTGTAGTAGAACTCTTGAATTAAAATAACATAACTTTGTTTATAAATGGTGTGGTTTTGGAACAAAGGATTCCTTTCTTCTTGATTTTATGTTTCTATTAATTCCAATGGAGCAGGCTATTTTTTTTACAGGTAAGGGAGCATACATTATTGCATGGTCAGCTAAAAGTCATATAGCATGATGTGATGATATAAGTTCCTATTGGTTGTAAATAATCATTAGATTCTGAAGAGGAAGGTGGAGATGAACGTTCCTTTACCACGTTTTTCAAGTCAAACACAATCGGAGAGTAGTGTGTGGATCATGGTAATATAATGTAAAAATAACTAGGATCTATTTTTCTTAATTCATCTAAATAAACAATATGCTATGGCATTTTAAATTTAATTTATGTGAATTTTCATTTAATTTAATATAATTTATCAATTTAAAGTGTGAACAAAATGTTTTGTCTGAGTTAGCTAAGGTATAAAAACGAATCACATAATATTAAAATATAACATCATGCCAATAGTAACATTTCATTTCACATATTGGTAACGATTGTGATTGCAAATAGTCATAGTACAAAAAGGGCTGGCCATTTTTTTATGTATCAAGATTCTTCCCTCTGCTGCGCAACAGATTTTAACAGTTAATTCACACATTTGTTGAAAATAAAGAGCAGAATATGCTCTAGGGACGCAACAATTCACACACTGTATATAATCTTGTCCACTCCTTTCACGCTGTCCATGGCCTGCCTAATGTAAATATGACAACCATAAGTATTGAAATGTTTTGGTTTAAATAATAATTAGGTTGTACCCATAACAATACCAAAGCCTATCAAAAGATATCAATATATTAAAAAATTGGCTTCTATTTCTGATTGTAACCGCCCACAAACTCAATTTCAGGTGCAGTTGGAAGGTTTGAAGACCGAAGAACAGAGATTATACACCTTGATTAAAATTGCCACACCTGCAAGCTTCCCCGATCAGTCGTTACAGAAACAAGACAGGTCGAGTAAGGTTTAAAGAATGTGCGACCAGCCTCAATTAAAGGTAAGCAAATGTTTATTTCTGAATGTCCAAATTCAATTTTTAAAACTAAAGAAAAAGGAAAAATAAACTACTAAGAATAAATTTGATGAAGAAAGCCCACCTAGGGAAAGAGGAAAAAATGTGGGAAGAATCCAATGCACAAAGGTGAAGACATCTTCTTCCTTTCTTCCGTCTTCTATAGTAGAAGTAGTTACACACACATTTTAACACAAATATAATTATATTTCGGCATTGTTGCCTTTATCACATTTTAACACAAATATATTGTTGTTCTTTTAGCCAGTCTGAATATTTCATATTGAAGCTGATAGATGAAGCTACTAGTTCAATGATATACCATGAGCATGAATAAAGTAATAAATGAGTTACAAAAATATTTGTTGGATAAGAATATACGAACATAAAAATGGCTGCCAGGCCTACACAGATAACTGTGCTATACATGCGCCAGGGAATGGGTTAATATTGATTTTCATCATTTGATGTGTCCTTGAATAATATCCTGAAAGAGCAGTAAAATATTGTCCACAATTATAATTCCAAAATTTGTATAAAGGAACTATGAGAATGAATTTAAAAATGATGTTATTCATTCTTGTGTGAGAGTGTATTAAATGTAGTGAAATGCCAGTTCTTTTCTTTGAGGTAGGTGGTGAAAGCTTCAATCATTCATTTACTGCATACGCTATGAATAATATAATATTATGTTTCAGGCCTGCAGTTTTAGAGTGAAATACAACAGGAACAATTTCTTGCCTGAATCCTCATATAATTCAAGAGATTTGTTTACAGTTCTTTAGAGAAAACCTCTTTGTCACTATTAGAGATACTTTTTTTTTTATGAATTATAAAAAGTCACAATAAAGTGGTATAGAAACACATTAAAACAACAAATGAAATATTATTTTGAAAATATTGATTTGACCATTTGGTTGCATTGCACTTGAATTAGGTCTGTTATATGCCTCCAAATTTTGAATCTAAAAGTCATACTTTTGAATAATTACATTGTTTTTAAATATAGAAACTAGCATGTATCTGTTATTTAAATGTGATCAATAATTTTGTCATAGCAGTACAGTTAAGTCGTGTGACCTTATTTCCATTTTTATTTTAATGGAGCAACTTGACCATTGTATGGGATTACATTCAATTAGATGGATTTGTATGTTTCAAATTGAATTTTAACCCTTTCCTTGTATAAAGATATGTGCCCCGCGATTGGGCACCAATTATTGTGATACCGGATTTTATTGATAATGATGCAGATGTGGACCCGTGTATGCCTTACTGTTGAGCAGTAATTATAACCGATACCGGTTTTATGATGATGAGATGCGTGCATGTCTAATACACACTTATCAAACAACTTTGACGATCTGATTTTACGTTTTTTGTAGGATTACTGATTGGCTGATTGTTGAAATTAGTAGAGATTTAACATTGTACACAATTTATTATGTTTATTCCACTTTCACTATTATAAAATTGACATTAAAATTATATGAAGTTTTTATTCATTTATGAACTGACACAGCCAGATTTAGTGCAGTTCAAAATTATGTTTTCTGTGATATTACAATGTTCTGTGTGGATTTATACGCACAAGCTGCTTATATGTGACCTACCCCTTGTCACGAGTGTTAAAACTAACTAATAGAAGAACTCCTGGCAACCTGATGTTGTGAAGACTAGCTTCATATTGGGTAAAGGGGTCCAGAATGTCACCTGATTTTCAAATAACTTACAACAGAGGGAGTTTTTTTAAATAATGTTTTAAAACGTAGTGTATTGAAATTACTTCTGAAAATGTCGTGATTTCTTTGGATGAAGTATTAAAAGGAAACTTTACATACAGTTTTTTAAATAAAAATACACTTGATCCATGACTTTTTGAATATATGAGAAAAGTTCAAAACCGTATCATTACACTTGGTGCAGGCATTGAACAAGTCTTTGTTTGCCCAAACGTTCTATTGTAATAAGTTATTGTAATGCCATCTATCAATGAGTCACTGTACTTTTAGCCAATCTGAATACTTCATATTGAAGCTGATAGATGGTGCTACCAGTTCAATGATATACTATGATCATTGTTTCCTTTTTTAGAAAGTTGCATCGCGTGTTTCACACACCCTCCTGGGTGAGTTCGATAGACTGAAACCTAGGTCCAGGGATTGGGTGGTAACGATCCACTTTTACCTCCATGTCCAATGGCAGCAATGTAAAGTGTGAACTGTTTCTTTCCATTGAAAAGCTATATTTTGTCTGTTCGTTTTATGTTTCTAGCCACTTTTCCTGTACCTTCTTCCAAATTAATTCATAAAGTAATAAATAAGAAAATAAACGAGTAGCAAAAATATTTGTCGTGTAAGAGTAGGTGAGAAAAAAAAAATGGCTGTGGACCCAAAAGGAAAGTATGATGTATGATTAAGTATATTATTTTAGATTGAAATTTTTGTATCCACTAAACCTTAAGTTAACCTTATTTGGACACTAACACAAACACAACAATACAAAAAACACTGCCTGCACAGGCTGTGTGTAAATATACAGTTGGACTGACCTTTGTTCTACAGAATGAATCTACGAATTTTAGAAAACAGGGAATTGGGTTTTTAAGTTAATGAGAAAGAATGGAATCACATTTAATAGTTTACTTCATGGTTCTCGTTTATTGTTAGAGATGGGAAAACCTAAAGGATATTTGAAATTTGAGAAAATATCAGATTCGAGACTCAAATCCTATATATATATATATTTCCTTGTTTCTCTTTTATCCAAAGTCCAGGTTCCGGCTGCATACTTTACTATGCAAACAATATTAAAACATATCAAACAGCCTCTCACTGCTTTACTGAGTAGCACCCTTAGGTGGCATTTTAACTAATAGAATTAGTTGTATAATGCTTTAACCAGAAAAAGTATAGCAGCATGGATTCATGGCTTTATGCAGTTCTTCACATGATGGCAGCAAATTAGTCATTGGATTAATATTTTTCAATTTTGTTAACATTTTTTCAGTAAATCTCCTGATTCTACTATTTTTATAAAACTAAAAACCAATCCACAAAGTGGTTCAAGATGTATTTACTTCTTGAGTTAGCCATATCCACCAGTATGAGGTTTTTTTTTAAACCCCTCCAGGTTGAGGTTATACCAGAGATGGTTATTAAATAATGATTTATTCATGACCCTGAACAGAGCTCAGTGGTAAAGCTAATAGAAAGTTCCAGGTTTAATTCCTAAATCCATATATCATTTTTCAATACTAAGGTTATATACATAAATTTAATTTTTAAATCTAATATTAAGTGGGTTTATTTTTCTATACCCTTTAAGGAAGTATTTATTGAACTTACCATTGCTAAGTAGTCATTCTTATACAAAATAGGTAATAAAAAGAAAATGTTTTAGTCATCCTGTTTCATTGTGAGCATATATTTTTAGTCATCAACTGTTTACCGCCTGTGGCCGGGGTCAGTTTAGTAAAATGCACCCAACTTCCTTTGTGTCTCCACTATTCTCCTCTCACTTGCACACTTGCTGTTATCTGCTCCACCCAAGCTAATGTGATGTGATTAAATCCTAACTAAGCCTAAACTGTAAATATTGTAAAATAGGTATTTTATTTATTTTGTATTTCATTGAAACAATATCTTTACAATGCTACAAAATTTTCAAAAAGGTACTCAGCAAAACTTTGGCAGATTGTTGCGAATTTGAATGTCTGAATATTGTTTTCATTGAAATTAGTTGTGATATGGCAAGAAAAACTTAAATTTTATATTTGACTTGTAGATTTAAAAAAAGTGGACTTCAAACATACCTACTGTATTGTTGTGCAACTCTTAATTAAAATTATGTTTATAAAGTTTTATCATATAATAATGACAAAGGCTATTTTACACAATAGGTTGATATATTGTCATATGATTTTAAATAGTCTACTTTGTTGTAAACAATTTAGGAATGAAAGTGTTATAAAATGTAAATGTCAATCACTCATCATGAATACTTGTGTTGTGATGTAAATAAGAAATAAACAACGTTCTTTAAAGATAAATAAAATGTTATTATTTAAAGTAAGTAATTATTTAACAGGTTTGATTTGTTTACAATCCACAGTTTGTATATATGTATTTACCCTGTGTTAAAAAAAATAACATATCACAATAATTTATTGTATAACAACAGGAAGTCTGTCAATTCATCCTTCAGATTTTTCTTTGTAGCTGACAATACCTTTCTCTATTAGATCGGGAATTTCCACTGCTAGCCATGGTCCGAGCTGGAATAAAATTAGTTCTGTTACACTAATGAAACTTTATTTTAAAAAAGCAGAGATATATTGTTACATGCGCCGAGGGATATTACCCAAAAGGAGCTGAGAGGAACTATGTCAGTTTTCATGGAGGCAGAGTGAAGAACCATTTGGGGGGCGGGGAAACACCTACTGTAAAAATGACTAGGTTGCACCCTGACCTCACCATCACTGCCTAAACCAGGTCAGTGAAATTGGAAGCAATCTTGGGTAGAGTAAAAGTTGGAGACGGTAAAAATTAACCGATTAAAAAAAACTCATAAAATTATAACTTTTTTTATTATTATTCATTAGGACCAATATTTGTATTATTGCATTTTACTGCAGTAAATTTGTTATTACTAATTAATATATACGTTAGAAATTCATGAAGGAGTTGGACAGAAGAAAAATAGCTGAGTCTGAGTCGAAAGCTTGGCATACAGACTCCACAGCCCTGGTCTAAACCCCAGTGGATGGTTATGTACCTACCGGTGTAGATCATGTATAATCTATTATAATAATAAAAGGAAGTGTTTTTTTTGTGTGTGATGCCCAGTCAAATCTACAGCACGCAAAGATCTGACATTTTTAACATCATAGGTGGACAGATAGGGGTCTGAATGCACCTCAAAGCTAGATTTTAAATTTTTAATTAAGCTATTTTAACAAATTGTTGGTGTGTTACAGGCAAACGCCGTGCAAGATTGCTAGTCGGTAATAAAACTAAAAGTGGGCATGTTCTGTAAAATATACTCACTCCTAATGCCATTGCATGTGCAATACCAAATCTGGGGACATTTCTGGCCCAAAGTGGTTTGAAATGGTCCGACAAGCATATTTTCCCACCTCGAAACATCTTTGCCGTTTTACCATCCAATTCTGGGAGAGCTATCTCAGGAGCAGTGGTTGGATATGTTACCGGTATCTAAAAAAAAAGTTTTAGTTTATTAATGCTGGTAAAAAACTTTAAATGCTCAAATCACATTTGGTTTAAAAACATTCAAATGTACAGTCTACTTACATCAAACTCAACGTCAAACTCATACTTGAGCAGGTTGTGAATGTACCAACATTTTCCAAACCATCTTGTTCCTTCTTTGTTGGATTCTAGTCTGAACCAGTCGTTGTCAGCACTTTTATTGTTCTGAACATACTGAAATTATTACAAACAATAGATTAAACATCAATAAATACACTTTAAACATGACGCATCACACTGTTTTCTGAAGAAGAAAAAACTAAGCAATGGAGACATAAGTTTTACTTGCCGATATGTTTCAAACAAATGTAACTCGTAAAGTGGCCAGTTATCTAAACATAAATAAACTGTATTAAATTTTTGCAGTTAGATTTCAGAGTGAAAAGAAAATATTAAATTTATGAACACCTGAGCACTTATGGGTATATGCAATCTAAATGTCAAAATTATTTATTCTGACACTCCAGTGACGTGGATAACTGGGGTTTGAATCCCATCCAACTATGAGGGTGATTTTTCCTGAATAGTTTCCCACCCCCCATCAACATAAATATGAGTACATTTCTTCTTAATTTCACCTTCCTCAATCCTACCCAATTATTTGTTTAGGCAAAGAACATGAACAGGTGGTGAGATGCAGTGAAATAAAATCGTGAATAAAAAATTAGAGGTGAATGTATGTTTAATCTCATTATAATAAAACTAGGTAATAAACTAGGGTACCTACTGTGTCCAGGATTATATTTTACAATGGAGGTAACTTATTTTAAGTTTCTATAATGCTGTTGAAGGTTTTGTTTTAGGAAGATCCTATTTTTTTAATGTATTTTTTGTAATGTTTATAAGAAATTTCAATATTGGTGGTATTGATAGGTATTACCTAATAACTTAAGTATTTTTCTTTAAAGCTTTGATATTTCAAATAAGTTCTAATTCCTGAAAAAATGTATGTCTTGTTTTTAATCAGCAGTCTAATGAATAAGACACAACGTATTATTTTATCCTACATAATCAATGTCAATTTATTGTTAAATTACTAAACCCATGACTACAGGTACCTTTAACCTAAAAAAAACATATGGTTGCAATAAATGTCAAATAAATCTATACCTGAATTAAGCCTTGATACTCTTCCTTTAATCTCTGTACCCATAAATCTTTATCGCGTGGGCCTGCTTTAGTTTTTAATAATGGTATACCACTTAAACTTTTCTTAGTGGAATCGTCAACCATTATTTAAACAAAAATAAATCTGAACAAATCAGAATGACACTTAAGCTGTGTTCGTGTTGCCTGTTACAAACCGCTTTATGAGAATTGTCCTGCTTTTTTTTTTTTTTGTGATCGCGTCGCATGAGTATGACCACTGGCTGTTCGTGTCATCGAAGTAGCTGTACTCGTAGCAGAAAAAAACTGCCTTTTCAGTTCCCAACCAAAAGCGCGCAATTTATTAATTAGGCTTAACATATTGTCTAGAGTTAATTTAATAAAAGTGATTAATTTTGAGTTTACTACAAGAAAATGTTTTCATACATCTTGAAATACCTTGAAATAAGAGTGGTTTAAAATGAAACATTAGTTCAGTCGCTTATATTACAAAAGGTAAGACTAAATTGATCTACATCAGTAAGTAATCAATTGTTGCTACCTACTATTATGGCATCATCAAACTCAGAGGTTCTTCATGAAATGAACACAAGTTTTCCATGTGACTATTTGACATTGGAAAAGTTCTGGCCGATCTAAATTAGCGATGTTTGTATGTATGACCCTGATTAGCTCTGTACGAGTGATTATTTATTTTACAATTTGGATTAATAAATAGAACACATGTGCACTAAATAAATGTGTATAGCCCGAACGGGTAGTAAGACGCTATGCTAATAATAACACTACATGTAATTATTCATTCTGTTGCAAGTATTTGTCTTTAAACTACTTCAATAAAGGATTAATTTGAAAAAAAAGTTAGTTAAACTATATTTTTTGAAACTTGAATTTAACTAAATTTACGTTTTGTCTGTAGTATAATAGAAAAAATACTTCTCAATAAGAGAATGAAAAATTTAATACGTATTTATCCTTTATTTTTAGTCAATAAACAATCATAATCATTTACGCTAAATAAAAAAAAAATCGTGACTAACAAACAAATATTTCTACCTCGAGGCATTTCTAATATGAAAATGAATACAGAAGCTAGTTGCTAATTATTTTCGTCTGCTTGTATACTGGTATTTATTTGTCATTATACTCTCCTCGTGTTCTCATTGGCTGATACGTCTTAAGTCCAATGATTACACTCAATGCATAACATATAAGAAGTTAAAGTTAAATTATTATATTATACACTATTCAATAATTATGTATCTATTATAAACGCTACAGTTGAAAAATGCATTTCAAGTTTTTGCGCATTATGTGCTATACACTATTAGTTATGCATTATGCATTAATATAAACTCAGGCATGGTAAGGATAGGAAGATGCAGTAATAATAATTTATCTGTAATATTAAAATTTTAGTTTGGTTTATGAATTGAAAGCTCGTCAATCACTAATAGTCTCTGTCTATAACCATAAATATTGCATAACATTAAATAGTCCTTAAAATAGTTTTAAAAAGTCCCGTTAACACGTACACTCAAAATACCATATATATTCTACAACGTAAAACAACGAAGGAAACCGTGACCATGAAGTGTTGGCCGTCAGATACACCACCGCGCTGGCCAGGAGGATATACTTCAAATACTTAACTATCCTGGCAAACATCGTTAAGTTCTTATGACTTAGAGTCTAGTTTTTTGTTGTAAAACTAGGCAATGTCTACTTAGATATGTTTTATATCCTGTATGTTAAGTATCTATAGACGGAGATGACTTTCATTTGTTTTGATAGTTATATATTAGGTCGAGTCGACAGTTAATCCACTTCAAGTCTTGTTGACTTCAAAATTATAAAAGGTTAATTTTTATTGGGTAAATATTGTGTCCTCCAGTCTGAAGGACAAGTCTCTTATGACTAGTAATAGATTTCGTACATCAGTCCTAGCGACTATGTTTTTCTGTATCCTTATGATACAGTATTTACATTATGAGCCTTTGGCTTCGAATTAAGTAATGTCTAGTCATCGACTTGCTTACTTCCACAAGTTATATTTATTTATTCTGAGTGAATACCTCACATGAAGCCATGGACGTCATGTGCATTTGTTAAATATTTGTATGGCTACAACCAGGCTGTCTGTCTTGTCTTTCAAATCACAGTTGGGTTAATAGAGGTCTATTTTTTGAGTTAGTCATGTAGTCACGCTTCACGTACGGTATTAGCTTGGGTGAGCGACCCATGAAAATTCACTTGTGTCATAATGGGATCCGCGCAAATAATACCCTTTGTCCTTGCTTGTTTTAGGCCCCTATTGTTTTTGTGTTGTTATCAGCGTAATTGCAATTAGATTTGTTTGTACTATTGAATGCTCTGACAGTACCGATAGGGAAAAGAACCAGCCATAGTACCTGTTTATCGACACTGGTTTGCTAGCCATAGACCACTGTTATCTACAGATCTTTCTATTGTTTTTCATTAGCCAAAATGTTTTAAGAATATTGGGTTAACACCCAGTCAAGCTAACTGATTAAAATTTACATGTATATCTTGTTCGATACCTTTTGTTAATAACTGTTCAGTTGTTTTCTCCTTTAGAAAACACCTACCTGTAGCCTGGCTCCTGCACAGACCTTGTAGCTATAGCAAGACAATCAAATTTCACAAAGTCTAATTATTTGCAACAAGCTTCAAACTTATAATCTTATAATAATATTATCTTAAACCTAATTCTTATTATCTCTGTTTTTTAATAAATTTATATATTGTTAAACAAATTATTTTTCCATTTATATGTACACCTTGTTTATTACGTTTTCTAATTACTACCATAAGGAGTAATGTAAGAGCGTTATCAGTAAACTTAGTAAACTTCCATATAGGCCTCCACCCATAATACACACAAAGCATATGATATTGCACAGATCATCATACTAAAACCACTGGTAGACATCAACAATCTTACGACCATTAATTACTGTTTTGCTATCAATTTGTCGTTTATTTGATAGAAGTTTCTAGATTTTACACATTACAACGTGTTTTTTTTTAATAAAACAATGGATTTAGTTACATTTGATTGAATTTGATATAAGAATTGATTAACTAACATTCCACAATAGAAAATGCTCTGTGTTTAAAGGGTAATGTCTAGCTTCGAATCTTTTAGTTCGCGGCACTAACGCGGTGAGCAATAGCAATGTGGTTCTTCTTGCCAACATTAGATTAGCGTTTCTTTACTGATCCCTCTGAATAAACTAAAGCACGTTGACTAAAATAACTAATAAGTCAAATTGAGGAAATTGTATGAATATTATAAATTACTTTTGTTAATGATAAATTGATCGGTTATTCTTATGTGATAAATAGAGAAATCAAATTTTCATTCCGTTGATTTTATATTGCATCTTCAAACTCAAAAGCGTAGAAACAAAGTTGAGGGAGATGACATTCTATTCAATCATTCCTCTCACTGGCAAAATGGTGTAAACAAGATAACTTAAACTAAATAAGTTTCTCAGTTTTAAAATCGTTAAAATCGAGTTTTAAAACCCCACAAAATGACTACGACTGACGAAAGAACAATATATTCAAAGTTAGAAGCACTTAAAGAAATAAGGTAGGCAAGTCCATAATTTGTATAGCGGTATTTGATGTCGTCAAACAAAGGTTAACATTCTAATGAAAGAACAACCTACATTATAAACCCTGTTGCCTCAATTAAATTTAATAAACATGTGTGCGAACCCGCTTTGGTGGCTGCATGGTCTAAGGCGTTACACTCACTATACTAGACTGCTGAAGACCAAGAGATCAGGTGATTATATGGTAGGGTGTACTGGGGATGGTTTTTCCTAAATGGTTTGCCACTCATACCCCACGCAAGTGCGGATACACTTCAACCTTTCTATCCCTAACACATCAGAGATATGTATACGTATAGGCGTATAACCCGAACGGGTAGTAAGACGTGGTGCCAATAAAAAAAAGATGTATGTGAGTGTTATTTTTAATTTAAATGTTTAAAAATAGGCATCATCCCAATCCCAGTTATCTGAGTGTAGTAGGCTAGACAAACGCCACTTCTTCCTCAACGTCTTCCCACGTTAATCGTCTTTTCTCCACCTCAGATCTCACAGTTTCCATTATTTGTTTTCTTGACCTTCATTATGATCATTTTCCTTTCACTTGTCTATCAAAGTATCTCCTTTCTGTTCTAGTGTTATCCATTCTCATCACATGCCGAAACCACTAATGTCTGCGCTTTTCTACAATCTCAGCAACCAAAACCACAGTGCCAAATTCTTTCCTATTTAGTTCATTTCCGATCTTGTTTTACCTGGTCTTCTGTATTGTATTTCTAATGCACGTTATTTCATTTATGCTGTTCTTATATTGTAAAATACATGTTTCTAATCCATAGATATGAATTGGTAGATCTACTAATTAAGTGTTAAACTTGGTTAATTTAGCTTACTAGGATATTTTGCTAGCCCACAGTAGTTTTCTCATTAAAGTGTTAAAATGTGATGCTTTCTGTTTCCTATTGAAGATTTCCTGCTTAACAATATTGTCCATTGAGATGATGCTTCCAAGGTCTCTAGTACTTTGGTACTTCGTGAATCAATGCTGCTCTTCTAATAGGGAGTCTACCATCTTCTTGAGTCTCTTCTTTATTATCTTTTCCAGCAGCTTCAAAGTTTGTGACAGTAATGTGAGGTCCCTGTAAGCTCCACATTTACTCTTATTTCCCTTTTTGAACAATGGGATGATAACTCCTTTGGTCGAGTCTTTTGGGATCCTGTTCTCTCTCTAGATGACTGACAGCACTATGTACCATACAACCAGTCTAAACCTGGCTTTCCGGCCGCCTTTATTATGTCTGTATTTAGTTTGTCAAACCATGATGACTTTTAATTTCTTGTGTTTTTCAGTTTTATCTTTACTTCCAGCCATGTTAGAGGATGGTGCACTTCATGGCTCAAATCTATTCTACAGTCATTGTCATTGTTGTTGCTGACATCTACATCAACACAGTTTATTAAAAGACTACTTAATTTTTTCTCTGATTCCTTCATTTGACCTCAACAAATTTCCACTATCTGTTTCCATGTTCACTCCTTCTATCTTTTACCACTTTGCATATTAACTTCATATTCCCTTGAGTAGCTTCCTTTGTATTGGTATTAAACTCATCCAAAAACTTTTTCTTTTTTCCACCTCACCTTAATACCCTTTTGGGTTGTACACATATGTACTAATTATGCTGGTTTGTGTTAGGAATGAGGAAGGTTGAAATTTGATGAAGTATACTCGAATTTACATGGAGTGAGACAGGTAAACCGTTTAGGAGAATCCATCCGAGCATTAGGCTTTACATCCGATCAGGATTTGATCCCTGATCTCCCTGTCATTGGCAATCTAGTCCAACACGAGATTGACACCTTAGACCATGCGTTCACCAAAGCAGGCTGCTACAAAGTTAAATTATACGTAAGATGTATGTACTAAAGTGATTGATGTCACAAGAAATGTAAAAATACTTACACAAACTCGCGCGCCTTTCTACCCCACCTTAATGATCAGGCCTACTTGTATAAAATGTACAAAATATTATCTTAGAAGAAACTTGTATTGAATCCAAGTTAGGATTGATATGTATGGCAGAAAATCCATAGTGAAGCAATTATAGGCATGAAAAACCATCACTATAAATTTGCTGTCCCCAATATTTATTCACTTGTGTTTGTGACTATACTTTTAGGTAATTGAACATAATAAATTTAAACCATTGTTTTCATTTCTAATTGGATATTATTATTATTAGGATAGATTACTTTTTTATAAGCAAATATCCCATAAGCATACCAGTAAGAAAAATATAATAAAGGACATTTTGTTATAAGTCGCCTACCTCATTTTACTTTATTTCAGGGTGAAAACTATCCAGTTAGAGAAAATGAAGTCAAGAATTATACATGAAGTGGAAGCAACTGAACAAGAAGAAAAATGCTTAACGGAATATAAACAAGAAATGGACCTGTTGATGCAGGAAAAAATGGCACACGTAGAAGAGTTAAGACAAATTCATGCCGACATTAATGCGGTAACTTTCTTAATTATTGCTATTACTTGTAAGTTAAACCATTTATTATAATAATGGAATACATAGTCGGCTTTAACCGCAGCTTAATATCATACTAAAACTTAAAAAATGACACATAGATATGGGAATCGAACCTGGGACCTTTGGTGTAGTACTCCAATGTTCTAGCCACTGGGCTATTCACAAGACGCGCTGCAAAAACAATCATATACAATAAATTTAAACAACATCTTTGTATAGTCTGTGGCCCGCAATATGCTTGTAGTTTGAGAGTCTGTAACCCTTTAATTTGTGTTTGAGACCAAGGGTTTAAGAGGCGGGAACATTTTTTTAGGAATATAAATCTTTAATACCCTTGTTTTTGAAAATGTTTGTTTGTTCTACAGATGGAAAATGTGATAAAACAGGCAGAGGAGTCACGCAACAGAGCATTGGAGACAGCCAAGCGTATCCACGATGAATACAGACCACTCAAGATGGACATTGATCGAATGAGACGAGATTATCTTGGTCTGGAAAGACTCCCAGAACTGCACGAAGAAGAGCGGGAATTGATCCCACCAGAGTAAGTCTAGGGGTGGAAAGCACGTGGTGATGTCGATGGACGGTAGGAGGATAAGAACAGATACAAATGTTACTTAAACTACTCTCATATATTCACATGTCAGTCATTTGAACTGCAGTTCTCACTTTTGATGAATTGTATCAATACATGCATTTCATTATCATTGACCACAGAAAAATATGTTTGAATTTTCTAAAAACATATCAATTTTTTTTCCCCCCAAGATTTTACACACGTATAGAATATTGCTAAAGTCAAATCTGTGTCATTCTTGGGATGTCTATTTTTTAATATTTTCTTTCTGTTTCTTAAAACTCCAAGTTCAAAAAATTATCTATGGCCAGTCTAAAAACAAAATCTTTAGTCTTAAATATAATTTTATTCAAACATTAATTTTAATTAGACAGGCTTATGTTTAAAATAAATCAGGAGCTATACAAAATAAACGTGCATATACTAAAAATGTATTTTAACAGACAAAATTTAATAAAACTGTATTTTTTGTAGATGAAGTAAGCTCAATTTGGCGACCAAAAATTTATGGATATGCTCATATTGCGCATGTTTTTGTTTTCTTGATGACAAATTTAAGAATGTAGACACATAAAAACAAAATTTTTCAATTATTATTTTTAGTAATACCATTGATACTTATTTTTCCTTACTTTCTTGTTATATTTTATGGTTGTCATATACCTGGAAAACCAAGAAAAACAGGGATTTTGATTTGTTTGGGGAATGGGGCGGCTGGTAAAAACAGGAAGTTTCATGAAAAACCTAAAGATATAATTACCGAAATATTTGTATATTGGGTACATTAAAATCATCAACTGTTTCCAGACTGTGGCTGGGTTAGTTCAGTCAAATTCCTCATCTTCTTATTTTCTTCCACTATTTGTCCTCTTTTACTTGACTTCATTTGTCTCTTCTCACTTGCACAGTTGCGGTTATCATTTCCTACCACCACCATAGTCTTTTTCTTAAATACTTCATCTTCCCCATTCACTTTGGTATTCTTAACTTTTATATCCTTATTACATGACCATACCATCTCAGCCTTGCTTCCTCATTACATGACCACACCATCTCAGCCTTGCTTCCTCTACTATCTCATGTACTCAATCTCATACAGACCATACATCTCATCTTGCTTCTTACTATCTCATGTACTCAAATCTCTTACATGACATCATCTCAGTCTTGCTTCCTCTACTATCTCATGTACTCCAACATCCTCATTACATGACCATACCATCTCAGCTTGCTTCCTCTACTATCTCATGTACTCCAACATCCTCATTACATGACCATACCATCTCAGTCTTGCTTCCTCTACTATCTCATGTACTCCAACATCCTCATTACATGACCATACCATCTCATCTGCTTCTCTATTCCTACTAACATCCTCTACATGCATACCATAGTCTCCACTGTACTCCAACTCTTTCCTGAATAAATTCATTCCTAAATTCCTACATTGAACTTCAATCTTTAAATAGTAGAAAAAAAAGAGGGAAAATGGCTGTATTAAATTAAACATTGAAATGAGGGTAAAAGAACAAGGCAGGCCTACACACTTACCAACAATGTTTAGTCAAATAGTAGAAAATAAAGTGAACTGAAGAAATAAACATACTGATTAAAATACATGTCACATGAATGGTGCCTTTCTTTTCCTCCTTGAAATAATGGGTTGTAACAGCGGCACAATTTTACTTAGCAAGGTCAAATTCAGTTCTAAAATAAATATCATTCCTGTATTTTCTCTCTAAATTGTCTATAAAAATGAGAATTTCTTTTGAAAAACATGGGAGATTTTTTACTGAGAAAATATTGGCAACCCTGTTAGTAATGTAACTTCTAGCAGGTTGTATAACCCCCAGAAGATTGTTTGTCCGCAGTTACTTCGACAAGCACTTCAAGTCAGACTGGAGGCCTAACCTGCGGGAAGAGTCGGCCATGTCCAGCATGGCGATGGCTCACCACCAGGGGGCGGCCTCTGCTTTCCTGGCACCCCCGCAGCCTCCGCTGCAGTTGGTACAAAGTAACAAGCCCGATCACAGACCCATGTCATCCGCCCCCGGTCCGGCCCCCACATTCAGGTATGTGGGGTTGTAATACATTACTACGGCTTTTAATTATTATGTGTCCATTAAGGGTGGCCGGGTCACTACACCATTCTTACTCGTCTCTTTCTCTTCTGTAAGCACTGTTCTGACCCCCTCTACACTCTTGTCAGCAAAAATAAGCAAAGATCAAACCTCCCCCCACCACAAGTGTTAATGCAGGGATGAAAACTGGTCAGTCAAGTTAATATACTTTTGTTTTGTTCTGCAATTTATGATTTTTTTTTTTCATTTGTGCATTTTGGGGAAAACATGAATACTTCCCAGTAAGGTAACAATTTTTTCAGTTCAATTCAGAGATCATAAATACCCACTAGTAACCAAGGTGGTAAGAGCAGCATTATCGCTATCACGTGGTAGTGCGGACATAGAACGAGAGTTTTCAAAATCTGGACGCATTTTGACTAGTGAAAGGGCCAAAATCTCAGAAAGAATGGTGAATGCTCACTTGCTGCTCAAGGAAACATATTTGGAAGAAGGTACAGGAAAGGTGGATAGAAACATATAAAGGGGATGTACGCAAAATAGCTTTAATAATGAAAAGAAGAGCACAGTTCACACTTTACATTGCTGCCAATGGACAAAGAAGTAGTGGTTGCCTCTTGAAGAAAATTGATCGTCACCGCCCAATCCCCCGACCTAGGTTTCCTCTTTTAATAAGTTGCAGTGCGCATTTCACACTCCTCCCTGATGAGTTCCGATAGAATGAAACTTAGGTCGACGGATTGGACGGTGACGATTGATTTTCTTCAGAGGCAACCATTACTTCTTTGTCCATTAGCAGCAATGTAAAGTGTGAACTGTGTTCTTCTTTTCATTGTAAAAGGCCTATTGCATTAGTCCCTTTTATCTGTTTCTCTCCACCTTTCCTGTACCTTCTTCCAAATATAATACAATTGCCTCATTTAGCGAAAAGAGGTTTTCCTTATTGAGGTAGATCATATATATGAAAACAAGGTATATCATGTTAATATCACACAGGAGCTTTTACAAATGGCAAAAAACATTATTTTGTTCTTGTGTTTATTGTTATTCTATTATTGTTAAAAGGGAAGTTTTTGACTTGAATATTTTAGTACAGTAACGCAAACATTGTCCTAACTTTATAAAAATAATATTTTTTTCAATAAAAAGGTGTGTGATGGCTGGCTATGAGGATGGTGGAGGCCAGATAATAATAATAATAATAAATTGTTTTTAATGAATCCCAGTTTTACCTTTAAAACTCTAATATTGATAGACGTAATTACTTTTTCAGTAAATTATCAGTTTTTTTATCAGTAAAGTCAGTAGTTTTTACCCTTTGACCGGTTTTCACCCCTGTTATGTAGTATTTGAAAGATTCCTAGACTGTCAAGGTATTGAATTAGCGATCTGCTAAAATATTATTTTAAAAACGTTAGTTTAGGCGACTGGAGAATGAACTGGATCAATCCCAGCTACCCCACATTATCTTGTTCTGGCTTAACTAACCAAGCACAATTTATTTTTACAGACAGCAGCCTCCACCGATGAAATCTTGTTTGTCGTGTCATCAACAGATACACCGCAATGCTCCCATATGCCCTTTGTGCAAGGCCAAGTCACGTAGCCGAAATCCCAAAAAACCTAAGAAAAAGGATTAGGAAAAAAATATTTAAAATTAGTATATTGAAGAATCTCAAAAGTGTAATGTTTTTGTCTTCAGTGTGGATGTTCAATGTAATAAATAATTCATGTGGTTGTATTTATTCTTAAATGTAAAACATTGATGTAACCAATTAAGATAATTATTTTACCCGTAGTTCTTAAACTATTCTCTTAAATACACATATTTTATTTTATCAGAATTTAAAATGTGTGCTTAAAATGTAATACATTTGAATGTTAAATGTCTTCCTTGTAAAATGAATTTTCTGAATATGAGAAATTTTCCCAGGGTGTATTAAACTATCAATTTAGTGACAACCTATAGTCCTGATTTCTGGAGAAGTGTGTGCACTAGGCTGGTTAGTGACAGTTCCCCCTCTTCATCTGGGAGAAAGCACAAACACAAGGGAAGCTATGAAGTGTATTAGTTATCCCTCCCCAGTTGCCTTTTGCATAGAATTCTATAAGCAAGCAAGAAAGAACCTACAAAACCCGTTTCTTTGCCCAACTATCTAAGGTGCCTCTCTCGTGTTAGACTGGCTTGATGATGATGGGGATATCGAGGCTCAAATCAAGGTCGGGTCTACTGAGGGTGTTTTTTTACTCCCCAAATGAGTTCTCGCTTCTTCCCTCATCCATAACTAGGGACATGCAAAATTTGCTTTCGAAATAACACAAATTTAAGCTTTTTTTTTATATAAATAAGCACAATTTCTTTGTAATTTGGGAAAAACCACATCAAATATAATTTTCAATATGGTAACACTGGTGATAGTGCTATGCCAGGGCTGGTTTCGATAGATTTTTTGTTTTCAGTCTTGAAAAGATTTCCCCGCTAGGTCCAATCAAGGACATTAATTTATTTGGACCTTGCTACAGGCAGTCATGTTTGGCAAAATTATATCTTAATTTTTATTCCCTTCTCTTTATTTGATAGTTCAGTCTTCTATGTTTATTCCCTTCTCTTTGATAGTTCAGTCTTCTATGTTTATTCCCTTCTCTTTGATAGTTCAGTCTTCTATGTTTATTCCCTTCTCTTTGATAGTTCAGTCTTCTATGTTTATTCCCTTCTCTTTATTTGATAGTTCAGTCTTCTATGTTTATTCCCTTCTCTTTGATAGTTCAGTCTTCTATGTTTATTCCCTTCTCTTTGATAGTTCAGTCTTCTATGTTTATTCCCTTCTCTTTATTTGATAGTTCAGTCTTCTGTGTTCCGGTGTTATTATTTTTTGATCTAAACCTAAATTGATAATCAAGGTTATATTAAGTGTATCTGTATTTGCGAGTAGGTAGAGTGGAAAACAATTTTATAAAAACTACCTTTAATACACCTAACCAAGATTCAAACCTTTATCTCCTCACCAATAGTCCAGCCTACTGCGAGAGCAGCGCCTTAGATTGTACGCCCACCAAAGTGGGTAACTAACTATAGTTAATCTTAACACATTAAAATTCCCACATTCCAATTGGTGTGCTTTGAAAAGGAAAAATTGTTCTCAAATAATATTACTATAATGAAGTTTTTAATGCATACATATGAGATTCATAAAAGGTTTCTCATAAGGCAGACATCAGTAAGCCTACAACCTTATGTAGTGGTATTGCATGTAAATTAATAAACAAGTAAAATACTATCATAATTTAATGGCTAGTGCTATCAAAAATTATAAGTGGTTTTATAAAGCCAATAGCTCATACTGTGTCCAAATTTGGTATAAATATATTTTCAATATCATTAGATTACTAAGTTAATTTTCATATGTGTTAATATTAACTTAATATTCATTTAATCATTTATTTCTATGATACAATACATTTTATTTTCACTGATAAATGTGGGTGTTCTACTCTGATTTATCGTGGACATCTATGATTAAGCTAGTTTCATTTTCAAATAAATTCTCATCCAGTACCTAGGCTGACAATTCACCAAAGATTAATATATAGCATGATATATTCACTAATTTACAAAAAAAAGGTAAAATATATTAGTGTGTGCACAACCAAAAGTGATTTAAAATATGTAACAATAATTATTGTAAAGTTTGTAATAGTAGATTAGGGAAAACAAAATGAGAGAAGTCTTTCTGATCTTCAGTCTATTGAAAACCTGGCACGTGTTAAGTGTTAAGAGCCATTTCGTACACTTATAGGCTACTACCCATCTATTTAAATTAGGAGAAAATATGTCTGCAGTAAAAACTTCATTATAGTTTTTCATTAGAGGCCTCTGGTTTTTATAAAAGATTCTGAAAGAAAAAAAAAACAGACTGATTGGCCAAGTAGTTTACGAGCATTTGATTGCAGTAAACATGCTGCTTGGATTTACCTTACAAGAACTTAAAAATGTAACCGGCTTGTGCATGGGCACTTTTGTCGTGTCGTTTGCTCAAAGCCTATTTTTTCATAAGAACATAATAAAACAAACTATATTTTAAAAAGAATTTATTTACATGTTTTACAAAAAATTATATATTAGCTACCTCTATTATAAATTCTAAAATATATAGCAAGTTTACATTTCAAATCAAATGGCTACAGCCATGGCACAGTTTTGAGGTAACTCAAATGACATGTATTCAGTTTGCAAACGATGAAAGAAATTTCAAAAGATGAATATTCAAATTGGTTAACTTTATTTACTGATACACTTTTCTATAGCAAATTAATACTGATTATAATTTGATCTTTAACTTACTAGACAGAGACTAAATTCTCTTTTAATTATAAAAATATATGTATTATTAATGGTTACAAAGAATTAGTTCAGGGCTAAATATTTAGTAGATTGGGGCATTCCATATTTCCAATACTGTTGCCGGCCACAGCATGCCAGTCATTGTCTTTCTAAATACATTACATCTGCATGCAACAAATTTTTTACTTAAAATTTCATTCATTAAAATGTGTAGTGTAATTTTCCCAGCTGCTCTAATATTTAACATTACTTGATTGAATTGAGGTAGTTAATCTGATTAAGGGTAGACTGTTAAACTAGATCCTTTTGTGAATATTATCTAGCCATTGGGCCACCTAATTTTTAAACACGGTGAATATTTTAAAATAGAATACATTAAAAATGATGTTTTTGACATAAAAACAAGGCAAAGAACTGGCCACCTCAATTTTAAACACAGTGAATATTTTAAAATAGAATACATTAAAATAAAAAAGGTTTTGACATAAAACAAGGCAAAGAACCTGTCATGTTAAGGCTATTATGATTATATAAGTATTTGGCAGAAGTGGTCTTGTCCTGTCGTCTCCTTGAGCTCTCAGAATTTCTGGTCAGAGAAACCCTTGAGGGATGTGGCAATTTCAGAATAGAGCGTGTCAACACAATTAAATAGGCAAATGCTCTAGCATTGCTAACCAAAAGTAAACAAGCGGTATTAGAGAATATAAATGTTTAGTAATTAAGGTTTTCTTCTTTCTTTCATTTGGCTTCTATAATAGAAAAAGTCACATGCATATTTAAACAGTTTTTTTTTAATTATGGCGTATATGTGACTTTCTACTATAGAAACCACACTGCATGTAGGCATGTCCCTTAGATATCATTTAATTAGGAACTGCTGCCGTATTACATTTTAAACGCTTAAGTGTTTCTTATCATTATAAATGTCACCTATTTGAAAAATAATCCATGTAATCAAACAAGAGGGTAGCTAGCAGATGTGGCAACACCACAGTTGTTGTCACGGTTTCGTGCCATTTTGATGTATCCGGCGTCCCCCCAAGTGAGACCCCATGAATTCTTCACAATCCAATAGTCCTGGTTGTCCTCGTCAGTACCATACCCCACCACAAGCACACCGTGGTCCAAAGTCTCATTGCTGCACATCGGCTCGTAATAAACACCTGCAAGTAACATTTTGTCGGTTTTTCAAATTGAAGCAAAATCAGATCGAATAATAAAAAATATTCTCGAAGCCAAATTGAAATTCAAATATTTAAAAATATATATAACTGAGATATTAAATCTAATTTACAAAATGTTATATTGCAAACATAATTTAACATATTTCAACCTTGATTTATAAAGTGAATTACCATGACAAGTAATTTAACTATTTTAGATTTTTCTCAGATAAGAAAATAATAATAAAACATACTTAGGCATTATTGAGTTCACTATTTCCAATGTATGTTTAGTTGTTAACCATGTTGTTTTAGTTTTTATTAAATATATCCGTTTGTATTTTTATTTTTGCCATCTTATTAAAATAAATTATAATCCTTCAATGATGATTAAAGTTGATCAAAGGATAACTAGGCCTAATCTGTTTATTTCACAAGTTCTTTTAGAAACCTAACTCTTTCTAACAACAGTTTTAAAAATAACTAAGACATTCAAATTTTGATTGATTTGATTTCTAAACAATAATATGAGTCTAGATTGCTTAATTTGGATGGATTCTAACCTGTATTTTGCGAGTGGTTGTTGATTAAAATTGAAACCACAATTGATTTAAATCTTAATTCACAGTTTAGGCCTATATTGTGTAATGTAAGGTATATTTGTAAATCATTAAAATTTCTAACAATTTACTAGGATTCGGATTTGAGATTCAAAAATAAAATTTTTATTCAGATTCGAGATTTGGATTCAACCCATCTCTAATCAAGACTATGTTAACTCCATTTATTTTTCAAGGCAAAGCAAATAATGAATCAAATATAATTTTTTGTATTATCCACTATTTAAGTAGAACCTCTTTTCACTCTTTGCTATACAATTTGTGTCCCCTGGAAGTTAGCAAGCTTACCTAACTTGTTTCCACTATGGTTGAACCTATAATATAAGGGTATAGTCATTAAGATATAAGACTGTGCCTTTAACATAAATCTTAGTGTACATGAAATTATATTTGTAAGAAATTATCAAAACTCAAGTGTGAAACACTCAACACAGCTTCCTAAAAGAAATAATTTTGTAAAGAATAAAAGGACATGTAAAAGAAAAGGTTTACCTGGTGGACCAAGCAAAAATCATGAAAACTTTGCTAAATTAACTATCATAACAATCACAAATTTGAATTATTACCAGTTTTATAAAATTGAAAAGACTCCTGACTAGCATCAATGGCAATTGAGACAGGTCCAATGGTGGCAACAGCTTCCATTAACTGATCTTCACTTCCCGACTCGATGTCTGTGAATCCAACATCTGTAGCTCCGCTGTTTTGTGGGTTGTAGCGACACTTCTCGTCCTTAATAGAATACAAATCAAAGATTTAAAAAAAAAGTGTATTTACTATTTAAGTTAACTGAAGTTTTTCTTTATAGCATCTGGAAGCCACAGTTGGATTTTAAAATGTACCACGAAACATATTTCCCGGGATACTTGAGTTTGAACACAAACGAGGGTACAATTTGTGTTTAAATTTTATGTTTGACTTATGTTAGAAAAAAAAAGAAGACGTTTATAGATAACAATGATATGAAAATATAAGCCCGTAAGATCAACCAAACCCAAAATCGGAAAAAAAAACCTAATGACAGACATATTTTTCATCCTATTAATATAGATGCATATGTGATTATTTATTGGATTAATTAATTTAGAATGGAGGTATTCATCTTCACCAAAATGCTGCGGGGCCGCTTGGTTCGTATAGCTCACTTGTGGGCGAATGCCATAGATTTTTATGTCTGATAGTCAAATTTATGCCAATTTTGACATAATATAGAATACTATAGGCTCTTCTTTCCCTCTGACAGAAAAACAATTATCCGTAGTCGAAACACATGGTTTCCAACCTTTTGCTGGGCTTGATCTCATTTTACTAAATTAATTACTTAGATGAAATACTATTTAGGAAGAAAATTTTATTAAAATTTAACCTGGTCCAATGGCCACGTGGTCTAAGGCACTACTCTTGCAAAAGATTATAGAGTGCCGATGACAAGGAGATCAGTGTTCGATTCTGTTCGGGTGTGCTGAGTATAGTTTTCCCTTCCTAAATGGTCTCCCACTCTCCACACAAATGTGGGTGCACTTCCTCCAAAGTTAACCTTCCTCATATATAACTCATCTCAATTTATACATTGATGCATAACCCAAAAAGTAAATAAGTAGGAAATAATACATCATACAAAAAAAAAATATTAGAAATTAAATTTTTCTTTTATTAAAATACCAAGATAAAATTTGAATTGCCAGTATTTTTTTTTCTTTCAAAATTGAGTAATTCAAAGAAATGCATTAGCATTCATGCATAAATAAGATAAAAATTCACTCAGGGAAATATAAACCTACTTTCTAATACATCAAGTCGGGATTAAACTTTAGTTAGCCGGGTCAAAGTTTGAAGTACAAACCAATGGACTAATATATCTGACAACAAAACTAATGTTAGTATAGTAACTGAAGCACTTGGGGAGATTATTTTCACATCGTGTAAACGATTGTCTTATCAAAATGACCTTATAATTTGGTTACAAAGTATCATTTCCTGATTTATGAAAGAAAAAAAGAAAAACTTCCTTATATAAAAATGGCACAAATACAAGATAAGCGTCAAGCAATTGGGTGAAGGTTACCAGATCTAATATTGCACGAATACAATTTAACATGGAGATATTGCCCTTTTAGCAATTACCGTCTTTCAAACCTTTATAGAGGCACACTTCTCTCTCTCAGGAGAGTTTATTTAGAACTGAGCATCATTATTGGAACTGTTTGTCTTATAAAGTTGGGTTCAATACTATCTTTTACGGATTTCAAATATTATCTTCATTTTAACTACAAATCTCAGGTTCAAACATGAATCTTGCAAAAAACTATGAACAGAATAAAAATAAGAAAACTAACTAAATATTAATAAAAAGAATTTCAGGGTGCATTCATTATATTCATTACATTTACAACCTTAGTTTACTTGGATGACAGCTCGAAGTTACTAGAAATAATCTCTAATACATCCCTATGCCAACAGCTGACGTCTGTCACTTTGGATCACTGTAATAAAAATGTATGATAATGTATGAATTTGATAATTAACCACAGTAATTTAGGCGAATATTATTTATAAATTTATTTGAGGACAAGCCTGATAAAGCATGGACACATAATTAAGAATGGAAAAAGAAAGGACCCGAGGAAAAGACCACAAGAGAGACCAAGGAAGAGATGGGAGGAGCAGGAAGCAGAAGTGTGGTATAGATGAGAGGATAAGAATGGACAAGAGTAAAGGGAGGAATAACGGTGGAAGGAAAGAGGAACATGGAGGAAACATTTTCCTAAACTGACCAAGCTGTGGGCTAGAAAAAGTTAATAATAATAATTCTAACAAACGTGTCTTCAATAAAAGTAAAAAAAAATTCAACTAACATGGGCCCTGTAAGGGTATAGCTTCTCTTTGTCCAACCCTTTGTTGTCTCTGATGTACGCAAAGGCAAAGTCCATCATACCTCCATTGCACCCGTTATTACCGTACTTGGTTGAACAGTCGATAAGGTTCTGCTCGCTCAAAGATACCAGGAACCCTGTCTTTCTGAAGTGTTGACCTTCCAAAGATCCGGTCTGGAACATGAACAAGAAAATATCCGTTGTTTCAATGTCCTTACGTTAGTATTAAGACAAAGAACCAGTGTTGAAATAAGAGTGTGTTCATTATTTTTAAAGATTAGCAATAATAATAAAAAAGGTTATTCAGGGTATCCAGCTAAAGTATATTTAAAAATTTCCCCAACTTCTCCAGAGCCAATTTCTAACTTTTCCAGCCACTATATGTTGTTTTTATTATGAATGCAATGTAATGTAATACTATTCTGTGACACATTCCCATCATGAAATTATGTCACACTATGAGGTGTTCAAATATATCAGTCTAAAGCGATGGCCTATCGGATAGTGTGATCTAAGTTAGATTTCAATGAGATAATATTGAGACATTAAAAGATCTCCTTACACCAGTACAGCTTAAAATTGTCGTAAGACACATTATTTGTTTAGTTTCTTCTTCCTAAAAAGTAGAGATATCACGATAACTCCTTTTCTCGATTTTGATTCTCAAGTTCAGCCTCGATTTTTCAATTCTCAATTCTGATTCTTTAACATTTTTTTTCACCATTTTTTTATCCAAGCATCCAACCTCATATAAAACATTTTTAGGTATTAAACTTTATAACATACCAAAAAACTCAAAAACCATTCATGGTAATAAAAAAAATCATTTTTAATAAAGATATCAATTTTATTAAGTATAAAATTATATAATAAAAATAATAAGGAATTACATTCTATTAAACATTTTGTCGCAAATAAAACTGTAAATTTGTCAAATAAAAGAGATTACCTTTGTAAAACCAGGCAAAAACAAAGATTAGGAGCCCTCTAAATAAATTTTTATCGGCATCAAAATTTCTGGAGTATCATATATATAATTATTTCTAGGGGATCTAATATATGAAAAAATATGGTCTAGCACTACTTAAAATAGCTTTTAAAGGCATACAATTTTCAAAAACTTGCTGGAGAGCTACTCCAAATAGCCTCTAGGATTATACAAATTTTTAAAAAAATCGGGGAGGTCTACTCTAAATTTCTCTTGAATTAGTATAATTTTCAAAAACTCTCCACTTTTGAGGATCACTCCAAATGTTCTAGTGCATCCACTTTTCTAACATAACCAAAAGGAGGAAATATTCATAAAAAAATAGTGATATTTCCCCTTCACCCCATCCACAAATAAGTTTCCACCATCACTTTTTAAAATAATTTTCTTATTTCTCTAACGTCTTAACATCATGTCATGGACATAAAATTTGGAATTTTCCCAAAACTAAATTAATTCTCCTTGCGCCCATGAGACTATGGTAAAGGGAGTGTACATGGAAAACAGATAAAACCTGTAAAAGTGAATTAATTGGCTATGACATGAAAGTCAAGAAGAAGTCAGATAAACTATAAAATGTCATTGAAGTTCTTTTGTTGTTTTTTTACAATAATTTGTGAAATAAGAAGTTGAGAGCATTACCAAATCTAAACTATTAGGTTCTATCCCAACTAATGTGATTTATTGATGATCTTTGTGCCAAGAATTTAATAGAAGGCAATGAAAATTATGATATTTTGTATGTATAACTTTTATTATAAATACTGGGATAGTATACATATTATTTGGTGTGGCGAACCTGGGAAATAAAATAATTTTCAGTACCTACAGATTCTCTCTCAGTTGAGCCCCCCCCCCCCCACTTTCAAATATCTTCCGAAGCTCCTGCTCCTGCATGATGACTCAACTTTAGCTAAAGACACGCAGTAGGGTGAAAAGACCATTTGAAAAGCACATGTTGACTTTGAGAAGTAGAATGCTCAACTGGGACAGCTGTGTTAAAAGATATTTGAGAAGAATATTAACTGGAACAAATGAGTTATTTTTATTAATTGTAAATAAACGATGTGTTAGTTTTTAGTGAATGTGTGAAAATTCCTTGACTTTTCCCTGACCAAGTAAATTCCCTCATTTTTTCAGTTTTCCATCCGGACACCCTGTACCAAACTTAGTTCGCTCTCCTGTTTTCATACCATGCAAAGATTACGTTTTTTACATATCAAGGACTTGAATCAGTTTCTCAAAAGTTGCATTACTGCCCTTTGCTACCATTCGTATATTTACACTATTGGGTTAAGGAAGAGGGATGTAGAATTCTAGATTGAATGTAACTGCATTTGAATGGAGGGGTGTGAGAAACCATTTAATAAAAACCATCCACACTCAACCCGGCATCAAACCTCAATAGCCCTATCAACGGCAATTCAGTTTTGAGTGTCTCAGTCAGAGAACAAAGTTTTGCTACACTTTCTTTAGAAGATGAATAAAAAGGACACTTATTCATGACTAAAATTATTAATGGGCTATTTTAGTATGATTGTCTCCATCAGCTAAAACCAACCTTCCTGGATTTGATTCCCGAAATGGCTAAACAATTTATCATTGGTGAAATATGGGTTTACCTGTTCACAGTGATGAATTAATGGCAGGGGACTGGATGTTGTGCCTGTCCTAGTCTTAAGTTAGATTATAAGGTACATGAAGTTACAATAGGCCTAGCAAGTCTATAGTGTAATATATATGACTTGAATAAAAAACTGCCACAGGGTGTAAACAGTAATGGATGTAAAAAAATCAAACAAAGGACCTTAAGCTTGATACACCTAAATGATGTTTGATAAATTACATACACTTTACATCTCTAAAAACTAAATAGTAAAATTAAAATTGTGGATAGAGAATACTTTTCAAGTCTTGACAAAACCCAAGAATGCAAATATATGTACGCTAATCAACTTTGTAATGACACTCACCGCGCTGAAAGACCAGCATGATCCACAATGCCCCTGGTTTTTGACAGGGGTGACTGCCCCTTCTCCCTCCAGTCCACACTGTTTGGTAGCTTCACGTTGGCAGGGCTGATAAACGATGCCCCGCGTAAGGGTTCAGTGGTAAACACAGAGTTACCAGGCAACGAGCGGTTGAAGCCGTTCAGAGTGTTCACAAACTCGTGATGCAACTGCAAAATTATGTCATAATAGCCATTAGACTTCCGTCAAAGACAAAAGTCAATTAATTTTATTTAAAAATTATATAAATAACATTTTATGCATCTATATTATTTACTGTTGTTCTGTACTGGTCTTCCCCACTGTATCGTCAAGTGAAACAGACGTGTTCTATACTGGTCTTAAGTGAAACAGACGTGTTCTATATGGTCTTAAGTGAAACAGACGTTTCTATACTGGTCTTAAGTGAAACAGACGTGTTCTATACTGGTCTTCCCCGCTGTATCGTCAAGTGAAACAGACGTGTTCTATACTGGTCTTCCCGCTGTATCGTCAAGTGAAACAGACGGTTCTATACTGGTCTTTCCCGCTGTATCGTCAAGTGAAACAATATGTTCTATACTGGTCTTCCGCTGTATCGTCAAGTGAAACAGACGTGTTCTGTACTGGTTTTCCCCGCTGTATCGTCAAGTGAAACAGACGTGTTCTATACTGGTCTTAAGTGAAAGAGACGTGATCTATACTGGTCTTTCCCGCTGTATCGTCAAGTGAAACAAATATGTTCTATACTGGTCTTCCCCCTGTATCATCAAGTGAAACGACGTGTTCTATACTGGTCCTTAAGTGAAACAGACGGTTTTGTACTAGTCTTCCCCGCTGTATCGTCAAGTGAAAGAGACGTGTTTTACTGGTCTTCCCTGTATCGTCAGTGAAACAGACGTGTTCTATACTGGTCTTCCCCGCTGTATTGTCAAGTGAAACAGACGTGTTCTATACTGGTCTTCCCCGCTGCATCGTCAAGTGAAACAGACGTGTTTTGAACTATCGTTATAAAATGTATAATATCAGCATGTTCGAGAGTTAAATGGTGTAACAAACAATACATATTTATTTAAATAAATTGCAACAAGTGAACAAGTATTTTTCTTAAAGTAACACCATATCAATGAAGTTCAATATTATATAGTTAAAAGATGATTGATGACAGCTTTTCAGATGACACCCTTATGTAAGATAAGAAACAAGGACAGCAAACGGCTCCTAACAAATGGAGCCCGACCCGTGGTTCGTAACAAAACATGTCAATATAACAACAAAACTTTTTTTTTAAATACAGTCTTACTATCACTGTATAGCCCCCTCCCTCTTTTTATCCTCCCTCCTATTTTCATCTCATTCCTCTTTCCTCGCCCTTACCCCCACCCCACCCCCTTCACCAACCCCACTTTCCCTTTAACAACTTTTTTTTTCCAACGACTATCTAATATACTATTGACATTTTTATGAGGAATAAATTAAATTTTCGAAATAAAATATAGCCTATGTTACTCGCTGATATTGTAGCTTTATATTGGTGAAAGAATTTTTAAAATCGATCCAGTAGTTTTTGAGTTTATCCATTACAAACAAAAAAACAAAAATTAAATTCTTTCCTCTTTATAATCTTTATCTATAGATAATGTTCCTAATGAAAAAATGTCAAGAATATATATCAACCACCGACCATAAATGGTATTAAATCAATATTATTGTACCTTTCCAGAAGAAAATAATAGCCAGCTCTTTCTTTATAAATAGGCCTACTTGTACTGTCAACTTGGGTAAAATTGAATGGAGGGGTAATATTAAACACATTTTCAAAAAATCAATTTATCTATTATGTCAACATAGGGAAAAAACACATAAATTTGATTTTATGAAAATGTGTTCAAAATGTCCTCAATTGTGTTCTAAATACATATCACACACCACACTCACCATATCACCGTATTTGTTCATCCCCACTTTGTAGGTAACTTCCCCTTTTTCAAATCTAGCATTGTGTTTGGCAATTTTCTTTCTGTTTTCCATGAAAATCTTCAGACGGAACTTTTCCTCTGTGGCACTTTCATACTGCTTCTCATGTTCCAGCTGAAATTAAATAGTTTACAGTTTGGTCAATCAAGTGCAGTTTTCTTGGAAAAACGAGAGTAGACTTGAATCCAAAATTGTAATCACAGGGGAAATATAAAACAACCAATTTGTAAAATAAACCAAGTTTCCTCAAAAATGGATTTATTAAAACTTACACCTCATAGATTAGATGATATGGTGATTTAATGATAATGGAAAAGGAAAGCATCCTTAGAAGAATGAACGAGTTTGGAGAGGAAAGAACACAAGGGAGACAAAGGAAGAGATGGGAGGAGCAGGTAGCAGGAGGTGTGTGAGCGAACGAGTTTGGATAGGAAAGAACACAAGGGAGACAAAGGAAGAGATGGGAGGAGCAGGTAGCAGGAGGTGTGTGAGCAAGATGGAGAGATGGGAGGAGCAGGTAGCAGTAGGTGTGTGAGCAAGATGGAGAAAATTAGGAAGAATGGTGGAAGGAAAGAAGGAAAAAATAGTCATTTTATTAAATAACCTGGACACAGGCTCATGTTTGCATGAATTAAGGGTCCCGGTTCCATTCTTGGCATAGTTTGAAAGTTTATTAGCGTCAAAATGAAACTTGTGTCAGTTTTAAAAAATTAAGTTGGTTTGATAGTAGTGTTTTTATATATTTTTATATTTGGGTTATTAATGTGCACTTTGTGAACCAATTGATTATATCAGCACAACTTATAACTTATAATCTAATACTATCTAATACTAATACAAAATACAACCTCTGGCCATTAATTATTAATCATTGTGAAAGGGAAACCCCACATGTCACAAATGAAAAAGTGTTCCCTCATACTCTGAATCGAACCCAGAACCCTTAGCTAAGTCGACAGACATGCTAAGGGTTCTGTAATAATATAGCCTAATCAGTTGGTTTAGTAAGTGCATCTAAATGAAGAGGATAAGTTACATCAGGATTTAATTTTGTTTAGAAAATGGAAGGAAATTATATTTTACACACACTATTTGTAGTGTGGTTATCCAGCCAGACAGTATGTAGCTCCTACAGTCCTGTCACTCATTGATTTATTTGTAGATTCATTTGTTTATACTCTTTTTCAATAACAAAAATGTCAAATATGTCATCAAAAGCAGTACCAGCATGAATGTTGCAACCACAATTTCCTGAGTCTCTTATCAGTGTTGTGGTGACACAATCAATAACCCTTGAGTTATATGACACAATGTCTTGAAACATTTGTCATGAGTTAGGAAGGATAAGAAAATGAGTCATAATAACTTACTATGAGCTCAAAAACCTACTCATCCTTTTTTTTTTAATCACCACATCTTACCAATTATTCAGGTTATAAGTATTATGATAATTACACTAGGAGGGGTAGGGATGAGGAATGAAGCATTTTAAAGGTACTCTACCTGCATATGTGTGTGGAAGGGAAGTAATTTAGGATAAACCACCTCAGCATGACCAACCAGGATTCGAACCTTGATCTCCTAGTCTTCAGCAGGCCAATCTAACACAATAGTAACACCTTAGACTATTTGGCTGAAACACAAGCTTGGGAGATAGTGTGTCTCATCCAATTGTAGCTTATTTTATTACTAAATTTATAGGTCCCAAAATTTTATATTTTGAAACATATTTACCCGATATAGTTGTTTTTTATTAAATTCAATCGAAGTATATTATCTTTTAAAACTTGATTCCCCTAATCGGGTAAAGAATATTTAAAATTTATTTTGAATTAATTTTAACTGTAGTAACGCTGCATCACACACATATGAACTGATCACTTTTTCTATGTTCAAACTGTTGAAGCAATCTTGTAAATGTTTCAGGTTGATTATATGGCATTGATCTAGGGTCAAGGCATCTGGAAAATATCACCAAAGGTTGTTCCCAAGGATTTTTGGCTTGAACTTTTATATACCAATACTTTCAATAACTCAAGGCACTCAGATTTGAAGATCAAAACATCTATCTAACTTTTTTTTTCTTTTACAAAACTATTTCATATTTTCCTTGTTTCAAAACCAGTTTCAATACTTTTCTAAACATGATATCCTTATTATTGGGATCAACTGCACATAGTTGTGTGATTGTTTGCCTTATCTTTCTTTGACCTCCTTTATGAAAAGTGACAAGTTCCTACAAAAGTTATAGTGTGTCAGAAGCTTGAAGAGAATCAGTCTGGTAGCACTTGAGATAGAGTCTGTATTTACCCGCCTCGGTGGCGTAGTTGGCTAACGCGCTTGTCGTGTTGAGCTCGACTGCTGAGGACGGGGAGATCGAGGTTCGAATCTCGGTCGGGTGAACTGGGAGGGGTTTTTCCTAAATGGTTTTCCACTCTCCCTCCACGCAAATGCGGGTTCACTTCCTCTAATTCAACCTTCCCAATTCCTAATCCATTAGCGTAATTAGTACTTAAAGCGTATAACCCGAACGGGTAGTAAGATGCGGTGCTAAATATTATTATTATTAGTTTGTATTTGTTTTCAAATAGGAGAAAAGAAAGACCGTTTGGGAACCATAATTGGATCTTTAGTAGCCTCTTTGACAGTCTAAAAATACTTTGCACACACAGTAGATTTAAGGTTATCTTTGTAAGAGTCAACCAATGCTACTACTTGTGGTCAGATAACAATAGCCCGTTCAGAAACTACAACATCCTCCAACCACCTTGTTGCATCAAACTTTAATGGAAACAACTGAGTTTTTCTTTGGTAAGAAGTCACTTCTTCTTGCAGGTGAATCTTTGAATATTTGACACAAACAATGCAAAATACTTGCAATAGTCCACCTTGTTTCCTCTAATGCAACCTAGAAAGTTGTGTGTACAGTATGCACACTACACGCACCAATCAATGAGCAGTGGATATTCTGGATATTCATCTTTCCTTTGGTAAATAATCCTTATATACTTTCAAATTTACGTCAGGCCCAACCATTCCGATTTGAAAAATATGCATTGAGTTTTTATCTTCCATTCCTTTTTGTAATGCTTTCATTATATCGTCAGCTCTAGCATGCCCAAGAAATTCTGAACCAAGATACCTGGTGCACACAAGCTGAGTGCAATTTACTGGAAAAAAAGAATCCTGTCCTCTGCTTACACCTAATTTGGGGATCACGATCAACTTAATGTACTGTAACATTCACTTAAAGTTAACTTAACTTAAGAAAACATGTGTGATCACGATTCACATAACTTAACATAACTCGAGACAAACTTCTGCAAAAAAGTTATGATCTGTGAATGTTTACAGTTTTCAATCGATATAATAAATATATATTATTAAACTTTTTTGATAAATTTATCTTTCCTATTTTAGTTTAATAACTTTGTTTCAATGTCTGATCACTAGAAATTAAACTAAAGGGTAGAACACTGTCTTAAAACCAACAATTGAATTATTAAATAGCCCTGTTGACATCACTCGCATTTGGCTGGCTCGCTCACATTTAAAGTAATGTTCACTTAAAGTAAAAGACCTCCCAGGACATCTCTTAGGTTAAGTTAAGGTTAAGTTGATCATGATCCTAGCATAAGGTGCTTACACATCATTCAAAATATGTGTATACCCCTTCAAAATATGTGTACACCCCTAACAGGTATTAAGACGCGGTGCTAATAGTAATAATATAAAAATAATTTGTTCGTGATTATTTAGACAAGGTAATAATTCAAAACACTCAAAATATTTACTCTAAATAAACTACCTAAGCTATGAAGGTAATTTTGATAACCATGAAATTATATCCCCAATGCTTAATAGGTCATAGTTTAGTTTAATAATATAATTGGCCGTTGTAATAACAAATCGGCTGAATAAAAACACGTACTGTACCTTATATGTTGTCCATTCTTCCATGACAAGATCAAAAAATGATACTGCTTGAGCAGTGACAAGTAATGTTGCTAGAATTAAAAAAATCTTCATCTTCAACATTTCAGTACCAAATCTGTAACAAAGATAGTACGGTACACTTAAAAATAATAGTTCGGCAGGTAAATACAATATTACTTTTGGTAGCCCTACCTATAAATTAGAAGGAATTAATTATTAAGATCAACTTAAACCAAATTTAACAGAAACACTGTACTTAAGGATAGTATTATTTTGAAATGTTATCCTTTTTATTTGTATTAAAGGCATTCCATAAATTACGTCTTAAAATTTAACATAGCCTTGAATTACTTTGATGACAAAGAAATAAAAACTTTTGACAAACCATACAAATTATAACTTGGTGATTAATTTTAAATTGGTTTATAACTAGGCCTAATAAATAATAAATTCCTCAAATGAGAAATTTTGTAAATATTTAAATTTAGTATTTGAGTGATGAAAAGCTTACGGTATCACGATATATACGTTATATGCTAACTACTTCCAGAGGCAAGAGTAAAGTACTTTCGTCAAACTCAACAATGCAACTGACACAAAAACAGTTGTATTCCTGTTCGAAAGATATCACGAGTTCAGCGTGATGACTTTCTTTGTATGACGTCACCTCCCAGATGTAGCTGACTAATCATTCATTTTATAAGCGAAAATAAAACTAATTTAAGTGGAAAAAAGCAGCATTTTTATCTAATAAATTATTCTAAAAGTATACATAAACTCGTTAATTACTTGAATTTATTGCATCAACACCAATATAATTTTAGTTTTTTTTTCTTCAACGGCCCTGAAGATATTAACTATAATCAGCCAGGAACGCTCATAGCCGAATCATTTGCAATGACACTTTTTTGATACTACCATGTGTTTATATATTCAATTCTAATCCATATAATCTACCCCTAACTAATCTCGAATCTCGTTTACGGGATAACCGAGAAGATATTTGTATTTGTATTTATATTTAGAAGTAAACTAAAGTAAAGTCTGAATTTAACACATTAACCAAAGAAAATGCTATAATAAAATTATAAATGTAATTCACCTCTGCCAATTGATGTACTTGGCAAGTCATAAATAAACGTTCTAATGTTTTGGGAACGTGACAAACCACAAAATGTAAAGCTGGAATATTGCGCATTAAATAAAGTTGATCTTTAGTATAGGTGTACCCAAGCCGAAGGATTATATTACACATAAACTTACGGGTGCCCTTAACTGCTGACAAACATGGTGTAGCTATAATTTTGTACCACAAACCTCGTGGTACTATTTTGCCTTCTGCTGGCATGACTGTAGTCTCCTACCATTCGCCCCATATATAATAAAATTTGAGTTTTACTCTCGGTATAAAATTGATATATGGTAGTGGGATCTCCTGTATAACAAAAAGTAGATTTACACTAGATGCCAGCCCATCCACTCTCTTACTACTCTTTATACTAACATGACTAGGAATCCTTTGATACCCCAATGTGTCACACCCTATCTCAGAGAGTGGTTCTCTCGTAGAGTATTTAAATTATTAATGGGTGTGATGGACGCCCTGAGGATATCGTAAGTAAGTGGTTCAAGCATGTGGTTACCAAAGTGATGCCACTTCTCTGGTGGACTTGGTTTGCTCTGCATCAGGGGAGTTAGATGTGTCAAGTTTTATCATGACTGAAGACTGAGAGGCGTTATAGTAGCCACAAATGTGGAGCGGTCAAAAAGAGAGCGCATATTGTTTCAAAGCATAACGTTGTCTGAGTTTGATATTAGTTTAATTGACCATGTTTAGTTTTTTAAATATTATTAATTGGAATTCCAAAAGCATCAGGAATATGAAGGTGGACCTTGAACGATTTATTATTATTAGAAATATTCATATTGCTACACTGCGTGAAACTTGGTTAAATTCCCGAGATCACTTCGCTATTGATTATTTTTAAACTATTTGGTTTAATAAACTTGCCCGGGTGGGAGATGTTGCTTTATTAATTCGATGTTTAGTGATAGCGTCAGATAGTTTTCATTACCTTTGGGAGTTCACGGTTGTAAAATATTTTGCTGCAGACACGATATTTACGATTATAGTTGTGTGCAGCCTAACATCGAACAATTTGATTTAAATATATGAGAACCATTTGTCAGTAAGCTAAGTACTCCAGTTATTATTTGCGTGGACATAAATGCACACCACACGCTGTGGGGCTCCCCGTTCATAGATCGTGGTGGGCTAATCATTTATGGGACTTTGGGGGTTTTGTCGCTTGTCATTTAAAATTCGGGAAATTTTACACACCTGAATAAACTACCATATCCTAATACGTGGCTGGATGTGACTTTTGTGTCGTCAAGCTTGGCTCCTTGTATAACGTGGGATTCGATTGGGAATTCCTTGCGCAGTGACCATGTTTAAATTCATTTTATATTTGAATTTCATGGTCTATTTGACTATAGGATTGTTACAACGAATGGGCCACGTAACTCTAGAAGAGTAAATCGTGAAATATTTCCGACAAAAGGGGAGGAGTCTGTCCAGAGCTTTCAGATGGCCAAAGATCCCTTATGATGGCTTTGTCACCATTTTACAAAATTCTGATGTTGGTGCGGTTCCACTCTCCCACAGTAGGGGTCATAACAGGGATAAACGTTGTCCACGAGAGGACTGTTCAAAAGCCATATAACAAAGTAGGTTTTAAGACTATTGACGTACAGCAGCAGCTACGAGGTAAACTTTGCTATAGTATGATTTTGGTAATAAGAACAGTAGAAGTTAGTTACTAAAGTTACTAAAACATTGTTAATATATTCAATGTTACTTTTGATATATATTATCAATGCCTATCAAATAACACAAATAATATAATAAAATGATATCAATGTTGGCCTCAAAGAAATATGATTTGATTTTCTCTAGAGTTCTTCCAACCAAAATCATGGTATACATGCAAAACGTTATTCTCTTGTAGGGTGATGCTAGGTTCAGTTAAGTTAGAGTATGAAGGACAAAGAATTCAGGTACCGTCAACGGTGGTTTTTAGGCATGACATTGGATATGAAGGGTTTTTCGTTTCCTCATATTTTAGAAATAGCTAGGATTTGTGATAGAATTATAAAAGCTATGCGAGCGGTGGTGGGTGTCTCTTGGGGCTCTCCTCCCTATATAATGCTACAAATTAGCTGTGGGATTATTCATTCTCAATTAGAGTATGGATGTTTTTTCTATACAACACTGCATCAAGTGCTACGCTAGTGAAGCTGGACCAGATACAATCTGTGGCAGTTATAGTGTGTTTGGGCCTTTGTCGTACATCACTGACTCATGTGAGCCTCAATGAATTGGGGGTTTGGGGGGGGGGATGACTGCCTTTATTTCTTAGGCACTGGTTTTTAGCGGACAAGTTTATTTTTAACAAATATTGTTCATCTTCAGGTTCTTTGCAACACCAACTTCGTATTCATTTCAAATTATGTTGAGACTAAGAAATATTGATGACCATCTTTGAGGTGTGCCAGTGGTTTTATCTCTTCCTGAAATGGAAGTAAAAAGAGTTACTTTCCCTATTGAGCAGAGTTAAAAGCAGTAGGTATGTGGATGATAGATGGAGTCGATACATAGTTATTTGTATATACAGTTCTAAAAGGGAAGGGGTACAGCCCTAGTGGGGCGGCTTTTTTTTATAACAGTGGTATTAAATATAACCAGTCACGTATACTAGGCACAACTGGATATGACAATATTTACAGCGGAAATATTTGCTATTTTGTATGCGTTGAAATATGTCTTTTCTTTGCGTCCTCACCCAGAAGCTGTGCTCGATGGAGATTATAAGTAATTCTATCACATCCATTAACAATTCAAATACCTGATTAGCTGGTGCATCTCTATCTAAGTTAGGGGCTACAAATTGGTGTTCGAATGAATTCCTAGCTGCGTGAGAAACACAGGAAATAAAAGAGTAGATATATTGGCATCTAGTATAAATTTACTTTCTGTTTACCAGAAGATTCTGCTAGTGTATAGCGTTTTCATAAAACGTTTGAAACTTCAAATTCAGGAAATGTGGATTGAAGAGTGGGAGTCCACATGCCAGCAGAAGGCAAAATGGTACCACGAGGTTTATGTTATAAAATTAGCTGCACCATAGTTTTCGGCAGCTAAAAGTTCCATTCAGTTTATTTGTACTTTAATCCGCCTACACGAAAGACTGACTTTATTTGATGCACACTATTCCTTCTTCACACAGTGTGGTTTGTCACGTTCTTGAAACATTAAACATTTATTTATGAATTGACCTGTACATCAATAAGTGAACTGGAAAGCGTTCCAGCCTGTGTGAACAAAATATTTCGAGGTCTAAGAAGAAGAAAAAAAAAACCTATATTATAACAATTAAATAGAACAATTAAAGTTAAAATGAATTAATATGGGAATAGTATAGATATGATTTCCAAAATATATCTAATGATTTTCCTTCAAAATCAGAATATAATAAATGTTTGATATTATGTTAATTTTCAAACGTTGTATAGCCTGTATCATTTTCTGTACGGAATTCTCAAATATGGCTGACCAACAAATTAGTGCTTCTAGGACTGAACAAAAACTAGTTGAAGAAGCATCTAAAAGAAGGGCAGCACTACGTCATGAATATATTAAATTAATTACAGATCCTCACCTACACGGAAAAGGAGAGGGTGGCACCTTGGTAAGACTTATTTAATACAGGACTAGTGGCTGTTTTGGTACGAATAAAACCATTGGGTAGAGAACGTTTACTGTTTTACATTAGTTATTTATTCAGAAGTTGTTTATAAATAGAGCCCAGATCGGCTCGTATGCATATAAACATCCTAATGTAGGCGTGGTTCATTCACTAATAGTGACATACATTTAGGAAAGTGAGGGCTATTTAAGGGTATACATTATTTGTCCTCACCATGCCACATTATTTTAGATGCATTCAGCCCATTGATAGTAAAACTGCAATTAAACATAAAGAGTATACAACAAAAAACCTTTACAAAAAAAGTACAGTATACCTACACATTCTGCTCCAATTATAATATCAGTTTCTACAAAATTACAGATAACATTTCACCCACATATCACCTGGTCAAAATTATTTTTTAGGATGTATCTTTTAACTTCCTTTTTAAAAAGATTTTAAGTGTTTCATTTTTATTTCTTGTATTATATTGAAAAATTTTAGTCCCTTAATCTTTATTGAGTAGAGTCCAAAAGTTGTGGTGTTTACACTGTTCTGGAAATAATTTTTCAGACTTCTTGTAGAGTAATTCCCCTTTTTGTGTTCCCCTATTTTTAGGTTACTAATAGTTAGGCTGTTTTCAAGTTTATATGCCATTACAAACCTATCCAAAAAAATAGCTTCTGTTAATTTCAAAATACCCAACCTTTTAAGCTTAATGTTGCCGTCCTCACCACTGGGTAGCCATAAAATATTTTTTAGTGCTGTGTTTTGTAGTATTATTAGAGGTATTAAATTACTTAAAAAGTATTACCCCATATTACATTTAAGTAGGACAAATGTGAGTTAACCAGAGCAAAGAAGATGGGCTTTAACACGTTTGGAGTGAATTTGTAGGAGAGTTTTTTTAGCACCCCAACTGGGCCCCTAATTTTTTTTGTGAGATGGTTTATATGTGAGCTGTCAATGGCCAGGCCAGATATTTTGCTTTCCTTACTTGTTTCAGAACGTTATTCCCAAAGCTTATCTGGTAAATATCTATATTCTTTCTATCTTTGTTTCCTTGGTCTATTAAAAATAAAGTAGTTAGACTTTTCAAGATTTAGCGACAGTTTATTGACTCTTAACCAATGGTATAACAATTTCAGGTCTGTTTTAATATCCCTGCTATAGTTTTAAAATTTTGTGTAAATTGGCCTTGAAAATTTACATGGAAAATGTTAACATAAATAAGAACAAGTACCTAACCTTGAGGACCTCACACGTGACACCACATACAGTGCTTTCTTGATTGTTTATGTAAGTGTATTGATTTCTGTTAGTAATATAGCTCTTAAACCACTCAAGAGCTACTTCTCTTATTCCTATTTTAGACAGCTTGTATAATAGAATTTCATGGTTGACAGTGTCAAATGCCTTTTTTAAATCAATAAAGCTCCAGGTTGCTTAGTATTGTCATCCAATGTATTTTGAATTTTGTCAATCAATTCAAAAGCCGCAATTAGTGTATCAGATTTCCCTCTAAATCCATATTGGGGGGGCGTTTGAAAAAAATGTATTTTGTCTAAAAACTTAAAGTAATCTAACTTTCATTACTTTTTCTAATATTTTTGTTATGGAGGATATAAGTGAGATAGGCCTGTAGTTTGATAGATCACATTTCAAAATGCCACCCTTATATACGAGAATAATTTTTGATATTTTCAGCTGTCCCGGAAACTCACCTTTTGTTATAGATTTATTAAATAGAACAGATGTATACTCTCAAAAAAAAAAAAGAGCAGTGTTTTAGTACTTTTTTAGAACATTTATCAAAAGGAAGACTTTTTTGGGTTACTAAGATCTCTTATAATATTTTTTACTTCCATTACATATGTTAAGAAAATTGCAAATGAGCCATCTATAGTGGTAGTGTAATATGTCCACTTATCATCAGGATATACAGGAATATTCATTGCAAATTGTGTCCTACATTTATTTAAAAAAAAATAGAATATCTGCCATTTCAGAAATTGTATTATATTCCTTGTTTATTAATTTCAATTTGATATTTTATTATGAACTTTACAGATTTTATTAAGAGACTTATTTATCTCCTGTCACAATTGTTTAGGATTATTACTACTGCTTATAAACTTTTTTATAAAATAATTTTTCATCAACCTTTCTTAAGTGCTGTTACATTATTCCTAGCTAAAATATAATTACTCTTATAGTTTGTATTTTCTGGGTTAAATTTAACTAGTTTATATATTTTATCACATAATTGCATAGGTGATTGAGTTTATATAAGAGAGTTAAATAAAACTCTGAGTGAAAGTTTGATTAATGTTAGCTCACTATAAGATCTACAATCTATGTTGGGTAGAGGGTCGATTACACAGGGCAAGGTTACTAGCTACTCCCCAGCAAATTCACCTGCTGCCATTAAACTCGCTAAATGTAATCATGCTGGCTGGTTAACTCACCGCTCACTCTCCCCCAACGAGTAAAGTTGAAGACAGGGTGACTTGAAACTCTACTTGCTAGCTAGTTTGTACTCTGGCTGGTAAAATCACTGCATGTAATAAGTGGAGATAGTAAACCAGTAGAATTCGAAATGTCTAGAGAAGTGGTTCGTGTGAGACTTGTTGTTACCATTATAATAAAAAAACAGACTTCTGTTCTGCTGCCACTTTTTCTGCTTCTTTCTATTTTTGCTAGTTCTTGCCTGGAGACATGTTTCACAATTTTAATTTTTGCTATAGCTACTTTTCATCCAACCCCTTGAGCAATCCTTCTTTTCAAGCTCTTCACACATGTTTTAAAAAACACATCTTTAAGATTCACATTGGTATAGTCACAATATTTGATGTTCCACTTCATTCCAGACATTTTGATTAACAACAAAAACAGCCTGCCAGAAACACCTCTACTAAGAAAGTGGGTGAGTTTGGTAGCTCAGTGTAATCGACACTCGCTGAGCTTGTTGGAACATGCTCACTCACACACGAGCCTGCGAATAGCTAGTAATCTCACCCTGTGTAATTGAGCCTTAAAGCGAATAAAAAACAATACTCTATTCCATTGCAAGATTTGAGTATACCACAGAAAAAAAACACCACAATGTTGAAGGTGTGGTTGCTATAAACTTTTGCATCTCGCGATACTCTGGGTTGAGCAAATATTTTCTAAATTACTATTTAAATATTAATATATGGATGGCTGATATTTTTTTTATATTGTAATTAAAAACGCTGCAAGATGAAGATTTTTTTTTAATATCCTCTAAAAAGGAACCTTAAATGTTCTTGACCCAAACCTTCTTTGAGGTTTAAATATATTAGGCTTATAATAATAACATTTAAAAATGGATCAAAAAATTTTTGTCTAGTCTGGATTTAATACCACTACATATTTTATTCATTCCCTTTATTATATATAGTATGCTCTTAAATTTAAAGATGACTTTATCCAAGTCTAAAATCCAGCAACGATCCAAGCAAAGTGACAAATATGTTGTAAAAAAAGTATTATTGTTCTGCCTTACAACAGGTCCATTCCTGTTTCTGTAAACTTACACCAATAATGCGTCCTCTGCCTTCTCTTTCAGCTCCCAGAATTTTCTTCTTTCCCTCAAGTCATCCAATATTTGAATCCTCCTCCTTCCTAAGCTACTCTTTCCCTCAACTTTTCCTTCTATGACATCTTTAAGAAGACGTTCCTACTAAAGATGTGTCCAGTTCCAGTTTGCTTTGCACCAAACATTCACATCCAAAATGGTTCCCTTCTTACCCATTCTTCAGGATTCTTCATCTCATCCTGTCTTTCCACCTAATCTTCTCAACTATTCTCCAGCATCTTATTTTAATGCTGTCTTAATTATTTATTTTCCAGCTTCCTAAGAGTCCCAAGCTCTTCTCCATACAGGGTGATGTTCCAAATGTAGTATTTCATCAGTTTCGCTTCTTTCACACTGACTTACTGTATTCCCTTTTAAACCGCACTCCTTCATCACCCATTCATTACTCACTTTGTCCATATTAGTTTTTCCACATATATTTCTTAGATATCTCATTCTAACTACATTCACGTTGCTCTTGTGTTTATTTTGACAAACCCACGGATCCATCCATACAACAATGTTGTTAACACATTTTTATATAAGTTCTGCCAGCTTTTCCTCTTTTGATACCATTTAATCTTTGCAATAGTCCATATATATCCATCTACTCTCTAAGATGCATTCACCTGTATATCAATATCCATTTATGTTCGCAATTTTACTAAAAAAAATTCCACCCAAATACACAACACCATTCACTTGTTCTAACATTACAAATTGTGCTAAAGTGTAAATGGACTACTTTACATATTTACTTCAACAATTTAATACACTTTCCACTCACTACAATTAAGGGCAGCTGTATCTGAATAAACTTGAGGATCCTTGCATTATATACGTTAAAAATATACACTAGCTACCATTCAATTTAGTGGTTACATGATCTAAGCCTTTACTTGCAATAGACTGAATTAAGTTACTGAGGACCGGAAATACAAAGTTATGTGGAGTCTTCTGAGGGTGTTTTTTTAACTAGTTTTCCACTCCCATGCAAATGCGATTACAATTCCTTTCAATTTTTCCTTTCTTCCTTCATACCCCTTTGGTATATATGTGGACATCATAAACAAACAAGACACTTGAGTTTTACTTGCTTTATCAATTATTTAATTTGATAATAATTCCTGTAACTTCTTGGTTGATAAAGATTAAAAAAATATTATTTTGTTTAGATAAATAACTTATAGAGAGCAAGATAAAATATTTTTTGATAACATTTATTTTCTTTGAAAAGATAAGTTCCATATAATAGCTAGAAATATACTCATTGTTTAGGTATTAGTAAGATAGTATTGAGAAGGTAAGGGCATTTAAAAACCTGGACTACCCGGAATATGGATAAAACTGCACATTTACTGAGGGATAGCAATGTGAGATTTCAATCGTAACAAACAAATCATGGAACTTTGCACAGCAAGATTGATGAAAATAATGGAACTGCTTTTTTGATTTCAAAATATTGCTGAATTGAGGTTTCAAGCTCGAGGTGCCCATCATTAGAATGGAATTCAAATGTTTACCATATAAATTTGCTTGTTAGTTGGACTAGACATACTTCATTCTTGAGAGTTTTTGTTCACACATATTGTTTTACCAAAAACTTACACAAATCCACAAGAAAATTGCTTCATATTTGTGGAAACTGTTATGACCGCAAAGGTTTATAGAATTGAATTAGATTTCCTTCTTTATACTTGTGTTTCAGAATGTCATTTGATTCTAGTTCATAAAATTTTGTTTGAAACTGATTTGGTAGTGTTTCAACACTGCAGTCAAATGGATTTTAAAACAACCTTATTTCATTTATTTTTCCATCAAGATCAAAGAATTGTCCCCGAAATTGTTTTTTTAAGTCAGAAATTAATTCTAATGTAAATGAAGGTAATTCTGCTTCACGTTCTTCATGAAATATTTCACTACATGAGAAATGAATCAAGTTACGAACATTTACATATTCTTAAAGTATCATCATTTTTGTATTGAATGCCTTGACATATGCGACTAGATCATAGATCAAATTGGTTTCAGCATGCAACTTTAGATTTAATGGATTCATAAGGTCGGTCACATATAATATGCAAAAAATGCAACTTTCCAAAGCCAGTCATTGTTTGATAAAAGTGATTTGAGGTTGATTATTCTCTGTGAGAAATGAATCAATTTATATTTATAATAATTAGTCAATATAATTATTTATTTTTAAACTCGTGTAACATCTTTTGTGACTTTCTTTTTATAGCCCTTTGCTGGGAGACTTTAAACTATTTAAAAATCGTCACAGCACGTTCTGTTGTAGGTATAGTAATTGACACCAGCTTCCAGTGACTGAAAATGTGTGTTTGTAATTCCAACAGCATTTTGTTTTGGTGTCATGAGGGGAAGCACTTGTGCGTACAGGAACTGGACATTTCAAATATATTGCTTGGTTAAGAAATAACTAAGGGTAACAATTTTGTGTTGGCAAGCCGAATGTGACCCACAGGCTGTAGTTTGGAGACCCCTGGTCTAAGGTTGTACACTTAAACTAGTCATAGACCCGGATTTACAAACTTAAGGTGGTTTGCAGGTCACAGACTATAGGAACATGTTTGTTTAATATAATCTAAACACCTACTTTTGTTTTTGTAATGTGTCTTACCACGTTTTTACAATGTAAATTTTAATCAAGCTAATGAGTAAAATATAATCTAGAGGAAATGCAGCCATATCTGAGTGAAGGGAATCAAAGAAACTGTCTAGAACAGCAGTTCCCAGCGTGGGGTACGCGTACACCTAGGAATATGTGCCAGGACTTTTAGGGGTACATGAAAATATTTAAATAATGGTGGAAAAAGCTACATACCTCTACCAGCAGTGTAAGACAAAATATCAGTCAAAAGTTGTAAAATTAACTCAACGCTATAACAGAGAGGGGGGGGGGGCTTGTTCAGGTTTTCTTCTATGTATGACCTTGAGAAAATGATTTTAATTTCAAACATAAAAGAGTTTTTATAATTATTAATCAATTATTTGAATGTAATATATTTATACACTGTTTATTCACCTTATTATATTATTGTGTTTGCGTATGACTGCAGGTCAAATAGTTGTATTAAAGTATTGCACAGAAGTGGGCCGCTCAGATGTGGCCCGTGGGCTCAGAGTTTGCAATCTATGGTATAATAAGGCTTCACTCTTGTGTTAGACTGACCTGCTGATGACAAGGAGATCAGGGTTTGATTCTAGTTGGGTCTATTGAGGAGGTTTTTTCCTAAATGGTTCCCCACTTTCCTTCCACGGCGAATGCGGGTAGATTTATCTCTAAAACCATCCTTTCTCATCCTTAGCTCATTAGTGTAATTATCATATATGTGTACAACCTAAACAGTAAGATGGGGTGATATTTTTATATATATATATATATATATATATATATATATATATATATATATATATATATATTTCCAGGACGGGTAGTATGATCCTGGAACATGAGAGAGAATTTATCAATCAAACTTGAAAAAAAAAAGTGTGCCAATGAAGGCAGAAAACCAAAGAGATATATGGAGCCAGCTGGCCTAAAGAGGAAATTGGGAATGCACCCCTTCATCCCTGTCATCCTCACGAGAAGCTAAGGGCCCCAACCGCCCGAATAAAATTATATCTTTCTTTACATGAGAAAAGTCTTGCTGCATTCACAACACACGTGCATAAAAGTCGCCCCCCCCCCCTTTTTTTTCCTAGGTGATGAGCATTGTAAAGATGATAATAATTTATTTGAATAGTCTACCTCGGTGGTCTTTGAGTAAAGTACTTGTTTCATGATCATAACCCAGCTGAGGTCGACGGATTTCTCTTGAGCGATAAAAATCCCTAGCACAACTTCCTTTGTAGGGAAGTAAAGCCGATTGTGGCATGTGAGACATGGTGGTTACAGACAGGGAAATGTCAGGGAATTTAACTAAAAATAAGGAATAGTCAGGGAATTAAAAAATATGTCTAAAATATCTCATTAATTTCGCAACTAAACACTAAAACAAAAGCTAATACCTTAATAAAATAACATTTAATTTTTTAAAATTTTGGTTGTTTAGTCGATAAAAACGTTTTTTAATATGTGATCAATAATAAATAAAACAAGTCATCATCCACCATTAAAACGGGGGGAAAAAATTCAGAAAAAAATTGAAAAATGTTGCCTGGAAAACCTGTAAAAGTCAGGAAATTTTGTAAAATAATATGTTTTGTAGTCACCCTGGTGAGAAAACCTTTGTAATTGTGGAAAATACCTTCCCTGGCAAAATTGGTAGTCCCTTTCGCGCTCGCTCATAGAAATTAACTGTGTAAGGTAAGGGGGTAACTACGACACTTTCTGAACTCCCCTAGTAGATGGTATTTCTACCAGATGGTGCAGGCAGCACTAAGCAGGGGGACTCCCAGCTCCAGATGGATAGAACCTCAAACCAAATTCAAGTTGTGGACTTAAGAATAAGATTTCAATGAAACACAGAAATTAAGTTAACTTTTAGGTGCACCCCCCCTCTAGCCGAGTCTGGCTGCCAAGAAAAGAGAATGGTTGAAAGTTCATCAATAGCTAATACCCTCTTAGTGAACACATCTTCTTGGGGCCATTCTTAAACTCATAAGCATTTTTTCCCCATGATTTCGACCCATCTTCCCTCATGTAAGGAATTTAAAGAATTTACACCTCCTCTCTCGATTCCCTCCTTCCCCGTATCTTGCGGTTTTTTTTCACGATTTGGTAAGTTAGATTATTTTAATCGGTTAGCTATTTTTAGACATGTGATTGTTAATAAAGCGAGTGATATAAAATTATATTTAAACACATAATAAAATAATATAACCCGTCTCGGTGGTGTAGTTGGCTAACGCGCTAGTTTCAAGTTGAGCTCAACTGCTGAGGACGGGGAGATCGAGGTTCGAATCTCGGTCGGGTGAACTGGGGGGGGGGGTTTCCTAAATGGTTTTCACTCCCCCTCCACGCAAATGCGGGTTCACTTCCTCTAATTCAATCTTCCCAATTCCTAACCCATTAGCGTAATTAGTACTTAAAGCGTATAACCCGAATGGTAGTAAGACGCGGTGCTAAATAATAATAATAAAAAATATAAATGAAATCTTAGCATTATTAGCTACTTTCTACTCTTTTTTTTTAGATGTTGTCATACGATAAAAAATGAAAATCTCCCCTTTGGCCCTCCGCCCCCCACTCCAGCCCTCTAAAACTCTTTACGAATTTTAAGGACAACTTTTTGGTAACTTTGCTTTCTTAGTAAATAAATCTCCTTGGTATCTTTTTGCTCTCATAATTATCTCTGTGGGGGAAATCCCAGCCAGTCTTGTAACAGCACAAAATATTTGTTCTAAATAGCTGAATGGACCTTTCTGTCTCATTTGACGAAATTTATTAGTGAAATGAAAATCTCTAGAGGCAGTTCCTGTAAAAGCTGGACTCTGACCACTCTAATTAGTCTACATAATTGAATTATTTCTAGTTTTTTTTTTCTTAACTAACCAACTTGTGTTTTAATATAAACAATTGTTGATTACCTTACATAATGTTTTCGTTGCTACAGAAACAATATTATATTATTAGCACCGTCTTACTACCGTTCGGTTATACGCACTTACGCAAATGTGTAATTGTAGGTGATTGTTGAGATGAAATGGAGGACCTACAGTTTAACGTGGAATCCGAACCACGGTGGAGACCTGGCATTCCTCACATTCACAAGATATCTTGTCAGAGGTGAAGGAAGGGTTTGGTAATCAGATAAATCTTTGCCGGGACCGAGGATTGAACCCCGGCCGCCAGCATAGAAGTCTGACACCTTACCCCTAGACCACCAGGTCACCCAACACAGAAACCATAGATCTAGCTATTATATTTATTAAAGTTTTTCCAATATATTAGTAAAACCTCAATAGACATCAACATATTCGTTAAAGTTGTTTTATGGCAGGATTGAGTGACAATACCCAAACATGTTTAATAGAGAACAAGGTATTCCTACAACAAAGTGTAGTTCCTCATTTGTGCTCACGAGTCTTGAGTTCGACCTCGTTACAGATCTATGCTTCAAGAAATGTTCTGTAAGGTGGTTTTGTATCTTATTTTCAGCGTATCATTAATAGATAATGTACATGTTCTTGAAAGCATGTTTCCCAAATTATTAATAGCGCGACCAATTTGTATAACCACAAACTTTAGCGAACCACCTAAATGGAAGGGCATGAGTGGGGAGAGGGTTTCATTATTTTTTTTCACTTTTCTGTGATATTTTATATATATCAAAAAATTTACGTGACCACAGTTTAAGAAACCATCGCTCTTAAAGCAGTGGTTCCCAACCTTTTTCAGCTGACTGTAGAAAAAAAATCTTAAATCTTGTTGTGATGGTTACACTGTTTTGCTTTCATCAGTTCTTGAATGTTGTGTTTGATGTTTGACAGAGCATACCGCAAACCTCTTTCCACTTCAAGTCGACAACGCTGTTTAGACGTTTAGTTTTTATGAGAGTCAGAGTTGAAGACTCGATGGGGTTGCACGAAGACCGCAAAGGAAACAATAAACATTTGCATGCATACTTTTGCCCACAGAATGTATTACAACTGGTAGGAAGTGTTGCCAATATCTCAAGAAATAATTTATCTTAATTGCTTTGGAAAAGTTATTCAAATAAAAAAAATAATCATTAATTAGATAAAATGATTCTTAACGTTATTTTCTAAATGTTCCACGGCCTCCAAGTTGGGAACCCTGTTCTACAGCATTCAATAATTCAAGTGTGCTTCTAGTGGGTAGCCTGGATGGTTAGTAAGACGCTCTACCTCCTTTGTTATCATGGGTGACAAAGGTCGGACCTGCGCGCGATGACTCATGGGAAGAAGTGGACAAGGAAATGAACAAGTCCTGAAGAAATGAGGTTGATTCACACGAGTCTCATGGTCAGCTTATGATAGTATCTTCATGAATGATGACAATAGGGCCCTATTTCATAAGAGTGGTAGGCTACCAGAATTTACAATGGTAACACGTGGTATTTTTCGAAGTGGTCGATTGGTCAGAGTTGCTGGCTACAGATCCAAAGGTCCCTTGTTCGATCCCAGGCGCTTCACTAAAATTTATATGTATAGCAGTGGATCTGGAATGGGGTCAAACTCAAGACTCGCGAGGACGAATGAAGAGCTAATTGAATAAATAAGTAGCAGCTCTGTTCTAGAAAACTGAGATTAATAAATAGCCTGAGGGTTCGTTGGGCTGACCACGACACCCTCTATCCGTGAATGTTGGCACTATCATCATCAAGGCACGGCGGTCGGTTATCTCGCTTGTGGGTTAACGCCTAAAGAGTTTTTTTTAAATATTTTATTACAAAAGTAAAATTTAGTTTGTCTCTAATAAATACAACAGTATTTTTTTTAATCGCTCACCTAATCCCGTTAGTTTTTTTAAAAAACTACTGTTGTAAAATACGTCGCTGTACCTAAAAAAAATTAGAAGGAAAATGTTTATACACTTCATTAATAAAGTTAATTTCCTCAAATTCGATAGAAATTCAATTTCATCGTAGAAACATACTGTTTGAAACAAATGAGCGAAGACTTGAAAAGAAAAAAAGTTGAGTGAACAATTTTTGAAAACACTAGAAGTAGGTAACGTCCAATTTTCATGTGAATAACATCCTACAACCAGACAAGTAACAAAAACTTATTTTACGTATTATTACTGTCACTTTTGATAGATATTATAAATATCTATAAAATAGTAATATAGTAAACTGTTACCAATGTTTACCGCAAAGAAATATTATCACCGCGTTTGTTTTTTTTGCGTTAATATAATCACGATCCCATTCTCATTAGCGTAATTAGTGCATACGCGTATAAACCGAACCGGTAGTATGACATTGCTAAAAAAAAAAATCTAGGACGAATACAAATAATAAACCCGCCATCACGTAGTTTTTGAAAGGGTAAAAACAAAATAAAACTATATTGTCAGTAACCAAACCTTTGACACTACCAAAACATTTGGGAAGCACTCAAGGTGTCTGTCTGGTGTCTGAACACGTTTTTGTTCGGTTTTGAATTTTAAAATGTTTATTTAGAAGAGATTGGCCCGGTATTAGAGCACCCTAGAAAGGACTTATTAGAAGATACATATTCTCTGACCACAAACTCGCGTCCAGCGATACACATCTGACTGGTCTGCAGTTTTATATATATATAATAGTTTAATTTCAGTGTGCACATATTTTTTTAATAACAAAACATATTATTTAGAACTGTTTCAAATATTGCTTTTTTTTTTGTTTAAAATATTTTGACTATGGGAATTTTTATTTACATAATTTAATAAATACTTTAAATATTATATATATATATATATATATATATATATATATATATATTATATATACAACATTTTACTTACATAACATATAACTAGTATAGACCTGCATTGGTGGGCACGCAGATTAAACTTTAGGCTCTTCAGGTCTAGTTTTTTAGTTTGACAGTTTTGGGGACGTCAGGGTTCAACTCCCAATCAGGTGTACAGAAGGTGTTTTTTTCTTATACGGTTTACCATATTCCCTAAGCTCAAATGCTATTACATTTTTTCTAAACTATATCTTCCTCATCTCTTAGCCACTAATATGATTAAAATGTTCATAACCCGGACAGGTAGTAAGACACGCCGAAAAAAATGTATAGAATATCTTTAAGCAAACATGTTTATAAAGACTGGCCCAGAATGCACCCCGAGTTTTATAATAATGCGAAAGTAGAACCTTAGACCATGCGGCCACAGGTGTGTGTAAGAGTGTGGTTCATTGGTCCAATCTAATTGTGGACAAAAAGTTAAGGGCGCGGGCGGGTTCTCCCACTGCAGTGCTCTCAAACAACGGCGGAAAATATGCGGCATGTCTTAAGTCCAGTGTGACGCCGGCCTCAGAAGCTGGTCGCTACAATATTTCATGTGGCTGTAGACAGACAAACAAACACATGCGTATTTATCCGAGATAACGTTCCCCACATGACCTGTCGGCGATAAGAATGAAATATAATTATCTCTGGCCAGAACTAGGTCCCTAACCTCCCCCTTGTTGTTATGTTAGCTAAAATAAATAACCTCAAGTTATCATAATACTCTTGTGCAAGCATTTTATCGTGTGTTGGTTTAGTCTCAGCGTTGAACACTTTGGAAATGGGGGGAGGGGGGGGCGGTTGTCCTCCCCTTCCCCGTAATATCCCTCCCTCTCTTTCTTCCAACAAGTTACAGACGCACATACTAAGTCGTAAGTTTGGTCTTAAAAATAAAGACCACGTCTTCATTGGTTTAAATTTCATTATGATTTTTAAGTTTTTATTAAAATAATTTTCAATCTTGGTTGCGAATGCAAATAGCCCAGTTGCTCCCCTCCCTCACCCTTTCCCATTGTTGCGGCATTGAACAATGAACAACTTGATCGGAACACCCAGTAAACTGTTATTATATTGATCAAAACAGGTTTTTTGCACCACGTCTTACTAGTTCAGGCTATACGTTTATGAACTCATTATGCTAATGGTTTTTGGGAATAAGAATGAAAAATGTATAGGAATTGTACCCGCATTTGCGTGGAGGTAAAGTGGAAAACCATTTTGAGAAAAAATCTTGGTACACCCTAGCAGGATTCGAACCTCGATCTCCTCATCAGCAGTCTAGTCTACTGCGAGAGGATCGCCGTAGACCATGCAGCCACTGAAGCTTGGTCCCAAAAAGAGTTGCCGACCCCTGCTCTAGTATATTTGTAATCAAGTGACGTGGTGGCTTACCAGTTATATTTAGTTCACTGCTGAACTAATTGTCATGTGATTCCTTATCTGCATTCTCAGTAAGATGTTTGATCAGAAAAAAAAATTACAAAATCAATTATTTGATTTTATATCTTGTTGATGAGCTGGCAAACAGTAGAGTTATTAACCCCATTACTGCCCTATGCCCCTTGTGCCCTTTGGGACTGATGGACTCCCCAAAGTAGGGTTTCCACATAAATGTTTTTTTTTTTTAAACTCTAAAGGTAGGGTACTTAATTTAATCTTAAATACATCATTCAACAATCAAAGAAACAAAACTTTGAAATTTTATATTAGGTGTGTAACAATTAAGAATGCCAAACTTTTTCAAACCTGATTAATTTTAAATATATGTTGCCACATCATTTAAGATAATAAATTTAAACCTTTATATTTGACAGGAAGGGAAAGAGGAGGTACTTTTGGCACAAAAATATGTATCCCCCCTACCAGTCACAAAAAGTTATACAAAACCTTTATAGGCTCTCAGTGGTACCATCTGGAGGTTTCTAATTAAATCAAATTATAAGTTTATTTCTATTAGGCTGGCAGCTTATCTGAAACAAAGGCATGTGTTTTATATGAAGTTTATTTTTGTTTTGTTTTTTTCCCTAGAATGCATTTCATATGACCTAGCAATAACATCACATGATTCATAAGTTTTTAATTGAATGTGTCGGTTTCCCATTTAGAGGACTTCAATCTGACATGATGAGAAATTATTGAATGAGTATAACAAATAATGGGTTTATGCCTGTTAAGCAATTATTATCAATACTTAACTTTTATATAAATTGTATTACTAGTCGGTAGAATTTTTAAAATTTTACTGCCAATTTTTTTTATTAATTTCCCCCAAAAAAAAGGATTATGAAATATGCACGCACACTTACTTTCACAGAAACAACTTTGCATTATTAATATATACTCATATTTATAGATATTTTTATTTGAATAGTTAGTTATTTCCTATCTGCTATCGGGGAGGGGGGGGGGGGGGGCGGTTCCCTTATTGAGTTTTCCTCCAGAATACTGTGAGGGCCACATTTCAGTGAGCAGTTGGATTGTGCACTGCTTTAATTAATGTATTAAATTTTTGATATGTTCACAACAGAAAATTTTAATATATTTTAAAATTTAAGCATTGATTGATCCTTATGCTTTACCTTGAGATAACAAGTTTATTAGTTTTCTTTACTCTCTATCTTATTGATATGACAAAAATATGTTGTAGGTGAAGGGTGAAAGGATGTAGGCTATAAGCTGAGAAAGAATAGAGAAGTAGTTCCAGAAAACGAGCCGCCATGTGGTTTGACATTGATTGATACTTTCTTGCAGACTGAGGCATTTGTAGCATCTTTTTGAAAATACAAACATGTTTTTTGCAGCCAATCTTGATAATATTTTACTATGTTGTTGGTGTTATTTTATAGATACTTATAATGTCCATCAAAAGTGACACCTGCAAATAACATGGGATATATGTACATATGAAAGTAGGGGTGACTTAAAACTTTAAGATATGTACACTGTACATTTGTAAGAAAATTGGAATATACTTAAGAATAAATGTCAAATAATGATAATTTATTATATACTACAAGTCTAATTAGTAAACAATAGTATTGTTGACATTTTTTATCAATAATAATAACAGTAATAATATAATTTACACACCAGACCTCAATAAGTATTATAAAAAATGACCTTCAAATAGCTTGTGGAGTCATTAAATTAAAAATTTTGGGGTAGTCTCCTATTCCTTACACCTCCAATTAAAGTCCCATATTTTATTTTGGCAAAGTTGGCAACCCTAGTGTAGAAATGTACAGTAGGATTTTGAAAGCAAGAACTGTATCTTACCGCTTTGAAAGCTACTAAAACTACTTTTATATTGTCGTTGTTGACCAAGTAAAATATGTTTGTATATTCTAAAAGTCTCATAATATCAATATTCCTACTATAGTTAACTAACCAACCAACTAACTCAAAATTTCCGGCTGCCAGGACGTAAATCGCCATTCAACCATATCCTGAAACATTTCCATCCATTCCTCAACTTGATACATACATAACCTCTTTAAGTATATTCTCACATTATCCCTCCTAGCAATGTCTCACCATCCAAAGGGTCTTCATGTATCCAGTAGCAAAGCTGAGTCATGATCACTCATAAAGGGGCACACTTAACAAAGTCAAAAATTGTTTTTTTATGAAGTTGTATAATACAGTACTGGCATACTACTACTATTACTACCACTAATAATAATAATCAGTTTTAATCATATATATATTTGCTATACCTTCTGTGAAATATATAATTTTGGTCTTGCAATTTTTCTGTTTAAATGCACTTTTCATTCAAAAAATAAAACCTCAGTAGAATTATTTAACAAAAAGTCAACTGAACTGAAAGAGTAATTGTTGATGTTTTCAGAGTCTTCCATTTTTTTTCTATGGTACATACACTAAATCATAAAACTAAAACTAATCTACACTGAAATAAACCTTTGAAAAATACTGCGCGAGGTCATAATGTAGCACTCAAGAGTTGGGAATAGCTGGCTTACTGGTTGTCTTCAGTGTCAAATATTAATTGTTGCGTGCGCATTACTCTCCATAGCTGACCACAGGCTTGGGTGTGTTAGGCTTAAAGGTATCAACTTATCTTGTCAAAAAGAACTGACACATTAGCTTGGCCCGCTTGCTAAAATGTCACTAGACTTTAAAAAATTACCATTAAAATTTCAATTTTACATCTGTTTTATGTAAAGGGTTATTTTCTCTACTTTTTCAGATAGCTGAGCTTATCCTACCTACCCTGACGCCTCACTACTGTTTATATCATCTTCGGGTTACCCAACTCAATAAGCTGCAAACCTTGATTATCTTTATAAGATGTTTGGAGATGCACACAAGCCATGAAATTTTTCATTATGTAACTTTCTTCATTCTCCTGTTTGTTCATCCCTTTTAGTATCAAAATCTTTTTTTTGAGAGAAAATGCTTCACAGCAGTAAAGAGCAAAGGTGATAGTTTTATATATATTCTCAGGTTGATGTTTAGAGACAGACAAGTAAGGTGACAAACTGAATAAGTACTGGCTAGTGGCTCTTGTACTTCTGCCTAGGTAGCAAAAATATTGTCAATTAGATGTTGCGCTTAGGTTAATACTGACAACACTTTTTTTAAGAAAAAACTGGTGTTTAATAGAATGAACACTAAACTATCTTCTATAACCCTATACATAATATATAGATAGGTTGTATATACTTGTAAACAAAGTCATAAAGTTTGAATTTTAATGATGGAAAAGTAAAAAATAAATAAAAAAACAATTTATATTTTGGTTGATCATAAAGGCCTAAATGTCAAGGAAATGAAAGGGAACTGGGGGTATAAGAGCATAGAATGCAGCTTTGTGAATTGAGTGATGTAATTTAATAGGGCGATCACATAACAAACAATTGCCATTTTTCCGACATCTTAGTTCACTCGATAGTGTGTCTGTCTACTGAGCTAGAGAATCATGATTTTCGGCAAGCCCGAAAAATGTAGGTTCGGTGAAATAATATGTGTTATTTCCCTTTTTCATTGTTAAATTAATGGCTGGGGCCTGGGTGTTGTGTCTATTCTAGATATGTCATGTGCTGATATGTTTTCTCTTCCCCGGTTCGTTCTCCTACTGCAGAACAGCTCTATCCAGGAACTTTATAAACCCATTTGGTTTATGAATTTCTGCTCATCTTTTCCAGCGCATTAACCAATGTAGCTAATATTACTATTGTTGTTCCACCAGTTCGACACGGGCGTGCAGAGGTTTATAGCGATGAGAGCGACAGGCTATGACCACTTCAAGCCGACTCCCAAGAGTTCCGCTTATGGTTTGGGGCTAGTGTTCATACCCATCGCCCTGTACGCCTGGTTGCTCAAGTCTAGCAGAGTAAGTACCAGCAGCCGAACCCTGAACCTTAGGCTTGATGCAGCAATACCTAGGTCTGATCTGTGCTCAGTTTTACACTAATTATTAAATTGTCAGATGCTCGGGACATCATATAAAACGATGTCCTTGCCACTGAGTTATCTAGGACGGCTTTGTGCCTAGGTTTAGACTTATTACTAAACTGTAGAGAACTCTGCGTGGAATGTGTGAAATGGTCAGTTATCCCAGAAACCCCACAGTTATAACTTTTGCAAGTCAGAAGCACAAAACGCTGACAAATCCTCGTGGCTGATTTGATTTAATGTTCCAATTAGCTGACAACATCACATCATCCATTATAGATCATGAAACCAAATTAAAGTATTTTAAGGATTTGTGTGTGTGTGTGTTAAAATGATTGAAATATTAATAAAAATGACAGGACAGTTAATTATTAAAATATGTAATTAATTATGGTAGAGCACACAGCATAATAATAGACATACTTGAATCCAATCAATCCTTCTATCTCAGAGACAGTCGGTAATCGGCTTGTTCTGTGTCTAACTTTGGTAATATTGTTTTTAATATGAATTTACTCACATCATCAGTTGGATGGACTGCAGAGTCACACTCGCATTAGATTGGCTCAGTCAGCGAAGGGGAGATAGGGGATTCACAGGATATGTTCTCCCCTAAAGGGATCATACTCTCCCTTCACACAAATAACTCGGACAGTTAGTACCGAGATGAGGAAGGGGCAAGTCACAAATGACTATAAAGATTGTTGCTGGAAATTAAACTAATTGTGTTGTTCTGTTTTCCCTCCAGGATAAGCAAGAGCAGAAGTACCGAACAGGTCAGGTCGCTTACAGGGACAGGCGCTTTAAGTTCATCTAAACTGGGACAAACTATCAGTCGACATTGTGTGTAGGACTTAACAGTTTTTGTTGTATAGAGGTTGTGTTGTTGGCCATATAACAGTTAGATTTTTGATGTACAAATTTGATTTATTTGATTAAAAATTTACTTTCAAGCTACCTCATGTTCATGTATCCTAATTTTTTCAAGATAGTAAAAAAATAAATAGCTTTACAGTTTATACAATAGTTTTCACCCATATATTTGTACAGTCTGATTTTCTTAATAAGTCCGTTATTTTAAATCTCGAAACTCAGGTTGCCACATAAATAAAAATATTACAATTGTATTTATATTCTTAGTCCCATTTAATTAATCATTTAAAGATAAATTATACAGTAATCCACTAGGTATTATTATTGGTGGGTTTTTTAGAAATTTTTGTCGACTTCAATGTTTTTTGGGTAAAGTGCTCGCCTCAAAACCCGATGTTCGTGGTTTCGAACCCAGCCGGGGTCGACAGGTTTTTCTTGAGCGATAACAATTTGTGGCATAACTTCCTTCAAAGGGGAAGTAAAGCCATCGATCCCATGTCAACTGTCATGTAAAAGAACACTAGAAGGTTTGTCAAAATATATTTCTCTCCTGTTCATATTATTATTATTATTATTATTATTATTATTATTATTATTTAGCACCGCGTCTTACTACCCGTTCTGGTTATACGCTTTAAGTACTAATTACGCTAATGGATTAGGAATTGAGAAGGTTGAATAAGAGGAAGTGAACCCGCATTTGTGTGGAGGGAAAGTGGAAAACTATTTAGGAAAAACCACCCCCAGTTCACTTGACCGAGATTCGAACCTCGATATCCCCGTCCTCAGCAGTCGAGCTCAACACGACTAGCGCGTTATCCAACTACACCACCGAGGCAGGTGTGTTGATATAATTGGTTCAGAAAGTGAAGGGTAAATATCTTAAATAAATGGGGGGGGGGGATTACTTTTTAATTAATAAATCAAGTAAAACTTTTTTTTATATGATGCCAAACTTTAGTAACTTTAATTCAATGTTAGTGGTTGAAAGTGAGCTTCCTATAAAAATTCAGGGTCTATGTAGAGTCTCTTCGTCATAGGAGTGATGGTAGCTGACAACTAGCAGAAATAAGAACGTTTAAAATAAAAACAGTTAAAAACAAATTGTTTGTGTGTAAGTTTTGACTGCCGAAAGTGACAACTCAAAATGTGGTCTTGCAGATCATAATATGGTTTGGCAAATGGATACAAGGTAACTTTCACTGCCACCTCTCCTCTCTTAGGGGGAGCGGTGCATGTGTCTATGGAAACAATGTTGAAACACATACATTTAATGTAAGCAATAGGAAAGGAATTCAACATGAAAGGATAGTTAGTTAGGTTGGACCTTAATAGAAAACAAATTTCTCTTTCATTTATTCAAATACTCTTCACACATCTTCTGATCAAGTTCACAGTTACATACAATTTTATGTTTTCACAGATATTCCTTTTTCATATTAGAAAAAACGCAAAATTAAATTTTCAGATACATAAGTGAGAGTTAAGATGAATTCACACTTAACAAGACTGTGCACCAGATGTAGGGATGTGAAAAAAGTATCGATACTAGTATTTTTTTTACTCTATTTTTTTTTCTGATACCTTTACTAATATTAGTATTCACATTCCGGTATCGGATCGATTTTGAAAAAGACAACTTTTTTGTTATCTTCACTCATGCTATGATTAAATGTTTGCTAGGGTGGACTGTGGTGGAAAAACAAATGGCACTATTTCTCAATTCTCACTTATTTTCTGGTGACCTGGTGGTCTAGGGGTAAGGTGTCAGACTTCTGTGCTGGCGGCCGGGGTTCAATCCTCGGTCCCGGCACAGATTTATATGATTACCAAACCCTTCCTTCACCTCTGACAAGACATCTTGTGAATGTGGGGAATGCCAGGTCTCCACCGTGGTTCGGATTCCACGTTAAACTGTAGGTCCTCCATTTCATCTCACAATCACCCTACCATTACACATTAGCGTAAGTGCGTATAACCCAAACGGGTAGTAAGGCGGTGCTAATAATAATAATAAACTTATTTTCTGCATGAAAAGCAAGCAACTCTAGCATTCAATCTCTTAGCTCATCAATGAGCACGGTCATCACAAACTAATACAAATAAGCTTTTGTAGAGCTCAATGAACTCAAGTCAACACAAGGATGCCCCAAACAGAAGAAGCAGAAAAGTTTGTGTGTGTGTTGTTTAAGCAGATGAAGCAGGGTAGGGCATCCATTCCGACTATTGTTTGTAAATAGTTAATAATCTATTTTGATAAAGTATATAGACTAATGTAGTTTAAAAAAATGGCATCTCCCAGAAATGAATTATGGATAGATAAAAAATAAAAACTTCAGATTAAAATTACAATATTGATATGTTATCGATACTTTTATTTCAATTCTTTTAATGAGTACAGTATCGATATTTATTTATTTTCGATATCTACATCCCTATGTTATCATTCAAAGTATGGTTTCAGCACAGTCGATGCACAGCCCTGTGAGAGTGAACTAAACAATGTTCTTACAAAGTTACTCATACAGAATTTAATTAGTTCCTTTTAAATAGTTTAACAATTTCCTCTTTTAGGATTTCTAACCACTGCAACACCCACAATTCTCTCTCCCGTCAAATAACTGTGTCATTAATTACTGCTTTATTCAAATATGATTCAGTTATGGCCAATTTCTGTAGTTATACTCATTCATCCCTAAGCTTCCCCTTTCACATATGTTGCTTTCTTCCAGCTGCTGAAAAGTATTTAAATAATTTTGGTTTGGTTTCAAGTGGTTCAGTTTTCAGTATAAACAGGGGCCACTAGTGGTGTAGGTGACTTGAGTGTATGAAAAAAGTGAAATAAATAGTGGTTTGCAAAACCTTGAAACATAAAGAGATCAAACAAATCTCCTTCACTTCGACACACACACAATAAACTTTGGAGTTTTGAAACATTTAGAAGAAAAAAGATGATTTTGATATATTATCAACAGATTTGAAATATCTCAATATGGGTATTTACATAGAATATTTCATGAATCTAAGGCATTCCTTAATTTTTAAGTATTATCCACGGTTACTAAGACTAAACAGTAGGGGTCTCGAGCCATACGAGCAGTGGCAAGCCCCGCCCTCTGACGTCAAGTGGACACCAAGCTAACCTCGGCTTAGAGCTAAGTGTCAAGTCACTGGGTGTTTTTTCTTATGCTGTAACAATGGTCTGTTGTGCAATTATCTGTTGTACTAATTACAATATACACCAAAAGGACATAGGCATTCATTTTAACAAGTTTCCTAAAAACAACTAAACTGAATTAAAGTGGATAAATAAATGCTTGCAAGCGGGCCTATTCATTTGACATCAATATCGCCCGCATGTACTTAATACATTTTGATGAATTAGGCTATATAAGGGATTTAAAGATTGAGTTATTGAATCTTCCTATAAACATGTATTAAAGCCTTATTCAGTCTCTCATTTAAATTTATCGATTCTAGCACTGTTGTAAATCCAACTAGGCCTACTTGTAATGACTGTAAAATACGGGAAGAAAAATTACAGAGTCCAGTACAGCAACTTCTACAATCAAAATTACTAATCAACATTAAACAATGATACCAACTGTTTATGAAATGACTCTGTAGATTAAGAAAAAACACAGGAATGGAGTTCTAGTGCTTCTGAACTATTTGCAGGATTAGAGTCTATGAAATACATTGTATGACATAGTTGATATAAATAAACAAACCTAAAACTAAAAAAACACTTATTATAATGGTTCATAATTATAACACTGAAATAATGCTCGTAGAACTATATTTGTTATATTTTCCATGGCTTTATGTATTCTGTTGAATAAAGCTAAAATACAATATCTCATAATCGGATGCAATTTACAATTGTATCTGCTACAGTTAAAAGAAATAAATGAGAAGTTAAACTGTCATGAGTGTCTTCTTAGATAACCTATAATATACCAATGCTCGACTCGAGTACTGCCAACGTGCTAGGTCGGCTGGTGGTGTCTAGACTACGTCATCCCTGGAGCGGACCTGTGTGTGACCCCTACAGTCTAGTAGTAACCGTGGTATCACCAACAGAAAAGAAAACTTTGATTCTAATAATTAAATAAAGTCTAAAATACCCCATATCTAAGAAATATTTTTATTACAAAATTCAATCTACAAACACCCATAGTATCTTACTTGTCAGTAGGTATGTTTTCATCTCTTCCTTCTGAATCGATATCATTCTGATTCTTCTAAGTCATAGAGAGCTTTGGTTGAAAAATAAATGTAATTCTAAGAGGCAACTCATTTTTAGAAACGTTTTAATGGAAGAAAAAAGTGTCTTAGAACAGAAGAAATATGGTATATTATCATTTTTAGAACAATTAATAAACAGTGTTTTTAAATGACATTCATAATGTAAGCACGTATAAATTCAGATGTCAGCATGAAAGAATATAGGTTGCTTTTTTTTTCATCTAAAATCCTTTCTGTCTACCTAAATGCATTTAATGGATAATTTATAGGTTAAAAGTAGAGGAATGTGACCACAACAAAACCCTTATCCTTGACGTTTCTTTGCATGTTTCAAGATCCAAGCTTTGTGTTGCATTTGCACACCTCTAGAAATAAAAACGCATTTGAAGGGAATTTGACAACTTTATTAACACATACGAGAGACGATATTTACACATATAACAGTTAACGGGATTGTTACAACTGCCTTGTATGACCAAAATGTAAAATACTCGGGTCCGTTGTTACTTCTTATCTATCTTCTAACTGTTTGTCCCTGGCTATGACAGAATCTTCAAATTTGACCATGTATGTTGTTCCTTTGTGCCAATGAGCTGTCACTTTGGCAGGCTGGAAACAAATCAAATGAATCTTCCAATGATTGTACTGTTAAAATGGATAAACACTACATAGAAAAATATAAGTTTTGTCATAAATTTATTTTATAACCATTTATAATTGTATTGAACTTATTGGCAGTTTAATTTATCATATGTGACAACTATTAAATATTATGTTGCTTCAGTTTGAGCTTTCTATTTTGGATCACGTAGAGAATTTAGAAGTTTTTAAAGAAGTAAATTGGAGCATTAAAGGTATTATGTGGTTTTAGTATCGCAATACAAACAAAAATATTCAAACTATCTTTCTACTTCGCTAAATTAACCACTAAATGCATATGGCAAAAGCTCTATTTTCACAAGTATGTTTGGACTTCTTTCGTGAAGAGTCGACAGACTCATTTAGATAAGAAGGCACTTTTGGGTCAGTTATTTAAAGTCACCAAAACAATTTTCATACAAGCCCTAACTATACAAAGCTACAGCTGTCACTTTTGAATCTTAATGCCTGAAAAAATGACCCGACACAAATTTTGGTACACTTATCTATATTCAACCTTCATCCTAAGACATTAGCGTAATCAATACATATGTGTATAATCCAATCGAAAAGTAAGACATGGTAAAAAAATAAAATGTGGCCACAAAAAATGTTTGTATCCACTGAAAGTGCCTTCTTACCAGAATTCTGCTATACTTACAAATCCACATCCGTTGAGCACCGCCTCTATGATCCCCGCAGTGAACACTGCACAGTTCAAACTGCCTTTGTCTTTGGGCACAGAGATGAACTTGTTGACAATGGGATCCTTCTCGATGATGTAGTATGTCCTCTCATCATCGTTGGCATGCTCCAACTTGTCTGCTTCTTTCCCGAACAAGGCCTGGGGATATGCAGATGTCAAGAGATTACAATTACACCACATTCTAGAAAAGTTTTAACATCTCACCAATGGGACAGCAGTGACCTAGTATAGTAATGCAGAGTTATTACTAGGCTTACTTTTTTAATAAAAAGAATTCCCTGTGTTTTCCAAGAGTTCTCGATTTTCCACAAACCTTAGACCAGGGAGGGTGAAACTTTTCTGACCAGGATGCCGATCAAGGATTTAGCTGACTTTTTTGCAATACTCTAGTGTACCATCTTTATTTACATTCCTTACCTTCAGATGGTGCCACTACCACTAAATATGTCACAGTGAAATTATTATACATACATAATTTTTTTTAGCATCGTGTCTTACTACCCATTCAAGTTGTAGGTTTATGTATTAATTACGATAATGTGTTAGGGATGAGGAAGGTTGAATTGATAGGAATTGTACCCACTTTTGCATGGAGAGTCTGGGGGGAAACAATTTAGGGAGTAAAAAACCTTCAGTACAACAGACGGGGATCGAACCACGATCTCCCTATCATCAGCAAGTGACACAATTGCCATAGATTCTTTGTTTATAAAGTGGTAAAGAAGAATGAAATTTTATTTTGCATAAGACTGACACATGTGAAGTCATGTATGTATTTGGTGTTAGAAAAGATGAGTTATCCTTGATGTGTAAATGTATGCAGTTGTTGCACAACCCAATGTTTCTAAAGACAAAAAAAAAAGACTTTTCTACTGGTTTTACAGGTGCGTAAGCAGCCCTTTGGAATTATAAAATAATTTAAAAATATCTACAATAAACATAGGTTGATACATTTTTTTTAAATAGTTCATGGATACCAGAAATAGGAAATATACGAGGAAATTAAATGTAAAAAACCATCTTGCTTGTTTTTCTTGATGTTGTTTACAAACAATTTCATAAGCTAAACTTATAAGTATTTTGTTTAGTAAATACTGACTGTTTCTAGCTTTATAATCTACACAAATAGTGAGTGAAGGATCATTTTAAAAATATAAATATATCAAAACTAGGCTCCCAGCTAACAATTTTAGGAGCATTTTTGCTCATTTCAGTATAAAGTAGAAACTAATGTTTTAGTGGAAGATAGCGATTTAATCTTATATCATGCAGTTAAAATGGCCTCAAGAATAAATTTACTAATTTTCATTTCACTTATTTGAGGTGCATTTTCTGAACCAAGTGATTAATTATATCAGCACACGACTTATAACCAAACTTAATCCTAGAAAGGACATAACACCCACCTACTGGCCGTTAATTCATCAACTGTGAAAGGGGAAACGCTCATTTCGGCAATGATACATTTTTAGACATGCCGGAAATCAAACTCAGTCAGTAGACGGAGCTAAGGTGTCGGACTAAATTTATTAATAACACTTTTTTTTAACTACTTCACCTCACAACCTCATCTTAATGGTGTGTTATCGGCCGACATGTAGTCTCGAGCCAATTGGATCTTGCCATTCCAGCCATGATGCCTTTATTAATTAATTTAAAATAATAATTATAAGAGTTACCTTCCATAAAGTTGACTTAACGAAGAGAAGAATATTCAGTATCTTTATTTCACGCTTATAATTTCTTTCACGCACAAATAATAAGTCAATGAATTTCACACCAACTTCTTGACCCATTTCTGCAAGCCTATTCGTAAAAAAACAAACAAAAATAATAATAGTAAAATCACACATGAGTCAGTATCTAGCCAAAAGGTCACTAAGTGACATCCAATACACTTTACAAGAGGTGACAAAAATATGTTTTAACAGGAAACATTTCATCAAAATAAAATATAAATACATATGAGTCTAATAACATTATGCAGATATTTATAATATAATAAAATTACAATAATCAACTTTGCTTTTACCTGCTTCAATGGCCGAACACACTAAGGTGTCACTCACATGATAGAGTAGCCTGCTGTTAACGGAGAGATTGGGGTTTGAATCCTGGTCGGGTCTATTAAGAGTGGTTTTCCCTAAATGGTTTCCCACTCTCCTTCTACGCAAATGCGGGTAGATTACCTCTAAAAAAATTTTGTCCTCATCCCTAGATTAGCTATCATTTATGCATAGTATAACCTGGACAGGTAGTAAGGCACAGTGATTTAAAAAAACACAACATTGCTTTCCTTTCACGGGTGATTGTGTTAGGATCTGCACTGGTATTGAACAGTGAACCTTTTGTCTCACGTTGAAGTCAAGAGTCTGACTGAGTTTCAAACTTAAGTTTCTCCTGAATAAGTGATTAACATCTAAAGCTTGATGTGATGACATCTGAGGCTGTTTTGGGTGTGATCTTACTACCTGAGGGTAAATCATTAAATGGGTAAGGAATGAATCAGGTAGAACTTAGAGGAAATGTACCCAAATTTGTGTGGAATAAGAAACCATTTATTAAAAAGAACCTTCAGTTCACATGAACAGTATTCAAACCTCGATTTCGTCATCGACGGTCCAATTCTATTGCGACAGTGAAAAGTTGAACCCTGTTTGGTGGTTACATGGTCTGAAGCTACGACTTAAGTTCCATGAATGTGTCCATAACATGGGTAGGCCCTATTGTTTTGCCACCAATGATATCATTAGGTAAGCTGTACAAGAAAACATATATGATGGAAGGACTGAGGCTTTAACCCATTTTTTCTAGCTTGTCATCTCAATCTAATCATGTTGACGAGTCTTTAGAAATGGATAGTACGCTTTCTACATTGGTTGAGCAAAGCATTAATTAAATCCAAAGACAGTTAAAATGTTTCAATCAGATTCACGGACTCTTGGTTACCACTTCTTGCCACAAGATAAACCCATGACAACTTTGCATGGACATATCTACCTAGTCTCTAAATGTAATGAGCCATCAAGATTTTTATTTTTATTGAATTTTAATTGACTTAAAAGGTTATGTTGGCTGATTTAAAAGAGTTAAGAACACAATTAGTTTGCTACTGAAAAAAAAGAAGTTTGAAAAGGTTTTTTTAATCATTACACCCACGCAGGTTTTAATTGCTTGATGAAATATTTATATTGTTTTAACTCATTGGAAAAACCATTAATCCGAGATTTGAATATCCACCTCTCTGCCACCAGCAATCCACCTTAAAGCCACAGGCAAAATAAATGGACAGTTTGGAGCCCACAATAATGAAAATAAGTCGGATATTTTTTTTAAAATAATCTTCAACATTTTATGGTTAGAGTCACTGTGTTCTAACCCCGGCTCCTCAAGAGTATCTGGTGAGCAGTGGGTTCTCCCAAGGACAAATAAGGAGTAGATTGAATGAATAAATAGCGGCTCTGGTCTAGAAAATTGTGATAAACTGCCTGAGGGTTTTCTGTGCTGACCACATGACACCCTCTATCTGCACAGGTTGGCACTATTTTCGACAGCAGACTCCAGCCACTCGGTCGGTTTGGATCGATTGCAAGCTGACACTATAGCATTTTATAACAAAATTGTATGTTGAGCTAGCCCTTAAATACGAAACAAAAGTAGATTGTTAAAAAAAAGTATCTAAAGACTAAACTTGAAACTTACTTGTTTTGGAGTTCAGGTACTGTATATACTCGATTTTGGCAATATTGAACCAACTCTGAAAAAAGAAGGGCATAGCAACTTAAACTAACTTCGCCCCTACCCCTACTTAAAGATTTGTCCAGAATACTTGTTCTTGGACGTACAGCCGATATAGTTATACTCATTTTTAGCTAGTATTATCGTGTGTTAGCGTATATAAAGTGAAAACTAGTCTGTGAACCTAATATTGTTTAAGCGATTTTATTTTGAACCTTTTATCACAGATCAAATTAACATATTTAAATTTCACTGGAATAGAATTAATTTTTTCACATTCAAATAGTAACTATTTTAAGGGAATTGCAGTGTTGCAACGTAAAGCCTTAGTAGCCAAATAAGACTATTAGTGTAGAGTTTTAAGATAGAGTGCACTAAAAACAAGTAAAATTATAGCCCTGGATAGTACACTCTCGTTTGGGTCATATAGGTACTTATGTACTAATTACGCTAATGGTTTTCGGGATTATGAAGGTTATATTTACCAGAAATCTACATGTATTTGCGTGGAGACAGAGTGGAAAACTTTTGAAAAAATCTCAGTACACCCGACTGAGATGCGAGCCTCAATCTCCCCATCATCAGCAATCAAGTTAGTTCTAGTGTGAGAGTAACTTCTTAATAATTATTTTATCTACTTTTTATTTATATTGGCTATTATAATTTTGTACATTTTATTGTTTGTATTTAAATGTGGCTTAAGGTCCCGACACAGACTCCGTTTTCGTAGGTCCGTACTCCGTAGTCCGTAAGTAATCGATGCCACAATATCAGATTGCTCTGGCCACAGAGTCCTGTCCTGATTCGTAAGTCCTAATTATGGGTCACTCGTGAGCGAGTCATTCAATTTGAACGATTCTTGAACGAGAACTGTTAACGAACGACACATTCACGCTATCATTATTCACGAGTCTTTTCGCTCTCGTTCATTCGTTCTGGAAAGAGTCAGGAGTGTTTGTCATTTACGACTCTTCTGTCGTTCTTCGTTCGTAACTACGAAAAAATCAACTATAAATGCTTACTATCGTTACTAGATAGCAGTACTGAGCACTGCCTACAATATTAAACTAACTATTTTTCTTAACATCAATAGTCATAATTCTGTGAATTAGACACTAAAGGCTAAGGTTAATTATTATAAGTAATAAAATTAAAGGATCAAACACAATACGCTTCAGATGAATTACACATAAATCTTAATTCGTTCATAAGCTGAAAGGGAAGGGACAGATTTGCATTTTCGAAACGGGAATTGTGAGAACTAGTTAGCGCTCACTCATCAAGTTAGGGAGGTGGAAGGGGTGAAAGGATTGGGAGCGAGCCAGCCATGCGGTGAACGATATGACTAATATGAACGACTCTTTTGAGTGAGCGAGCTTATGGGAGTTAGCTCACGTCAATGAGCTGGTTCGACCCATCACTAGTAAGTCCTTATTCTGTACAAGCTGCTCAACGTTAATTTTATACGAACTTGTTTATACGGACTACCAATCACAGCTGAGTAAATATGTGCGTGTGCAATGAAATAAAATAACGAATGGCAGTGAGAGGGTCCATCGGTATGAAAACATACACAAAATTAAAAGATGGGTACACGTAGAGCTATCTCAGAAACATTTTTCTAAAAATCATAACACCCCGGGAAGAGCGACTTCTAGGAAAATGTTTTCTGAAAAATATAAAGTTCTCAGAAATATTGGCTTTGCTTTTGTAGGTTCAACACCCCTATTAGTAAATATACTAAAAATGATTGTTTTGTTTTCATACAAAATACTAGTACATACGTTTCGCATTTTCAGGCTATTGCAAACACTCATTTATTTTAAGTTTGATAATTAAAATTTAGTTATAAATATATTTCTTGTGATTGTACTTAACCCTTTGGCTGTGTATTTAATTTTTTACTACTTACCTTCAGAAATTGTAAGTAAGAAATTCAAATCTAAAAATTTGTATGATGATCATGATTATGATCAAATAATGTGATTTTCAGCTAGTAATGGCATTTTGATTGTGAAATTTAGCACCATGTTGTCTATAAATCGCATAATAATATACATTTTATATTGATAAAATTTTATACATCACATATCAGTTGTCACATTTTATCCAAATGCAATGTTACTCTGCTATCAGAACCATTCTTTGTCTTACTTGCAACCCATGATATTGTCAAACCAATCACTAAATGAGGATTTGACAGGCCTAATATTGGTCAATATAGACCTTATGTAATAAAAAGAAAACTTTTGAAAATTAGATTACATCAACACAACTTGAACAATTTTGAGTTACATTGGTGCTTTCCTCAGTGTAGTCTAAAATATCATATATTTGTGTTAGGACATGGCTTCAAAATAGGAAATAGGTAAAGAACAAAAATAAAATAGTAATTAGAAGAAATAAAATAAATTTAAAACTCACTGAATTATTTAATTTTCCAAATGCCATACTAACAAAAAATATTTATTACACTTCACAAGGCATACATTCATCAATCATAAATTAAATGTTACTAACACAGTAGAATAGCCGGAAAAATATCACAAATACTACACTAATACACTAATAAGTTCCTCAACAATGTTTCTGCCACATAAATACTGCACGCTTGCTAAAAGTAGTGAAATGCGGAAGTAAACAATTATTGTTATGATTTAGCAGCTGGTAATTGAAAATTCCCAAAACTAAAGCCCGTATCACACGACACTTGCTTATACTTGAAATCAAGTGTGCTAGCTAGCACCTAGATATCTGTATACTAGCTAGTACAATGGAAATGGGACTATAGTATTCACACGCTGCTAGTTTGGTACTAAGTCCTAGTGCAAATATTTATCGAACTTCAGAGATTAATTTTGAGTGCAGCAGCTGCATTAATCACTAATAAAGATATCGAAAATTATGAGAGGGAGCGTAGGAAAAAGAATATAGACACGGGAATGGTTGGGAAAGACGAAATAATGGTCGCAGGATGCTAAATATAATACATTCGGAGGTTAGGTAATTTACATTCAGGGTGATACAAACGTTTAGTATCTCCTAAATTTGTATTCATTTATTTACATTGTGGTCAGAGGTCCCTAAGCCCATGGGTGTCCAAGTACAGTATCCTTGATAAACAAATGTTCTTTTTTAGGCCTACGCACACTTTATATTCTAAAAAAAACAACAAAAAAACGCCCAAGGTTGGCATGCTATCAAGTTTATTTAGATTAAAATTGGGTCTGAGAACATAGTTTATCGTTTTTAGATGACATGTTTTAAATTAAATTTATATATATTAAATATATTGTCATACTGTGCCAATTTGGTATTTATAAACAAGGTTGTTTAGAATAATTTTCTGCCAACAACAAAGTCACATCCAATGACCATGTTGGCGTCATTTATACCATTTATCTACAAAAAGTCTCAGCGCACATGATTGGTTGAATTACACAGACTAGTGTCGAAACTAGTACGAAAATAGCACGTGTTCTATCCTCACAACTAGTATGGTAGCCAGTACCAAGTGGCAGAACCAGTATACTTTTTCTGATTCACATGACGCTAGATGATGACGTGCTAGCTAGTGCTAGCTAGCACACTGGATTTAAGTACGAGCTAGTGTCGTGTGATACGGACTTAACACCAAACGTCATAAGCGCAAGGGTATGCTAGTATGAAAATTCAGCGATCTAACATGCTTTTGGCTATTTCCGACTGTCGCAGCAAAGGTAGATAAAGTTTACACGTCGTGGAGTAGAGTCGACTTCCACAGTCAATGGTTATAATGCTGAGTCGGATATATCTGATTATCGCAGCAAAAGGGTAATATCAAGTGCAGTCACTTATGCATGTAAAAAAAAATATCGAAACAGAACTTCAGCAAATAGAATAGAAATTTGAGACTATAAAGAAGAAATTATAGAAGGCAACGAAGAGTTCCAAATCGAATTAACTTGAAACATTGCGCCCGTGCAGTGGATGATGATACTTTCAAACGCATGGTGGATTGTCACTATGAGTAATTAAAGAATGAACGAGAAGGGGCTACGACGAGGTAAGTAAACAGAAATTAGTTGAAGGTAGCAAACCAGCCACACCACAAATTGAAAGCAATGCAACACCTTTTGATGTGCAAGAAGTACAATCTGAACAAGAGGCTATGGAATCATGCAATCAAGTGAGGACGATAAAAACTATATGGAGCCAAGCAATGAACCAAAACTTGTGGAAATGGCACCTGTGACAACTTCTCCACAGGTCATTTTATCTACCAGAGTGATCATTTGCCAGTACAAAGTACTACTCGTAGATATGTAACTTATAAAACTTAATGCTTTTCATCACGTAAAAAGCAAATATCGTTTATAATCTAACGTAAAATATTTATTTTATTTTATTAGTTGACAATGTAAATTGTATATCTGTAATTGTAATTTTTTATCTTGAAGTAATTTTATACTTTTCATGAGCCAATGGGCCGCATAAAATGTTGCCGCAAGCCAGAGTTCAAGACCCCTGCCCTACACCATCACAGGATGCCCCGTACTTTTAAGGGTAAGGCCACAGTATTGGGAGTGTTACGGAAGGACACTTTTTAGCTGTTTCTTTGATTATTAAAGCAAAACTATCTAACTTAAAATTTTAAAAAATGGGCTCAGCATGAAGCACATAGGTGAGACGTTTAGCTCAGCTTGAAGGCAAATATTTTGTATTGTATTAAAAAAAACTATATTGTGTTATGGAAGGAAAAATAAAGACATTATAAAATCTTGTGAAAACTTTTAATAAAGTCAACGCTGGTTTTAGTGAACTCAGTTGTAGTGAACATTAGGATGCAGTGAACCCAAATCATTGGTCCCAGCTCACATAGATTTCAATGCATGTTAAAAAATTCGTTTATAATGAACCCTCAACTTCGGTTTTAGTGAACATACAAATTGTAACTTTCAATAATAAATGTCATTCTAACATCATAATTCTTTAAAAACATATATTTTTGGTTGTTTAAATTTGAAGACACCTATTCTCTACCCAAGTTCTTGTTTAGGTAGCACAAAACTTGATTGAAAGTACAAAATGGGAGGGAGCGGGGTAGAGGGTTGAACTTAAACAGACACTGCACTCATTGATCTAGCTTAATTTTTAATACCATCTGCGGCAAGTAAAGGAAGACAGTCTGAGTTGTATTAATATGACAGGATTTAGGGGGCAGTTAATGACAGTCTGTGGCCATGTAGTAACTGTTTTCACCAATCCCCTTTCTTCGAGAGGGTTTATGAAACTCGATAAATTAGACTTTTCTACTCATTTTAGTTTTTTGAATGCATGGATTGTGGAATCAAGTGTGGAAAAAGCACAGACTTTAGAGAAGTATCTGGAAACGATATTAATTAAAACAGTATACAGTAGACAGCAGCATATAGCCAATTTTTTAAATCAATAAATAGATTTCAATAAAGAGCGATTGTATTTGAACTCTTATTTTGTTTGTTTCTAACCCACCACTTTCAGTTTTTTTAGTCGGTTTTAGTGAACTTCGGACCTAGTGAACCAAATATCTGAGTCTGTATAAGTTCATTATAACCAGAGTTGACTGTATAATAATTCTCCACTTTATATTACAAAAGGTTGGTATTTGTTGAGGATAGTTGTTGGTGTATGTAGTTTGTAAAAAATGTTAAAGGCAGTTTTTTATTAGTTTTTAAAAAAATTTAAAACAAGTTGGTACATGTAACGTCACGGAAGGAGGACAATTTTGTCACACTTGTTATTAGTTAATAAGCCCAAATTAGTTTGTGGCGGTAATTGCTGTCTAGACATATGAGACTGTCCAAATGTAAAAATTCATTACTATTGAGATTTTTTAATGTACATTTTCTGAGCATACAAACCATATCAGCACACGACTTAAAATCTAATGAACGAACATAGCACCCAGCAATAAATGCTGTAACCCTGTTACAACACCTAAAGAAAAAAAGATTGTTTGGCTCACCATCCTGGCCCCAGTTGACCGATCTCGCCAAGGCTCCACTCCTCTAATACATCGCGGCACTGCCAATATCGGACTAGCTCGAGGTGCCGTGCCTCGCTCCTCGCCGCGAGAATTGTCCCGTGCCCATTAAAAAGAATACGGACGATATGCGCGAACTGGATGCTTACCGTCGGCAGTGTTCAGAAACTAAAGCACTATTGTTTGGCACTCGTTTAAAATACGTGTGAACTGTTTGAGCATGTTCTGGAAGACTGCTATCCCTTACCCCTCTCCACCTCCTTTGGTTCCCGTGCCTTGAGAACATATGACTTCTTTAGTTGGATGTATAATAGCATGGTTCTGTAATGCATACACACATTACACTACGACCACTAGGTGAGAGACCTTGGTCCTAGGATAGGTCTACATCTGTATATTCAAAATTCCGTTTAGTTATAATGATTCAAAATTATCGTTCAGGATTCTTTATATTTAATTTAATCATTTATTAACTCTACCTGGTCTCTTTTAATTTGCTTGTAGACCATGGATAAACTTAATATCTTTGCACGGTTTGACCAAACCGTATGTCTGATATTTCTTTGCGATCTTTTGGGAGAACTCTATTTATTATTTAACTTACATTCTGTTTCATCCGCTTCACGGATGGGCTTATATATTGGAGTACCACCATCTTAGCTTCATTATTAATTCTGGTAGCGTTATACTTTAGTTCTGCCAATTTTTGTGATTTAAAGTGTATATCACTTGTTATTTGTTGGAAGATAATTTATTATTGTTACATATTCTGAAAGTTTATACTATGGTAGTTAATGTGTGGCCGCGAGTCAGCATGTTTATTCTCTAATATGGACTTTAATGTTTAACGTTAATTCAGCCAGTTAAGGCATATGTTTTTAAATTAGATCCTCGTTACTTCTTTCTATTATGCCCAATTACGGCTGGGGAGATATATATAATTGGGAACTCATCGTTTACTGTTCAGACTGTTTGAGAACCACCGGTGGTGGCGAGTAAATATCCTTTTTACATTACTAGTTCCTTGATTTTTGCTTTTGACTATCGATTATTTTTGTTATTATGAAATTTGTACAAGGTCAATTTTACTGCAGATTGTATGATTTATTTTGAGTCGCCATTTGAGAGCGTGGGAAGGCATCCCACACATTTCTTATATTATTGTTCAATCATGATTGTTGTTTTCGGATTCTGCGCCTAACGCCATTCATGCCTTCACTCTCTCATAGATCTGTATTTGTTATTTTCTTGAATAAAAATCAAACTCTCTTGTGACCAACCTGACTTGTTTATGAGTGATGATCAAGGGGTGTGGGGTTAAAATGCTTCCTTGTGTAAGGGAAACCCACTGCACTAACAATACATTTTTCTGTATCGCTGGGAATCAAACTCAGGACCCTTTGGTCAGTTGTTGTGAACACAACCAACTGAGCCACACAGTTCCAAAATTAATGCTTAATTTACAAGAGATTTATAGTTACACATTACCTGTGGGCATATTTCAAAATTGGCTCTTTCAATCAAAATATAGTCTTTTGATTTATCATAACTTAGTTCTTTGGAAATAAATCATATTTCATTGCACCTTTGTCCTTTATTCAAGAGTTATTGGACCCACAAACAACAGCATTGGAGTATGTAGTTTGTAAAAGAATGTAAAAACCCCTTTTAATTGATAAAGTTTTGTATTCAGTATTAAAATTTCAAGGCACACACATATTGTTATGGAAGGACGATTTTGTTGTAATAATTATGTTTAGACTAGTTTAAAGGCAATATTTGCAAATATTGTTGCGGTAGTAATTATTTTATGAGTTTGTCATAGGGTAAATCTTGTGGAAAAAAAAATCATAAAATTATACTAGCACAAATGATATCAAGAAATATTTATTTAGCATTCAGTGCGAAGTTTTATCTACAGGATAACTTAGTTTTGTTATAAGAAATACAAGATTGTCTTAATATCGGTACATATCAGTTAAACAAATAAATTATTGGTTGGCTTGTTTTTAAATACATAATCTTCCATATCATTAATTACTGACATCTCTCTATGATCTGGCCAAAACACTGTCTTACTTGTATCATATCACGACATTTCATCCCCATTACTTAATGAAAACTCATTATTTAGAAGAATTGCTTGTATGATGCAGACATAAAGAAATCCTTGTTGTTCGCTAGATACAAACTTCACAGGAATGTATGTGCCATCTGTAACATTATGGATAGCCCGCCTCGGTGGTGTAGTTAGCTAACGCACTAGTTTTGTGTTGAGCTAGACTGCTGAGGACGGGGAGATCGAGGTTCGAATCTTGGTCAGGTGAACTGGGGGTGGTTTTCCCTAAATGGCTTTCCACTCTCCCCCCACGCAAATGTGTGTTTCCTTATTCTGTATTCAACCTTCCCATTTCCTAACCCATTAGTGTTTTTAGTACTTAAGCGTATAACTCAAACGGGTAGTAAGACGTGGTGCAAAAAAAACATTATGATTGATATGGGTTGGAGGGATATATCAGTGTCAGCAATATATTAATATATTATATTTTGAAGAAGGTATAGGAAAGGTGAATAGAAACATATAAAAGGGATGAACACAATATGGATTTTATAATGAAAAGAAGAACTTAGTTCCCACTTTACATTGCTGCCATTCGACAAAACGGTAATAGTTGCCTCTTAAAGAAAATCAATCATCACCACCCAATCCCTTGACTTAAGTTTCATGTTGTGTTCGTCCCTTTAAATGTTTCTATCCACCTTTCCTATTCTTCCAAATATAATACAATTACCTCATAAAGCGAAAATAAGTTTTCCTTATAGAAATACAATATATTAATATGTCATTTATTCCAGATTTCCCTAATATGCTATTTTTATTAGTGTGAACACTAAAAGGTCCTATAGCCTTCTGTAGGTCCAACAAATTTGTCCTTACGTAACAGTAATTTGTTTGCAGTATATCTTTTTGATGTATTAAAAAAATAATAATACAAGAACATGGAATGTGTATAGAAATACAAAGAAAGAAGGTGCCTAGACTTGATTTTTGGGAAGATTTGTAGCATAAAGGTTAAGGAATTATTTTTCATTTTTTTTTATAAAGACAATAATCTATAGTAAGTGGAAAAAAAACAATTTTTGGGCTAGCAAAAATTAATATTTAGTAGCTTGCTTATAAACTGCTGTCCTTCCGTAACACAGTTTTCTACCTTTTTTTCAACTTTCATCACACATAAAATGAAAATAAGCGTGATAAATCAAAATGATATCCATAGTATGAAAGAGCAATTAATTAACTACAGTTTAACAACAGTTTTACATGTCACATTTGAATCAAATTTAAAATTTTTATCTTTGTCCCTGATTATCATGGCTTCACTCGTAACTATTCAAAGCTTTGTTAATAATGCTAAGGAAAATCCCATCAAAAGAAGTATACAAGACTATCCCAAAGCTACGATATGTTGAAATACCGAAATTAAGAATTATTTTAGAATAAATGATAGAAATTATGTTGGCTCAAAATTTGTGGATATTCTCTGTAATGTGGCTGCCAGAATTTAGCTTAATAGTTTTTACTTTCCTGCCTCCACATCTTTTCTGCAACACAAAGTAATGACATTTGGAAAGCTGCTCCTTTCACGCTTACAGTTTGAAGTTGTCGATACTGTTCCACCACCAATACAGCTCAGCTTTGATGTCAGAACAGAGAAGCTAGTTATATCCCCCCAAAAAACAAGCATGTTATGGTTTTTTAATAGCAATGAGAGGTTATTTATTAATGATTTGAACCTGAGAATAAAAAAATATTCCTAAAATTGTCTAGCTTTAATATTATCCTTGTGATTCCCCTCCTGTTCAGGGTTGACTTCACTAAGTTAAATATTTTCACATTAATTAAAAAATGTATGTGAGTACTCAATTTTGGTTTTTGGTGAGAAATTAAGTGATCCTGCATGCTTCATTTCATCACTACATTGTCACAGAATTCTTCACAGGTTTCAATACCATGTATTAGTAATAATTTTTGTCCAAAAGACTACCAAAACAAAATAAAAATTAACATATCTTGATTTATTTATCAATTATTTATTTCATATCAATAATAAACCATACATTGAGATTACAATTTTTATTTGACCTAAATTTAACTAAATTTGTAATAACTCAATAATATTATATTTGGAAAGGTGCAAATTCAAATAACATTGTTGAAGCCTATGCAAAGAACTGGAAGGGAAAATCCTAAGCAATATCATGATGAGGGTGAGATCGGTAGAGAAAACATGGGAATGGCGAATCTGATATCAAAGTGTAACTGTTGAGAACATCAGTATCGTCAGATAAAGTTACAAGGCCTAGGTACAGCTCTGTGGTAGGGATTGAGAAGGAGCATTCCTTACTGATCCACCTGTCAGACCAGTATCGGTATGGCAATGAACGACAAGCTCTACCTGTTCCAAACCATTCCACAGTGAGACTACATTCCATTAGTATCAACATATCCCTAGTATTACCAGATTTATTTAGGAGACTGAAGGCCCACACACGTAATTTAGGTTGAAAATATTGAGAAAGTCCAGCGGTATTTGAAAGGCTAGTAGCCCAGGTTACCTTCTCTGAGGTGCACTGACTGGTTATGAACGTCTTGTATAGCACATAATATTTACATACATACACATACACATCTTTTTTCTTCGTGCTTTCACTCCCACAATATGCCTAATCAACTTCTGAATTACCAATAGGTATTTTTTAATAAAATTTTGTTATTAAATTGATTTTTTAAGGAATTTGTCTGTAGATTATTTTGTACAAAAATAAAACCACTAAATAAATATGTGTTTTGGTAACATTTTATTAAAATTTTCATAAATTAATTATCTATAATGAACAATTCATACTTAACCAAATATTGTAAGTCACAACAATTGCCTGGACTGACATTGTTATAACATTTCTTTTATAGGCCTATAATTGTTTATTTTTTTTGGGAGGTATAGGTAGAAAACTGTGGCTTTGATTGATTGCTAGATGAACAATACTGTCAATGCAGAGTGTTGTCAATTCAAACTACGGGATAACTTGTCTCTGAGGCGACGCCACATTGGTTGTCTGAGTTCCTTACGATAGTCATGTAGCCATTGATTCCCCAGTCTAGACCCCACGAGTTCTTAATGAGCCAGTAGTCCTGTCCGTTCTCTGTGCCATAACCGACAACCAACATCGCATGGTCTAAATTGTAGGGATCATTGGTACAGGCCGGCTCATTGTAAATACCTGTAAAACACAGTCATTGATTGTGTCATTAAGGAAAAACATTGGTTTTGTATATATTTATATATAATGACTTTCCTTAATTGCAATTAGTTCATGATTACTGATGGAAGGTAATGCAACTATGACCTCATTTACTAACTATTAATTGTTTACACAATACATACACAGATACAAAAACTATAATCCTGAATGACAGTGGTCCCCAAACTCTTTATTCAAAATATCTCAGACTGTTTGAAAGACATGTAAGGTACATGTACATTTTTTGATCGTGCACTAATCCATCCTCACTCCCTCACTCCTTTCCAGAAGACTAACCATAGATATTAACTATAATGGTTTACGACTTTGAAAACTTTGACATGATTTTAAAATATATTGGCTTCAACTTTGCTTGAAAAACAAATCTAACTTCAACAATTACAAAGGATTCTCCAATAAAAATATTGACAGTTAAAATACTCATTTAAGTTAATTATTATGTTGAATTGTTGGCATTCTGAGCTGATATGTAGGCCTTAATAAGATATTGAATTTAATGTACTAATGATGGCCCGCGATTGGGTGCCATTTTTAAAGATATGATTTCATATTGCCCGCAGTTGGGAGCCAATTATGGCGATATTGTTTTCAAACGAGATATTTGACCCGCCATATGGCGCCAATTAAAGTGATACGGTTTTATATTGAGATATTGCCCTGTGATTGAGCAATATTTATAATGATCTCTTGATTTTATGATGATGACGCATACATTTCTTACTGCGCACTTGTACACGTTGATGTTACCTGATTATATATTATACTTATAATTATGAAATGAGCATGACTTTTGATGTTGCACACAATTTATTTATGTGATACACCTTTGGTACTGAAGATATGATATAAAATGACATAGTTTTTGTTAAATTACAGATTGTTTTTCTGTGAAAATACACGTTTCGTGCTCTGAGTACTGTGTGCTGTGTAGATTTATGTTACTACTTCACTGTTTTTCTGCTATATTACTGGCACTGTTTTAATGAGCCGCGTGATTAATCTAACTGTTTTTCTGTGTATCACTATATGGATTCATACGCACAAGCTGCTTGTATATGACCAACCCCTTGCCTCTTGGACCCCTTGTTGCCAGTGTCAAAACTAACTAATAGAAAACTTCTGGCAACCTGATGTTGTGAAGGCTAGCTTCCTATTGGGTAGAGGGAGCCAGCACATCACATGCATTTTTCTAACACAACAGAGTTGATCTTTACTTTTTGAAGTTATACTTCTTTAGGCGCGTTATGAAAAAATGATGAAAGTGAAATTTTAAGATGCGCGCGCATCACTGTAACACAAAAGTAACAGGTTGAAGCTAAACCGCTCATTAAGTCTCGAAAAAAAAAGCTACAACAAAATAGAAATAGAACCTCTGTTAGTCGCGCATGTTGGTACACTCGTCGCCTCTGATCACTGTTTTCATATATATAATATTTATCCACATGTTTCATTCACAACACATGTTTTAGATTCATACAAGTGCGAATTATATATGTGCTAATAAATTATATTAGTAGTGATTTAAATTAAATATTTGATTAATATTATTTACTATTCGTAAATATTAGTGAAAAAAATTGTGCTTATAGACTTTTTCAAGTACTCCAATATAATTGAGGTTAACTATCCGTATGTATTATTTATTGATATAAATTAAAATATTATTATTTAACATAATTAATACTAAATATTATTTAATTATTATTGTTAAATATTTATTATTGGTTATTTAATATTTACAAAATAAAGAAATAAAATTATTTAATGATGCCAAAGAAGTATAACTTCTCACACGCGTACATAAGTACACACACCCATTTTTTTTAAAGTTTTAAAACATAGTGTATTGAAATTATTTCTAAAAGCGCTGATTCTCCATGGATGAAGTATAAAAGGATATTTTACATACAGTTCTTTAAAGAAAAATATACTTCATCGATGACTTTTTTAATATATGAGAGGGATCCAAAACAGTATCATTACAGCCTATATTGAAAACTAATAATCTGAAGTAATTTAATTACATGTTGTGATTATAACTAGATTAATTAGCTTAAAATGAAACATTTCAAAAATTTGTTCAATAAAACATTTTCTAAATGATTTTAGTAGGCCTATATAAAGTTATATAAATAGCCAAGATACACAATATTTTTAATATAAAACAACTGAAAAAAGTAATTAAAATATTTTGGATTCAAGAATATTTTATACTTTTGAACTGGGTTTTCTTCATATTGATAAAGTTGACATAACACATCCTGATTCACGAAACAACTTTTAAACCATGTAGTAAGTTGCATTGTACCGAGTGGAGGAGGTTACTACTTTTAGCAAGGGGTGGGGGCTGCTACCTTTCCAAAAGTAGAATATGAAACTCTTTTATTATAAACAGAGGTAATTCTTTTTAATAAAACTATATCAATACTGAATTTCAATTTTTTTTTTTTTTCTCACTCTGCGGTTTTTCCTACTTTGTTCCCAGGTCCATATACAAGCGGAACCAGAGATTTAAAATATGTCATTTAAAAAAAAACCTACCTTCATCGTAAAAGTCAAACGAGTCCTGGCTGGCATCAAAAGCAATGGCAAGCGGACCAATTGTGGCCACGCCTCTTTCATGGCTGCTTCGTCTCCTTCCTTGATATTGACATAGCTGCTGATTGTGGCGACTATGTTTTTGTTCTCAGAACGGCAACGATTGTTCTAAATACAAAATTACAGGTCAATTTACTTTACTGTTGTTTATTATTGTATTATTATTAGCACTGTGTCTTACAACTTGTTCAGGTTATACGCACTTATGTTAATGTATAATGGTAGGGTGATTGTGAGATGAAATGGAGGACCTACAGTTTAACGTGGAATCCTAACCATGGTGGAAGCTTGGCACTCCAACATTCACAAGTTGTGAATAAAATACATCTTGTCAGAGGTAAAGGAAGGGTTTGGCAATCAGATAAATCTGTGCCGGGACCGAGATTAAACCCCAGACCCCCAGCATAGAAGACTGATACCTTACCCTTAGATCGCCAGGTCACCCTTTATTATTGTAACCTATTGTAGGTTAAAAAGACCATTGAAAAAATAAATAAAGCAAACACTTAATTTTTTAAATGAACATTTGAAAATTACAAATATATATAATGTTCTTTGATAAATTGTTTATGTAAAATTTAATATTTATTTTGGTTTTAGTTATATATTTAGATTCAGGAATAGTAATATTATTATTCCTGTATCTATGAGGTATGAGGAGGATAAGAGGAGTTGCACCAGAATAGGTATGATTGGAATCAGGATAGAACGTTATCTACTATAAAACGCTTTCTTCAAATTCAGGCTTTAGCTCTATGTCCACTCAAACAAGTGGTCTGAGTTTTTAAACATCGTATTTTGCCACCATTGGCGTATGTCTGTGTGTGTAGTAAGTACCCAACTCGAAGGTTGGTTGGATTCTCAACAGTTCCACTGTCAGCCGTAAAGTCTTAAGCAGCACTGAAGAGATTTATTGGATAAATGAGGAGTGAGGTAGTTTTTCATTGCTTTCCTCAATGAGCCAGAATGTACTATCATATACCAGTCTGCCAAGCCACCAAATGACCCAACAAGTGACACCTTCACTCCATTCATACTTTTGCCATTTTCTTATTTGTCAGAGCCATAAGTGAGCCTGAGATAGATCATATAAAGTAACAACTTGCTCTAGCCCATACCAGAAAATATATAGAGCATGACAGCTCAATAGAAGTAACAGCTTGCTAAAGCTCATACCAGAAGAAATAAAGTATTGTAAACAATATATCTGACCAAACTGAGACATATCAATAAAAGTAACAACTTTCTATAGCCCAGACCAAAATATAGTGAAACCAAACTATATTTTTTCTTTTAGATTTTTACTGTGGTCGTTCCCCTCTCTCTACAAGCCATTTATTCCCAACAAAGGGACTGAGACCCCATTTGGGGTTGGGTTTTGGTTAGGTCGCAATACAGAAGAACTCCATTTATCCTGACTCAGGTCATTCGGATCCCCAAATATCTGGATCGTTATCAGGAAATTAAAAAAAATAAAAGGAAAATACTGTACATAACTTAAATTTGTCATGCTGAATCGCCATAGTTGGCGAGAGTATTCACTGGCTGGCCACTCTGCCATTCCAAGGCCGCATGCCATCCCTAACCCCGATTCAAATTCATTTTATTCTTGTTTACAGTAGCAATGAGTTTAAACTTACTGTATTTTTTTACTACAGTACTATAATGTGATTCCACATTCACTGCATCATTGCAAAAATAAATAAAAAAGTAATTTTAGAGTAAATTTTGCATTTTCTTCCGAAACAATTTCCTTAATTAAATGATTAATCCAACTGTCTGGATTTCTGCATATCTGGATCACATCCGACACTCATTAGTCCGGATAATTGGAGTTCTACTGTACTTGTAGATGTTATAGTTTTATATATATTCAAAATCTGACTATCAGTGTAGTAAATTTATCGGTGTGTCCAAGCTATAGTGCAGGGTCGCCTACTTACTTCTCCTTCAAAGGGGTAACTCTCTTCCGAATCTATGCCCCCGTTGTCAATGATGTACTGGAAGGTCATGGGCATGTCCCACCATCACAACCGTCATTGTAATAGTCATCGGTGGCGCAGTCGATTAGATTCTGTTCGCTCAGGGAAACCAATTGGTTGGTTGCCTTGAAATGTTGTCCCTCCACCGCTCCAGTCTAAAACATACCATCAATACATTTGAAGACTGCAATCGCTACACCCAAAGCAAGGATAGATATTGACATAGTTTTAGCTCTTCAAGGTGTCAGTCTTAAGCAATAGTCCTATTGGTGCATGGCAAGTTAGGTATTTACCCACTTCTACCACCTTTGACTGCAAATAATGTTGATACAAACTTTAAAAAAAATTTAAATACAACCATAATATATAACGTTGAATGAATACAGAAAATTTTAAAACAAAACTTTTGATTTGATATTAAAAAGGTATATTGTTAAACGCATTAACAATTTCCATAAAATTACCAATTATATATAAAAAAAAGTATGTAGCAATAATAGTTTGGATACATTATTTATGCCAACCCATAGTAAATTTATGGTTGTGCCACTGTCTGGCTTGGTGATCTAGTAACTTCTAGGTTATCGAACAAGTCTTTTGCTCGAAATCTTGTTGAGGAACTTTAAGGGAAATTTTTCAGACACAAATTGAATGGTTTGGTGTCTGTTACGAAAAGGGGAACGTGGTTTCTTTGTATGAAATGCAAGAAAAGCTGCGCCTTCTATAATATGAATGCGCTGCTTTAAAACTCACTGTGCTGAAAGCCCAACACGCTCCACATTGGCCTTGGTCCTTGACACCTGTCACATATCCTTGGTTCCGCCAGTCCACAGTTTCAGGCAAGGACACTCCAGACGCTTTGAAGGTGCTGCTGTGGGTGAGGTTGACCTTCCTATTGACCAGAGGTTTCCTTTTCAGACGCTCCTCACGGCTCTGGAATAGTGCAAGCATTTTAAAAAACGTTATTATCCTAGAACAAAGTTATTTTGGCCAACAATGAGGTATCATGGTTGAAAGTTATAAGCTAGGGCATTGTCCCTGTAAAGTTTGTACAAATTAGGAAAATAAGATATCATCACGCATTAACCCCCCCCAACTCCCCAAATAGCACCAACTTAGGTAGATAATACTGTTCGAACTAAATACCACATTTTAGTTCAGTTTCACTTATTCTACTTTTAAAAACCCCATTAAATCGAGACCAGTGAAACCATTTTACCATATTTTAAAAATATATAGCCATATTATTAGACAATTTCTTATTTCTTTGATACTTAGAAGCACTTTTTTTCCCCAGCTAAAAAAATAATCTAAAAATGAGGCGCGTCTTAGAATTTCAAGATTTTTTTTACCAACTTTCTCGATGAACAGAAGACGATATACATCATGGGATAGTAATGATAAAGATAGGCTCAGAAGAATCATAGTAATATTGATTCAAAAGGACGAGATGAATAACATATCTACTGTTAATTAATAAGGTACCTACTATTATTGTTGTAGATTGAATTCTGTAATAAAAATAGTTCTTAGATGTAGGGTATTTTAGCTTTTTTTTTAAATTTATTTTCTTACTATCAAAGCTTTTGATGGTACTGAGAAATTAAGGTGCATCCTACATCGAGAATGATCTTAGAATCGAAAGAATATGGTATTTTAAAATGAGGGAAATATTGAACTAATCCCAAATTCAGAATGCAGAAAACCACACTTGGATATGTTTTCTAGTTTGGGTGTATTCTGGTATCTAAACTCCTGGTTAGTGATCCATGACAAGGGCTATTAACTATTGAAACACTGTTTTTTTTTTAAATACAAATGCATAACAATAGCTGTTTACTTAGCAGCCATTATATTAATTACGGTCAATGCCCAGTGATCTGTTGTTGGTTAACTAATTTGTTGAGAACTCTTAAAATGTTAAATTCTGCTTAGACTTTTAGGTTTGTATTCATAGTTATTTGTGAAACTTTGCTGTACCATGTCACCCAGATGATTAGTCCCATCTTATAAGTGACAAGTCCCTCTTCATATTTCTTGTTGTGTTCGAAGATCTTGTTTCTGTTTTCAATAAAGATTAGGAAACGGGCGTTTTCCTCCTCTTCTGTATCATACTGCTTACTGTGTTTGGTCTGAAAAATATAAAAAATAATCTGTTATTATAAACAAATTATAATATCGGCTTTATTTGAGTGAGGTTAAAGCCAGCACTTATTTAATACACTTAACTACTAATTCATCATGTATAAACATACTATACTGTGTACTATTAATATTGTATAATTTCTAACTACTTTATAATGTCTAAAAATAATATATTAAATACAATTCTTTGTATAATTAAGGACATTTATGGACATATTTAAATAGAAATAAATCAAAAAAGCAAAACTAAGTAGAGGGGGGAAAAAAATATACACATTTGTATGTCATCAATACTAGGTACAGTATAATATGTCTTTAATGCACACACACACACACACACAAATCGAGAGCAAATGATCTTACAAGGTGACAATGCTGATAATAATATTTAGAAACTAGCCTAAATTGATTAAATACCTAACAATTTTATATATTCTAATAGTAATTTTATTTCCCATACATATTCCTACTGTATCCATTGGTGTATTGAGGGGTGGTTTGGAGGGGGCAATCTGCACCATGTACCATCAGTCTAGGGGTGTCATAGAGGTATCACTTTGTAAAAAAAAAGGTTAAAAAATATTATAATTAGTTATTAAAAAACTATAATGTTATTAATTATTATATTATGATTGTAAAGTATCCACTTTATAAATAATTAAAATATAAGTAAGGTACAGTATATATTTTAAAGGTGTATCACATCCAGGCCCTCACTTATCAGCAGACGGTAACTCGAGAGTTCCAAGCTCTCCAGAAAGCTCTTCTAAGAATTTGGTTTCTACACCTGGTAGGAGGTGCCAAAATCGAGACCCGTCCCAGGCCTCAAATGCCCTTGCTACGCCAATGACTGTACCTCTACATGTCCCCACAAATTGACGACTGAGACTAGATGTTAATCAAGCTTATGCTGAAAATATATCTTAGTGGCAGCATTTGTAATCTGACCAAAAGCATTCCATTTTGTCTGTCCATGTCCTAAACTTAACACATCAGTTTTTATCATAGCTTCCAATTTAAAATATAAACTAGCAGTGAGGACATGCTGTGACACAAATTATCTGATTTTTCAACAGGATTTGTAACTTTTGTAGGCCTACTGCTATTTAATTTGATGAAAGTATTGGCTGTCCTCTACTATAAGGACACAACCATTTATGGAAAACCACCCTCAATGCACCTGACCGGGATCAAACCCTAGGAGTCTGCGAGGCTCGTCCAGGGGATTCACGAGGTTGTTCAGGGAATTTGTGATCTTCCTTTATATTTTTTTAGATCTTTTAAAATGGTATAGAAAAGAGTAACTCACTGGAGTATACTAAGCACAATGGATATTAAATCCTGGCGAGAAAGTGAGTCCGAAAAGTGGTGAGGTTGGCCACGTCCCTTATGCCCACATCTTTGAGAGGATCATTTAGGAATTCAGTTTTAATTTTAGTTTTCTCGTCAGCCATCACAAAGAACTTTCATAAAAAACACTGAAACATTGTATGCCTTTTCCAACAACTTATTTGTGCGGGCAAGCCTTTTCTGTTCTTTGTGGTATAAAAAATGTGAAATGAAATCATTTAGTTTTGAATCAAACCTCATTTCTATTCCTCACATAAATTATCGATGATTATAAATGTACATATATATATTTTTTACATTTATTTTAATATATATTATGTAAAGTGTACATTTATTTTATTTTAATTCATACTGTAAATATTTTTACATTAAAAAGATTATTATGATTAATTTATGCCTAAATATACTATACTTTTTAATTAATTTTTTAAATCATTTATCCTACATCAAGAGGTTTGCGAATCAGCTGTTCTCTTGTTAGAGGGTTCGCATGACTAGGAAGTTGGAGAACCATAACCTTAAACTATGTACCGGGTACTGTTCTGTGTTAAAATACTGTTTATAAGCTGTTCTAAAAATGATTATATGTTTATACACGTCATATTTTATTATATATTTCAAATCTGTTCTTAATTTATTGAAGTTTTCTTCTTCGTTCAAAATGTTTCAAAGATATTATGGTTATTGGGAGTGTCAAAGCAAAGGTGGTTTTACTTCTGCCTTGACATTTCAAATCTCCTCACACCTTTATCATCCACATCGCGGATGCTTGAAATTGAATCCCAGCAACCTCCAAGGTCAAGAGTCAGAAGTGCTAACCACTCCCTGAGACATACACAGTCAGAACACTACTAAACCTCAGAAAACTAAACTGGTGTAAGTCATCAGAATGGAACCCAAGTCTTCTAAATAAACTTGGTGATCAAGTAGCATACCATGCCTGTTAGTTGAAGATTGACTCACCTTGAAAAGCGACCAATCAGAGTGGACCTCTTCTGAAATTGGGATGGCGGCGCAGACTGCAACGAAGGCAGCGATCAGAAGTAGCAATCTCATTGTGAAAGGGACCCGCTGGAAAAATGAAACTAACAAGGAATAATGTTATTCGTTTTGGTGACAATGTTTTAGATTTACTTGAGTTTAAAAAAATACCATGCAAGGTGTAAAAACCTAGCAATTAACCAAACAATTATTTGTTTAAAATTAAAACACGAAATTATAAATGACCTACTTCTATGTTGTATAAGAAGTTGAGTTTATTCAATAGTAGTGTATTGTGATTCTTTTGCTATTTATACATGAATTTATTGTGTCATGGCAATTAGTAAAAAAAAAATCCTAATTAAATTATCTTATCTGTCTTGTGTACCTTATATGAGCGTTATTTCAATGACATGATAATTTTCAATATCTCGTTGACTTCAAGTGGTCAGAACCAAGGTCGCTAACGCTCCATATGCCTCCTCTCCTGGTTCAAGCCTAGACTGGGAGAATAATATGTTAGTAATATCACCATATTCATCTGCCTCCTCGCACAGGTGATGTATTTATTTCCTGTCACCTACTTCGGTGGTTGCATAGTCTTAAGGCGTCACTCTAGCACCAGACTATACTGCCAATGGCGGAGAGCTTTGTTTGAATCCTAGTCAAGTGTACTATGAATGGTTTATATTGAATGGTTTTCCACTCTCCCTCTACACCAGTGGTTCTCAATGTGGGGTACGCTACCTCCAGGTGTACGTGCGAGGATGTTTGGGGATACGCCAAAAATATTTGAATAATGGCGTAAAGAGCTATATACGCCAGCAGTGTAAAACAAAAGATCATTCAAAAGCTATGAAATTAACTTAATGAAATGGTAAGGGGCTTTGTGAGTTTTCTTTTATATTTGACCTGGAGAAATCGATTTCAATTCCAAACATAAAATGGTTTTTATAATCATTAATAAATAAATTAAACATGTTAATTTTTATTGTAATGTTTGTTTTTTGAATGTAAAAATATATGCCCTCTATATTCAGCTTATTATCACATTGTATTTTAACCCCAATACTAGTCCATTTATTCTCAATTGTAATAAATGTATCAGAAACTACTACTATAATAATTAAATATTTTGCTAAACATTAAGAGCACAATTTATGTAAATGGGCTGCCAAAGGGCCGCGAGCGAAAAGAGTTTGGTACCCGCTGCTTTACGCAAATGTTGGTACACTTCCTCATTTCTAACACATTAGCATAATTAGTACATGTTCGCATAACCCAAGCAGGTAGTAAGAAGTGATGATGACAACAACAAAAAATCCTTTCATGGAAGATATTACAAATGCTTTTTTTTTTGGGATTCACATTTTGGTTAGATTATTTGTAAAATATTGTTTTTAAATGAAAAAAAAACTTGATTCAATAAAAACAAGTGAAGTTAATGTTTACAAGTATAGATACAATAATTGCTTTTTTTTTTAAATAAAGTTATAGAATAATAAATAATATGTGACCTATATATAATATATTTTTTAAATCTCACCTGATTGCTCAATCAAGAATCAATCATCCTTGCTTCATAGCTTGTCCAATTATCTAAGAAAAAGTCTGCTTCAAATATTCTGTACGCTCAACATTTTACCATTCCTGTGGTACAAAATGAAGCAGGGTATGAGGTATTCCCCCTAGTGTAAGTGTAGTTCAAGGTACAAATAGCTCTTCTTGTGTCAAGAGAAATATATATTTAAATATACACACTTGACATATACATTTTGGATATATATATATATATATATATATCTCCAAAATGTATATATATATATATATATATATATATATATATATCTCATAATGAACCTAGTATAAATAGGGATATGCAAAGTCTGCCTTTTCAATTCGAATCAAATTCAAATTGAATAAATTAAATATTCTCATAACCGAAACAAAGTTTAATTTTTTTTTTTATTGGTTTTATACTTGGAAAATGTTTATTGCACAATTGTTAGTAATATTTTGTTTTAAATTGATAAATTGAGTAATTATCTTAACTTACACAATTTGAGTACTTCAGGGATTTTTTTTTTCATTTAAATATTAATTTGTAATGTGTGTTACAGTTTATAATGGCAACAATTAACCATAAATTGAGTATTTTAGCTGTCACTATTTTTATTGATGAAGCTTCGTATTTATTGAAAGCTGGAATTTTTCTCGAAGTGAAGTCAAAGCTTATATTGGTTTTGAAGCCAATTCAAAGTTTCAAGCCTTCACACACCCATAATAATAAGTTGTTGTTTTTTTGTGGGAAGGGAGGGGGGAAGGAGGAGGGAGAAATAAATGTGGAAAGCAAAAAAATTACCAAAAATAAATGAGATTACCTCTCCACATAGCTAGTCATAATCGTCATCAACTATTTCCAACCTGTGGCCGGGTCAATTTAGTAAAATCCCTCCATTTTCCTCTATGCTTCCAACATTATTTTTCCTTTAATTGCGTCTATTCTTCTCCTCTCCCTTGCATACTTTCTGTTATCTGTTCCTCCCTTCTCTTTCTTGGCCTCCTTTGCAGTCTTTTCCAACCATACTTCATTTCCATTATTTTCTTTGGCATCCTCTCTCTTTCCATCCTCATTACATGACCATACCATCTCAGTCTTGCTTCCCCTACTATCTCATGTACTCCAACATCCTCATTACATGACCATACCATCTCAGTCTTGCTTCCCCTACTATCTCATGTACTCCAACATCCTCATTACATGACCATACCATCTCAGTCTTGCTTCCCCTACTATCTCATGTACTCCAACATCCTCATTACATGACCACACCATCTTAGCCTTGCTTCCCCTACTATCTCATGTACTCCAACATCCTCATTACATGTCCATACCATCTCAGTCTTGCTTCCCCTACTATCTCATGTACTCCAACATCCTCATTACATGACCATACCATCTCAGTCTTGCTTCCCCTACTATCTCATGTACTCCAACATCCTCATTACATGACCATACCATCTCAGTCTTGCTTCCTCTACTATCTCATGTACTCCAACATCCTCATTACATGACCACACCATCTTAGCCTTGCTTCCCCTACTATCTCATGTACTCCAACATCCTCATTACATGTCCATACCATCTCAGTCTTGCTTCCCCTACTATCTCATGTACTCCAACATCCTCATTACATGTCCATACCATCTCAGTCTTGCTTCCTCTACTATCTCATGTACTCCAACATCCTCATTACATGCCCATACCATTTCAGTCTTGCTTCCTCTACTATCTCATGAACTCCCTGTACCTCCAGTCTTAGCTGGATATTCCTATTCTTGTTTCTCCTCATGACAGCTAACATTTAGGGATGTGGTATCGAAAAAAAGTAGTGATTCTGAACTCATTAAAAGTATTGGAAGAAAAATATCGATACCGTATTAATATCAAAAGAAAGATACCGATAACATTAAGTTATTTTTTGCTACCTTGGTACAATGATTGGATAGATGAGTGAAAAAAAATCATCAGTTCTAAAAGATTGTAAAACTGGAATTGTGCTATTCACCACATTTTTCACGACTTCATAGTTCACACTGATGGACTTGAGGTTTTAGATAGTGCCACACCGGGAAATAGCTCGTCTTAGCAACACGAGATCAAAAGCTAAATTGAAATCCTCCCTGCAGTTTAGTAGGGCCCTGGCCTCGCCACCACAGTTAGGGTTAGTTTATGAGATTTCACTCAAAGCTGTCAATGTATTTCCAAAATTATGAAGTACGGAACATAGAGTTTTTACATGGCAAGACCATCTGTTGTCACCGAGGGACTTTAATGTTACTCCACCGCAAAAGGTTTCGGTACTTTGGTTGATCTTTTTCAAAAATATTATTATATTTCATGGTTGATTTTTCAATGAGTTGTACAAATTTGACATACGAAAAATGTATTCCTTATTGAAGTAACTCCTGTACAACAACTAATGATACATAGCTCTAACACGTGTGCCTTACAATGAATGAAGAATTTTCATCCTGAAATCTCACTCCAACTCCCTTGTATGGCCCTCGCATGTTTGGCGCTCCATCGTAGCACTGAGCTTGCATGTTTTATACGTCTAGGTTTAATGTAATTAAAACATTCTTCAATAAATTTGCCAATGTTTCACCAGCGGTTTTATCTGCAGCAATCAAGGCATAGATATTTCCCTCTCTAACTTTATCAGTGATTTGGGTTTTTATTTGCTCTCCAAAAATGAATAGCTCATTCTGAAATTTTTCAGCTGTGTAGTGAAAGTTTTTCTCTCAGTCAGTGAAGAAATGTTTTACTAACACATCATCTTTGGAGAGAAGCTCTATCAACTACGAAATATTTCCTTTATTCTTTGAAACTTCAGTCTCATCGTGACCTCTTAAGGCAATAAATTGCCTCCTACAAAATATTAACGATTCGTACACCCCATGCAGATTCATTCTATTTTGGTCAATGTCTTCTTGTACTTGTACTTTATTGAAATAACATTATTTCGTACATAATTTATAATAGGTGAATTGGATTGTTCCATGTGAACCCTGTTAGAATCAAAAGTGACTAATACTTGTTGACTTATATTTCGTTGTATTTTTTTTGTTCTAGAAATATTGAGGGAGGGGCAACTTCCCCGAATTCCGCCTATGTGGCATTACCATTACAAATAATAATGGTGAGAGGGCACTTCTCTGCTTCACTCCATTTTTTATTTGGAACCACTTTGTCTCCCATTTTCTGTCAACACAACTTTTGTTATCCTCATACATTCATGTGAGAGAATAAGAATGGCGGAAGGATAGATGAAGATGATGGCATTTCCATAAACTGGCCTGGCCACAGGCTGAAAACAGTTGATGATGATTTATATTTTTGTGTCATTTAATAACAATTTTAATACCAGCTTCGGTGGCCGCATGGTATAAGGCACCACTTTTGGTTAGACAAGACTGTCGATGACAGGAAGATGACACAAAAATATGAATAAGGGATATTATTAGTATCAATTATAACTGTGGTAACAAACATTTGAGGCTAGAGGTGGTATGTACCCCCCTATTATTTCAAAGTTACGACCCTGTCCAGTTACATCACAGACCACGAAGTAGAGCTAGTGGATCTAAATCATGTACTAAACAACCTTCACTTCAAAAGTGTGCAGTAGATTCTTAAATTAAAAACTAAGTTTTGGAATGTTTTTTATACCAATAAAAATAATAATACAAAATGAGTTTTTCATGTGCTGTTTATACATGTCAGCTTCACTAAACATTAAATCTATACAATAGTATTTATAAATGTTATAAGGACAAGTATATACAAACCTTGTAAATATTAAGATAATTGACTATACTATTTGAAGAACCAGATTAGATTTGAATTTTAAAATATAATAATTGTTATCTTATTCCATTTAACCTTGATTTATTACTATCATTGTTTTTATTATTATTAATAATAATAACAATAGAAATAGTTGTTGAAGTAATAGTGGTGGGAGTGAATTAATTAGTCTTTCCAAAGTATGTGGGAAACCACATTGGGACAAAAATCGCTCTGAATGAATTTGCTCTTTATTGAACCCTGGTCTCTCAGTTCAGAGTCGGACAAATTGCAAACAGGATGCAATATCCTTTCTTACATCTTATTTAGGAGATAGAATTTTTTTAAATCATAAAACATTATTGTTATTTTAATTACATTTTGTCTCTTAGTCAAAGATATTTTAGATCAGTTTTTCCCAGATTTTCACCAGTCACCTACCTCTTTCAAGGCCATGGCCATATTTACGTACCCCTTTCAGCTCTTTGATAAAAAAAAATATTTTTCCATCTTATAAATTATAAACGATTGTTTCAAATGTAACAAAGTTGTATTATTATTAGCACCGCGTCTTACTACCCATTCGGGTTATACGCACATACGCTAATGTGTAATGGTAGGGTGATTGTGAGATGAAATAGAGGACCTACAGTTTAACGTGGAATCCGAACCACGGTGGAGGCCTGGCATTCCACACATTCACAAGTTGTGATTAATACACGTCTTGTCAGAGGTGAAGGAAGGGTTTGGTAATCAGATAAATCTGTGCCGGGACCGAGGATTGAACCCCGGCCGCCAGCACAGAAGTCTGACACCTTACCTCTAGACCACCAGGTCACCAACAAAGTTGTAGTAAGGGCTGTGGAGTCAGAAGTAATTTTGGGTGTAGTCTAAATTGGTAAAAATATACCAACTCAAGACTCCAACTTCGAAAAATTTGTAATTTGGATTGACATACTAATTTAAATATACATTTACAATGTCAAAGAAGCCTCCCATGAAGTAATCTGTATTGAAGTATTTTACTGCTGTAAACTTATTATTACTAATTAATATACTTGATCCATTTTTGAGGGAATTGGAGTCAAGAGTTGAAGCCTGAGTTAGATAGTAGAAATACAGAGGAATCAAAGGCTTGGTGTGCCGAATCCATATCTCTGGTTGTAGTAGTAAGCCATAATATGTGGCAATACCACGTGGGTACAGTTTGGGAAACACGGTTATTATATTATTCTCAAATAATTGAAACGTGATCAACTTGTCTGAATTGACCTATGTTGTTAAAGTGTTGGGAAAATCAGACAACAAAAGAACCTTTTATCAAGATGGTTATAATCTATCACCTACACTTAGATTATTTTCAGTTTAAGTGTCCAGATTGTTATATCTTTATGACAACTTTCAACATTTTCCCATCATCGACCCTCTAAGGTAGCAGGTTATAATTAATCCACTATGTCATAGCTTATAAGATAGGGTTGTAGTATAGTCATCCAAGGTAAGACTGCTACAGTAGACCCATGGCGTCTTTGGTGCTGACTGACAGCTCACAGCTGACAGCTTTGAAAAGTTACCAGACCAAATTATGTATCCCTACGCTGAACCATATGACCTGCAAAAAAAAAACATGTGTTTAGCAGCTGTCACTTCTGACAGTCAAAATTTAGGTATATACCTAAATGTTTACTGTCAAAAGTCAGCTGTGAGCTGTCAGTCAGCATCAAAGAAGACATGGGGCTACTGTACCTTTCAAGGTAAATTAATGTAAACATGGTCCACAAATAATTATGTTGGTGTAACTTTTAAATAGAGATGTATCAATATGGAGACTGAATAGAAAAATACTACATATATTTGGAGCATGCTGTCAAAACACAATGTTAGAACAGCGACATTAAAATATATATACACACACACACACAGAACTGAGTCTATATTTTCCCATACACAGCCATTTTGAAATTATTTGAAAAAATTTTTTTCTCTGGATTTAAGTTATTTGCCAGACAATTAGATTTAATATAAATAAAACTGTGGATAAATAGACAGCCTTATTTACATCAATAGTAATTTCTTCTCGGGTATATTGACATGAAAACCCAAATCAACATCTTAGCTATTGATCTTCAAAATAAAATCAGTTATACTTATGGAAAGGTGTTTGGTCTCTTTCTCTAAGTGGTTAACTAAATGCCTAGGGTAAAGTTTATACATTCATCTTAGAGCTAAGGTAAGCATGTTACATATTATGTAAATTAGTGTCTATACTTTTGTTATACTTAACCTAGTTGGTAACATGACTCCTTCAAACATCGCAACAATGTTATAGATTACCATGTTTGTCTTCTTCAAACATGATAACATTTTAATAGATATATCATGTGTCTCCTCACTCAATGGAACAATGGTAAAGAGATATGTGTCTCCTTCAAACATTGCAACAATGCTCTAGATATATCATGTGTGTCTATTTCACTCATTGCAAGAATGATATATATATCCTTCAAACATTACAACAATGGTACAGAGATATTTCTTTAAACATTACAACAATATTATAGATACATCATGTGTCTCCTGCAATCATTGGTACAACAGTAAAGAGATATAATTTATGTCTCCTTGAAACTGAAACATTGCAACATAGTAAAGAGATAGGCCTATAATTTGTGTTTCCTTGAAATATTGCAACAATGATATAGAGATATAATTTGTGTTACCTCGAAAGATTGCAACAATGGTAAAGATATACCTTGTGTATCTGAAGAACAAATAAACCCACAGTCAAGTGAGATTTCAAGAACAGAAGCACCGAGGGGTATTACTCCATTTACTTGAGAACATGTAGTGGGGATAAAGTACAGTATAGCAGTCTTTGATATCAGTTACATGTAATAAGTGATGTCACATAATAAACCCTTGCAAGCCTCAAAACTATAATGACTGATTCATTTTTATAACTAACCAAAACTGTATTTGAGGTGTAAAAAACCATTCTTATAATCACTAATTTCCAACAATGATTAAACATCTTTCTTCAAATCCTCATTAAAGTTCAACCAGTGTTGTTAAGCTACCGTTGTGACATCCATTAGTCGTCTCTCTAAATCATGTTGTCAGTCTTAACCTACAGGTTTTAATTTTTCACTCAAAAGATTGTATGTGGCTTTCGAGTTAAATTTAAGAGGTTGCTTATTCAATATACATTATAGAATAATCTAAACTGAAAAAGTTTAAAAGTGAATCTTCTTCAGAATTTGCTGAATGGGAGGATTGAAAACCACCGTAGCAACCTTAATACAATTGGTCATATAATCATTCTCTGGTATAACCACTTTTTTTAATGATAAAATCCTATTTGTATGTATTTTATTTCAAATATATGTGAGACTTTGAATGTTTTACTTATTTTAAAATTTAATTAGGGTTAGTGAACGTTAGAGGAGAAGAATAGAAACAATTAAAGGAGAAAAAGTGGTGGAAGAATAGAAGAAGATGAAGGCATTTTACTAAACTGACCCAGCCACAGGTTGGAAACAGTTGATGGTGGTGTGGTGGTGGTGGTGATGATGATGATGATTATTATTATGATGATGATAGTAATAAAATAGTTGCATTTGAAATGTTACCAAAAAATACACCTCTACATTAATTCTATTTAAGGTGATATTTATTGAATTAATTATGTTACAAAAAATCAAACAATGAGAGTGGATTATAAATTTTCTCTTTTAGTACAGTCGTATATTTTTGATAGTAAGTTACTTGGTAAAAGACAAGAAAATACCTAAATCTACATTTTAAGATTCTTTTTTTTTTTAACTAAACCCATCTTGTTTTATGTTAAGGCACTGCTTAAAAAATACAATACAAGTGTTGGCACCGATTTAAAAAGTCCATGGCATAAGCTATGCCGACCAAGCGGCTACCATCTGATGGCGAAAATAGTGCCCACTTCTGTTCATAGCGTGTCATTTGGTCAGCATAACAAACCCTCCAGCCGCTAATCTGTTTTCTAAACCAGAGCCGCTACTTTTTCATTCAAGTAGCTCCTCATTTGCCCTCACAAGTCTGAGTTGACCCCATTCCAGACCCAATGTTTCATAGAAAACCTTGAAGCACTGGGGATCGAACCAGGGACTTCTCTATCTGTAGCCAGAAACTCTGACTACTAGACCAAAGAGGTAGGTCGTGTTGGCACCAATATTTATTTTAATTCAAATAATTATTACATACACATTTCATTTAGTAATTAATCAGACACAAAATATTAGATCAGTCAAAAATCGCCCAACTTATGTGGCATTTTGGTGGGTCTTGTGTGAACTAACTTTATCTCTCATTAAATGAGCACTAGTTTCTATCTTATTAGTATTTTATATTAAGGCACTTTATTTTATAACCTTCATGAGTGTTACAAACCATTCACTAGTGCGTAACTGGAATTAGTTGTACAAATGACTGAAATATTTATTTTTCAATATATTACTTTTTTTTTAAGAAAATCAGTGTTTACACTCTCCCACTAAACTATATTAACAGTACCATGATTTTATCATTCAATGTACTGAGCATACCCACCTATTAAAAGTTAATAAACAATAATTTAATGTTATTAATAATTACATTTTTCAGATAACAACCAGAATTTGTCCTAATTTCTGTACATAAAGGATTTGGTAGTTTTAGTATAAGGACACTTAAAAAGTATTTCTCTAGACAAATTAACATTAATTGTTAGATTAGAAAAATGACAGCTTTTAAAGGAATTTAACAGTGAAGCTTAGGCTTCATATGCTTTTCCTGTACAGGTGTCATTTTACTAGGTCAACAATGAATAATTGAAGCATTGCCCAATTTGATGAGCGCATGGTCTAAGATGTCACTCTTGCAATAGATTTTCAATGTCTGAAAGATCGAGGTCCAAATCTCAGTCAGGTGTACTGAGGGTGGTATTTCCTAAATGGTTTTCCACTCTTCCTCCACACAAATGCGGGTACACTTCGTCTATCCCAAAAATTAGCCTAATTAGTGCACATGCATATAAACCAAACGAGCTATAAGACGTGATGTTAAAAAAACAACAGAAGTATTCTAAACTTTCTGAAAAGAGAATGTATAAATGTTATATTTAAACATTTAAATCAAAAAATTAAACTAACTAGGCTGTATATTATTCCTAGCAGTTGAGTATGGAAACACGATCATTTTCACGAAGGGGGCGATGTTTTTTATTTAGATATATGTTCAAACCAGGGCAGAATTTTATATAATAAGTGCACACAAAATGCATAAACAAATTAAAAAGAGAGTTGATAAGCTATGGCACAATTATGACTTTGAAAATATTTAATTTAGCGAATAACACAATACAAATTAAAAATATGAACGATAATGGTATGTATTAAAAGTATAATATATGTCATTATAAAAAAAAATAGGTTGTATGTTCTTTAGCATGATCTCACACAAATGATTAGATAGAAAATGTTCATTTAAAATATGTTATTAGACCTATGAGCAATTTAGCCATACATAAAAGTGAAATAAGTTTAATTTTAGCCTATAATACTCTGTCAATACTAGCCTTAGAGGTAATTAAAGATATAGGCGGTAAATTCAGAATTTAAAAAAAACATTACATACTATTAAATCTACTATTTTAGCTTCTTTTTTAAACTGTCTCATAGCAATCACCCTTGCTGAATCCGTGATGACAAATGCATTCATAATAAAAGTCATCCTCTGTTTCCTCTGCCCACCGTGAGCTCTCCCATAAAAATTCACCCTTCAAACAAGGGGCCTTACGATAGAAATTTTCCGTTAAAATAAAAAACCACTTTAGACACCATGCTCGATAAATATGTTAGCTATAGTGTTAACACCACTCCTAATCCAAATATAAAAAGAATAACAATAATATAGTTGTCTTGAGTCTCGTGATAAAAATAACCAACTACAAATTGTAATTTTAAACTTAATTTAAACTATAAAAGGAATTCATATTCAAAGTTGCGATAAAGCAAAGACTCTGCACCTAATTTAAACAATAGTGTTGTTACAAGAGATTCCAGGTTTCACTACATTTAGTCTCAATAGTTTATCAATAAGTTGAAAAACACATTTTAAATCAAATAATAATATGATAAGCTCAAACCATGAATAAATGGTCCAATACAGTTGTAAAAGTTAACTGACTTTTCCCAGCTTCTTATATGGTTACTGCATTTTTAATGTATTAAAATATAAGTGGCGCATTATTTTCTCACTCATCCTTTTATTTTCATCACTGTAGTAAGCAATTGCTTCTCCAAAAAAAAATCACATGATAGAAATTATAATGGACTTGGTCCCGCAATTTTAATAGGTCAGTCATTAGATATTAATGCTTAGTGTTTTTATAGTGTCACCGAGCACTAAATGCTGGTATAAATTAGTTATCAAAAATGAGTTATCTTGTTGGTCACACTTCCATTTCTTGGTCTTCAGGCTGTCTGCCGATCGAGGTGTACTGAACTTTCCGAGAAACGTTGTTCACTATCGGAGTCATCCCTCGCTTAATGTCGGCACGATACAGATACACGACTACGATTCCGAGCACGGCCAGTACAGTGAGCAGTAGTCCGAGCACGACTGCTGTGGCATAGTGAGAGCTGGCTATCGACTGAGAGGCTGCCATTTGCGACGGACACTGGATCTGCCTGACATCGAGAACCAACTCCCCCTTGTTACTCTCAGGGAGACCTTTATGGCATCGCAGCACGTCTCTGTTGCGAACCTCTACCTTGGTGGTCTGCAGCCAGGTGTAGAGCTCTTGTACAGCACAGTCACACAAGAAAGGGTTATCACGGAGGTCTAGAACAAGGTTTTGCTCGCGTTTAGGGAAACTGTCTAAAATCTCCAAATCCTCTTTGGTCAATCCGGCTATTTTATTGCTTTCCAAGTCGAGGAATCTCAGATGTTTCAGACAAGTGATGTTGAAATGTAGACCTGTCAGGAGATTGTCGCTAAGATGCAAATCCATCAGACTTGGCAGATCACAGAATATGCGAGGGTCTTTAAAAATACTGATTTCGTTTTGTTCGAGGTGTAGTTTTATCAACTTTGTAAGACCACTGCTGACGAATATATCGTGTAGATCGCTTGCTAGATTCTCAGGTGTATTGTCAGCAAAAGCATCCGTCAAATGAAGTTCTATCAGATTAACGAAGTTTGAGAAGACTCTGCGATGGTGGTAGTTGGCAGATTCAGTTTCTGAGATTACCAGGTCGTTGTGATTTAAAACCAAGCGCTCGACATTAGCTACTCGGTGGTAAGCCTTGCCTTTAATTTCTCGGATACCATTGTTGGACATGTCAACCACTCGAAGATGACTAAGGTTGTTGAATGTTCCAAAAACATTCCAAGGAAGTTCTTGAATGAAGTTCCCAGTGAATATTAATACCTGAAATATATTAAAATAGAATCAAATTTCAGTTGATTTTTATTAAGACCTTGGGAAACTGTCTCATATATTAAATAAAATATACAATTAATGAAAAAGTTTATTCCATTATTGCTCTTTAAAATAAAGGTTTTAGCAGCTATTTTTAACTGTAAATAAGCAATTTTATCTTGAGTATATTATAATGCTCCTAAATTTGTAGTAAAAAATTGCATAAAAGAAAAAATAACAATAATAATGTATTTTAAATAACCATAAAGCATCAACCAAAACATTTTATTTCTTAGACTTAGATTAAACTCAAAATAAAACAATTGTATTTAATGACCAGTGTTGATACACTTTCTAAGCTGTGAAATTCCCCAATTTTTATCTTTTTTACAGACTAAAATATTTTGCATTTTGACAGTATTGTATAACTAATTATTTTCATTGTTTTCTATTACAGTATTGACTCAAAAAATTAATAAAAACCAAGATGTCTGTGCTTTTTGCAAAATCATATGGATTGGAGATATACTGTAACTAATAGTTTATGCTGAATTATGTTCTGCTTTGTTTTCCAAAAATGATTAGATTATAAAAATATCTGAAAATTCCAGTGACTTTTTCAAAATTTCCCTGTGAAGCAACTGCCTTCTCAGGTTTTCCCTCACTTTCCTGGGTTTATATTAACTCCAAATAATTTGAGCCTATCCTAAATTACAATACCATAGTCCTAAGCATTATGTAACATAAGCGACACAAACCTCAGTCTGTGATGGCAGAAACTCGAGCATGGCCGTGTTCCTGAAACCAGAGTTTGTGCAGTTGACTACATACTGATGCATCCGCTCCTGATAGTCGACAATGCCGCACAAGCACTTCCCTTGGAATTGGGGCCCACAGTCTGTAACCATTGACCCACAAACCAAGGAAACGCACAGAGACAGCAGGGTTAATCGCCCCAGGTATGCCATAGGAGACATTGTTGTACCTGAGGAGAAACAAATTTTGTTTTAATTCAGAACATTGGTCATAATAAAATGAATAGCACATTTTAGTTGAGATATGATACATATTTTGGCTGTTTTATTTAAACACTGAAGATTATTTTCAAAATGGTTTAAATATAATTTTTCATGTTTATCAAGCATTATGAACAATTTTCTGGGACAAATCTATAATAATAAAAGGAAGTGTTTGTCTGTTTGTGTGTTTGTGTGTGTGCAATGCCCAGCCAAATCTACGGCATGCAGAGACCTGGAATTTTTAACATAGGTGGACGGAATGCACCTTGAAGCCAGATTTTAAAATTTTTAATTAGATTTTTAATCAGGCTATTTTTAACAATTGTTTGAAGAAAATATTTTTAATCTGGTTTAGAATTACGTTTCAGAGATAGCGTTTCTATTTGAAATCGGGCACCATGATTCGGGGGATTTATATAATTTTTATAACAGAGTGGGTCATGGGTAGCGGGGAGTGGGGCGGGGGGAGGGAAATAGTGTGCCAGGGATATATATGAAAAAAAGTTTAAAAGCTCCACTTTAAGAATGATAGCCAGGTAAATATTTTAAAACATTCAGACCCAGTGTGAAGAAAAAATTGAAAATTATAATTGAAAAAACATTCTATTAGTATTATAATAGTCAGTGATTGATTATAAAAATTTCAAAAAGTAGTTTAAAATGGTCAGGGATTGCAGAAAAAAGGTGCCACAAATGTTTTAAATATTCATTGATTATAGTTTAAAAGTCCATTAAGAGTGAATAGTCGAAGATGATTTTAAAACAATGACTATTTTGAATGTTAAATTATTATTGTAAAAGGTTTCCGAGTATTTTAAATGTTTAAGTATTGTAAAAGGTTTCCCGATTATGTTGAATGTTTAATCATCGTTGTAAAAAGTTTTTTGGGTATTATGAATGTTATTTTATTATTGTAAAAGGTTTCCCACATATTTTGAATGTTAAATATCACTGTAAAAAGTTTCCCGGGTTTCCAAGTATTTTTAAGGTTATATTATTATAATTATAAAAGGTTTGCAGAGTATTTTGAATGTTTAGCTAATGTTGTAAAAGGTTTCCCAACGATTTTTAACTATTGTTGTGAAAGATTCCTCAAGTATTCTGAATATTTAATAATTATTGTAAAAAGTTTCCCAAGTGATATTATTTTTGTAAAAGATTTTCCGCGTATTTTGAATGCCCATTAACAGTCAATAGAGTTCGACAAGTATTCTGAATGTTCTTCAATTGGAAAAGATCCCGCGGGAAATTAGGACACGCCGTATTTGGGAGGGAAGGAAGGTTCCATTGATAGCCCTTTAGAGAGGTTACCAGATTGTTGGGAGAGTCCGTTGTGTATTTTTAATTCTTCGCCAATAATTATTGCTGCAAGAAATTGCTATCGATAAACAACTCAGGAATGGACAAATCTGACGACTACAAAAAATAAACTAGATCTACTTTAACATAGACGACCTTGGTGGTCTTGGGGTAAAGTGCTCGCCTCAAGGCCCGATTTTGGTGGGGTTCAAACCCATCCGGGGCCGACGGGCGATAAAAATCCATGACAAAATTTCCTTCAGACGGGAAGTAAAGAAGTTAATCCCATGTCGATTGTGGCATGTACATTAATCCTGAAAGGTATTTAAAAAATACCTTTCCTGGCAAAGTTGGTCCTTTCACTCTAGCCAGGGCCGGTCTAAGGCAACGGTTGTGTGTATGTGTGCAAAACTTACTTTGCAATCAACTCTACGAGTCCGAGAAAATTTTCATTGTTTTTGCTGTAGAGGGTTTCGTGAGTTCCCGAAAAGCCGTGTTGGGCAAGGTGACAAGATGGGAAGATCTCTTGAGAGGACATTTTTACACCGCTCTTTTTCCTGAGAAATCAATCTTTGATTTTCATTAATTGCCTTGCCAATGTTAAACCTCCTTTCTGCTTCAACTAATTTTTTGTAGCACTTTAAGTGGTTAGAGGACGTCTCATGTTGGGAAAGAGTTTTTCCGATGTGCCTTGAATCACAGTTTCGATATCCATCAGATAATGTAGTGCTGGTGATTGTCGTGTTATTATTATTAGCACCGCGGCTTACTACCCGTTCGGGTTATACGCACTTACGCTAATGTGTAATGGTAGGGTGATTGTGAGATGAAATGGAGGACCTACAGTTTAACGTGGAATCCGAACCAAGGTGGAGGCCTGGCATTCACCACGTTCACAAGATGTCTTGTCAGAGGTGAAGGAAGGGTTTGGTAATCAGATAAATCTATGCCGGAACAGTGGATTGAACCCCGGCCGCCAGCACAGAAGTCTGACACCTTACCCATAGACCACCAGGTCACCGACGATTTTCGTCGTGTTAAATACCTTGCAGCAAAAACAGTGTACACTACTCTTAGACTGGGAATACATTAGCCATAGTCTTCTAATTTTCTCGCCGTTGGAAGCAAGCCGATATAGTAAAATACGTTGGAAAATGATATTTTTGCACCGTCTCTAGGTATATGTCCAATACTGTTGAGATTGGTCCTTGCGGAATAATAAAATCGCGTTCAGTTGCGCTTAGCACTTTGAGCCAATTAGCCGGATCTTTCAATTTGTCAAGCCGGATCTTTCAATTTATCACAATTATTCATTTCTTGAATTGTGTCAGTCACATAACTCTTATTACTGTGATCAGTAATTTTCGTGGTGTTAGAATCATCGGCATTAATATTTATTAAATCTTCTGAGCACTATTTCAACAGATGATCATCGTTACATTTAGTTTCAATTTCAATTTCACTTTCACTTTCTTTACTAGTGCTTGCCTTCATTAAATAATTACAAATTAGTTTAGCGCTTGACTTAGTTTCTTATAACGTTTTTGCTTTCCATTTTCTATTTTCGGCTGCAGAAATTTGGAAAACATTTTAGTAACTGTTTTAAAAAATAGATTTAATATTATTTAAAAGTACAGAAACCACAAAAATTAAAAACATAATGACAGCAATACAGCAATACAAAAATAATAAGTACCTTAGCGAATTGCAACACGCCGAACTATAAATAAAGCGAGTAAGCGATTGTCAATAAATCACTCGCACGGGGGTTGGTTATTGACTGAGAATCAAAACTAACATCACAACTACCCAGGCGCGGACACGGGGAGAGAGGGTCAAAGGGTCAGTTGACCCCCCTGTGAAAGTTAGAAAATTAATACAAAAAATGAAATGAAAGTTTCAATTTAAGAAATAAAATACAATACAGATAAATTAAACCATTTTTTCGTGTATGAATATTTGTCGTGCATAGCGAGTAACAAACATTGTTCCGCATAGAGACGGTAGACTACCACACATCAAAGAAGACTAATAATCGCCTGAGAGCAGTTCATCCACGAATACTGAATATAGAGTGTGTGTGTGGACAGCAGGAGCGGTAGAACTGTGGGGGACTCTCACCCCAAACCCCTCGGGAATTATTTGCCCCTCCCTGGAACAAATTATCCCCTAGATATATTTCAAATCCTCTGAATGTTCATGCGAGGACCACCCCAAATAGCCTAGTTTCTGAAATAATTCAATGTTCAAGATTTTGTCGGTGGAAGATCACTTCAAAGATTATCTTCTAGATGTATATAATTATCGTAAAACATTAAGGTGCGGATAAATAGCTTCGAGGGGTATCCCAATTTCAAAATTTTTTAGGTGAGGAACACTTTAAATGGCTTATAAAAAATCTAATTTAAAAAAATATCAAGGCGAAGACTACTCAGAGCTTCTAAAGTGAATCATTTTTCAAAAAATTGTTTAAGGAGGGCCTCTCCAAAAAGCTTATAAAAAACTATCTGATTTTAAGAAATTGGGGAGGATGACCACGGTTTAAAACATACATAAGATCAAATATGAATGAGAAACTATTAAATGGCTTTAAACAAAAATCTAACAATGTAAAAAACTAGGCTATTTATAATTATGATACACCCCCTCCCCCCTTATGAAAATTATCTGGATCCGCCCCTTGCGCTCCCCTGCCGACCACCAAAGGTTCGGCCTGAGCCTAACTCATAGATCGTACAGTCTCGACCCGGCAACTGGTATAGTCCCGTCACCAATGTAGTTGGCAGGGGTACATCACACCGAACTACCTTCAAAATGTATTTACTTTGTTGATATATTCTAATGCACTAATTTGAAATACAAAAATACTTTGCTTGTTATGGATGTAAATATTAATTTAAGAAATAAGCATTCTTCTTACAAATTACTTTATTTAATTATACTTATAATTTCCCAGAAAGAAACAAGAAATATTTATTTCTGGGCCATTTTGGCGCCCCCTGAATTGTTTGTGTGTGCGGTTGCACACGTAGACACTCCTCAGACCGGCTCTGACTCTCGCTCACAGAAATTCTCGTGTTCTGATTTAATCATTTGGTTCAGAAAGTGCACGTTAAATACCTCAAATAAATAAAATTAATAATTTCGCGTATTCATGTCAAGTCATGTAATCTGCAGCTGTCAATTGATAGATGTTATAAACACGTATATAATATAGCAAAATGTTATCAATGTTGAGAGAAAAAAAAACTAGATTTGTATTTTTTAAAAAGGTCGTGCAAATTTCCACTTGTGAGAAAATAGAGGTGTACACAAATCACTATCGCGTGTTTGAATCCTTCAAAGAAAAGATAAATAGTGAATGACGTAAACTTTACTAATTAAACTTATCCCTAAAGGTAACAAACATTACCTTAATCAATTAACCAGGGATTGGTAACTTTTTTTGGTATCGCGGCTCGTATGAGTTTTAAAAAAAATGGTTGGACGTTTTGAAAAAATATCGAGAAAAAAATGTCAAATTTTATAAGTTATTATTAGTCTATTTTTATGACCAAGTTTGTTTGTTAAATCTTTTGTGAGCTACTCGTAAATAAAATCAGTCTGCGGGTCGTGGGTTTTGGACCGCTGAATTACATTATGGCCCTATCTTATAAGCTGCGCCATAGTGGAAACTAGTCGAGGTAAGATGGGGTGAGTGGGATGCACATCTCAGTAATTACCAGTTAGACATAGCAAAGGAACCTCTGGATGTCCCCCGTGTTTCTAATTTATTATATATATTTTTTACTCTAGCCCGATACACAAGGCGATTTCTGGAGTACTTTTGATCCTCTTACAAAATGGCCAGGTATGAATGAGGAAGGGGAAGGGGGGGGGGACAGGTAAGGTTGTCCCACAAATGGTGCGAGTATACAGCTGTCACAGCCCAAATCTCAAATTACCTTCTCTCTGTAAACAGGATTATATGGGTAAGTTAAACCACAAAATGGTGCAAGCCACCCCTCACATATTCAAAAGAAAGATAATAGTTAATTCACCGCAATTTCGTCCTTTCTTCAGCCGATATCCGCCTCAGAAAAGAGAAGTATTCAAGCCGAGCCCAGTGGCGGTTCGTGTATAGGCACAACGGAACTGCAGCACCCCCTATTTCGACTTGATATTATCGATAACATTTAATATAATGAGTCATTTTTTCTTTAAGTCTTTCTTTATTTTTGTAATAAAATATATATTTCTTAAGCTTAATGTCAGTACTTCAGTAGCCATCCCCCAGTTTATGAAAAAGATACAAAAATCTTTGTATGGAACTGTGCGCTTCACAGTGCCAGCGACGTGGTGTTCGACTGCTGTGCGCATGCACACATAGGAGAGGTGTGGGGAGGAAGGTGGGACTGCCAGCTAGAGAGACCACTGTTGCTCTCGCAGTGCCGGCTCTGGCGTGATGGTGGAAGGAAGGAAGTTTATTTTACTCAGCGTGTGTTGTGCTTAAAAACCGTGAGTCTTGAATGTGATAAAGTGTATAAGAGTGTAGAATTATTCTGCTTCCAGCTATTCTATTTGATTCATTTTGTTTTTCGGTTCATTTATTTAACAGAAAGATTAAATACGCTTGCAGTAGTTTCAATGGAGAAAAATTTCCTCAATTGTCATCCAAAGATCAAGGAGAAAATTATTGAACTTTTGGTGCAAATTAAAACAAGAAGAATGGATTTCATTTTTAAATAAATAGATCAAGCTTGAACTGTAACAATTTAAGTTAAAGTAAAAAAGTTTGGAAGTTCCTGAATAAATTATCTTTTTATACATGTTTTTTCCCCTTTTACACAATTTTAAAACAAAGGCTAAACATTTTCTGGAGCAGCACCCCACTAATTTTAGCTACGAGCCACTATTGGTTGGTTGTTATAACGGCCGGCCCTTGGTATAGTGGTCTAAATTTCTGGCTTGCAATCTAGAGGTCCCGGGTTCGATTACCGATGGTACCAAAAGTGGTTTTTTTTTCCGAAGGAGAATTAATTGTTCCTATGCTCGTCATGGTCCGGTTATTTAAGTTTAAGTTAAGTTTAATGACCAGTAGTATCATAGTCAGCCTGAGAACCACTCAAGTGCAGTACTGTATTTAGTATAGTATAGTACTTGAGGCGTACTCTATGAAACTGGCCGTTAAGACTTCTGCAGGCACCACTTAAGCTATGGCTACAGGACCCGTACCACACCTAAAGTGCATTTATTTACAATAACATCGCGTAGGAGTTTTATATTTTTAACTAATTCACTTTATTAAACCAAGCATAAAATTATTGTAACTAAGAAAAAGAGGACAATTTTTATATTTATTTATAGACTGAGTTCTATTACAAAATAAGTTTGTATTTTTATTTTTACTTGCATAGCTTTTCACCTATTTTCATAAAATTAAGCTAGCTATTAATTACGAAGAATAAAGTTTTAAGTTAGCTAATAATTGAGAAGAATGTTTGTTGTTCAATAAGTTTTTGTGTATAATATTGTTTATCTTGTACGTAATGTTGGAAACAATGAATACAGCGTCCCACGTGCAACGGCTGTGAAAGAAATGTCGTTCAGAATATCCCGAACCTTCATTTCCGGTGGCAACACGTTCCGCAACGCACCGCAAAAGTGCGGAGTAATGCTCTCTCGGGCGATTCATCCGCGCCGGTGCGGTGTGGACAAGTGTGGCCGGTCCTTTAATCATCATCCAAACGTATCATCGAGACGAAGTGACCGCACCTAAATGTTGTCCCAACCTCAGAGGACGATCCGCCACTGCCAGTAAAAGACCTGGAATGTCTAGCCGACAAAACCTAGTGGCGTACGTTATAAAAAATAAAAAGTTTGAACTTTCCCTTGTTTAACTTAGTTTCAGTCTAATTTTCATAAAAGGATCCTTATCGAACAGCTAGAAAAGTAACTAGACCTATTTTGTTAATATTCGTCTGCAGATGTCACTTTTTAATATATATATATTACCTATCTTTCTTGCCATTCTCCTATTTATATATATTTCATCACCGCGTCCTACTACCTGTTCAGGCTATACGAATGTATGATAATTACTCTAATGGAGTAGGGATGCGAAAGGAACCGTTTGAGGTAATCTACCCGCATCTTCGGGAAACTATTTAGGGAAAACTACCCTCGATAGACCCGACCAGGATTCGAACCCCCAATCTACCCGTCATCAGCAGGCAAGTCTTACACGAAAATGACGTGCTTAGACCATTCAACCACTGAAACAAGTGTCCGTATATTGAACTAAAGGTCCAATGGTTCAATTACTGGCATGGCCAAAAAATGTATCAATGGTGAAATAGGGGTTTCCCCCCTTTCACAGTGATAAATTAACGGCCGGGAGGCTGGGTGTTGTGTCTGTCCTAGTTTTGAACTGATATAATCAGTCGGTTCAGAAAGTGCACGTTAAATACCTCAAATAATAATAATAGTAACCGTTCATTTCAGTGAAATGACTATCCCCAGTCTCCATTTCAAACGACCATCGGATCTGTCGACAGCTGTCGTTGAGGAGCCAAGTTACAGCTGAGAGGTTGCGAATATGAGAACCTGTGAGTGACGTGATGTCGCACAGTGTTTCCAACATTTGATCTCACCTTTATTTTTACAAGCTCAAGAATTCGCGAAACAAAGATAATGGAGCAGAGTTTCGATAGCTGAACTCAAGATTTTTAATAAATTGTCCTCGGTTTCATGACCCCGATCCAGTATCTCGGCCTGGATCCGAAACCATTTTATCGGTGGTACCTATCTAAGGTTCCCCCGAGGAATTTTTGAAATTAGATATCTAACCAAAATAATTAAGGGTAGTTTAATCAAGGGCTAAGAGAAATCAAATCAACTTTTTACGAAATCCGTTCTAACGATGTTTATTAAATTTTATACCCAGGCACTCTTTAAAATTGAAAACAAAATGGCAATTCTCATGTTCCCATAAAAATTACTTTGAGAGTACGTTACATAAGCAGAAATTTCCAATTTTGATCATATTTCAGCAACTATTTGAGATACGAAATAACTTATCATTGTAAAGTTATAGTATTATTAACAATAAATATCTTTTATTTGGAATATATTTTTATAAAACCAATAGCTTTTGCTATAAGCAAATATATATATTTTATGGAAAGAAGCTTACAAAGGAGCGGTTTACCGAAATCTTATTTTTGAAAATTTGGTTCCACGCTACTATAATATGAGAAAGTTTGTGAGTTTGTGTTGTACCATTTATTTTAAATAATCATAAATTTGTAAATACTCGTTTTTTTATCACCAAGTATTTCTACCTGTTCAGGTTATACTCATATATACTAATTATACTAATGCGCTAGGGATAAGGAAGGTTGGAATTTAGAGAGTGACGTAAGGCGTCATGCAACCAGTGAAGCGGGTAATACTCGTAATTAAAGTTTGGAGGCCTATATCGAGGAAAAAACTAAACGATACCTAATGGGTACTGGAATCAAGGTTTTAAAAATAAATACCCCCTGTAAAGAGTTTTTTTACACTGAGTTTTACTCGCATATTTACATTACTGGGTTATGGAATATGAGAGTAAAATTCGGAAAAAATGTACCTGCATTAGCGTGGAGGGAGAGTGAGAATTAATTTAAACAAAAATCAACCTCAGTTCACCCGAACGGGATTCGAAGCCCGACAGTCCAGTAGCTATGTTACGAGAGAACCGCCTTAAACCATTTGACCACCGAAACTGGTTTTATCTTTGTTTGCAATATATATTTAGTCACGCCATGTCACTCGATGGGGGAACAGTTTAGCGTCTTGAGGGTCACCCGCAACGCCAACCATGTGGTCTTAGGTGCACTACACTTGGTCATCGTCAACCAAGAGTTTGAGGTTCGAATCCAGGTCGGTTGTATTAGGTGTGGTTTTTCAAATGGATTTCAGTTAGGATTTTCCCTCCTTTCTCCATACTAATGCGGGTACCTTTATTCCGAACTACCATGCTCATCCCTTCAAGTATGATCCTAGGTGCTAGAGTTGGATGTCTAGAGTGTGTGGTGTCCTAGGTTAGGTTAGCAGGATAGTACAATTCTAGGTGCTAGATTTGGATGTCTAGAGAGTGTGGTGTCCTAGGTTAGGTTAGCAGGATAGTACAATTCTAGGTGCTAGATTTGGATGTCTAGAGAGTGTGGTGTCATAGGTTAGGTTAGCAGGATAGTACAATTCTAGGTGCTAGAGTTGGATGTCTAGAGAGTGTGGTTGGTATGCTAGGTTAGGTTAGCAGCATAGTACAATTCTAGGTGCAAGAGTTGGATGTCTAGAGATTGTGGTGTCCTAGGTTAGGTTAGCAGGATAGTACAATTCTAGGTGCTAGATTTGGTGGTCTAGAGAGTGTGGTGTCCTAGGTTAGGTTAGCAGGATAGTACAATTCTAGGTGTTAGAGTTGGATGTCTAGAGACTGTGGTGTCATAGGTTAGGTTAGCAGGATAGTACAATTCTAGGTGCTAGAATTGGATGTCTAGAGAGTGTGGTGTCCTAGGTTAGGTTAGCAGGATATTACAATTCTAGGTGCTAGAATTGGATGTCTAGAGACTGTGGTGTCATAGGTTAGGTTAGCAGGATAGTACAATTCTAGGTGCTAGAGTTGGATGTCTATAGAGTGTGGTGTCATAGGTTAGGTTAGCAGGATAGTACAATTCTAGGTGCTAGAGTTGGATGTCTAGAGAGTGTGGTGTCCTAGGTTAGGTTAGCAGGATAGTACAATTCTAGGTGCTAGAGGTGGATGTCCAAGAATTGTTGAGTTTTTCTGGCTCATGTACTGAATGAACCCTGCAGTTGATAAAGTAACTACAGTGATAAATAAAGGTTCTCTGTCTCTGGATTTATTGCTGTAAGTTACGTAACTTGAGGCGTGCCAACCGGGGCGTGCCTGCAAAGCCAGCCCATCAGGAACCAGTCAATATTTACCAGTCAGTTTGACATACAAAGACAAACAAGGGCCGCCCTCGAAAAAAGAGCCTAACTCATTTAGCCCACAGTTTTTTCATTAGAAGAAAAACTAGTATAAAGTGATTATTCCCTTGCAAAATCAATATTTTATTGTTACAGTCTGATTTAGATAGGAAGAAACTTTTTTTTGACAATAATCAAAAAAGTTACTAAAACTGTCTTTACATACTGTAGAACCTCGGTTATGCACAATAAAGGGGGCGGACCCGATTTTGGATAAACTAAATGTCGGATAGTTTGTAAATTCGAGTTTTGGTGGTAAAAATAAATATTTATTCAAAAGCACGTTTTAAGATGATAACATGTAGGCCTAGTTTAAAATGTATACAATAATAGATTATGTAATTGTGTATACTAACAAAATTTGGTAGTTTAGTTTGAACTTTTTTAAACGACATTTTTTTGGACGCAATGTCCCTCCACCGCTTTATCAACAATACATCGGCAGTGAGAAATTTACTGTCATGCTCTTTGGTGGACAAAGATGTCCCTCTTTTCTCGAGGTTTCTGTAAAAGAGTAAATTATTTAATTTGTGCTCTTTAATGTAATGTTTCTGCGACAATGTATACTATTTTGTTCCACAAATCTCACGAGTTTTTATGTTTGTTAATATCTCTATTTTAAGATAAAAGAGAAACTCTGTGCCGTGCAATGTAGCATTTATTTTTTTAAGAAAGAAATTTATCGAATTTTTACATCTTTCCTTAAATGTCTTTAAAATCAGCCACTCCTGTGACAATGACAACAATAGATCATAGAAACTTGGTTAGAGACAAGTGCTTGTTTTGTAATTATTTCAGTATAAACATTACTGCAATAATAAGAACACTGAAGGAAGGGCATTATCTGACAGTTAAGAACAATCCCGAAGCTGTTGTTTATAATAGTCATCCCTCAATTCGTGTGAACCGTAGTTTTTTTTATTTATTTGAGACATTTAACGTAATATTAGAGAGAGCGAAAGGGTCTACCATATTTGTCGAGAAAAATATTTTACCATTCCATTCGGGATTCTTTTACATGTTGACCGACGGCTTCACTACCCCTCCAGAGGAAGTTGTGCTATGGATTTTTATCGCTCAATAAAAAAAATATGTCAACCTCGGCTGGACTTGAACCCACAAACATCGGGTCATAAGGCGAGCACCTTAAACCAAGACCACCGAGATCACCCGAGATAAAGAATATCAATACAGATAAAATAATATCGATAATATAATTTTACACTGTCTTTCAATGTTGACCGCAAACAAAAAGATAAGTTTGTAGGCCTAATTTATAAACTGTAACTTTCACGCGATGTTCTTAAAAGTATGACCAAGAAAAAGGATTAAAAAGTATTAGTCTGTACACAAACCCTTTTCAAACATCTTTTAGAGTAATCAAAAATTTATTTAAAAATACCTCCGGCTCCTACCCACTCATTTCAGTTTTAAACCCCCAAACCCCAAACTTCTGAAGATCTTCCTGATCCTTTGTTAAAATAACTATAGTTACTCCTCTCCAACCATTGTATGGTAATTGATGTTCTGCAGTTCGCGTCCATACGTCATATAAAAGTGTACAAAGTCCTTGCGATATGAAAAATATATCAGCCTTCAACGACTCGTATTAGCATACAAAGATGACGTCATCCGCAGCGAGACGCACATTGTTCGAATTACGAACGTCGGACACGTGCGCATAAAAGACAAGTTCCAACTTGGGAGGCCTTTTTTTTATATAATTAAAAAATGATCTTAAACACCCAACGCCGCCAAAGAATTTATATCAGCCTGCCATTTTACCTTCAAAGAATAAAGAAACCCCAGCTTTTTGTGATCTAGTTTAAGTAAAGTGTAGTTATAATGAGTCTAGAAAGTTTGGATATGAAGATAGTGATGGAGGTTTTAGAAGTTGAAGTTTGATTAAGAAATTGCGTTCAATTAACCTTGAGTTAATTTAGATATATATTGATTGTGCTGTATTAGTTTGAGTAGGTCTATACTCAGCACTTAACCTATAGAAGAGTTAAAGAACGAATCATCTAGTTTAGAAACTTTGGGCAACCCTTTGAATGTAAACGGTGATAGATAGGTCATAATAATGATCTCTGCTGTTAAGTCACTGTTCACAAGTTACTAATTTGGTTGTAATTTCAAGAAATGTATTGCTAATTGGTAATTTAATTTTTGAATAAGTTTACAGTCAACATTATCAAACATGTGACACTTAGTTAATTGTTCGTTTGCTTTATTTGGACATTAAAATGCGCAAAGGGCTCGTTACAATGGAAAGATAATGGTCCTAAATATTTATATAGTACGGGGTAAGGACATGGGCACCCATAAAGGGGTGGTAAGGGAGGCTTCAGCCTGTTGAAAAATCAAATTGTGTACTTATGATGTGGCTGCAATCTGCTACTAACAACTTTGAATCATCAATATCCTAGTTACCAGAGATAAAAATGATAAAATGTAGATTTACACCCATTCCCTCTTCAAAAGCTTCCTTTTTATTTTGTTCTGTTCCAATGGCGGCTCATAGCTAAATTTATGGGGGTGCTGCTAACACAGGAAGCAAAACAGTGCATTTTTTACTTCACAACCGCAAAGCCAACTTTTCCGTTGGTACCATTCAGAATTAAAGCTACGAATATATTTCTTGTTGTTGCTTTTGCCTGGATGAGATATTAGAATATCAGGTATTGAACGACCTCTTTTCTTAACTGGAACTTTCTCATGGAGAGATAGCTGTGAAAACTTAAGCTGTTGAAGTTCACTTACAGTCACAGAACTTATTTCTTGGGGATGCAAGGCCATGGTTAAAGTTTTGTGTTAAATAAAAGAACCGAAAAAAAATTAATCAAACAGAATAGCTGGAAGAAGAATAATAATCTAATTCTACACTCTTCTACACTCTATCACATTCAAGAATATGGTACACGGTTTTTAAGCACAACACACGCCGAGTAAAAAAAAAAACTTTCTTCCACCATCACGCAAGAGCCGGCACTGCGAGAGCAACAGTGCTCTCTCTACCTGGCAGTCCCGCCTTCCTACCCCTACCCCTCCCATGTGCGCATGCGCACAACAGTCAAACACCACGTCGCTGGCACTGTGAAGCGCACAGTTCCATACAAATATTTTTGTATATTTTTCATAAACTGGGGGATGGCTACTGAAGTACTGATATTAAGCTTAAGGAATATATATTTTACTACAAAAATAAAAGAAAGAATTAAAGAAAAAAGGACTAATTATATTAAATTTTATCGATAATATCAAGTGGAAATAGGGGGTGCTGCAGTTCCCAGTGCCTATACATGGGCCGCCACTGTTCTGTTCAATAAACTTGAGAAAAATATAATGTTTATTTTCAATTAGTTCAGCCCCAGCTTCATTTTATTTATCTCTCGTGGAGAGTGCCACACCTCCTGGAAGATGGGACTCCAAACCACCCTCCATTTGGAAAACCACAAGGGCGCTGGGTGAGGAAGAAAAAAAAAGTGTATATGATACATCTAATTTTTTTTTTTTTTGCACCGCGTCTTACTACCATCCGGACTATACATTTATAGTATGTACTAATTACTCTAGTACTTTTAGGGATTATAAAGGTTATATTTAGATGGCATGTACCCGCATTTGCGTGGAGGTATAATGTAAAATCTTTTTGGGAAACACACCCTCAGTACACTGACCAAGATTCGAACCTCGCTCTGCAATATAGTTTAATGCGATAGTGACGCCTTAGACCATGCATCCACCGAGGCGGGAGAGTAGATAAGTTTGGGTGTGTGGTTACGAAAAGATAAAATAATAATAATAAGGGATTATGAAGAGTAGAATTTTTTCAGACAAAAGAGCAAAACAAAATTTAAAAAATCAATTAATTATACAAAATAAGCAAAAAATATAAAATTTAAAAAAAACATAGAAAAAGGTGTTATAACTCAAATTGCCAAAACAAATTGGTATCACGTATTTATACATGAGGGTTTTTTCAAATGTTGGTTCCCAATATCCGAATAATATGAACTACAGGAAACATGAGAAAAGAAAAGTGTTTGAATCCCGAAAGTGGAGGTTCTACATTAGGATACAAACTAAGCATTCAAACACACACACACACACAAAATGTTGAAAATCTTACTAGTGTGTGTAAAAATTAATAATACTGACCAAACTCATGCATACACAACATACCCCCAAATTATATTTTAAAAACATTGCTATATTACACCCACCTTCTGGTGAAAACCCCCTCAGAATAATTAATTTTATATGATTGACAAGAATAAGTAGGTAGGCCGTAACTACATAATATTAGTTAATAACGAAATAAGCGTTTGCCTATTCGAGATTAATTCGCTCAAAATGTAATTCTTTGTGTGCCTCTAAACTAAACTTTATCAAGTCAATGTTTTGTGATGAATCACACCTGGAACTTTAAGTATCTTTCAGATACAAAATTCACGCAACTTATTACTTACAAAACAGAAGGCGTAAAGTAAATGATTTGCCATTATTCTGAAATGGGTATACTAAGACCGAAACAATGACATTTTTTTTTTCTTTTTACGAAATACGCAATATTTATATGTATTTGTGACGTCAACTGTGGACATGAACACTATATTTTGCTCTCAGAAGTTTGCCCAGACCACCTGTGAAAAACTTTTGTTGGTTCGAATACCAGCGGAGATTGGTAGACGTTTATAAAGCCCTGTCTACATATTCCATATTTGTAATCATGGAATGACGAGACTCCACGTTGAGCCAAACAAAAGCGAGAAACGGTTGATCCGGACTTACAATTATTACGCCCCCAGGTTGCTAATAACTGTGAAGTGGTGACCTTATTACCGTTGGTCTTATAAAGAGATAAAAAACATCACGAACCCAACACAAGTCACAGAGTTTGTTGGTCACAAATTTAATTAATCCATGTACACAAGCTTCGCTTCCAATTGCGAATCAAGAGAAACTGTACTTGTGTGTCAGAAATAAGCATAGATAAGCAAAATATAAGTATGATCCATTTACTTTTATGAAACTCAATCGATCTATTATCTAGAGACATAATCAACCACTTTTTTTTTTCTCGAGACTGTAGAGACAACAGGTGTGTCTGTAACAAACTATCACAAACGAGTTTTATTATATATATTATTTGAGGAGTTAAAAACTAAAAGTGATGTGAAGTAATGTCAGTGAATCACTGGTGGGAGTTTACTTACCGCTCGCCAGCTCTCCTACCATTTATAATCCGAACTGGTTGCTTACTTCACACACTCACACACACACAAAACAAACAATAAGGAAAAGCTCGATGTTAACTTCAAGTCTCCATAACGTTTATGTTAGGAGGTGACTAGATATTTTAAGGGGATGTTTGTATTCAATTATTTTGATATACCGTTGACTAGTTTTTGTTTCTCTTTGGGAGAGTCCCACCATCCAGAAGGGTACTGACACAACTATTCTGAAGAGAATGGAAGAAAAGAGGAGCTCCTGGTAATGGTGACGGCTCTACTTGGGAACACACCTGCGACCTAGCGGACAGATGATTGTGCCCGCGTCGTGCGACAGATACTGTACGAACGTCACGAGTTGACACGGTACTTTGTCTTACTGCCTATTCCAGGTTATAGTGGAAGGGGGTCGGCGAACCGGGGTAGATTACCCCCAATGGGTAAAAATGAAATTCTTGGGGGTTATGAGGACTATAGAAATAAGTAAAAATTATATAAAAAAGCACGTTCCTTGTTACGACAGAAAAATTTTCCTCCAAACTCAAAGAACGGTTCTCTGTTTACTTTCTAGATCTTGATTTACATACTGTCAGTTGGGTTGTAGATCCCTTTAAATGTGGAATTGTTGATGTACCAGAAGAGCCTAGAGGGTTTTCAGACGCATTTTTTCAACTTCGATCCAATAATAAAGCACGTATTGAATTTGAAACAAACATATGTCATATTTTTGGATATCAACAGCCGCAAAAATTTTCAAAATTGCACATGAGGAGGCGGTTAAATAGTCGCTGCCTTTTGCAACAACCTACCTTAGCGAACAAGGATTTTCCACTCTAATGGCCATAAAAACAAAGCAGAGAAATCGATTGGACCCCAAAGACAGTATTCAAATTGCTATGACATCAAAATGCCCAATTTTGATGTTATTGTATCGAAAATGAAACATCATTTCTCCAAAACCTGAAGTGAAAAAATTTTCAAAACTATACTTTTGTTTCATAATGAGGATATTAATTTATTTTATACTTTTTATATTTATAATTGTATTCTCCGTATTTAAATAAATGAATTCAATAAACCTTTTGAATTTAATAATCTGTTCTAAGATTTTCTCCCTCAAGGGTGTAACGTCGGCGTTAGTAAATATAATTTTGGGGTACTAGGTAAAAAAGTTCCCCTACCCTTGGGTTGTACTAATATGTACTAATCACGCTAATGTGTTAGAGATGAGGAAGGTTGAATTTTGAGGAAGTGTTCCCGCGATTGCGTAAAGTGGAAAACCATTTAGGAAAAAAACACCCTCGGTACACCAGACTGGAATTCGATCCCCGATCTCCCCGATGTCGGCCAGATTTTAGTGACGTGACACCTTAAGCCATGCCCAATCCAACCCCGTCACCACGTGAAGACAATTTTTCCACCCCCATCCCCTCTAACCCTGTAAGTGACCATTTAGCGGCAGCATCAAAGATCTTGATGACACCATCTCGTGCTGCCATCTTGGTGGAGAAGAATGGTACTGCTTATTTTTGAAGGGGGTTGGTTGTCAGTTCTCTTCACCCATTTCGGTGGCCACGGGCTCTAATGCGCTACTCTTGTGGTGTTGTACTAGACTGCTGAAGATGTATCCGGGTTCAATCTTAGTCGGGTGCACTGAGGGTGGTTTCCCCTAAATGGTTTTCCACACTCCTTTCACGCAAATTTGGGTGCACGTCCTCTCAATTAAACCTTATTAATCCCTAAGCCATTAGGGTAATTAGTGCATAGGCGTATAACCCGAACAGGTATTAAGACGCGGTGCTAAAAACATAAAAAAGAAGTTATCTTCCCCCCGCCATTCCTCCTTACCCTCTTTTCTCTTATTTAAAGGGGGTTGATTATCAGTTCCCTTACCGCCCCCACCCAACCCCCTAGCCCTAGCTTCTTTTACGCTACATTGTCTTTTTTTTTTGGTTGCTGTTCAATCGCTTGTGCTCATTTGTGCCCGAACTTGAATCTTTGTGCCGTAAAATTAGGCCTTTTAGAGAACAGTTAATGTGGTGGGTCAACTTGAACCCAAGCTAGACCGCCACATTATTGACGTGTTTCTCATTATGTGGCGGGCTAGCTTGGGTTCAAGTTGACCCACCACATTGAAATGTTTTATATAAAAAAAAGCATAATTTAACGGTATAAATGTTCATGGTCGGGCACAAATGGAGCACAAATGACTAAACAAATAAACAATAGGCGGGTGGCTAACTTGAGTTACGTTGTCGCCAAATGTACGATCAGGATACTAATATATACTTGTAACTTAATTTCACCAAATCATATGATCCACTTTTGGAATATTAGGTTAAAAGTAATATCTTTAGACTGCTATAATGTAACAATATAACCTATTATTTACTAATTTCTTATTTTAAAAAATAGGCCGTTAGACCACATGATTTTAATTTTAATCTTGGTGGATTCGAAATTAATTTCCATGATTGTGTTGCGAATTATTAGTATTATAATACTACATAATTGACCGTTCCACTAATATCGCCATTTGCGAACTAGGGGCCTGTTTCTCTCTCTATATATATCTCTCTCTCATTAAAGCACGACACATTCGTGACAAGGAACATGGCCGGAACTTATTTACCGTTAAATAAAGATTAAAACATTCGCTCAGAGACCATCCCGCTACTATCATACAGTACTTATAACCTACCCCTCCTGACTAGACACTACTCCCACCGCTTTCAATAAACTTTTGTTGACACCGGTGGGTACAGTCCATTCAGGAACCAAAAGACAACGGTCTCTAATCGTAACGACAAAATCGCCGTTATATACCCGTGGCTCGACACTTAAAACTTTATTTATAGCGACAGAAATAAAATAAGCCGACCATATTTCTCAACTGCTAATAATAGTCACGTGAGACGGTCGAACACGTGTACGGGGATTAAATGGATCGTGCTATACATGAACATGACTGTACCTAACACGTGTTCGGAAAATTTTTAAGCACCGCGTCTTACTATCCGTTCGGGTTATATGCATATTTACTAAATTACGCTAATGTTGTAGAAGGTTGAATTTAGAGGAAGTGTACTCGTATTTGTGTAGAGAGAATGAAAGGCCATTGAGGGAAAACTAGCCTCAATACACCTGATTGAGACTCGAACCCCCATCTCCAGTCATCGGCAATCATGTATATTGCTGGAGTGACACCTTAGACCAAGGTTCGAAAACTTGTTTGATTATTAAGGGTCAGTCGAACTCGGTGGTCTTGTGGTCAAGTGCTCGCCTCGGTACCCGATATCCGAGCTTTCAAACCCTGCTGAGGTCAAATAATTTTTCTTGAGCGATAAAAATCCGTAGCACAACTTCCTTCGGAGGGGTAGTAAAACCGTCAGTCCTATGTCAATTGTGAGAGAACCCTGAAAGGTATGTGAAAAATACCTTTCCTAGCAAAATTGGTAGGCCCTTTCATGCTTGCTTATATAAATTCTCGAGGGGCTGGTATAATAAGTCGGTTTAGAAAGTGCACGTTAAATACCTCAAATAAAATACTATTCATGGCTATATTAAACATTAATAATAGTTGTCTGTATTGTCATTATCTTAAGTATAGGGCCCTACACTACCCATACACCAACTTGTCGGGCCAACAAATTGGAAGCGAGCCTCCACACTGTCCGACTAGTGGTCCAATTTGTTAGTACAGTAGCCCCGTGGCTTCTTTGGTGCTGACTGACAGCTCACAGCTGACTTCTGACAGTCAACATCTAGGTATATAGCTACATTTTGACCATCAGAAGTGACAGCTGCTAAACACATGTTTTTACAGATCATATTGTTCGGCGTAGGGATACATAATTTGGTCTGATAACTTTTCAAAGCTGTTAGCTGTCAGTCAGCACCAAAGAAGCCATGGGGCTACTGTAGCTGTCGTTATCTGAGAACAAACGCACGCCATGCCTCCATCTCTATCCATACTCAAAAAAAATTGGAATTTTACTAACATCATTATCATTTCATAAAAATATTGCAAAGGGGAAAAAAAAGAAAAATGTAGGTAACAAATTTGTTGTTAAAAAGAAAAAAATCACCTATGCAATTTTATTAAAAAAGTTGGATTCAAATTCTTTTAGTATTTTTTTTTTAAGAATGTATCATGAATGTTTCTCTGAAATATGGTAACATAATTTTGAATAGAACAAAAAGAACGCACTGTGACTTTACCCACCTAAACGCTTGTAAAGCGTGGCTGACGGCGCCATATTGGTCGGTTGGTCCAACGACGGGACAGACACAACTTGTCGGACTATGAGGTGGAGAAGTTGACGATCAGGTGGTTTGTACCAACCAACCGACCAACTTGGGGAAAAATATTATGGTCAGACAACAAGCCTACACACTATACAATTTATCGGCTTGTCGGCTGGTTGTCCCGACAAGTTGGTGTGTGTATGTGGGGCCCTTAAGGATACTTACACTTAGTCTCTTTTTACTAAAAAAAAAGAAAAAATCGATAAGACTATCCCTATATTTTCAGCAAAAAAAAATCAAACTTTTTATTTGCAACAATGTTGTGAAGGTCAGAATTTAAACCCTATGGGAAAGTCATTTTTATAATAATTGTTGTCAAAAGGTGTGATCGTAAGCCGAGATTTTTCGACATTGTCGTAACTAGGTCGAGGAAAATTGAGGTTCAAGGGGGTCACTTGCTCTGGGCGCAAAATCCATCAGCAGTCTTAGTAAGGAAAAAAAAAGTTTCATTTTATTAAAACCATAAAAGTGTCTTTTGTTTGAATTATTTTGTAACCAGTTTTGAATACCAATATAAGAATTCAGCCGAATTTAAAAGAACAGTTTCTAAGAGGCTCTTTTGCTCTAGGCACCATCAACTTTAGTTACGCCTCTGTCTCTCGGGTATCTGTTCATTTTCATGTGCAGAAACAATAATTGTACGTATATGTGCTATCAAACATTTGCAAATATGTGGTGCGAAAAAATTCAACGATTTTTTTTTTATATTGATCCATGTCGAAGAAAAATTACAGATCTGGGTACACCGACCATTCCTGCCACCCACTTCTGTGACCGCGTGCCCTAACGGGAAGCTCTTGCGGTAGACTAGACTGCCGATGATGGGAATATCAAGGTTCGAATCTTGGTTGGATGTATTAAGAGTGTTTTTTTTCCACATGGTTTTCTTTTCTTCCTACACACATATGCGGGTACAATTTCTATTAATATTGATTAGTACATAAGCGTATAACCCGAACGGGTAGTAAGACGCGGTGCTGAAAAATTAAAACCCTTACCTGCCAGGATTCTACAAATTATGTCGGATTTCCAAATATTACGTTCTAAAATGTTGTAGTATCCTTTATTTTGATTAAAAAAAAAAAGAATAGGGTCGCATTGCATGATGGTTCATAAAAGGTCCACCGGCCGCACGGTTAGCAGCGCGAACTTTACATGCCTGCCTTACACCATGCGACCACCGAGCCGGGTGATTAACCTCTATTGACTTACGTCAATGTCACCTCGTTAATTAACTGCATCTCAGTGGCGTATATAGACATTTAATCACGGGTATTGTATTTGGAAACTAATGTTTATTTATTGTGCTTTTTTCTTCTTCTAATTTTGATTTTAATGAGGCAGTTTTAATGTGTGTGAAGGTAAGTCGTAAGGTCGGTTTGAAAGTTTATAACTTATGCATTCGACACATCTTCAGCGATCTATATTATAGTTAATTTATTTGAGAACCGCGTTTTACTACCCATTAAGGTTATACGTTTATTAATTACGATAATTTGTTAGGCATGAGAATAGTTGAATTTACAGGAAGTGTAACCAGCGGCGGGTTTACGACTATGCGCATGCATAGGCACTAGATCTAAAATGTTGAAATAAATAATCTTAGACCATCACAACACACAAATTCAAATATTATTTAATTTAACCATATAAAGTTTACATTAGTAGACTAGAATATGTTACTACAAATTAAATATTAGCAAGTACACAATAAGAAAATAGTAAATAATATTTTTCGCCTTGATTTCTGCTGAGCGAACTGGTAATTGATGCCAAATCCATTTTATCCAATAAGTAACCTTCAATTAAGACGATTGTCAGTGAATTAAGGCGATCCACTGTCATGTTGGTACGCAGATTCAACAAATCACAACAATCACACACAAGATGAAGCCATACAATTATTTTAACTGGCATAGAAAAATATGTATTTTTTTTTCGTCATTCAAAATTCGCCGCCCTTAAAATCTGCCACCGTAGGCATGTGCCTACTTGACCTATGCGTAGACCCGCCCCTGTATTTGCACGTAGAGAGTGGTACACCATTTAGGAAAAACTACCCTCAGTACACCCGACTGGGATCGAACCACAATCTCGTCATCGGCTGTCTAGTCTATTGCGAGAGTAGCACTTTATATCATGAGTATAACGAAGTGGGTATTAGCTCTTATAAACTTCTAAAACTATTTGTGACTTGGGAAGGGGGGAAAGGGGGGTATAAGTAAAAAATTCCTCTCTCCTCAACCCCCTGTAATGATACTGTTTTGGACCCCTCTCATATATTCAAAATGTCATGGATGAAGTGTATTTTTCTTTAATGAACTGTATGTAAAGTTTCCTTTTAATACTCATCCATGGTGAATCACCCATTTTCAGAAGTAATTTCAATACAGTACGTTTTAAAACTTTCTTTATTTAAAAGAAAAACTCCATTGTAATTTGAAAATCAGGTGATGGATGAGCAGGCTGCATATTGGTAAACATACGTTTGCTCGGTGGTGCGTCTGCGAAGTGTAGACGCAGACGTAATCTAGAGACGCTGGACGCCAGTCGCAGTCGCCTCGAAGGCACTGGTCACATTACAAACAATGGAAACCAGTCCGGTCGCAGACGCGCCGAGGAAATCCTACCTGTGAGTCTCACGGACTTCGCGCATGCGCAGTTTGAGTTTGATCTGTGATACGAGACGAGACTAGAGTCGTTTAATTTCGACTGTGCACCACAATCTGTTGAGACCGTAGTCGCAGCCGCAAGCTAAAGAGTTACATCGCTAATAGACCCCTCTGAACATCATTCTTCTTTAGTTTGATTTAAAAAAAAATCAATTATCATCATTAATATAAATGTAAATCTCAATTTCAATTGCAATTAATAAAATGAGGTTTAATTTATTAATTTTATTAAGTCGAAACTAATAATTGCGATTTATCGCTTCCTACTCAAGATAAACTGATGTGTGCAATCCAAATGCTAAATATAATCTTAATTTGCTAAAAGAAATAAAAGTTTTATATTTTATGGCTCTTTCTATGAAGATTGGACTTATGTTTACGTTCCAAGGAAAGCTTTGTTCGTTGTAATGTAACTATTCACTTGCGGTCACGTGTACGGAGTTTTTTATTTGTTGTCTGGGCGGTCTGGCCGCGCCAACCATAGCATCACAAAGTAGGCCTACTGCTTGCACCATACTTTTTTATGATTCGTGCAAATAACAGCGGCCTTGGAACTGTCATAAAAATAATACGTCTCCTTCTATCTTATTTTTTGTTTGCAGACACGTTTGTCTTTCTCTCAACTATCATACATACAAGTTAGGTTTAGAAGACAATTTTTTATTTTATCACCTCATTTCACATACAGCTTGTTCATGTTATATATATATATAATTAATTTAATGAGATAGGGATGAGGTAATCTATCCACATTCACCCTCGGTAGACCCAACTGGAATTCAAACCTCAATCTCCCTGTCATCAGGAAAGGTAATTAATTATTTCTCCTGAATGTATAGCCCAGGTGATGTTTTGAAAATTGGATGCCCCTAGAGCAGCGATTTTCAACCTTTTTCAACTCACAGAACAGTGAACAAGGCGCTAAATTCTTCAAGTCACTTTATTACTTTTTTTAAGGAGAATTCTTATAATTAAAACACTAGAATATTCTAAGTCAAAGTTTTAATAATTTGCGATTTTTTAAAATAGTATACATAATAGGTTTAAAAAGATATTTTCCCACTTATTTATCTTCCCCCAAACACTCTCAACACATCTGCTGACCCTTTGCTACACGTTTTTTGAAAAACTATACTCTAGAAGCTATTTGGAATGGCCCTCCCCCATAAATATGTTTACATTTAGGTACCCCTTAAAGCTATTTGGAGTTTGATCCATAGCTGTCGTTTAGCTTCATATTTGAGAATATCTGAGGGGAGTGAAATAAATATAGAGGGAACAATTTTTTTTACAGGGGGAATAGAAGAAGGGGAAACAAACAATTTAAAAAAATTCTACCATTTACTTTCCTTATTATTATTGTCTTACTTCAGGTTCAGGTTATACGCACTTACACTAATGTGTAATGGTAGGGTAATTCTAAGATGAAATGGAGGACCTACAGTTTAACGTGGAATTCTAACCACGGTGAAGGCCTGGTATTCCACACATTCACAAGTTGTGATTAACACACGTCTTGTCAGAGGTGAAGGAAGGGTTTGTCAATCAGATAAATCTGTGCCGGGACCGAGGATTGAACCCCGAACTCCCAGCACAGAAGTCTGACACCAGTCCTTACCTCTAGACCACCAGGTCACCTTACTTTACTTAACCATTAAAGAAAAAACTCCGTTTTCAAGGCATATTATTTTATATTTGTAAAAATTTAAAGGAAAGAATAATGGAAGCAAATGGAAGAAACTAACAAAATTTGGATTTTAAAGTGAAAAAATAAAGGTGTTCACAATTTACGCTGCTGCCACTGAACAGAGAGGTAATGGTTACCTCCAGAACAAAATTGATCACTAACAACTCAATCCCTCAACCTAGGATTAATTCTATCTGAATTCTTCAGGTCATGTGAAATTTCTTTTATATACAAATTTGGTGTTTGTTGTATATTAAGGCTCTGAAAAAATTTCAGTGCTATTTTTTTAATTATTATTTAATGTGTCCCATTCAAATGTGGTTACACTTCCTTTGAATTCAACCTTCCTCTGTAATAGAACATTAGCGTAATTAGTTAAAAGGTATGCATCAAAAGTTTGGGAATCTCTTTTCTAGAATATAAATAAAAACAAAATTAGTACCTACCTGAAATTAAATGTATTCTATGTTTTCCAATATGAAATCTTGGCTACCTGTGGGCTTACTACGGATGTAGCGAATTGGTTCTACATATTAAAAATATATAACAGAAAAGCAGGTAATGTATTTAACGAAAAGATTCATTTATAATACTATAAATTAATAAAATACCATTACACAAACATTTTAAGTATGGTTATGTAATTTGACATAAAACATATACATAGGTCATATTATTATGTGTTGGTTATAATAATTTATTATCAGATAAAATACATTGTAAGGAGTGTAGGAAGGAGTTAAAGGAAAGTGGGATAGGAATATAAATTTGAACAAACACAATATGGCTTTTACAGTTTTACAGTTAACACTTTACAAATGAAATAAATAACAGCTTACTCTTTACACTGCTGAACCTGGACAAAGAACAGAGTTCATTATTTATGCCAGTGGTCGGCAACCTACGGTCTACAGACCATATTTGGTCCTGTGAAGATTTAGCAAACAAAAAAAGGTATGTTCAGAGAAATAGATTAATAACTATTATGAAGATGAAGTGTACATTTTTTTGCTCTATACTTTTTTTTAAACCCACACGGCCCGAAATACCATAAAGGTTGCCGACTCCTGATTTATATTATGGCCACCAAAACAAAAGATTATGAATGGCTCTCAAAGGTAAATATTTATTAGTGCCCAATCCTTAGCCATATGTTTCAATATATTGAAACTCTAAAGAAGGAATTATTGTAAAATATCAAACACCATTTCCTAAAAATTGGAAACAAAAATCAAACAAAAGATGGAAAGGAAAATGTTATAGAATGACAAGACATACACATAAACTTTACTATTTTACATCATAAAAATAAACAATATATATTATATTTTATCTAGTTGCCAAAACAAAGATTTATGAATGTATAATTATTGGTAAAGATATAAGCGGATAAAAAAAATAAAAATATCTGAAATATATTAAGTCTCTAAAAGGTTAAATATAATAGCTACATTTAAAAGTAGACATTTCTAAAAGAAAAACACACACACCCCTGGAAGACAAAATATATTATATCTAAAGCATCATTTTGTTTTTGAGTTACATATAATGTGTATTGTTTTATTATGAAGAATAGGAAAGGAATAAGAAAGAGCGATAAATAATAATGAGTACTACAAAAATGGGATTTACTGAGGAGAGTTAAATAAAGATTGTGCATTGGACAGTGGGCGTAGTAACACAAACACATTGAAAGTTACCGCATACCTCCTTCATCAAGGAGTAAAGTAACACAAAGAGGAGTAAAGAAAGGTACAAACAACTATAGAATTTTGGGGCAGGGGTGTCAATTATTTCTACTAGTTAGTTTTTGTCATCCAATAATAAATCTTGTTTATTGCAAATGCAAGTTAAACTGAGCTGTGACTTGCACCAGTGGTCAGATTTACATAGCGCTTAGTCACATCAAAGTTTGAATCCTGGATAGGAGTACTTTTTTGTTTCTAAGTGTTTTCTCACACTCCCTCCTTGCAAAAGCAGAAACGTTCCCTCTAAATCTGTTACCACACGAGTGTAAATATGTGAAAAAACCAGACAAGCACCGTGAGAAACAGATCATTAGTACTTTATTACAAATTAGAAATTAATATCTTTAAATCAACTTGACACAAGTACTCAGTGATAACTATCACAATCATTTAGAAGATAAAAGTTAAATTAAAATAACAATAATTTTTATTATTTTTCATATCCCATATGAAAATATATATTAAATTTGTTGTTGTTGTTGTAACTTTTTAATCAATAACAAGTCTTTATAATTTTATTTTTTAATATTTCACTTAACTTTATTTATGTAACACATTTTTTTGATACACATTCTTATTAAATTTCATTTGAATTTTTAAAAAGATCCAAGAATCTATTTTCTTCGTGAGATAAGATACATTTTTTGATTCTCACACATTCCTAGTTAATACAGTCAGTGGCGTACCAACACCTTTGGGGCCTCTCCCCACCCCATCCCCCATTATTAAGCACCCGTCTCTGCTATTGACATCATAAAACTGAGGCTTAATCTTATATCCATAAAAACTAGTGGGGAAAAAAAATATGCAAAAAGAACTAATTATGTAAGTATTAAAAGAACTTAAAGGAAAACAAAAATTAAAAATAGAGAATTTGTATTTTTTGATTATTTTTTTCAAATATGTAGTTTTTATTTCAATTAAAAGTAATGACAAGGTGCAGAAAAATGCTTAATTTTTCAACTTAAACCCTTACTATGTACAAGTATTGTTGTATTATAATACTAGGCAAAATATGATGCCAATCTATGCATATTTTTTTCATGTTGTGTTTGTATTTCAATGAAACATAAAATAATAATAATAATATTCCTTATAGTTAGAAACTTAAACTAGGTTATATGATTTATTTATTATGTCATAAAAAATATTTTCGAAGGCCTTAGAATTACTGACAATAATCTATGAATAGAATAGGTTGTAAAAAAATGTGTATTTAAGTTTTTTATGAGACACATTTTTAATCTTTAATGAAAATTCGTCTCGTGCCCCCCTTCCTACGCCCCTGAATACAATACACATGATTTATTTCCTTAAAGAACTTCATATACAAACATAAGTAACTTGATCCATACTATCTTGAAAATAATATAAATATACTAGGTACTTTAGCATTTGATCACTAGTCTTGTCAATATCAATTTTAACTTAAGATACATTTATCATATTAGAAAATATCAACATAATTGTTTGTGGTCAACAATGAAAACAGTTTACTTTATTATTAAATATTTTTATCTTTATTGTTAATATATATAAAAAATGACAGCTGTAGATCACATGACTTTATGTATAAATGCATGAATAGTTTTTATTTTATAATGGAAACTGATAAAAATAAACTATTAAGTGTAAATTTGATGAAGAACGCCCACCAAGGCAAACAGGAAAAATGTAGGAAGAATCCAATGTACAAAGGAAGGAGTCATCTTAGCGCATTGGATTCTTCCTACATTTTCCCTGTTTGCCTAGGTGGGCGTTCTTCATCAAATTTACACTTATTAGTTTATTTTTCCTTTTTTTTTTTTTTTTTATCAATTTCCATTTATTATAAAATTATTTAGCCATTGGACCCCTCATTTTTTAAGTAGTTTTAGTAACATTTGTAACTGTCAGACTGTCTTATCTACAATCTTTCTATTATAGAATTGCATGGGAAGTAAGCACACAGAATCATCACACCAATAATATTGTGGTATTCAAGGAATACTGACTGTAAGAGATTGTGGATTTGATGGAGGAGGGAAGAGTGAATGTCCTGAGCTTGAGCGAGACCAAATGGAGAGGGAGCAGCATAAGGCAAGTAAGGATTGGCTTTATTCTGCATTGAATGGGAAGTGATGAAGGGAGGAGAAACGGAGTAGGCTTCATAATGACAGAAGGGCTGCAGAAGGATGTAGTAGGGATGAGTGATAGAATAATGGAGATGACAATAAATGACAGAGGAAGAAAGGTGGAGGTGATACAAGTGCATGCCCTACAAGTGGAATGCACATCAAAAGAAAAGAGAGGTTTAAGGAAGACCTAGAAAGGCATATGGGAAACGAAGGACAGATAGTAATGGGGGATCTGAACGCAAAAGTAGGAAAAGAGAAAATAGAGTTTGAGGAGGTGTTAGGGAAAGAAGGATGGGGAGAGAGAAACGAGGAGGGTAGAAGGCTGTTGGAGTTAGGTGCAAGAAATAAAATGAAAGTGCCAAACGTTATAAGATCACTAGATACAGTTGGACTGGGGAGTAAAAGTCGATGATAGACTACGTTATCTATTTCCAGCTTTAATGTGCAGACTTTTTGGTTGAATTTAGTCTAAAAAATTAGAATGTGCATAATCTACAGTGGTTCACTAGATTTGAGCACAAACTCAAAAACTCAACCAAATGCTCTGCCATGTGCTCTAGTTCCAACCTCCCTCCTCCAAACTCCACTCTTCTTTTCAGCTTGGTGTCTGCCATTAGACTTTCTTCGGCTTTCATGCCCTTTGTTAGGGTTAACTCATCGTTCCCTAGCCAATGAATGCCCTTGTTTTCAAACAATAGTACCTGCGCCAATCTCTACTGTACTTGTTTTATTGACAATCTTACGAAGTGAAACGAACACAAGATGGATGACAAGAAGTGAAAGGTGCTGTGTGACTTTTTTTATTTTTATTTTAAGGTTTTGAAAATTGAGATACACATTAAATTCGAGTATATACAGTTGAATAGGGAAAAAAAAAGTTCTGTTGACCTACCCTCTAACCCACTGTCTCCTTTTACCCTACTTTCACTAAAATGATTATCAAAATTTATATTCTAATGTCTAACTAGAGACCAAACCTTTTACAATATTTTGGTTGTTTGTTTGCCTTGCAATTGATATGAAAAGTTCTAAGTCATAAAATATATTTGTTTTTCCAAATAAGAGAGCATCGCGAGGCCCTTAACCTCCAAGTAAAATAAATTATGAGCCTAGTGTGTGGTAATACAGAGTAAGGAAGGTAAACAGCTTTGTTCCAATTACTTTATAACTAATCTAGGCCTAAACAATTAATAAATTAAAGCTTAAATTGTATTTTATTACAAGATTGTTTGGTTACAAGTACAGTTAAAAATGTAACTTAGCAAATTGCTATAGTATCTTTGTTTTGGGAAATTTGGTACCCCTGTCAATCATTAACCTTGAATCCGAAAGCTCATGGCTCAACTCATGGGTGTTATTTGGGAACACAGGTGGATTCTCTGCTTTTGGTAGAAAGCCCGTTATGTAAGGCCCTATTTCATACTACTGTATAGTAATATTTTGGTAAGAAATAAGCGCTTTCAGAATGGGCTTTCTTTCAAAATCAGAGTCTACCTAGTAAGTTAGTTTGGTTTATTGGTTGAAGGATGATACTCAGTCTTTTAATGTGGGCCATCAGGTCAAATCAGACCAAAAAACAAAAACTGTTTCAGCCTAGTTTAAAACTCATTAATTAATTGAGGGGTCAAAAAATATAAATAAAAAAATATAACCCTTATTTTATGAAAAAAATGTGTTAGCAGTGATTTCTGTTAATTTAATTCTTGAACTACAAGTCGTTTTCATAGTTGGTCAAAACCTTGAGGAGAACCAATATTGACAAATATTTTATTTACCTATGTTTTACATCTCGATTTCAGGATTTCATATGAGTTTGAACTTTAAATAGTGAATATATCCCGTCTAAATCTTTGAGGATTATTATATTTTTGCCCCGACCTCCTCAGTTCTGTTTTTCCTTCTAAGAAGTAGGGGTGTGTGAAGCCTTGAAAACTTAAACTTTGCTCTTAATATTTACCAGCTTCAACTTTGATTCGAAATTAAAATTCTAAGATTCAACAAGCACAGAGCTTCACCAAAAGAAATATTTAGAGTTAATACACATATTTATGTAATTTTGTGCTCATATGTACTCTTCATTTACCCTGAAGGGTAAACAAGTTTAACTTGTAAGTCTCCAATATACTGTAGCTTATAAGAAAGGGCCATAGCGTAATATTTCAAGGTAAGATTGTTACCTTTCGGTGACAACAGAGTGTATACCACAAATTAATGTTCACATGACAAAAATCTAAAATAAAACCAATTTCATGTTGTGATATTATTATTATTATTATTAGCACCGCGTCTTACTACCCGTTCGGGTTATACGCACTTACGCTAATGTGTAATGGTAGGGTGATTGTGAGATGAAATGAAGGACCTACAGTTTAACGTGGAATCCGAACCACGGTGTAGGCCTGGCATTCCCCACATTCACAAGATGTCTTGTCAGAGGTGAAGGAAGGGTTTGGTAATCAGATAAATCTGTGCCGGGACCGAGGATTGAACCCCGGCCGCCATATTGTGATAATAACTTAATTCAGCTAAGGACGAAATATGTTAATCATGTGAGCAATATAACATTTTGTAAACTACATTTAATACTTAATATAGCTATGCAGCTTATATATTTTTTCTTTTGACACTAAACCTTTTTTAAAATGTTCAAGCTTGAATTATTTGATCCTCAACTTTGCTTCAAAATTGAAACAGTGGACTTCACTCTCCCCTACCGAGAAGTAAAATAGTTAATGATATTGTCCTTAGATCTGGATGGTTAGAAGAACATTGCTATATAAAACCTAGCATAATTCACACACACACAATATCAATTCACCGAATTACATGAAGAGGCACCACCATATTTTTTGGTAGTCTACTTAATAGATCATCTCCCAACTCCTTGGAAATCTCCAGCCACGTATACTTGTCAATAATGCCAACTTCTTCTAGAGGTTTCCGGAACGACACAAGGATTGTGAAGCAGAGTCCATCATGAATACACTCAGGTTTCCCAGAGTGCTCGACGTTCAAGATTCCGTGAGGTTTATGGGCAGGTACGTCAGCACCAAAGATGTTCTGAAAAATAATACCCTTCTTCAGAAAAACATATTGTGAAGAAAATATATATTTACACTCAATGTCTATTTTCCTGTATTTGTCCTTTTTATTATTTATTCTTTTACATGTTCCTATCTGAGTGTATTATCATCTTTACCGATTTTCATTTTTTCCTCTATTGTTTGTGTTTTTGGTTTCCTTTTTTAGGAAGTTAAGTTACATGTGTGTGTCTCCCCAGCATTCCTGATGAGTTCCAATAGAATGAAACCTAGGTTGAAGGATTTGGTGGTAGTGACCAATTTTCTTCAGAAGTTAACCATTAGCTCTTTGTCCAGAGGCAGCAATGTAAAATGTTAACTGTGTTCTTATTTTCAATGTAAAAGTCGTATTTTGTTTTATCTTGTTTACATGTTTCAACCCTTCTTTCCTGCACATACATACATACCTAATTACGCCATTCCCTTACAGGGTAGGCAAGAAACAAACTGTTTATATAACTCAAAAAACAACTCTGTACGTAATCCATCCGCACTTCCCTATTCCATACTCCCTTCGCTTCAACAAAATCCATACACCGAGTCATATATGTACTTTAATTATGAAAACTCTTATTAATGTTTCTCTTTTTCACACATTCGTCTAGGCCCTACAACATTTAGTCATGTATTTTCCTGTACCTTCTTCTATATTTAACCAAATACACCCCAGAAAATGAAAAGGGGTTTATCTTGAAGAGATCAAATAAAGTATTGCATTTAATTCATCACAACACAATTTGACTCTCAGTCTCAATCCCTCTTAATAACACATCAAGCAACTTCCCAGGTACGAGATAGGGGGATAAAGTGACATTGACACTTACCGTCATATACTTCTTCAATGTGGAGTGGAAGTTTCTTGCAGGGTTTATCTCACAAACTGGCAAGTGAACCTCTGTTTTCTCGGAAAGAAGAAGGTGAACACGATTGCTAAAACAAGAAGATCAAACAAGTATGAAGACACCAAACGGGTGGATTCATAAAGGAATGAAATATCAATTGAAGGGGGCAAGACCTACAAATCCCATATAATAAAACTATAGAGCAACACATTAAAATATAGCCTGTGCTCATGAACAAGTCCGACATAAGCTGGAAACAGCTTTACATTGTTAATCTGTTTGATTGTTTTGTGGGCCAGCAGAGTTACTAGTGTAAGTGCAGATCTTAACAGTTTTACCCTTCTTATTTAAATAAAATAATTGAATTGATAAGTTACACATAGCTTATTACATTAAGGGACGACAATTGGTGTGATAGGAGGGGTTCCGTCTAAGAGCCTTTTCTAACTCGCTCATGCTATGAAAGTCTTATCGCAACTATGATATCAAAGTAAATACATAGATTAAGCCTTCCTTAAACATTTCAAGTTTTTTAATAAGATCACAAATGGATATTCTAAAACAATTAAGGATTGATTTAGCGGCTTTGAAGCTTCAGAATTGCCATAAGAAATAATGTAGTGCTAAGATATTTTCCTTCAATCAGGCAGCACCCTTAAGGGGATTGTGGTTTCCAGATGTATATTTACCAAAAGCGACAGAAGAATGTAAAAACAGCGTCTTACTACCTGTCCAGGCTATACACATGTATGATAATTATGCAAATGGGTTAGAGATGAGGAAGGAAGCATTTAAGAGGTAATCTGCCTGTATTTGCAAGAAGGAGAGTGGAAAACCATTTAGGAAAAACCCCCCTCAGCAGACCCAACTGGGATTAGAACTCTGATCTCCCCATCATCAACAGGCCAGTCTAACATGAATGTGATGCCCTAGACCATTTGGCGGGTTTCAATATTCAACTACTAAGCCAAGAGCGATGACTCACTTGCTCTTTTTCCGTATGCAGACCACAATTCTGAAGAGCAGCTTGTTGTGCGGCCGCAGCACTGGCAGTAAGGGAGCATGCCACGGTTCCCCCCTGAGGGCTGCCTGGTAGCTCCGTCCCCGTTCCACTATGCCTTGAATGTCACTGGCCCTCAAGTTCAGCTCATTCAAGTCCTTGACCCACTTAGCCTGTAGCGATTCAGAGTCGGCATCTTTGGGTGTCTTTAGGGTGCCGCCTTCAAGATGACAAGCACAATTAAGTGAGATAGCACCTGGTGTGTGCACATCTGCACTGCAGTTGATTTTACATAGTGTTTTTTCATCCTCCCTCCTGGGCAATATAAAAGCTGTGTCACCCCTTCTAGCATGAATAAGGAAGATGATAAATTTATATAGTAATTTAGCAAAAGAATAAATATATGATAAAACACTTAATTAGTTTTAAGATTCAATGAACACAATAAAAAAGGTAGGTACATTTAATTTAATTTATTTGAAAATAAGAAGACAAGTGAGAAGAATATTGGCATCAGGGGAGTGAAACTCCTGCACTGGTTTTGAGGGTGGAGCGGTGCTCCAGCTGATTATCCGCATATAATATAATTTTCCCTGGAAATTAAACTGGTTTTTCTTTAAATGTGGCTGTCTTGAACTTGTCTTCAATTTATGATAGTTAAAAGTTAGTTAAATTAATTATTTACAATAGATATATGTCCATTTATGCCATATTGAAAGACAGATGCAAGCAAGTGTGTGTGTGTGTGTGTTTGTCATAATTTTGTTTGCAGACCATCCCTCCTCCCCTCCTCTACAACACCACAAATGAAAAGCTCCAGCACTGCTACATTTGGGACTACACCCTGATTGGCATATAATTTAGTTTTAAAAAATGAATACACTGCAATGCAGTTTTTTTTTTTTTAATAATTGATATAGACTCGATCAATGTTTACCAAACTATGCTACGTGTACCTACAGGATTATATAATGTAAAACATTTTTTTAAATAATGGTAAGCCTGATAAACAAATTCATGTAGATTTTGACATAATGTCAGTCACGGACTTTTAAAAGCATTTCTTTCCCTCTGTCATGGCTTTTTTTTGTAGCTACCAGTGGAGTCTTATTAACATCTGAAACAAGCCTTCTACTCTTGGACAATCGAAAAGACCATACAATTAATAACACAGATATATATCAGGTATTACTGACCTGTGACAGTGCCAGTGAGAACAAAGCGAAACCATGTGCCGCTGGCACACTCCATCATGAGGAGTGTTGTGGGATCCATCTCTAGACCAGTTTCCTCAAGTACTTCCCTGCGCACTGCTTCCTGTAAAAAACACACATTACATGTAGGAGTGCTCTGGGTCATTGTGCTTCAGCTTTATAGAGTCTGTGGTTCATATACTGGTGGGGTCGAAATGTATTAGTCATGTGGTACAAATGCAGGCTACCAAGAAAGTATGAGTTATCCACATGCGAAATTAGAGGCTTCTTGGATAAAAAATAAATATGTAAATTTAATAATCAACACAAATTCTTGGCAGCATTAGCATAATACTAATATAGCCATGTTTGATATACTGGCCTTACTTACTTTATGGCACCAAAAACTCCAAAGTTCATTGCTGCACTTACAAAAAAAAGTATGCCACCTATCCTTATCTTGAGCAAATTCTATCCAGTCCACCTCATTAAACCCTATCTCTTTCAGGTCTATTGTAATGTTATCCTCCCAGCTATGCCTAGGTCTTCCCAATGGTCTCTTCCCATTGGCTTTACTAGTCAATACCTTTCATGGTTCTAGATTCTCCCATTCACACTGCATGTCCTGCCAACAGTAATTTAGGGCATTTAATTATCATAACAATGTTTTGTGATAAATACAGGGTATGTAACTCTTCATTATGTAACCGCCTCAAATCCCCAGTAGCTTCATCCCTTTTTGTACCAAATATCTTCCTTGTTTTTGAACACCCTAAATCTGTTTTCGTCATGCAAGGTAAGAGACCTTGTTTCACACCCATAGAGAACAACTGGTAAAATGATATAACTTAGTCTGAGTTTTATATTCCTTGACAGCAGGTCTAGCCTAGAGAAAAAGAAACCTTGAGGATCCTACAAATTTATCTCTTTTCAACAACAAATTAATTTGACAATAAACAAAAATAGCCTAAATCTTGTTTTAGTACATTTCAGGAGTTATGTGGCATGGACAATGTTTTAAAACACATTCGTTTCCCAGGGATTATTTTAAAATCTTACCCTCTTCAAACATACATGATACCAACAGCTGAAAATAATCTAATTTTATTCATGGTGATTTTCAGAGGTGTTTGTCCATCACTTGAGACTATCATGAGTTGTAGCAGACACTAATACTGTGTATAATTTTTAGTAAAACCGACCATCATTCTAATCTGGTAGCAAATATAAAATTTTTTTATAGGAAGGTCCTTTTAAAATACAATACAGTATAGTTCAAATTAAATGACCATCGATTACCTGACATTCTGTTTTATCCGACATATCCATATAACATGCTATTGATGTCATGTTAATAATTGGCTGGCATGACCTCGTCCGTCACAAGGAAGAGAAGTAAAGTTGGGAAACAAACTTAAATAATTAATTAAAAAAAAAGTGATTTTTGCATTTTGCATACTTTATTATGAACGTTGCATTTAATTGATTTAAAATACGCTGTTCTGTTTACAAGAATGCAATAATAGTTTTGTAATTTATTGCATAATTCATACTAGAGTAGTTACTAATAAACCTTATTTCATACTTCCTATGCACTCTCATTATTTTTTCATCACGTCTTACTACCTGATCAGATTATATGCGTATATGGTAATTAATCTAATGGGGTAGGGATGAGGAAGGCAACATTTGAAAGGTAATCTATCCACATTTGCATGAAAGGAGAGTGGGAAATCATTAAGGGAAAACCCTCCTCAATATGCCCAATGAGGATTCTAGCCCTGACATGAGAGTGACGCATTAGACCATTTGGCCACTGAAGCGGGTCACTTCCATTTAATTTTGATTTGATTAATTCCAGCTCCACCCCTTGTTTGCATATTATCCAACATTTTGTTTATCCGACAACCTGTCAGTCCCGCTTAGGTCAGATAGTTGGGACTCTACTGTACACATTTTTTATGGTCAAAATTGATAACCACTTACTATTTTGTTTGTGTTATTTTATAGATATTGATAATATTGATTAAAAGTGACAGCTGCAGATCACATGACTTGACGTATTAATACGTAAAAGTAGATCTAGTGACTTTTCTAGCTGTCATATATGGCCATTCCTATGAAAACTGGACTGTACATTGGGTAAATGACATGATAGCTCGCATACCTCAATATCTTCACCCGGTTCCATGCGGCCGGCTGGCAGGTACCACTTTCCGGCGCATGAGCTTTTGGCCTCTTGCATCATCAACACTTCATCCGCTTCATTGAAAAGAATTCCCACCACGATGTAAGTAACGGTCGACTTCACTACTGGCACAAAGTCAGGAGATGATGACGGAGTTACTCCTTTGGCAACTGGGGTACAGTTAAAAAAATGTTCATAAAAGTTATACAAGAATGGTACATTGTATTGTGGGTCTATGCATTCTTCATCAGAAGACAGAGTGATGTATATAGAAGTGTTTGCAAATTAAATATAGACTCAATGATATGCTTTCAAATTAAAAACACTTCCAGTTGAGGCTAAAATATTCATTTTATTTTTAGATATGAGAAATTTGCACCTGGGATGATGTTTTTAGTTCAGAACTTAAATATGTCCTAAAAAAAACTATTGGCTAACTTTACGTGACTTGCTTTGCTGGCCGCATGGTCTAAGGTGTCACTCTCTCGTGATACTAGATTGTAGATAAGAGGGGAGATCAGGGTTCAAATTCCAATTATGTGTCCTCCTAGTATTTTTCTCCAAAATGGTTTTCCACTCTCTTTTCAGACAAACGCAGGTTCACTTCCTCTACTTTCAACCTTCCTTATCTCTAACACATCGTAATTAGTGCATAAGTTATAAAACATGGTGCTTGAAAAAAAAAACACTTTACATGCAGTAGGCCATCATTAGAAGGGCGAGGTTTTAGGAAAAGTATGGTTCCGCCATGGCCTAGAGCAGTAAGGTGTCAGTCTTTGAGGGAAGGCTAACCCCCTTCCAGTGTTTGAGAAATAACATGTTTTATTTGTAGGGTCGTTAGTGCCTATATGATTATTGCATTTAAGAACAGCCCTATCTATTTTATCCTCTGATAAGATTCTTGTAAGAAAGAACCAGTGGAAAAGGAATTTTTAGAAAATAAGATTTTTCTTTGTTTGTTTGTGGACATTTATAAGATTTTTACCTGTGGTGTGGATTGTTGCCAGGGTAGCCAAAGCCTGTTTAAAACTCTCACCTCATGAATCCAAAGACAAAACATAGGGTGTAAACTTATTTTGAATTACAACATCGGTTTCCAACAGAGATGGACGGTCGTGTTGTTTTATAATGTACACATTTTACCTGTAGCTTCATTTTGTTCTTCGATGGTGAAATCACAAAAGTCTTCAGAGTCTCCATGGGCTAAGCCATCTAGCAATCTACGAACATTTTCTTCAATTTTATCCATCTTATATTAAATATAATGCGGGTCATAGAGTAATATAAGCCAACTTCACGTCCTTCTTAGTTGGCATGTAAAACTAACAACACTCAGGGCGCACCTGTAGTTTGAAATTCTTCGAGGTGTACACAATATTTAACCTGTTTTGACATTTACAATGTTGAATAGTTGGTGCATTTTTGGTTGCTAACGTCATACGCACTATTCTCTTCATTCTTTCGTCTCTCTCCTCTTCGCATTCCAAAGTACCGTTATCTGAACTTGGGTTGAGTTCAGTATGTGACATGCCTCAGGGTTTATCTTCATATTTGTTTAGTCATAGGAAAATAATCTAATAACTACCATACAGGGCAAAATGTTAAAAACCTATCAGAAAAACATATAATTTTTTGTGTGTAAAGTGGAAATGTCACAAAATATAAGTAATAAGATAAAGTAAACATAGCATGTATGATCAATAGTATTGATCCGTGGTTGCCAAGGTAACAACACGAGGCATGGATCAAATAACAAACCAAAGAGGTAGGTTTGTGGACCCAATGTAATACATGTGGACCTGATATGATCGCGCGTGCGTGGTTGTTAGTCAAGGAATAAAATGAAAATGGTAGATAATAGAATACTCTGTTTGATTTAATATTAAAACCGGACAGAATACCTCAATTTAACATTTACCCGTAGGAAATAAGGTTAAGCTAGTCTTGGTTGGTTATAAAAAGCAACGTTAGTAAATAATTCAACAAACTATTATGTAGAAGGCCTACAGACAAGTAAAATACTAGTTCACAGATCAAATTTACATTTAAAAAAAGTATGTATGTGTGTGTTACTTTTCAAGACACGCCAAACTCCAAAGACATTTTTATCACATTACAAAATTTATTTTTATACATTTGAAAATAATCATTTTTAACATCGTCTTACAAACCCATTCGGGTTGTATACTTTTGTAATAATTACGTGAATGAGTTAAGGATGGTGAAGGTAGAATTTAAAGGAATTGTACTCACATTTGCGTGGAGAGAAAAGTGGAAAACCATCGTTATCGAAATAAAACTGGAAAAACCCTCAGTACATCTGCCCAGATTGAACAATAATCTCCTTGTCATTGGCACTCTAGTCCATCGTGAGAAATGAGCCTTAAACCATGCGGCCACCAAATCAAGCTTATTGAAGTATAGCCCTACCCACTAAATTCCTTATAAGAATCATAGCCTACATTTATTTAAACTACTTATTTGTAAATTTTTTATAAGTTACACTTAAAAACACCCATTAAATTAATGAAATATAATATATTATAATGGGTAGAAATTACTATTTTAAAATATTGAAAGTACCTAGGAAAATTGAATAGTGAATAAATGGAGTCAAAGGAAATACCAGGAACATACTTAACACAGTGTCTTACTACCCGTTTGGGTTATACGCTTAACTGGTAATTACGCTAATGGGTAGAATTGGGAAGGTTGAATATATAGGAAGTGACCTACATTTGCGTGGAGGGAGAGTGGAAAACCATTTATAAAAACCACTCCCAGTTCACCTGAGCAAGATTTGAACCTCGATCACCCCGTCCTCACCAGTCTAGCTCAACACAAAACTAGTGCATTAGCTAACCATGCCACTGAGGCAGGTCCAATACCAGAAACAAGTAGGCAATGACACACACAGGACAAAATGGTGATAACCTCTTCCTTTCTTTATTTTATGACACTGTAGGACTAAATCCATCAACACAATATGTACGCCTAGTGGTCTTATGGATTCTAGGGTGAATGATAAAACAACTCCCACCTGTGCTATGAAAGTAAAATAATCTCAAATGTTATAGCTAAGGAAAAACATTGACATACAGTTTACTCAACTATTTACATCCACCCACTCCTTCCTGATGAGGTTTTTAGTTAACTTAAAGATGAGCACTGAATGCATATCACATATTTTGGAAACTGGTTGCTGCATATATTATTATTATTATTATTATATATTAGCACCGCGTCTTACTACCCATTCGGGTTATACGCACTTACGCTAATGTGTAATGGTAGGGTGATTGTGAGATGAAATGGAGGACCTACAGTTTAACGTGGAATCCGAACCACGGTGGAGGCCTGGCATTCCCCACATTCACAAGATGTCTTGTCAGAGGTGAAGGAAGAGTTTGGAAATCAGATAAATCTGTGCCGGGACCGAGGATTGAACCCCGGCCGCCAGCACAGAAGTCTGACACCTTACCCCTAGACCACCAGGTCACCCTGCTGCATATAGTTCCTTACTAAAATATCACGTTAAAGAGTTCCCACATTATTTTTCTCTCCATTTTGCCACCCTGGGTGGCTGCACCACTCACCACACCACCCTAGATATGTCCCTGGGTTAGCCTACTTAGGCCTATCTTTGGTGGCCTAGTTGATTTTCATTAAAAAGATTATACATTGTATTACAATAATTTTACATGAAAAGGCTGTTCAAAATTTAACACAGTTCTTGAAAATAAATTGATTTCAAATCATTTCAACAAAAAAAAGTTATGTGCATATTATAATTTATCACTTTTGTTTCATCTGACCCAGAGTTGCCAAGTGGTTAATAGTGGACCAACTTTAAGTTTAGAAACCTCGTGTATGTTAAAAAAATATATTCACTACTTGCATACAGAGTCATCATGCTTTACAATAGGAGAATACCAAGGGGCATTTAGATGTTCTATTCGGGGATAAGATAGTTTGTAAGTCATGTGTCGATATAACTAGTGTTAAGTCCATTTCAATACTCCAATTAAAACAAATATAGTTTTTTTGGGATCATTAATTGTGAGACTAGGGGTGTGCAAACTCCCATTGAATCATTTACCTTGCTCTAATTAAAATTAGAATATCAATATATTAATACTTGTGAGTATTTAACCTGTATGTTGTTACTGATATACCTCATTACTTTGGAGCATCTGGAGCATTCGACCCTTCGACCGGTTAGTGACAACCGCCCGCTACATATGGGAGAAAGCATAATATGTACTAGGGAATTCGTAAAGTGCCGGGGGTTTCCCGTTTATTTCTGCACATAGTCTGAGAAAGAGATGCAAATGCTGCCACAATCAACATGGGGTTTGACTGTTTTACTTCCTCTCAGCATGGAATTCTGTTAAGAGATTTTTATCTCTCAGTAGAAATCCGTCGACTTTGGCCGGTCTTGAGCCTTAATTGAGGTGAGCACTTTACGTCAGGACTACCGTGTTCATCATCAATATAGCCATACAAGTATTATTTTGTTCAGCTGAATACTAATAACAGTTGTAGAAGATTAAAAAAAAAAATAATTCAAAAGTAACATATGCATACTGTGCCAATTTTAGTAGAAATGTGACTATTTCATCATTAGCTGCTCAATGAATTAATGTATCCTTGTATGAGCTACTCTACTACTCTGTAAATATAGCGCACATCTATTATAATAGGAATTCATATCATCGATAGGACTACATGAACTAGCTGGCCTTGAAGAAATAGCTTTCTACAAAAAAAAAAAACCCACAAGGCGACTGGAACAAGTTTCAATGGGAGTAAAAGAGGCTAATAGCTAGGATACAAATTTATTTCCCTCTTCAAAACGACTTTTAAAGACGTGGGCTTGGCAGAAGCTCCAAACGGACCACAAAAATATAATTCTTAATAGTCTTTAAATATCTTAACGCAACAATAGATTTTATCATACAGTGAGTGCATGGCTCTTAATCTAAGAGACTATAAAATGATAAATTATACTTTACAAATGACTGCTAGCTTTTGGTTTCTAAATTATAAAAACGAAGAGTGACCAAGAGAGCCTCTAGATCTTTCAGTTTTTTTTATTGGGAGTGGGGATTGATGGTTATCATATTCATATACATTTCCAATATAGATGTTTATTAGAAAACACATATTTTGATATCAAATTTATTACTTGTAGCACCTTCTTAGTGAAAAATATTTAAACAAAATAAATAAAAATACAAACAAGTTGATTAGTCTAAAACATTTATTAATATAGCACTCAAATATTTTAAACTAAAATACATTTACATATTGAAAAACTCTACAAGTGAGATTAACGTTGGTGAAATAATCATAGCTTTCAGTTAAAAGTCACTGAAAATAAAAGTGAAAGAAATTATTTTAAAAAGCAAGCAAGAATTGAGCTTTGACAAGTGATGTAATCTAATTTATTTAACACATCAAGTTTCTAGATAATATACTTTATATTACATTAGGCAAATATTAATTTACAAAATTAAGTGAATCACTTAAATATAACTATAAAGCAATTCTTCTTATAACATGGACTAATCTTTACTTTTTTGAATTTTATTGTAATAAATAATATATTTACATATATATAAAACCAGATCTGATTAGTTATAAATTATAAACTTTAAACATTATTTAATCAATTTATATTAATTTTTGTTCATAGCAATTTTTTTTATCTTTGAACCTAACTTTCTAAATTCTAAGACTCTCAATAGATATATTTTTCAGCACCAATTTCCTACGTTCAACATTCAAATCTTTATCCCAAAGATTAATGCTATTTTGTTCTTTCCAACCATTTAATCAGTCATATAAAACTTCAATATAATCTATATTTAGATCTTTATAAGCTAAGCCAAGCTCTCCTCAGCCAGACAGTCCATTTTAAAATATCTGGGGGAATACAAGACATAGGCTGAATCAGACAAAAAGTTGGAGATTGTATTTTTAACTAAAATCTCCAAACAATCTTAGATAATCAAGCTTAACAATAGTTTTGACATTTAAAAGAAAATTATGTTTGTACTTACATTTCTTAAATGAAATTAAGCAAGCTTTACACCTTTTGTAAACTGTAAATCATCAAAATATCAATATTAGTCAATAACAATCCTTTACCATAATAATAACAAAGCCTATTTATGACTGATTTTTCCTATCATTTATTTTTTAGAAATAATTAAAAATGATAATCATACAATTAGCCCACAATACTTTTTTTTTTAGAAAAGTGAATAAAAACCTTTTCTAATATTTGTAGCCTGTATGTATGTTTAGTAGTGTGAAGGCCTGCCAATCCAAAGATAAACAAGAATGAATCTGAACAGATTAGTAGCAGTGTGAAGGCTTGCAAACAAAAAGATATTTCTTAAAGAGTCCTTAAGGGATTGGTATTAATGTGATGGTTTACAAAATCAAAGATAAACGATGAATCCTAAAGAGATTAGTAGTGGTGTGAATATTTGCAAATCCAAATATAAACAAGGATGAATCCTAAAGAGATTAGTAGTAATGTGAAGACTTGCATACCCAAAGATAAACAAGGATGAATCCTTTTGAGATTGGAAGTAGCGTGAAGACTTGCATACCCAAAGATAAACAAGGATGAATCCTTTTGAGAGTGGAAGTAGCGTGAAGACTTGCAAATCCGAAGATAAACAAGGATGAATCCTAAAGAGATTAGTAGTATGTGAAACTTTGCATACCAAAGATAAACAAGGACAAATCCTAAAGAGATTATGAGTGTGAAGACTTGCAAATCCGAAGATAAACAAGAATGAATCCTAAAGAGATTGGTAAGTAGTAGGCCTAGTGTGAAGGCTTGCAGTCAAACAAAAGCATGTACAGGTCTTGACAAGTTAAGAGGTTGCCTTATAAATCAGGTCATGCTGGCAAGAGCAATGAAATAAATTAACCACAATACATTACTTGGTTAAAACTATTAATAAAATTATCCATAGTGACATATAAGACATGTTCACTGTTTTTATAATTCAATGCTTTTTTTTTCTTCACATAGAAAAGAACCTTTCATTTCTAAGTCTCTTGAGTGTGTAAACAAAGCGTATTTAGGGGAAGTCATGAGCGCTCATATGGTCCTTACCTCCTAAGTGGCTGCAAAACATTATACACAGGATCACAGTATTTTAACTAGATAGCCTAGATGATTTTGCAGAGCTATAGTTCAATACTTCTTAAGTTGATAAACATCGACATTAATAATGCTTCAACTACAACAATTTTAAATGTTGTATTGACACACTTTGTTAAACCTATGCATACAATTATCAGTGCCAACATATAATTATACTTAACATTATTTCAAAAAGAATTTTATTGCACTGCTTATTTGAATAATTTTAGTTGAATATGCAATTATTTTTTTTGCTATACTATTGAAATTGCCCCCTTGTAAATTAAACTTATATTAGTATTTTTAATTATTTAATTTTATATTAGGTCTATAAAGAAAATGTATGCAGATCTAAAGCCTGTATTTCACAATGTTTCGACTCAGTCGTCACAATATTAACATTTAGCACCGAAATTAAGAAATATAGAAATAAAAAAATGAGAATGAAATAATTAAAATAGTTTAGTGACTTAAGAGCAATACAATTATTTTATAGATACAAATAACCCACAAAAACAATTTCAACACATCTTATGAAAGATTCAGATAAATATGTATTATTTGACACTAGGGCCAGTTTCATAGTCAGCGTCAGTACACCTCAAATGTGGTGCTATACTAAATACAAGAGGACACCTCTATCTAGATCAGAATGGAATTGGCGAGTTCTCTGTGCGAAACTGGCCCATTTCAATCGAGTTTAGGTAGGTGTGTCGTTTATGTTCGGTTTTGAGCCGCACTTGAGGCATACTAAGTTTGACTATGAAATTGAACCTTTGGCTGTAACTTGGTAAAGAAAAATAAATTCACAGAATTTTGCAAAGTTATTTTACTAGATCACATTGATGAAATTATTGCTCTTTAGTGAATTATCTAATAAAATTTTAAATACTCACATATCTTAATCTATATTTTTATGTGTATGGTAAAACAAATTAACAATGAAACCAAATTTGCAATTTTATTTACAGTACTAGAAGATTTGAAAGAAAAATAAATCTTGTGGTTTATTTAGTTTGTACTTGAGATAGAAAATTAGATATTTTTTGGTCTTTTGATATTGCATATTTAACACTATTTGAGTTAATACTCCTTTATACATGGTATACTCGTTTGGCCATAAAAATGACATGAAAAGTTTATATTTATTACAAATATGTATGAGCATAGTATTTTAATTACATATTTAAAAAAATATGTCCCATGAACATAGCAGCAATTATTTAAAAAGATAAAATATGGTACATAGAAATTGTTTCATCAACAAATGTGATGTTATAGCTAACAAAAAGTCCTTTACAGACAACATTTAGTACAAAGTATCTTAGAAATATCTTCAAACATTTGGCGAGTATATGAAATCTTGCCTGACACAGATTTGTCAAGGGTTTGGAAAAAATATAATTTTTCATCTGGCAAAAATTGAATAGCAAGCAACCTTTTAAAAAATTCGGGAGATTTTTTAAATACATTTCAAAATGTTGGAAAGATTGTTTAGTCCTTGTTATTTTTTATTTGCACCTGCCAGTTCACAGCCACATTATCGCAAAGATTCTCAACTACAAACGTTATGATTGATGAGTGCATGGTTGTTAAAACTAAATCTTTTGCTTCTCCTCATTAAATAATGCACAAGAATAAAAGTTTATTCAACAATCATCCTTGTAGATTTTGTTACACTAAAACAAGGTTTATAAACCATCCACCAGTCACATACCCTTTTTACTACTGTGGTCTAACTATTGTACTCGTTCCAGCTCTTCATTGAAAGTAAAAAGGAGCTAAAACAAATATGTTATTTTTCGGTTCTTTCAATAAAGCTTCAGTGGAAAGCCAAATAAAGCAGAGTCAAGGAGAAAGCTTATAATAGTCAATGCCATTGTGTCAAAATATATTTTAATCTGACTATCAGATATACTTAACACCAAAAATTATTTTATAATTAATATTTTTATTTTAGTGCTGCGTCTTACTAACTGTTTGTATTGTACACATATGTACTAATTACAGTAGTGTGTTAGGGATAAGTAAGGTTGAATTTAGAGGAATAAACCTGCTTCAGTGACCACATGGTCTTATGCATCACTCTCATGTTAGACTAGACTGCTAATGACATGGAGATTATGGTTTGAATCCCGGTCGGGTGTATTGAGGGTGGTTTTTTCCAAAATAGTTTTCCACTCTCCCTCCACACAAATGTAAGTACACTCCCTCTAAATTCATTTTTCCTCATCCTTGGCTGAATAGCATAATTAATACATGTGTATAACCTGAAAAAGTAGTAAGAAGCAGTGCTAATTTTTTTATAGAAGAAGTGTATCTGTATTTACACGAAGAACGAGTGGAAAACCAACTAGGAAAAACCCCTAAGTAAACCTGGCCGAGATTCGAATTCTGATATCCAGGCATTGGCAATCCAGTTTATTTCAAGTGTGACACCTTAAACCATGCGGCCACCAAAGCGGGTTTTATGACCAATACAATTTAGGGGGACGGTTTGGTAAACACTGCACTAAGATATCATAGGCCACCAAGAAAATTATATCTAAAACATACCAAGTGGGAATCCCCTCTGCATGTTTATCAAATGTTTGTACATGTCATAGCACATGTACACTTATGAGAAAAAAGTATTGGGATATGTAATTGCTTGACAAACTTTACAGCTGGCAGTGAGTTAGATGTGGCCTGCCTTTCCTTCTGAATTAGAAAGTAGAATTATCTAATTTATTTTTCCAACTTTGCAAATCTTAAATATTAGGACATTTTTATCAGTTTAAAAGGAACTTCACTTTGTTCAACATACCAAATCACAACCTGATTAATGCATAGCTGAGCTGTAAAATCACTAGAACTTATATTATTTAACTTCTACATATATATGTTAATTTTAGTAAAAAAATATCAAATGGCTGAATGGGTTATATTCTAATTTTACTCTTATTATGATTAATGGCTTTTAATATATTTTTTTTTCAACTTCAAATGTTCAGCAAGGAAATAAATCGAAAATGTAATGCGAGTTCAATCATAGATATTTTTAAAATTGTGGTCTATGCGCCTTTTATATTAACCCAACTTTTAACTTTAAAGTTTTACAAAATAAATAAAATAGGCCTAATAATGAAAATATATTTTAATATCAATTTAATATTTTATGGTCATTTTACATCCATTTAATATGGCTTTTATTACAACAATTTAATTGATCAAAAATATGTATAAATGATCATTAATTCATCTTATAAAACCTCGACTTTTTGAGGTATTTTGTTGTATTTGGAAGAAGGTACCGGGAAGGTGGTTAGAAAACTTATAAAGGGGAATGAACACAATATGGCTTTTACAGTAAAAATAAGAACACAGTTCACACTTTACATTGCTACCACTGGACAATGAGGCAACGGCTACCTCTTGAAGAAAATCGATCATTACCACCAATCCTTTGATATAGGTTTCGTTCTATCGGAACTAATCAGGAGAAAATTTGAAATGTTCTTATAGAGTGAAACCTAGGTCGGGGGATTGAGTGGTATTGATCGATTTTCTTAGACAAACTTTTTTGTCCAATGGCAGCAGTGTAAAGTGTGATCATTAATTCATTGAATCTCAATTTCATTTATATAGGAAGTCAAGATTTTGTAATTTCAAAACTATAGAGAGTTTTTTTGGAAATTATTCAACATTTATTTGGCTTTAAAATGACCCAATTTTAAGAAAATATTCATATATTTTTCTATTTAAGAATAAATTCAATGCCCTTGATAAAAATTTACAGAGTGCAAAATAAACTTTTTATGATCCAAACACGCTTGATTTTGAGGGCAAAATATACTGTTTATGATTCAAACAAGTTAATCATACAATTTATACATTTGTTACAAGTTAAAAGGAAACTTGTATCCAGCAAATGATAAAATGAAGTTTGGACCCTCCCCCACCCTCCCAACAAACCCTCACCCCTCAACATGTGTTGTTAACGTAAAAAACACACTAACGAGTTAGGGATTTTGAAACCCAATTAAAAATAAGATATGCTATTTTAAAAATAAATAACCACTTTATCTACACTATGCCATGTATTAAAATAATGTTGGCCTATTCATTTAAATTATAAATTAAAAATTTACGAGTTTAAGGGGACAACTATGTGTAACCTTGTAAATAATATCCAGAGAAATGAAATAGAAACTAATGTACATTCTTTATTGTATTTATCGTTTTGTCATTTTTAACGGAAACTCATTTATCGACGAAGGATAGACCTGCGTCATAGTTTACCAAAGTGATGGAGAATGTGGTACTACACGTAAAGATAAGACTTGTTGTGACTAGTATCAATATGCAAGTGATCCAATCAATAACACACAAAAATATACTTCATAGCTAACAAATGGACCACTACCTTCAAATTATTCCATACAATGTGTGTGTTATGTGGGTCAGCTTAGCTATAATTTTAAGTGCTATACATTTTTCTGTTCATTCGAGGTATTTGCAAAATAGTTATACCTTATCTAAGGACAGAGGATGAAGGGGGTGAATTATAGGCAAACATTATCAGGGTGGCTACAAAACTTTTACTAAAAATTCCTTTACCTTTCCAGTTTTTCCAAACAACATATAAAAACATTCCTATTTGACTTTTTACTGTTTTTTCCTAAGTGAATGGCAAATTTTTGTTTACTTCATTGATCACATATTTTTGGAAACAATCCTAACGCTTCTCAACATCAGGATTATTATAAGTTCTTTTTTCAGAATTCAATGTTTTATGTTATTTGTGCTATTGTGAAAATGTGTTATAGAACAAACACTGTACAACCATCTCATGTTAACAGAATGCTTTGTCTAGACAATGTGTGTTGTTAACACCAAGAAATAAGATATCTCACTTTTGCTTAAATGTTTTAGGTTCAGAATTAATCAAGTGTTTCAATGCTTCGACCTTTCCTTATTTTTGATTAAATTCCCTGACTTTCCCTTGTATGTAGCCACCAGGATAATTCACACAAAAACCAAGTAATGGAAAATATAACCCCCTCAAGTGCACCAGATTGGGAATGAACCTTAGTCTTGCGGGTCAGAATTGAGTGAAAACCACAACCCAACCATATAATAAGAAATGAACTTGTACATAGCCTACATAACCTAGCATAAGAGGTGATGGGGTCCCACAATTCATTCTGTTCAAAGGTGTCTTATTGGAACAACGGGCACCTTCAGACTAAACACTTTATTCACATGACATAACACAACTGTGCCTTTAAGAAATTTTACAAGGGGAATCTGGGAAAACCACCAAACTAATTAACAATGCAAAAATAAAGTGATTTAAATTATCATATATGTTGCTTAAAATGAAATAATTGGAAAATCTAATAGGTACCGTAGGCCTAATTACTTCTCAGATTCAATTTATTTTTAAGCAATGGTAGGCCTATCTATTGCAATTTATAATATAATCTACAGTCTATAAATAATATAACATCTATAAATTACTAGGTTATTCATCTAGTTTAAATGATTGCTATTGAACTAAAAACATTCTTAACTTACCGGTTGTTAAATGAGCAAGTAGAGTGTGAATATTTAATTTATTTTAAAGTATTTATTTCAAACTTACCTAGTCCTATGTTTTGTATCACAAGATAAATTTCTTAGTGACCTAAGTTCAATGACTTTATAGTTTTTTATTACAAACTAACAAAACCAAATTCAAGCAGTTTATCTACAAATGGGACAGAGCTAAACATCAATTTATCAGTATTGCTTGATTTATTATTTAAATGTAATTTACTTTTTTTTTCAGTTTTAGGAGAGGAGTAGTTGAAAGATTTAAATTGATGAAGTTTTCGATAAAGGACTTTGTAAGATACATCAAAAATTGAAAAGGCAGGTGGTTAAAAAAAAAACACACTATATGTCATGCAAGTAAAGTGCATTATTTGATCTGATTTGGGTACAAAATTCCATGACTGGTAGATAAAAATAAAATTTCTCTAGTCAAGGGAAGACGGCCTGCTACCCTTAGTGAAATATCGTTGTATTTATATATTTACAGTTAAAAACTATGTCAACAAAAAAAAAGCAATGGCTTCAACAACAGGTAGATTTGGCAGGCTCGGCTTCAATGAGGTTGAAGTCAAGCCCGCCTGGGCGTTGGAACCCTGTCTTGATGCCATCCCAGCCATCCTCCACTTTGTACTCGCCCGTTTGTATCCTCCCATAAACCTCTTGCGTCACAAGACGAAACGCGTCTTCCACATTCACACCAGATTTGGCGGACGTCTCTACGTGATGGAGGCCGTTTTGTTCGGCAAACGCCCGAGCTTCCTCAGGGATACCTCCCTTCTATTGCTTGAATTGGCTAGGTCCAGCTTGCATCCGACCAGGGCAAATACCGGTCTGTGGGGCTCGATATGACGTTTTGCCTCCATCATCCAAAGTGGTATGTGTTCAAAACTAGCTCGGTTACAAATGTCATATACTAGGAGAGCTCCCACTGAGTTTCGGTAGTAAGACTTGGTAATGGATCTAAAATAAAACAAATACAAGAAAAATAAGCAATCTTACCAGAAGTAAAGTGCTGAGCTAGGTGTAAACTTTTAGTAAAAATTGAAATTACATGCAAGGTTGATATGGAACATAGAGAAAAGAAAAAAAAGATGAGGGAATGAGCCTTGGATAGTAATTAGGAAAGGAAATGAGTTTAACACTAAAATATTTTAGTTTTTCCTTTGTCTAAACACTGAATTGTAAACACAAATAAAGTGGTTAGGTGAAACATTTTCTCCAGTATTTTAGCTGTTACAGTTTTAAAACAAAGTAGCTTCAATCATGGTTTTGACTTTTTTTTAAACCGTATCTCGTTACCAGTTCAGACTATACACATTATATGCACAAATTGCACCAATGTGTTAGGGATGAGGAAGGTTTAATTTTGAGAAAATGTTCTGTATTTGAGCATAGGGAATGAAAAAAATCACCCTCAATATAGCAGACTGGGATTTAAACCTTGAGCTTCCTGTGGTTGTCAAGTCTAGTCTCTCACAAGAGTGACGCCTTAGACCATTCAACCACCGAAGTGAGTGTGGTTATGATTAAGATGGTGTGCTTCATATAACGAGCAAACACTTTTAAGACCAGCAATTTTCATCCTTTTTCGACCCATGGCATACTGAACAAGGCTATAACACTGACAAGGCACACCATCAGTTTTTTAAAGAAAGATTTTGTCATAAATAAAGAGTAGGTATCAGGATTGTGTTCAAAAGTTCAACAGCTAAAATTATATTAATACACTATTGTGTTATTGTTAAAAATAATGTTGAATATTGATTTTAAAAGATTTATTTTTATTCCTAAAATATTTTATTGCTCCTTTCTAAGCTTCTCACAAACTCCCGAAGCCCACCTGCCGACACTTCACGATACACCAGTTTGCTGCGGCACACTGGTTAAGAAATGTACTGTCTTAAGAAACTTTGGTATGAATTAGTGAGAATGAAATGTAGTCTTCACATTATAGGAAAGTAGGTGGTTAGGAGTGGTTCTGTGTTAATTCAAAGTGGAGTCTCTGATGCTGATGTAAAAAAAAAGTGTTGTGAGCTTAACTGAAATATAAATTCATTAATCTAATAGGTAGGGTAAGTTAAGCCTACTTAAAAAAAAAGAATGACAACAGTTTTAAGAGCTAACAGATATTAACAGTAGTAATTACAAATCATAAGTGTTAAACAAGATTAACTTTTATGAATAAATACAAAATAAAACAAAACTTGTTTAGTGCTATGAATATATTTTTGGGGCCATTCCTACCGAAATCTTTCTTGTCCGGCTGTATCCCATAGTTGAAGTTTAATTCGACAGCCATCTTTCACTTCTATTAGGCGAGCGAAAAAATCTACTCCTACTGTTGGATCTGAAAGCTAGAAAGAAGAGGTTAAAGTTCATCTTTTAATTTAAAGTTTGCCCGGTCCAAAGTTTTAACTCGCATCACAAAGTATTAAGTCAATGGAATAACAATTTCAAAGCTATTGAAAAATCGTATTTCACAAAGTAATATTATTCATAAGTTTTACAAAAAATAAACAAACCTCTGCAAACTTCCCATCGGTAAAATATTTTAGTAGAGAGCTCTTCCCAACAGTGCTATCACCAATAAGAATCAAGCGGAATTGATAATCGAAAATTGGCTCAACCATTTTCAAAAACGAAACTTCAAAATATTATAAACTATTGATACCAATATTGGTCATTGTATAAAAACAAATATTTCTGCAAGGACACCACAAAGCATTGTATCCTATTATTTAACCAGCGACGTATTTCCTAACAACACTGATTCATCAGCTGAGAATGACACATTTATATTAACTGCAAAGAAAATTCTCTACCTACAGTAACCTTGTGATATATTTAAAATATATATATATATTTATGAATAAAATACTTCGTATCTTTCTATATTATTGTTTTTAAAAATAATAATATATTATTTAAAAGTATTTTAGTAGCTTTATGATAGTTTAAATTGTTCGCGTAAAATCATAGCTGGGAAAAATTATTACAAAGTCAGAAGTGTTGGTTAAATGTAAGAGCTAAATAATAATATTTATGATAACCAATCAAACGTTGCTTGATTTGTCTGTATATATCTTTTGTTTGTAAACATCTGTCATGGCAGAACAAAGAAATGGTCATTTCATTACTCAAAGTATTACTGTCGTTGATTTAGAAAACCCTATCGGTTTATGTGAAAGAATAGACAGATACATTGTCGAACTTGGGAGATGGTAAGTAACTTTTTATTAACTTTAAAGTCAATACCTTCACTTTCTCAGCTAGTTGACAGATACAGTAGGCCTACACTAAATAATCATTTCCTTAATCGGCTTAAGTTCTAAATTATATCTGCTGTATTGCATAAATACCAGACCTCCTATGATTGGATTTCATACCGCTATGTAATCTTCTTATAATAGTGAGGAAAGGTTCTTTAAAAATTGTCTAGTGTTAATTGTATTGTTCCAAATTCGTGAGATGGTATCTGTCACTGCAATTTGTTAACTGTTTTATCATATGATTTTTATTATTTTATTGTGTATTAATCATGGATATAGCATATACATCTCAATCAAGACGATTCTCTGTTCCTGGTGAAGCTTCTCGATGTTATAATTGTCTAGTTCCTATAACAGGGAAAGCACAAAGACTTCCTAGCGACCGTCGCAGATCATTAGTAGAATGTAGTCACATTAATAAAAGTAAACCAGTTACGCGATATCGCCAGCTTTCTTTAGTGGAACTGTCTGCATCAACTGACTTGACATGTGGCATGAGGCTTGCCACTTCAGAACAGTCGAGCACAGAGATAGACACTTCTAGTTTGTCTATTGATATTGGTTATCAGTCACCACCATGTCGATGTGAACCATCAGATTTACCACATTACTCGGGCTGCTACGAACCTTTTCCATCAGATGTAATCAAAAATACTCATGCTGTGGATAGTCCATATTTAGGTCATTTTTAACTTCGCCAAGGTTTTGTATGATTTTTTTTTTACTGTATTTATTTTACCATAATACATTTTGCAGACTTGTGGGGGACAAATATTTCCAATTTTTACATTTTATCAAGGATTTATTTAGCAATTAATAAGCCTTCTTGTAGAATTTAGGTCTGACACCTAAGCTCAGTCAGTAGGGTGGGTGTATGCCTGCTGAGCCAAGGGTCCCAGATTCTATTCCCGGCATGGTCTAAAAATTTATTACTGGTGAAATTAGGGTTTTTCCTTTCACATTGATGAATTAATTTCTGTGGACTTGATGTTGTATTTGCTCTAGATTTAAGCTTGTTTATAAGTCATTTGCTGATATAATCAGTTGATTTAGAAAGTGCACATTAAATACTACTGAACAAATATAAAAAAAGCAAAATTTAGAAATGTTATAAAGTCTGTAACCTTGTGCTGCGGACACTACTGATTTTTTCGCCCCGCACTGAAAACCATATTGATTCAAATCCTGGTCATGTCATAGGTCTTAAGAATCTTTACTTTTTTTTTTATTCTCACTGCATATTATTAGACTATTACCCGTTTTGGTTACACACATATTACGATTTATGTTAATGCATTAGGGATGAGGAAGGTTGAATCGAGGAAGTGCACTCGCATTTGAATGTAAGGAGACTGTAAAACCATATAGGGAAAACCTCAATCTCCTCGTTATCAATAGTTCAGTTTATTGCAAGAGCATTTGATCATCAAATTGGTTAATAGTCAAATTATTAAATTCAAAGGTTGCAGTTTGAAATCATGTTTTTTTTTTGTGTCGACAGGCCAGTGTGGCGAGCAATAATATTGGGCCAGGTTATGTCTGTCCTCTTGTGTATCATGGCGACGTGTTCACACTACTTGAACAACAAATACCTGGTTGTGTTACCGACTGGTAAGCTGTCCCCTGTGTTTTCCTAGCTTCCAATTAGGCAAAAAATGAACTGCATGTCATGTGGATGAAACACTGCATCGACTGCCATGTTTAAGTTTAGTGGTTGCCAAACCTCTTTGTTACAAGGTTCCATTTGTTTCTAATGCTCAGGACAAAATTTCCTACACTATGCTTTGTTATGCATAATCTACACCACTTGGCTGGCATGCCGCAATGGAGAGCGTGGATTGGTATCCGTGTTGAGGTTGAGAGGTTGGCGCTACTTGTTGGTGGCCCTGGTTGATGTGGAGGCCAATTACTTGCTTGGCATGGCTTACCAGTTCACTACACTCACAAGTATACAGGTATTTTTGGTTGCATTGATATGCTGTATTACTATAGACGTTTTATCTCAAGATGAAATGATCTTAGGTTATGGAAACAGCCGTCACTGACAATTAGTTGAAGAATGACATCTGGATACTAGAATCAAACCCAAGACCCTTGGCTTAACCTGACCATGATTTACCCTTGAGTTATCCAAGTTTATTCCATGTGCTCAAACTCATTTTCAATAATAGTTTAAGGCATAATCTATGATGGGCCTTAGAATACATCGGCTAACAATGAGCTATCATTGAACCACAAAGCCACATAAAGCTGCCGCTTGTACAATATTTAACTGTACATTATTAGTGAATCACATGAAGATGGAATGTTTTTGCATTAATTTTAGTTGCTGGACTGTGTTTCCATTCCCATTGTGCTAGCCCTGAGTTGCATACTGCTCAAAGTTCGCTACAAGATTGTCCATATCGTCGGAATAAGCCTCTGTCTTATGGGCATAGGCTGCTTGGTTTGGGCGGATATTGAGGACGGGAAACCCATATCCGGAGGTAATGCCAATCAAATTTCCGCTGGTCATTAATCTTGTCTTTTGTTATTAAGTTATTGGAGTAGAGCCACTTTATAAATAAGAAACATTAAAACAACAATACAACTAATCAAACTACATAATTATGTTAAGTAGCCCACTTAAAATATAAAAATAAAAATTTGGATTCAAACGGTTTCATTTTGCTTCATTTTTAAGCTATTTTTACTTCCTCTCGACACCTCGTAGAGAAAGTATTGTGATTAAAAAAAAAAATCAAACTTGAGATTTTGAAAAATATCAATGTTTCATTATCACCTGAAACCAAAAAAGTAGTTTTCGCAATGCCGTCTCTCTGTACCTGCTGAAACTATTTTATGCTGAAACTTGATATCTGGGCTTTTCTTAAGAGTTCCTCCCAAAGGGTTTTTGTAATAAGACATTTAATCCTAAATTTAAGGATACCTAGTTTATTGAAGGGCAAAAAGAGAAAAAATTGATTTTCTCAAAATTTGCTTTAACGATTTTAATTAAATTTTAGAACTTGTAATGATACTGTTTTGGACACCCCTCATATATTAAAAAAGTCATGGATGAAGTATATTTATCTTTAAAGAACTGTATGTAAAGTTTCCTTTTAATACTTCATCCATGGAGAATTACGTGTTTTCAGAAATAATTTCAATATATTGCGCTTTAAATTTTTTTGTTTCCTTAAAAGATCAACTTTGTTGTATTAGAAAAACCATGTGACAGGCTGGCTCCCTCTACCCAATAGGAAGCTAGCCTTCACAACATCAGGTTGCCAGAAACTTTTCCATTAGTTAGTTTTGACACTGGCGACAAGGGGTCCAAGAGGCAAGGGGTAGGTCATATATAAGCTGCTTGTGCGTATGAATATATAGTAGTAACACAAATCTACACAGCACACAGTACTTGGAACACGGAACATGTAATATCACAGAAAAACCATCCGTAAATTAACAAGAACTGTATAATTTTATATCATATCTTCAGTACCGAAGGGTATTCATTCAAATAAATCGTGTGCAACACTAAAAGTATTGCTCATTTTGCAAGTATACATATCACATTTAATCAGGTAACATAACTGTGTAGCAAGTACATAGTAAGGCATATACACAGCATCATCATTATAAATATCATTATAAATAATGCTCAATCACAGGGCAATATCACAATAAAATCCTGTATCACTATAATAGGTGCCCATCGCAGACCGGTATCATATAATTGGCTCTCAATCGTGGGCTAATAAAGCCAATATAATTATTGGTGCCCAATCGTGGGGCATCATTAGTACATCAATTCAATATCTTAATCATCTAGACACTGTTTATGTTTATAAACAAGATGGAAATTCTAATTTTTTTCATGAAAATGACTTAAGGGTACTTTACCTAAGGGAAATTTTCCAATTTTCATCATTTTTCAGCAACTATTTGAGATACGAAATAACTTATCATTGTAAGATTGTAGTACTATTAAAGATAAAAATCTCTCTTAATATAGGATATATTTCTATAACATAAAAAATTACTTAGCTATAAGCAAATATATATACTTTTTAGTTCAGATTTTGGGAATGAATTTGATTCATATGTTCTTTGGTGGACAAAGATATTTCTCTCTTCTCAATTTTTCTGTAACAATGTTCCTAGTTCCTAATGCCATAGAGTAAGTAAGTAAGTAAGTAACATAGTATACTATTTCATTTATAATCTTTAGTGTGGTGTTTCTACAACAATGTATAGCCCTATTATTTCGTTTTGCAAATCTACGAGTTTTTTTTACTAAATGTCTATTTTAAAATAAAAGCGGGAGAAAGTCTTTGTGGTGCACCGTACTATTTATTTTGTTTTGTCTTAGAACTGCCACTCACTGCCTGTTTGGGCTACAAACACATGCACTAAATATGTTAATGTGTAAGGAATGAGAAACATTTAATTTAGAGGAAGTCTACCCACATTTGTGTGGAGGGAGATTGGAAAACCATTTAGGTAAAACCACCCACAGTATACCCAACAAGGATTTGAACCTCATTCTCTCTATCATAAGCAGTTTAGTCTAGCAGTTCTCAAACTGGGGTACACCTTTCAGGGGGTACACGAGCAGCTCTCAACGGAAAGTTGGCAAAATAACAAAGGACTTATAGAAAATCCTAATTGTTGGTAATTACTGAACTATCTGGTAATTTCTACCCTTCTTTTTCCTGCATATGCTCTCGACTGGAGACTGATTTCTGAGAATTTTCAACCCTCTATTTGACATCTTCTATATTAGCAGTTTATTATGCCTTTCTCAACAACATATCTCTGTGAAAGTGGTTTTTCATCCACGATGTACCTAAAAAATAAATACTGCGGTAAGCTAAATTTGGAGCCGGACTTACGTTTGAAAGTTTCAAATGGACAACCAGACATTCAAAATTTGTGTCAGCCACAACCCTCTTACTGAAAAACTTTGGGATTCATAATATATCAGCTCCAGAATCACTAATAAAAATTTTGATTCGAAAATATTGTGTTTACGTTTACTTTTTTTTTTTTAACAAATTTGTGAGGAAAATGTATAAAGTTTTTTACATAAAAATCATGTTTTTTTCAACTGATCACAATGATTCTCAATAAGAGATAATGTTAAGACTATAACAGTAGTATTCTCTCTAACTATCTTTGTCACATTTAAAATATTTTGACTACAGATATTTTTTACCAATAGATTAAATAAAATAGAACAATAATTTACCAAGTGATAATATTTTGTAAAGCCTGTCATTTGGAATTTTTTTTTATATCTTGGGGTTACATTAAACTTTTAGACATGGTCAAGGGGTACACTCTAAAAAAAGTTTGAGAACCGCTGGTATGGTCTATTGTGAGAGTGACACCTAAGATCCCTTTCACACGTATCCGGTTTTACCCGCCACCGTTGTTACAGCCGAGTGTCATTTTCAAGTTTCGCCCGCGCATTCTATAGCCAGTTCAGGTTTTCTAGTGAGTGGAAATGGAGAGAATGGGTGCAGCTGCTCTTGAAGAAAATAGCAGTTTGGAGCATTCTCCCACTTGTGTTATGAATTGAGAAGGAACGGTGCATAGTTTCTTTTTAACTTTTTTCACATGTCTAATATTCTCGAAGTCCTAATATGGTTAAAGGAACACACCTCTTCACACCTCGGTTGGTATTCACGATTTTTATTCCTCTTCAATCTTGTCCCATAGAACAGGCCTATCGGAAACTAACATGATTAGATGCTCTACATCTATTCCGGGTTTCGTCCAAAACCTTAAAATATAATAAAATAATAGAAATTATACAAGTACAAAATTAATCTGAGCGCGGAAAGAAACAGCCCGCCTGCGTCTGCTGTGTGTGAAAGCCTCCATAAGAGCTAATGGTCTGTAGTTGATAGGAGCAGTCTCGCGCCAAACTACGAACACAGGCAGGTGGTTTTTAGGCCCGCGTGAACAAGTGGATGCGCCCTCCTCGTGTGAAAGGATGCATTTAAATAAGCAGACTTTATTTCGAGCGGTACCGCTCCCAGTGACGGTGGCGGATTAAACCCACTACGTGTGAAAGGGCTCTTAGACAATTCAACTAGTAAGCATATTTTTTGTTTCCAAGGGACCATCCTTAGTGCACATCTGTCCTCTCTCATCTGGAAAGAGGATAGGAAACAATTTTGTGGATAAAAAAATTACTCTCATTGTGCCATATTGGGACTTGAAACTGAGCTTAGGGCTCATTCTTAAATCACATAAGGCTATTTTTCATGATTTTTGACCCCACCCCCGTCCCTAATTCCCCCATAAGGTATTGTAAGATTCCCCCTCCCATCACTATTTTACATAATTTGGTATGATTTGTTAAATTAGATTATTTAATTATTTAATTATTCCTAGACATAAGGATTGTCAATAAGGGCAAAATATGAAGCCTATATTTCAATTATTTTAAAAAAACTGTGAAAATTAGAGATTAGAGCAGGGTTAATCAATGAATTAAAATAAAATATTTCAGAATTTTCTGACCCCCCTCCCCCCACCCTTTCCATGTTTATAGATTTTGTTTTGCCTTAAACATTCATAAAAAAAACCTTATTTAAGACGGATTATGTGCCGCCACCCCTTTTCCACCACATAATAAAAGGTAAGACAATACTGAACCCCTGACTCCCAAAGCCCCCCACATAATTTAAGGATGCCCCTTACCTGGACAGAGTTAAATCGCATTTTATGCTGTAAAAAGACGTCTATAAGTTATGTTGTCTCATCTCTAATCTCTGTGGATATTGATGATGCCAGGTAAGAATCGTCTTCTGGGGGACATGTTGTGTCTCGGAGGCTCAGCCATGTTCGCCGCACTCATGGTGGCAGAGGAGTTTGTTGTCAAGACGTTAGACTGGGTTGAGTACCTCGGCATGCTAGGGCTGTTTGGCAGCCTTTTATGTGGACTACAACTGTGAGTTGTTAGTCTAGATCAGGCACGTTAAATTTGCGTGGGGCCCAAGCCCTTATGATGAGCCAACATATAATGTAGTTTGATTTTTCCTTACTATCAAAGATACCATTTGGCAATGTTATACTTTGTGACATTTAATTGAATAAAATTTAAAACTTTTCTCAGAAGGTCCATATTTTTAAAATAGTTCTTGATAAGAACTTCAAAAATGTATGAGGAAAACAATAGAAGGTGCTAATTCGAAATTATTTTAATTAACATAGAGAAATTATTGCATTTTTTATGTTGGACCATCTGGGTTTTAAATTCCCAATATGGCCCTTAAACAAGTTTGACATGGCTTTTCTAGATTGTTATCAGTGTCTTATCACACCTACTAAACATCCCTATAAGCTTTGTATTTTTATACACTAGAGCAGCGTTTTTCAACCGTTGTTCCACAAAGGGTCATCAGGTGTGCCGCCAAAGTTAGGGGTAGTATTTAAAATGGGTGACACAAAATTTTAATAGTAAAAATAAATGTTTTTAAATCCATGATCAACATTATTAAAAAAATAATACATTAATTAGAATTTTAGCTATTGAACTTTTAAACACAATAGTTGTACTCATTATTTCAATGACAATGTCTCTACTTAAATAAAAAACTGATGGTGTGGCTTGACAATTTTAGCACCTTATTCATTGTGCTGCGAGTTGAAAATCGCTTCACTAGAGTATAGACAGTCTAGGCCTTTGGAGCTTGAGGTTATGCTAAATCCAAGCCAATCAACAAAATTAAAAAAAATAATATATATTGGAGTATAGTTGCGCGTTCTCACCTGGGAGGAGGAGTCTGTTTATAATGATTTTCAAAAAATTGTTACATCCATCCTCTTCTCTCTATATCATATATATAAAAAGAATAAATGTGCATGTATGACTTGATGTATGGATGTTGTTGAATCAAAGGAAGTATGCAAGGATAGGAAATTGTGGGGAAAGTTAGTGAAGATGGATGAAGTACGAAGTGTGTTTTTTTAGCTATATTCACAGTTTCATGCCTACCCCGTAAGGGAATGGCATGATTGGTATGTATTCTTTAACTAAAAACTACTGTTCTCTGCTACTGTTCCCCATGTCACTCGGCTTAGTCTGAGTTCTCGGTGAACCAAGTTACTTGTCTCGGTCTCATCCAACTCGAATTATAAATACTCGACTGTTGTTTTAAAATTCACTCCCTCCTTTAGGATAGATGGCACATCTTTTGAAATTCATATACTTAAACTTATTGACATATGCAGCAAAAACGTGGCTAATGAAGGAGCAGGATTGAAGCATAATTCAAGCCTGTGAAATGAAATTTCTGAGAAGGGAGTGACAAGACGCAATAGGATAAGAAATGAAAGGGTGAGAGGAATATCTGAGGAGGAGTCAGTGCAGGACATGACTAAAGATGGTACAACCATGTGAGGAGAATGGAGGAGGAGAGGATACCGGATATTAAAGTGGGGGGAGGGGCAGGAGGAATACCAAGGGACAGTTGGCTGAAGGGAGAGAAGAGAATACTGGGTCAGGGTGGAGGAGGAGAGGTGATGGGAAGAGAGGATATATTGGAGAGGTTTCTGTTTATATAGAACTGACCAGTGGATGATGGATAATATTTCTAAACTTAATCTCTTAAAAAGAAAAAAAAAGAGAAAAAATCCGTATAGTTACTGATAATAACAAATTTAAGAACACATGTAAATGAAAGATTGACAGGACCAAACATACATACATAATGTGATAGATGGTTGCCCCTTTAATTAAACAGACTTGATAATTCTCTATGTTCTATAAGAGGGTGTGGAATAAACAACACAATTTTCTAAAGAGTGGAACACAAAACATCACGAAAAGAAAGGACTAAGCTAAATCATGGTTAAAATTAGGAGGGATAGCCAGCACAATCAACCTTAGTGATAGTGGAGTAGAGGTTGTTTAGACAGAACACTATGGAACACACAAAACATCTTGAAGGACAGGCTTTCACTGTCACAACAACTTCTTCAGGTCAAGAGAGTAGACTCATGTTCTTGGTTCGACTACAGAAGCTCTTTGTGACATTGAAAGCTTGTCCTTCAAGATGTTTTCAGTGTTATATCTAAACAATTATCACTCCAGTATCACTAAGGTAACTGTGCTGACTATCTCTCCCTATTTTAATCAAAATGGAAGGGAAATAAGTTTTACCCAGCTTGATTGATCAAATTTGCTCCTCTGAACCAATTAACTTTTTGGATCCAAATAAATTTGTAACAAAGCCCAAATTCATGGATATATATATATATATGTGTGTGTGTGTGTGTGTGTGTATTTTGGTCTAAAATTGAGTTTTTTGAATGCGGTCCTTAGGCCCGCTGGTACCCAACCGGACATTCTCGTGCTGTTTACAGCCCATTGATAGCTCCAGTGTGACAAAAAAAAAAGTTGCCCTGACCCAGGGTGCAGGTATGTTTTCTGATCCCAAAGCCGTCCTACTCAATAGCCATACCAAAATTAATACGGATCTCCCTGGCAAATTAAGTCGCGGTCCTAAGTCACACGTTGGTCTGTGTGGAAGTTCACTTCTTTAGACTGCATTGGGTCTTAACGTGTTAAAGGCAAATAATGATGAGACACATAGCTAGCAATATATTAAAGAAGTGAGATTATAAATTAATAAGATATATTTTATTTTCAACAACACATCGTTTAAAAATGACACTATTAGGATCTTCACAAAAAGTTTCATAATGGTAAGACATTGTTTATTGGTGTAAGGGTGTTTCAATTTAAGTTTGTGCAAAAAAGGGTGTATATGGGCAGTTCAAACCCCTTCTCACCTTTCACCCCTCCCCGAAAGTATTATTAATGATGAATTATAGTATTCCCTCTCGATGCCTAGGCTAGAAGTAGCTTATAAAATTCATAGCATTTACCAACACAACTATTATTATTATTTTTTTAAACTTTGCTTTAAGAGGGATTTAATGTTGAAAAAATAATAATTTGTCATAACCTTTTGGAGTATTTACCCATGAGCCACTGCAGGTAGAATACACGCCCGTCAACTCCCTACTCTAACCAACCCATAAATAAATTTCTCGGTACATCCTTGCAATTCCTTTTTCTCAGACTGTCTAGTTAACTAATAAAATCAGTAATAAAGTAGAAACGTTATCACGTCCAGGTATTTAAAACAGTCGATTAAGTGAATGTAAAAGCCCCAATTAAATAAATTTTTAAGATTATTTTGATCTGTTCACATGCAGTATATTGTTAACAAAAGAGAGTGATTAAGGTGGAGAGCAAGAATAGGATTTTTGCATTCATTGCCTTCTGGTTCAAATACCGGTTAGGTCAAAATTTAGCATTTTCTAAACAGTTCACTTTTTATAGAAATAGAATATAAAAACATTTTTTTATGGCATGTAGTGATAACATTTTACTATACTAATACTGTTACGTTACAAGTATTGACCATATCTATAAAAAGTGGCAGGTGAATATCATATGACTTTACATATGAATACCTTAAAGTAGATCTAGTAACTTTTCCTGCCCTTCTTATGAATAGTCAACTATAGGTTGCTACTTTATAAGACCAGAGTACTATACTGTAGAGTGCTATGAATACATGTCCTACAAGTATGACTCCTATGACAGCTACTCAATGAGACCAACCAGTAGACGAATGGATGTACTGTAGAATGCTATGAAGACCTGTCCTACAAGTATAACTCCTATGACAGCTACTCAATGAGACCAACCAGTAGACTAACCAATGTACTGTAGAGTGCTATGAAGACATGTCCTACAAGTATGACTCCTATGACAGCTACTCAATGAGACCAACCAGTAGACTAACCAATGTACGTAAGTGCTATGAGACAGTCTACAAATATGATCCTATGACAGATCAATGAGACCAACAGTAGATAACAATTCTGTAAGCATGAAATGTCTACAGTATGATCCCTATCACACAGATGGCTACTGGAGTTACCCAGTCTGCCCGCTGGTGTGACAGAGCCTCTGATGCTCCTAGGACTGTTCTCCTTGGTGCAATTCCTCTTCCACTCGGTTGCCCCCCTGGTGTTGAGGGACAGTGGGGCCACAGCAATGCAGCTGTCCCTCTTGACGGCAGACTTCTACTCACTGCTGGTCGGGATCGTTTTACTACAGTATAAGGTGAGTTTTTGCTGTTTGGAGGCGAGCCTTTAATGAGGCACATAGCGGGAGTATTTGTTGAGTCGAGTTGAGCAAGAACTATTTCAGCACTTGGTGAGGCTGGTGAAGGAGAAGGAACTATTTCAGTACTTGGTGGGCAAGGGAAAGAAGAAGGAACTATGTCGGTACTTGGTGGGCAAGGGAAAGAAGAAGAAACTATGTCAGTAATTGGTGAGCTAGGGAAAGGAGAAAGAACTATTTCAGTACTTGGTGTGCAAGGGAAAGAAGAAGGAACTATGTCGGTACTTGGTGGGCAAGGGAAAGAAGAAGGAACTATGTCAGTACTTGGTGGGCAAGGGAAAGAAGAAGGAACTATGTCAGTAGTTGGTGAGCTAGGGAAAGAAGAAGGAACTATGTCGGTACTTGGTGGGCAAGGGAAAGAAGAAGGAACTATGTCAGTACTTGGTGGGCAAGGGAAAGAAGAAGGAACTATGTCAGTAGTTGGTGAGCTAGGGAAAGAAGAAGGAACTATGTCGGTACTTGGTGGGCAAGGGAAAGAAGAAGGAACTATGTCAGTACTTGGTGGGCAAGGGAAAGAAGAAGGAACTATGTCTGTACTTGGTGGGCAAGGGAAAGAAGAAGGAACTATGTCAGTACTTGGTGAGCTAGGGAAAGAAGAAGGAACTATGTCAGTAGTTGGTGAGCTAGGGAAAGGAGAAGGAACTATGTCAGTAGTTGGTGAGCTAGGGAAACGAGAAGGAACTATGTCAGTAGTTGGTGAGCAAGGGATTATTTCACTAGTTGTTAATTTCTGAACTCTATAACTGTGAGGTGTATCTTGACGCCAGTCTTCTTCTCCATTGTGTTGTGAATCTGTGAACAACACAAAACCACAACCATAGTTTAATTATTGATCATTTTGATCAAGTAAATAATCTATAAAAACAGAAAATAAATAAATAAAATACCGTCTAACCATTAAATATGCCATTTAAATGTCTTAGTTAGATTAAAAAATATTTTAATGATTATTTTAACAAAAAACAAAGGAGCATGCCTAGTATGGTTCCTGTATTATGATTTCCAGATAGTTTAAGACACCTCTTTATTAGGTATTGCCACCTAGCTAACACTCAATCTGAAGTCACCTGATCAGGTTCGAGACTGATTGTTTTGGAATCTTCACTTCATAAACCAATGCTCAATTATAGTGCTTTAGTGTTCTTAGTCACGGCGGGAGCATCTTATGGTAGATCTGCAAGATAAAATTATTTGGGTTCTGATTTGGGAACTAAACCAACCTTTGTATTGTGGACTTAAGAAGATGAGTTTAGTTTAATTTTATACATATAATAATCTTAACAGCTCTTGAATATTTGTCACAGGCATTGTTTAATCTAATCAGGACTCTTTGTATTTATTTACAAAGCTTCTGTTGAAATGCTGCGATGCTCATAACAAATATTTAAGAAAGAAAGGTTGATATTACAATGTGTAGAAAATTAAACTAAACATATATACTGGAGCTACATTATATTTTGGCAATTTTTTTTTTGGTCATAAAAACGGTAAAAATACGGACTTTAACTCGCATTCCCTTCTACACCACCTTAAAGTACAAACACTAGGGTGTGTTTTTGTTGCAGTTCCATGCCTTGTATTTCCTCTCATTTACATTGACGATGACAGGGGTGCTCATCTACGCCATCAAGAAAACACCCATTTCCTCGCAACAGCCAGCCAACTACAGGTACATCAGCGTTCTTGCTATGTATTGCCATCCTAGTAACCTGTTTTGGGTAGATATAGTAGAATTTTTGCAGAAAGAAACAAATTTACTTTTTTGTGGCCAACATTGATAACATTTTACTATACTATTTATAAAAAGTGGCAGCTAAAGATCACATCGCCTAACATATGAATATGTGAAAGTATATCTAGTAACATAGAAGAAAGCTAGTACTTTTACAATTAAATGTACTTGAATAGTGAGGCTTAACCTGTTTTGGTGGTCGCACCGTCTAAGACATCACTGTGTGTTAGACTGGACTGCCGATGACAGATCTCAAGGGTTGAATTCCAATTGGGTGTACTGAGGGTGGTTTTTATAACATGGTTTTCCACTCTCCCTCCACACAAATGCAGGTACACATCCTCTAAATTCAACCTTCCCTATCCCTAACTCATTTATGTAATTAGTACATATGAGTAGTAAGATGCTGTGCAGTGCTAAAAAAAAGTTCATTTGGAAAATAATATCCGGTTTCTTTATCTTCTTTTATAAATTAAATAATACAAAGTGTGTTTGTTTTTTTGTTTTGTAAAATAGTACTATACTTTTTTTTTAAATGTGACATATTGTTTCTTATTTTAATTTTAACCACTACCCATCAAGTTGTGTTTTTAAGTTGGAGTTTGTATTCATTTAACTGATTATGTTGATTTTCTTATTTTGTTTGTTGTTGTAGTGTAATGCCCGAAACGTCAACTGAAAGTGTTGGGACTAGGAAAGGTAATTTTTAATTTATTTTTCGTTAGCTGTGCAGTTTTTAGCTTGTTTTGTTTTCATGCATCAGTTAATTTAGCGCATAATTATATAATTTATGATCATTTGTATGAATGGTTTACACGTTTATTTTTAATCATCAGGTTCATTCCGCATCAAAATGAGAGAAAAGTTGGGTAGAGAGGGAGGCAGCAAAGGCCATTTAAAAAGCGCCAGAAATCTGGTCTGGAGTAGAGATGTGGCGCAGAAGTGCAAAGGAGTGGTGTACCAGGCATACTATGTCCTATTATTGCAGCATGCATAAAAAAACCGAGTGATGAAGGAAAGGGATGCCGACATGTGAGATGAAAATTCTGAGGAGTAGGCTGGGGGTGACAGGGATGAAAGGGTGAGAGAGAGTGAGTGAAGGAGGAACACATGCAGGATAGGAGTAGGCTGGGGGTGACAGGGATGAAAGGGTGAGAAAGAGTGAGTGAAGGAGGAACACATGCAGGATAGGAGTAGGCTGGGGGTGACAGGGATGAAAGGGTGAGAGAGAGAGTGAGTGAAGGAGGAACACATGCAGGATAGGAGTAGGCTGGGGGTGACAGGGATGAAAGGGTGAGAGAGAGTGAGTGAAGGAGGAACACATGCAGGATAGGAGTAGGCTGGGGTGACAGGGATGAAAGGGTGAGAGAGAGTGAGTGAAGGAGGAACACATGCAGGATAGGAGTAGGCTGGGGGTGACAGGGATGAAAGGGTGAGAGAGAGTGAGTGAAGGAGGAACACATGCAGGATAGGAGTAGGCTGGGGGTGACAGGGATGAAAGGGTGAGAGAGAGTGAGTGAAGGAGGAACACATGCAGGATAGGAGTAGGCTGGGGATGACAGGGATGAAAGGGTGAGAGAGAGTGAGTGAAGGAGGAACACATGCAGGATAGGAGTAGGCTGGGGTGACAGGGATGAAAGGGTGAGAGAAAGTGAGTGAAGGAGGAACACATGCAGAATAGGAGTAGGCTGGGGGTGACAGGGATGAAAGGGTGAGAGAGAGTGAGTGAAGGAGGAACACATGCAGGATAGGAGTAGGCTGGGGGTGACAGGGATGAAAGGATGAGAGAGAGAGTGAGTGAAGGAGGAAAACATGCAGGATAGGAGTAGGCTGGGGATGACAGGGATGAAAGGATGAGAGAGAGAGTGAGTGAAGGAGGAACACATGCAGGATAGGAGTAGGCTGGGGGTGACAGGGATGAAAGGATGAGAGAGAGAGTGAGTGAAGGAGGAACACATGCAGGATAGGAGTAGGCTGGGGGTGACAGGGATGAAAGGGTGAGAGAGAGTGAGTGAAGGAGGAACACATGCAGGATAGGAGTAGGCTGGGGGTGACAGGGATGAAAGGATGAGAGAGAGAGTGAGTGAAGGAGGAACACATGCAGGATAGGAGTAGGCTGGGGGTGACAGGGATGAAAGAGTGAGAGAGAGTGAGTGAAGGAGGAACACATGCAGGATAGGAGTAGGCTGGGGGTGACAGGGATGAAAGGGTGAGAGAGAGTGAGTGAAGGAGGAACACATGCAGAATAGGAGTAGGCTGGGGGTGACAGGGATGAAAGGGTGAGAGAGAGTGAGTGAAGGAGGAACACATGCAGGATAGGAGTAGGCTGGGGGTGACAGGGATGAAAGGATGAGAGAGAGAGTGAGTGAAGGAGGAACACATGCAGGATAGGAGTAGGCTGGGGGTGACAGGGATGAAAGGGTGAGAGAGAGTGAGTGAAGGAGGAACACATGCAGGATAGGAGTAGGCTGGGGTGACAGGGATGAAAGGGTGAGAGAGAGTGAGTGAAGGAGGAACACATGCAGGATAGGAGTAGGCTGGGGTGACAGGGATGAAAGGATGAGAGAGAGAGTGAGTGAAGGAGGAACACATGCAGGATAGGAGTAGGCTGGGGGTGACAGGGATGAAAGAGTGAGAGAGAGTGAGTGAAGGAGGAACACATGCAGGATAGGAGTAGGCTGGGGGTGACAGGGATGAAAGGGTGAGAGAGAGTGAGTGAAGGAGGAACACATGCAGGATAGGAGTAGGCTGGGGGTGACAGGGATGAAAGGGTGAGAGAGAGTGAGTGAAGGAGGAACACATGCAGGATAGGAGTAGGCTGGGGGTGACAGGGATGAAAGGGTGAGAGAGAGTGAGTGAAGGAGGAACACATGCAGGATAGGAGTTGGCTGGGGGTGACAGGGATGAAAGAGTGAGAGAGAGTGAGTGAAGGAGGAACACATGCAGGATAGGAGTAGGCTGGGGGTGACAGGGATGAAAGGGTGAGAGAGAGAGTGAGTGAAGGAGGAACACATGCAGGATAGGATATAGAAGGCGAGATTGAGGTGGTATGGACATGTGAAGAGGATGAAAGAGGGGAGGATTCCAAGGAGGATGCTCGAAATGGAGATGGCAGGCAGGAGGTCGACCCAGGGAGAGGTGGATATAGGGGGTGCGGAAGAGTGTGGAGAGGTAAGGAGTAGATTGGGCCACCGTGGAGGAAGAAAGGTGGTGTGAAGACAGAAGTAAATAGAGGGGCTTATGTTCGAGAAGGACCTTGCCAGTGGCAGGAAACTGTACATGGTTGTGGTGATGATGATGATGATGATTCCTCATCATAAAATATATTCTGTTTCTTATTTTTAATCTGACTTGAAGCTTTTTATTACTTTGATTTTAACTCACATTTTTTTTAAAAATGCATAATTTTGAGTCCAGTATAGGTAAGACGCGCTTCACAGGTCGAATCGTGTTTGATTGTTTAATGTGATGGAAGGGTTGATTGGGTATTTAATGTGATGTTGGTGATCCACAGAGTCATGCCAAGAGACAACGCCTTTCAACCTAGAGTGGAGCTAGCTCCGACCGTCACTCCCAGCAGTGAGTTGGTCTCCGTGTCTCCTAGCCAGGCTACACTTGTCAGCAGCACTGATACTGTCCTCTGCGGCGCTGTTGGAAATCAGGTTGGTATACCTCATCTCACATTATTGCTGCGGTTCTAATCAAAATAACTTTAGTAGGTTTTTTTATACTAACAATTTTTAGTATTGACTATCATCTAGTTACTATTTAATATTAGGGTTCATATTTAATTTAGCTATGGATACATTTGCCCATCCTTATTCACATGACCATACCATCTCACCCTTGCTTCCTCTACTATATCCTGTACTCCAACATCCTCATTACATGACCATACTATCTCAGTCTTATTTCCTCTACTATATCCTGTACTCCAACATCCTCATTACATGACTATAATATATCACCCTTGCTTCCTCTACTATATCCTGTACTCCAACATCCTCATTACATGACCATACTATCTCAGTCTTACTTCCTCTACTATATCCTGTACTCCAACATCCTCATTACATGACTATAACATATCACCCTTGCTTCCTCTACTATATCCTGTACTCCAACATCCTCATTACATGACCATACTATCTCAGTATTGCTTTCTCTACTATCTCATGTACTGGTGAAGAAGTGAGAAAGTTAAAATCTAGTATGTACCAACATTTTCAGGAGCTTAGAGTGGAAAATCATTTCAATAAAAACATCCTCACTACACCAAGGTGTGGTTCAAGCCCTAACTTTCCTGTCACCGGCAAATCACGACAAATAAAGTTGACGCCTTTTCCGACTTAAATACTTCCGACCTTCCATACCAAAATGTTAGTTAGATTTATTCATATAATTATTTTGTTTAGCAACAAAAACTGAAAGTATTAATTTGTGTTGTGATTTGACAGGTGTACAAAATGAATGGAAGTGCATTTCATTAAAATTATGGCAATAATAATGTCTGAATAACCTGCCCAAGACCCAAGACAAATCATACTCCTCAGCATTTGGGGATTTTTAAATGCGCAAACTTTATAACTGCCAAATTAAACAGACTTCCATAGTCAGCATAAGTTTTGTATAAGTTTTGAATGAAGAATGTGGTTTATCACGGGTATGTAATAATATACATTATCTTTATTGTTTTATATACCTATATTAATACTCGTGGGTCTATACATTTAAAATGTTACTGTCAACGACTATAAGGTTTAAATATATTATATTCAGAAAGATGGATAGTAACATATAAAAGGAACAAACACAATATGGCTTTTACAATGAAAAGAACACAGTTCACACTTTACACTAATGCCACTGGACAAAGAGGTAATGGCTGCCTCTTGAAGAAAATCGATTGTTACCACCAAATCCTCCAACCTAGGTGGCATACTATTATAACTCATCAGAGAGGAGTGTGAAGTGTGTAATGCAACTTTCTAAAAGAGGGAACCAAAAAAACACAAAAAGGGAGAAAAAGGAAGATTGTACAGAATGATAAGACACTTAGAAGGAACATGTAAACGGAATAACATAAAAAAAAAGTTTATCAACCATTCCTTTACCTTCTTCCAAATATAATACAATTATGTTTTAATTACATTAAAGTTTTTCATATTTACATTTTTAAAATTAAAGGGGTTAGTTGAAATAGAACAATTAGCTAAATTAAGGTTTTAATTTAGGAATTATATCCAGCACACTTAACTAAGCGATGTTTGAGCGGAATTGTTTGGAAAAAAAAAAAATATTAGCACCGCGTCTTACTACCCGTTCGGGTTATACGCTTTAAGTACTAATTACGCTAATGAATTAGGAATTGGGAAGGTTGAATTAGAGGAAGTGAACCCGCATTTGCGTGGAGCGAGAGTGGAAAACCATTTAGGAAAAATCACCCCCTGTTCACCTGACCGAGATTCGAACCTCGATCTCCCCGTCCTCAGCAATCGAGCTCAACACGACTAGCGCGTTAGCCAACTACGCCACCGAGGCGGGTAAAAAAATTTGATAAACGCAAAAACACATTTGTACAGATTTTATTTATACAGTGAACTCCCGAATATCCGAGGTAATGGAGGGCTTGAGTGCCGCAGATAACCCAAAACTGCGGATAATACAAGTATCTAGTAAAACAAGGGATTGAAGCACATTCACTTCAAATTAGTACTCACCTATGTGACTGCGTTTATGAACACATTATTTTATTTCATCAACTAAGATAGTAAAAAACCCACTTTAAATCAATCTACATTATACTCAAAGTGGACACATCACTTAAAAATTTCTGTATTAGTCTTCTGCTTCCTATTTTCTTATCCCGCTACATATTTTCCATACATCAGCTTCTCAGATACGAGCGTGTCATCTTCCTCTTCCAGATAATTAAGTAGGTACAACCCCAAAAGGCCTCATCCCCCCTTGCATAAACTTTTGGCCTCTCTGGCTATTATCTCTTCCCTAGGGATTTACTAAATACAAAAATAGGTAGCCTTGTATTCTCCATCAACGCGGCGTTTTTCAAAAAACCTACCTCCTACTTTTGGCAATGCTGTGGTTAAGCCGCAAAGCGGATAATCCACCCGCGGATAGTCGGGAGTTTACTGTATGGCATATTTACCATGAAAGACACATTATCTTGTTTGGTCACCATATATGTAGAGTTTTATCTGCTCCCTGGGAATATAACGTTCCCCAGAGTGGTTGATTATAAAGGTGTGGAGCCAGTGGAAATCTTGAACCTAACTTAAGCCTAACTAACCAGACCATGGCTACCATGGAAACAGTTCCGCTATTAGGAAAATTACGTATGGTACTTGCGGAACGTCCAGATTAGTAGCCAGGGTGCTGACCACTAGACCAAGAGGGTTGGAGAGATAATCTTTCACTGCCACATGTTGCATTTTAAAGTTCATCTCTCTCTCTCTCTCTCTCTCAAACCATCCAATAATATTCACAAAATCTTATGAGTATTCCTTATTGTATGCAACAATAAGAGAAAACCTACTTTTTTTTTAGAACTAAATAACCTAGCACAAATATCAAACAAACCAACAAATTTAAATAAATATCAACAGTACCTAGGTAGGTGATAATTTTTATTAAATGCAAAAACATTTGTTAAAAAAAAAAGTTGCATAACATTTGGTTTTAAGGTTATGCTAGTGACATACAAATCTAGTCCCTGAAAAGAATTATTGACAAAAGTTTTTATACATTAAGAATATACAATTTATAATTATATTCAAATGATCTTAATTATAAAGAAAATTTGAAGTGGGCTCGATAACACTTTAAAAAAGAAAAGATTTTTCTTTAAAAATGGATCTTAAAATAAATGACTAGTCATTTTTAGAATAAAATTAGTTAATTTTCCTATATAGATATATAATATAATGTGTATCTGTAATGTAATTATCTAACCACACTATTTGAGGGAGAAATATTACACAATTTGTTTTGAAAGGAGTTTTCCTATTTACAATGTTCCTTAATCATCAGGTTTATGCAGAACTGTTAGATAAAGTGCCATAAATGTATCTTATGTATTAGAGATTAAAGATTAATTATGTATAATATTGTAGTTAATTTAGAATGAAACAATATAAGTATCATAATATTTATAATTTAAAAACATATATTAATATGTAAGGAGGGATGTGCCAAGTCAATTTTTTTTAAATTCAAAGCCAATCTAAATCGGATATGTGAAATATTCTTGAAGCCGAAACAATTTTTGTATATTGTTTGTTAATTGTATTATTCTTAAAAATATATTTCATCCGCTTATTTAAATACAGCCTTATACAGTAAAATCACTTATAAGATGTTTTATTGGACCATTGTAATATTTTGGAGTCATTTTTAGGTAAAATAAGTATATTTTAAAAATATTTTATAAATGCACAAATGCTCAAACGTAATTATTTTCCCAGCATACAGTTATCTGAATGAGAAGATAATGCAATCAATAAACTTTGTATCCTCTTTGGTTGTTTGGTTGTAAAATACACATTCCTGTTGAGACTGCAACTAAGTTAAAGAGGGTTGTGTTGGGAGGGGGTAACTATTATATCTGAAGCACATATTTTTGACTCAATGTTATATTTAGGAGAGTGTAGGAGTTTTTTGTTTAAGACTTTACTTCGTATTTTTAAGTGTGTGTTTGAGTTAGCTGTGTGCATCTATTATGATATTTATTTATTTTTTCATATTTACAAGTCATTTTTTAGAATTTTCATTTTTTGGGTCATTTTTATGTCTTCAAAATGTGGTCCCTGCTTATAAATCAAGTTATCATAACATGCAATTCAGTTAATTGAAAAAAATATAGCTCAGAATGGTAATAATTGAACATAAATTGAGGATTTTAGCTGTTAATATTTTTATTAGAAAGGCTTTGGAATTGTTGAAGCCAGATTTTTTTTTTTTCAAAGCAAGTTTTTCTTAATTAAGTCTAAAGTTTTGAAGCTTTGCACATCCTTATTAATATTATAGTAATTAAGGGATAATATCTATGCTTACTTTGAAGTTAACGATTATTGAAAATGGAGAATAATATAAGTTTATAACTTTGAAAACATAACTTGAGTGATACTAAGTGACCAAAGAAGGTTAAAGATGCTAGCCTAAGAGTATAATGCAAAATTTTAGATAGTCTTAAGTTCAATTAACCCCCTGGGCCAGCTTGTATACCTACCACTTAATTATTTAAAATATATTAATGTCTACTCTTTATCAAAGGCATCTTGTCGCTGCTAGAGTAAATTTCTTAAAAAGTTAAAATTAATTTAAAATTTATAGAAGTTTAAATGCATTATTTTTAATACTGTGAACATTTTCATTACAATGTTTTTATACACATTTTAAGGGGTTAAAAATAGCTCACCTGGCAAATTTCTTCACAAGATTTCACTACCCATAATTAAAACAAAAATTGTAAAATCGCTGATGTATCCTAAACTTTTTAACTATCAGGGTTGCCACTATTCCCTTACTAAAAAATTCACTGTATTTTCCAGAAGTTGTTTTCAGTTTTACAGACACTTTAGATTGAAGTATAGAGGACTGATATTCAATTTCCAAACATTTCTAGTTTGAAATTATGTAATATATGTTTGGAAGAAAGTACAGATAAGGTAGTTAGAAACATACAAAAAGAATTAACATGATATGGCTGTTACAATGAAAAAAACAAACGCCTTAGACCACGTGGCCACCGAAGCAGGTAATTAACTGTATTGCTTACCCTACCTGGAAAAGATAGGATCATTATGTGTGTGTGTGTGTGTGTATGTGTGATGGGGTGGGGGGGTTGTAAATGGAGGTTCAGGGAGGGAAGGAAACAGTTGAGGTACTTGGCAAATGAACTGGGCTATTTGACCTTGTTCCTTAGCAATATTGTAACAGTCTATAGTGTCATAAGGAAAACAAAAAATTCAAATCAATAAAGTATACTGTATTTAAAGCTTGGTGTTAAATACCCAAAATTAACAGATTTCCAGTTTTTCTTGGTTTCTTAGAAAAATTCTGTTTTTAAAGACAATAAATTCCCTGTGTCTTCCCGGTGTCTCAGGTGTGGCAACCCTGATTGTTATGATTTGTTTGTATTGTCCAATACATTACTAGGTTTTAATGTACCTATTTCCTATTTCTGCTTCATGAACCCAAGCTTCTTTTTTTCAGATTAATGGCTAAGCCTTATTATTAAAACTATTGTAGGGCTCTATACTAATAGTTAATAAAGGTACAGTTTGTGATTATATCCTACCAATTCTCAAGTTAGACAATCATGAATCAAACATACATTTTATTATATCATAAATTTAACAATTGTAATGTTAAAATAGAGGAATTATAATGTATGTTTATTAATACATTAATTTAGTTATTTGTGAATTGTCACATTTTTAAAAGTTAAGACTGACTTTTTAAGTAACTATATTGTCTATATACAGTTACTAATCTTGTAATGTTGTATTTAAATTTTGGAGCAACAAATAAATACATTTATTGAAATAAAATTTATTTATTTATCAAGTTTTATAACACCGGTACTTGTATTATGTTCCATTTTGGCTTTCAATTTCAGAATTAAAAAAATATATCAGTAAGTGTTTTTGATATTCTTTTTTATAAAACATGCACTCATTATACCATATTATTTTATGTCTTGACTAATATTTTAGGCTAGAGATAAAATATTATCATAGTTTTTCTTTTGAACTAAAAATAATATTATACATTTTAAAATCCAAAATTCATTATTTTGTCTCTTATCTCAAATTAAAGTTTTCACAAACGTAGGTTTTAAGTCGAATACATAACTTATATGGCGAATTCTCAGTGTTTTGATACAGTCTTTTAAAGCATGGGAATTTAGGGTTTTTTAATTCAACCTACTTCATCACATCTGTGTTAGTGCAAACATGTGCAAGATGGGAAGCAAAATAAATATGTTTTGTTGTTGTACTCACCAACATTCCTATTTTTCTCATCACTTGTTTTCTTTAGTGCATGGTACAAGCTCGCCACATACATAATGATGAGGTTTTCATCTGGATTTGTCTTGTTTACATCTGTGGATCAGAGGTAAGTCTGTAACCACAAATCCATCGTAATGGGTTTAATATTGATAGATTGAAATAATAATTGTGGTCCGATAGATACTTTGAAACAATAGAGATTGAGAATTTTTAATTTCCACACTATGCGAGTTTGAGGTTGGGAATTTTCAAATCCGATTTATATTAGCATTACTTCAAAGATTATAAATTCATAATTTATGGACATGTGCGACACATTTTCTAAAGTTAAGCCATTATTTATTCCTCAATACCGCCAATTCTTAGTGGCAGAGAGAGATTCATTAATTAAGTTCAAAACCTCAATGAGAAGAATATTACATATGAATACATATAACCTCATAACCTTTTGAGATATATTTTGTTATTGTTTTGCTCTTCCATATATAACAAAACAAATGAATTTGAAAAGTCAGAATTGATAAAACCATAAATTATCAAATATTGATGATTTCAATAGTTAAAAAAAAAATACAGTTTTATTGTTTAAGCTAATATTATATGTGAAAAGTATATATTTTTATTTCTTAAAATGTTTTGATAAATCATCAATATTAAAACCCGATTAAGTTTGAGACATTCTTCAGATTCGTAAGTATGGAATTTTGAGTTTTATACAGCTTTTATAAAACACCAAGTATATAACTTAGGACACTTTACTTTCATATTATACTCAGAGAGTATTCATAGCATAAAAACTTCCAAAGATTAATTGCTTTATTTAAACTAATATGGAAGATTGCAGAACTTTAACTAGACTATAAAAATTTAACCTTGAACGTCATTGTTCCCTTTGATATGTGATATTAAAGCCTGTCCTGTATTTATGTAGAATGAAACTAAAGATGATGTGATTACTACTTGGTACCTTCAGGGTCTAAGAGGCACTTGATGCCAAGCTCCGAGCTCGCTGTCTTGAAGGCGTTCCTCAAGATTTTTTTGGGGGTCTTGGTCCTTAAGTGTATTGTAGTCTATTAAATTGGAATACACACTGTGTATTATAGCATTAAAAGCTAGACCGTCTCTCCATGAATCTGTGGCAAATTTTTTTTTTTTTCATTTGTGACATTGAGATTTAAATTTATATTTTTTTACAAGGCATTACTAAACACTTGAAGCTGTCAATATTATAAATAGTAAGCTAACTTTATGTCAAACTAATATAAATGGAAAACCATCTATTCAGGCAATATAAAGTGAATACTCTATAAAGAAAACCTCATTTCACTTTATTAGGTAATTGTATAATATTTGGAAGAAGGTACAGGAAAGGTGGATAGAAAAAATAAAAGTGACAAACACAATATGGCTTTTAAAATGAGAAGAAAAACACTGTTCACAATTTACATTGCTGCCATTTGACAAAGGGGTAAAGGCTGCCTCTCGAAGAAAATCGATCGTTACCGCCCAATTCCACTATCCAAATAAATCCAGATATTAAATAAATATGTTTTAAGAAATGGAACAAGTTTTAAGAGAGTAAACAAGGATTCATTTGAATGTGTAAATATCACCCATATTACGGCCATTTGGGATCGAAACTGAACCTCTTGATAAAGGTAGTGCTTACCTTATAGTCAGTCATGCTACAACTCAATTTTCATAAGAAGAATCTATTGAAAACACAACATTTTTACCTTCGTCTCTTCATAAGAATGTGGGTACATTTACTTGAAATATCTTTCTTATTGAAACCCATTAAATAGATCCTCTAAACAATTGTGTTTAAACGTTATAGTTTATAATAACTACTTAAGTTGTTTGTTAATATAATCTTGTGTTTAAAACATGAATGATGAACATTCAAATTAAAATACTTTTAAATAATAATACTTAGCACTGCATCATATTACCCGTTCGGGTTGTACGCTTAAGTACTATTTACGCTAATGGGTTAGGAACTGGGAATGTTGACTATAGACGAAGTGAAACCACATTTGCATGGAGGGAGAGTGGAAAACCATTTAGGAAAAAACCACCCCAGTTCACCTGAGCGAGATTTGAACCTTGATCTCCTCGTCCTCGGCAGTCTAGCTCAACACGAAACCGCTCGTTAGCTAACTACGCCACAAAATCGGGTAAAATATTTTTTTAAATAGCCTTATTTGAATATGAACAAATTTTATTATAAACGATTGTAAAACTATTATGTTTAATTTTAGTAACATGGTTGTACTGAATTGCTGTTGATAAAAGTATTATTTTGTATTTTAATTAACATTCTATGCTCAATTTTATTTCAAGTACAACTAAACAAACTAGCCTACTTACGATTAAAGTTTTTAATGTCTACACCTTCATATGTTTTTGTTTGCTCTTGGCACCATTTTAACAGTGTTTCCTTAGCACACAATATCTTCGTGGTTTCATCCTGTTCAACCAAAGCATATATCATTTTTAATAATTTATCAGTAACAGTAACCAGTAACCCTCAACAACATGACACACTCAATGAGTGTTCTACTGAGAGGGTCCCGGCATAGATTTATCTGATTGCTAAACCCTTCCTTCACCTCTGACAAGACGTGTATTAATCAAAACTTGTGAATGTGGGGAATGCCAGGCCTCCACCGTGGTTCGGATTCCACGTTAAACCTCGTCTCACAATCACCCTACCATTACACATCAGCATGTGTATAACCCGAATGGGTAATAAGACATGGTGATGATGATGATAAATAATAATCTACTGAGAGATGAGAACAATTCACAGGCACAGTTTAAACTAACCCTGCCTAGACTAAGAATATCCAGATGATTGTCAAGAAATCAGTTCATTATAGCTAACACTATGGCTGCAACCCTGATTCCTAGGATGAACGACGACATGAAACTGGAATTTACTCTAACACCTTTTATAGTAAATATATCGTCTTGAAAATTCTATATTAATAAAATGTGCTTTAACTTATTTAAGAAAAACCACCCTCATTACACGAAACTGGGACTTAAACCTCGGTATCCTCGTAACTGGAAATCCACACCAGCACAATAGTGGCATATTAGACCAAGCAATCATCAATGCTGTTATTGCAAGTATAATAAGTGGGGCTATAATATGTTTAAAAATACTTACCTCGATGAGTTGAGTTGTTTCTGAACTTAGAACAGATTCTATCTGAAAAGTCTGTATTAGTAACCACACAAGTCCGAAATAAGGTTAGGATTTCCGTCCACTATATCTTCTGCTCCAATTAACTGCAGTCGCATCTGGAACTGTTTTTACTGTGTTTAATTTTGTAATATTAGTGTTTATCCTACAACATGAAAATGTTTCAACAAGGTGTATAAGCGGGCAAATATATGCCGATTCCAGAAACTCTACTCTTGTTAATACTTGTACTTAAGGTGGGACAGAAGGGGACGCGAGAAAAGGCCAGTATTTTTGCATTTTTTATGACAAAACATTTTTAAAATTAATATGAATAAATTATTGCTCCAGTACAAACATAGAGTTTAATTTTCTTCACATGGTGATATCAACAAGTCCTGAATATCTGTCATAAGCATGGTGGCATTATCTAACAAACTTTATAAATGAAAAGAAAAAGTTATAATTAAATTCCAGAACAACCTTAACAGATATTAAAGAAATTTTGTGATCATCATGTGAAGAAAATTATATTCTATGTTTGTACTGGAACACTATTTTATTTATTTTGGCCAAAAAAATGTTTGCCATAAAATACTTAGAGCTCACTTCACAACTGATTTATTTAATAAATTGGATTTAAGATTACACTTGACCGAGAAAACTTATCCAAGAACGGTTTTCTGTTTTCGTCACCTGACAACAACAAAATTTGGGATAAGTTGAACAAAATTCATTTTAAAAATAACACATTTTTCAATTCTGTTGGATTTTTTAAAACATGGTAAAATGATTTCCCTGTTCTCAATACCATGGTTTTTTGAAGTAGAATACAGAAAACTACACCATGATGTGGCGTCTGGCTCGAGCTGTATTACCTACCTAGGCTATGAGCTATCCATAGGTTGAAAAGGGCTCTTAAGATGTCTCATTTGAGCTGTATTGCTATGAGCTTCCTGGAGGGTGAGACGGGCTCTAAAATGTCCTCATTTGAGCTGTATTGCTAAGCTTCCTAGGAGTGAGACGGTCTCCTAAAATGTCTGGTTTGAAGCTGTATTGCTATGACTTCCTGAGGGTGAACGGGCTCCTAAAATGTCTGGTTTGAGCTGTATTGCTATGAGCTTCCTGGGAGTAGAATGGGCTCCTAAAATGTCTGGTTTGAGCTGTATTGATATGAACTTCCTGGGGGGTGAGACGGCTCCTAAAATGTTCCTGGTTTGAGCTGTATTGCTATGAACTTCCTGGGGTGAGACGGGCTCCTAAAATGTCTGGTTTGAGCTGTATTGCTATTAGCTTCCTGGGGGTGAGACGGACTCCTAAAATGTCTGGTTCGAGCTGTATTACTATGAACTTCCTGGGGGTGAGACGGCTCCTAAAATGTCTGGTTTGAGCTGTATTGCTATTAGCTTCCTGGGGGTGAGACGGGCTCCTAAAATGTCTGGTTTGAGCTGTATTGCTATGAGCTTCCTGGGGGTGAGACGGGCTCCTAAAATGTCTGGTTTGAGCTGTATTGCTATTAGCTTCCTGGGGGGTGAGACGGACTCCTAAAATGTCTGGTTCGATCTGTATTGCTATGAGCATCCTGGGGGGTGAGATGGGCTCCTAGAATGTCTGGTTTGAGCGGTATTGCCTACCTAAGCTAAGTGTCATTTGGGAGGGGTGGCAGACTCTTAATTTACGTTTTTTTGGTGTAAAATCCCCAACAGCACATACTAGTAGCATATGTTAAGCTGTTAGGGTGAGCAGTAAATAAATTTGTATAATGTAATAGCGAAGCATATTTCATACCAAGACCAAAACAAAAGAAAGACTTATACTTCCTCATTGCTATTTCCTCTACACTACTCCCCATGCTTCCATAGCATCCTGCAAAGAATAGTTTCATATAAACACACATAGAAGCACTAGACATTCAGTTATCAGACACTAAGCTAAACATTGTAAGACTGAATATAAGTTAACTTCTCTAAGTAGCAGCTTGAAATATTACCCTTGACTGCATAAAGTTGAGCGCAATGTTGACATTCTCAATGCTGTGCACACGCATAGTTCCTCGGCTCGGTTTGGGCAGTTTGTCACCGGTCAGGATCTCGAGTAATACTATGAGTTTCTTCCCATCTTTAAAATCTTCAAACAGGTTGTCTACTTTCATTGATTCCTGAAAGTTTTATTATTTTTTATAAACTAAAAAAAGTGTCAACAAAATATCCATAAATAATGCTATTGGCAAATTTTAAAGATACAGCCCATTCATTTGAAAATCGACAAAGCTCGCATATCTCTATGTCCTAAGATTATGTCATTAAATATAAATTTTGTTAGAACATACCATCAAAAAATAAAATATAAATCATCCACAGGGGTGGTCTTATGGACTGATTAGGTCACACTTGTGTTGGACTATATTGCTGGTCAGGGGAGGATTGGGGTTCTTTGTTGGGTGTACTCTAGTTTTTTCCTAAATATTTTGCCAGTATGCCTCCATGCAAATAAGGGTACATTTGCTCTCTTCCCTATTCTATGTATGTATCTGTAGAACCCGAAAAGTTGCTAAAATATGGAGGGGAAAAAAAATTACAAACAAACTTTACACATTTATATGGTGACCTGGCGGTCTAGGGGTAAGGTGTCAGACTTCTGTGCTGGGGTCCGGGATTCAATCCCCGATCCCGGCACAGATTTATCTGATTGCCAAACCCTTCCTTAACCTCTGAAAGACGTGTATTAATCACAACTTGTGAATTTGTGGAATGCCAGGCCTCCACCGTGGTTCGGATTCCACGTTAAACTGTAGGTCCTCCATTTCATCTCACAATTATCCTACCATTACACATTAGCGTTAGTGCGTACAACCCGAACGGGTAGTAAGACGCAGTGATAATAATACTAATACTAATAATATAATAATAATGATAATGATAATAACAACAATAACAATAATAATAATTATAATAATAATTTACACATTTATAAATGTTAGAATAGTGTATGTACAGTCTGATTTTAATGGAAACCAGTTATTTGGTTAATGGAAATTCATGTTGCAACAATGGCGGAGAAAAAATATTACAATTGTATTTACATTCTTAGGCTGTTTAATTAATAACATAAAGATGAATTTATATACATAATTTTATAAGGAAATATTACTGGAAGCTTTTGGTAACATTTTAGATTAACTCTATGTAATTAATAAATAAAATAAGATATATTTATAGAATGCCAAATGTTAGTGATTTTCAATCAATGTCGGTAGTCGAGAGTGGGCTTCCTATAAAAAATAAATGTTTAGATACTCACTTTTTGTAAATAGGAATTCACCCATTTTGTAAATATTTTTTTCTGTGTCGCTAAGTGCTCCTGCTGCATCTCTGTGATTCGGTCATTGGTCCGGGCATTTTGTTGGACCACGGTGTTGAGCCCATGGGGAAACTGTCAGTGTCGGAGTCGGTGTCACTTGTAAATGTGTCTAATTGTACCGTGGTAGCCCCATTTTTGATGGATGACAGTTGTGAACTCTGAGTCTGTGTCGCTGTCAGAATGGTAATACTGTATTTCGTATACTGTGTCGGTGTTACTTTCGTGTTCATAGTAGTAATCCTCATAGTCGGGGTCATAAAGCTGAGTCCAAATCAAAACTGGGATCGTCGTCCCACTCGTCTTGGCTGTCCAGTAACCTTGCTGTTAAAAGAAACGTAACAATTAGCTTACAAACTTTTCTGTTAATTACTAAGCATGGTAATTAGTTTGAATATTTCTCCAAAATTCATAGATACAATCTAATTTTCACAGTATGAGCCTTTTGGAAAATACAAACATATTTTTTGTAGCCAAAATTAAAACATTTGATTATTTTACTAGCGTTATTTTATAGTATTGGTAACATATATTAAAAGTGACAGCTGAAGATCACAAGACTTGACATATTTATACATGAAAGTAGAGCTAATACATTTTCTAGAACTCGCTTATTTGGTTAAATGGTTTAAGACGTCACTCTCCTAATAGTCACTGCCTGTGACAGGAAGAGCAATGTTTGAATCCCAGTCGGGTGTACTGACAGTGGTTTTTCCTACATAATTTTCCACTCAAACCATGCAAATGTGGGTACACTTTCTATACTAACACACTAGTGTAATTAATACAAATGGGTATAGCTCAAATATATTGTAATATGTGGTAAAAATTGGAGAATACAAATTATCTTACAGAAGTGGGTTTGAGGCTTATAAATAAATAGACAAACACTTTTGTCAGTAATGAAATATATGACAACTGTTTTCCCAACAACAACAAAATCGGTATGCAAGATTCAAAGAATAACTACGAAATATATATTTGATTGTTCCCATTTGATTAAAAAACTATTGAGTTTTTATTAAAAACATCTCACTAGTTTTTGGATATGCGGTTAGTCCGGCATCAACTGTTGCTTCTTTGAGATGAAAGTGGAACCAGGTGCGAGGATTGTTTTAGCTGAAGCCAATGAGCCGAATGTTTGTTGACAGTTTTGCTCCTCTTCCCTTTCCTCTTTATCGGTGGTAGTCTCCATTTTAAAATCTGAAGTCATGCGACTTATCATATCCTAAAAAGCTAATAACTGATTGAAACATCCATGTATATGAAGCAAGATTATTATCAGATGGATGATAACTACAATCAGTTTGACATCACAAGTGTGTTATAGATAAGATCATTAAGAATTTAATCATCAAAATACATTACAGAATGTTTTTCCTTGTTCCTTATTTTTATTTTTTAAACTATTTAATGTTTGCTTAAAGTTTCAATTACAATAATGTTTAAATGTTAATACTAATATATTCTAACTTAGAATAGTTTCTGGGATCCTTGGCACTTCTGGTTCAATTCTTGGTCTTAAGAGTTTTCTGTTAAATATTTAGCGGGCTGTCCTAGGTTAAGTTGGTTTATAATCCGTATAGGTATATATTTAGCCCTGTGTTTTATAAATATACAGTAATTATCATAAATAACAAATAAAATAAGACAAATTGTGAGATGTCATAAGGATGAGTAGATATTATTATTATTATTATTATTATTAGCACCACGTCTTACTACCCGTTCGGGTTATACGCACTTACGCTAATGTGTAATGGTAGGGTGATTGTGAGATGAAATGAAGGACCTACAGTTTAACGTGGAATCCGAACCACGGTGGAGACCTGGCATTCCTCACATTCACAAGATGTCTTGTCAGAGGTGAAGGAAGGGTTTGGTAATCATATAAATCTGTGCCGGGACCGAGGATCAAACCCCGGCCGCCAGCATAGAAGTCTGACACCTTACCCTAGACCACCAGGTCACCGACTGGATGAGTAGAGGATTTGTAACAGTCCAAGTGAGCTTGCAGGCTGCCTACTGTTAATTTGTAGACCCTGCAGTCTATCTCTCGTCGATTTGTAGAGCTTGCAGGCAGTCTCCTGTCATTTTGTAGTAAAATGTATTGTTTATATAGCTTGTTTATATTTATTTTTGAATAAAAATGAGAAACTTATTTTGTGCTAAGAGATATTTTTTAACTAGGGTACCCACTTAAAAAAACACTCAAGAAGTATGTACTGTACTAGTAAGCAAAAATACAATAAATCCCAAAAGTGATAGCTATATATAACTTCTTTATTTAAATTATTGTTAAAATATTATCTTAGCTGTTGCTACCCTCTTCCCTGTGGGTCTACATGTCAGGACCATGCTTCCCAAAGGCCTACATGTCAGGATGGCTTGTGGGGATAAGATAGGGATGGCAGCAAAATGTATGTGTGGGTTCGTAATGTATAGACTGCTTGGGTTTTCATTATAGCACTACTGACTACCACAACATGTGATGTTATAAGGAGTTTACAAAAAAAGATATTAAAACTTAACTTAGGAGCCCGCGACATAACTGGTTAGGTAAGTAATGCTTAACCGATGGCCTGACTGACACACTCGGTGGTCCTACATGGATACGAATCCTGGTACCTTGGGCATGACGGTCACCCTCCAGCACAAAGTATCTAATGACTCGGTGTTCTATTCCACGCAACCCCAAAACGGGAAGAGTGACCCCTTAGAAAATATATGTTGTCAGCCCTGATAGCTTAAAACAGAACCATATATACTGAAAATTGGCCTGGTTGCAAGAAACAATGCTGACACACTGTTTTGACACTTATAATTTAAACAAACACCCAAATTTAGGGCAGGGCGATTACATAGCTCTATTTAAAAAAATATTTTTGGACCTTAAAAACATGAGGTAATAATTTTTTATTATTATTATTTAACACCACGTCTTACTACCCGTTTTATACGCTTTTAAGTACTAATTACGCTAATGGATTGGGAAGGTTTAATTAGAGAAAGTGAACCCGCATTTGCGTGGAGGGAGAGTGGAAAACCATTTAGGAAAAACCACCCCCAGTCTACCCAACCGAGATTCGAACCTCGATCTCCCCGTCCTCAGCAGTTGAGTTCAACACGACAAGCACGTTAGCCAACTACGCCACGGAGGCGGGTAGGTAGTAATTGATTTAAAAAAAGTTTCAACACCCTTTTTTACAGAACACTCAAAGCTAAATGTATATTAGTATTTTAATAGAGATTAACTATATTTAAAAATATATCTACGTGTGAATGTGTAAATGGAAGATTAAATAAGGATCTGTACATTTCCAAAGCGAGATAATACTAGATAATTGGATAATGTGTAATATAGGCGGTTTTTACATCTTCTATAAGAACGTACTTTTGACTTAGTTACCATGGAAACTGGATATACTCCAGATTAACCAACAAATGCACTTACATTTTTCTATAAGAATTTTTTTTTTAAATATATATAATTAATTTTTTGACACTTTCAAACTATACATTTTTTAACGCTATTAAATTAAATTTTTAAATTTCGTAACACAGTTAAAATTATTGACCTAGTTATATTTTTTTATAGTTTAAAGGTTGGTCAACTTTTTTTTGTTGATATAGTAGTGTGCAGTATAGATTTGTAGTAAAATAGCAATATTGATAGAGTGGATCAGAGACAAGTGAATAAGAAAACAAACACTTTGGGCAGTGCTATTATTATATATAATATTTTTAATCGACAAAATTGTTTAAAAGATTATCTTTGGAAATAAATAATTCTGGTGCTATTTCGTCGTTGCTATTTAGATGTCTCTAATAGTCTCAAATCAGGCAAAGTTCCCTTTGAAGTTATAGATAACCGTATGTTGCCAATTAGAACATTATGGAATGTTCAAAGTTTTATAACTGTGCTTGTAGGTTTGACAGCAGTGACCGGTGACAAAATATTGTCACTAGATAGTCTGGATAGTCTTCAAAGAGCATTTGTTGATAGCTGTACACATGGATTGATTGGGCTATTAACTTGGCTGGTTGTTGCATTACCTTCTAAACATCCTTTGATAAATAAAACATATGAAGTTTTTCTCTGTGGCTTTCTTTCGTCATTGATAGACTTGGATCACTTCATTGCAGCTAAATCATTTAACTTGAAGGTATGCTTTAGCTACATTATAAAAATTGGGTTTTGGGGCAATGCAAAGGAGGAAGAGTCACATTAACTCTATAGGAACCCCTCTTCCCCCGTCAAATATATATTATATTAGAGCAGCAAATCTTGTTTGTGCAATCACGACACAGCCTAGTATTTATCAAAATAAGATAATGTAGATTGATAATTGGACATTTTTATCAATTTTTTCATATACCCCTATTTAGTCAAATATTATATTAGTAAAATTTAATAAAGTATAGAAATTAAGTTAGTGGTTTTGTGTGAAAGGGTGTCCTTACAATTCGAGAATAGTGTCCGCCAATGGTGGGACTTTTTATTTTTTGTCGAATTATTAGAAATCTAATGTTTTCTAGCACTAATACACACAATAACAGAAGCAAAATTTCGATTATAACAAAACAATATTGTGAAAAAATCTAAATCGTTAAAATATTCTTAGAAATTTCACCAAACTCACAGAGGAACATTGTATTCACAAGGACTATCTTTTTACGTATGGTCTTTTATAGAGTTTTATCAATTCTTCAATTCCTTCTAATAAAAATCTTAAAACAATAGTTAGCCTAGACCCCTAGTCAATTTTTTATTTATTTATTCACACATGAAAGGTTAGGTTAAGCCCAGTTGGAATTTAAAAAAATTAAAAACATAAATATTGAGCACCAAAAAATTAATTTTTTTTTTACTATATTCGAAAATTAGTTTTTGTTGTTGTATGCATAGGTGTCAGAAAACATTAAATTTACAATAATTTGAAAAAGAAAAGAATACCTTCCTCGGTGCACTAGTCCTTAAAATTCCATTGCCCCATTCTCTGAATCAAATGAACTAGGCCTAATGTTAAACTAGTCTAGAATGGCTACATTTTAGGATTAATTTGCACCATATTTTCCCATCCTTTCAGCTCATATTTACTCTTCCTTTTAGGGTTATATTTCACTGTCATATTTATTTGATAAAATAAACATCCATTTAATTAAATATACAATTAAATATGCAATAAAATATCTGAGGTCATCTTTAATGAAAGAAATGTCTTTACATTAACTTAGATAGGCCTAAGATAAAACAACTTTTTTTTTTCAAATTTTGTACAATTGAAGAAAAAAAAAATATGAATTTTCAGCTACTTGCTTTCTTGACACCTTATCTCAGTAGGGAACACATCTAGGCCTATATACTGTGTTAAAGGTACCGGGTTTTATTCCTAACATGGTTGAAATTTATGTATCATTTTGGTGAAATGTGGGTTTCTCATTTCGCAGCGATGAATCAACGGCCGAGGTCTGGCTGCTGTGTCTGCTCTAGTTTTAGCATAGTTTATCAGTCGTGTGCTGATATAATGAGTAGATTCAGAACGTGCATGATAAATACCTCAAATAAAACATGAAAAAAATACATGAAAAAAACAGCTTCTTGCTAAAAGAATTTGGAATTGAAGACCTGAAATCACATAAAATATATGAACTTTTAAAAAGTTGCTCCACTAATTAATAAGAAACACACAAGGAATTATTCAAGCGGGGAGTCAGAAACCATTCTTTCCATACTGAACTCTACAATTAAGTTGCTACAGAGGCGCTTATTATGTTTCAAATGTGTTTCATCTTGTATTTTCCAGGATGCTGTCGGGCTAAACTTCCGCCCATTTCTCCATTGCACGTCTGTCCCACTAACAATTTGTATGGTGGTTATATTGCTGAGCCATGTTCTCGAGTGGTCCACACTTGTACGCATCGCGTGGCTCGTGTTGGCGGCCCTGCTCAGCCATCATATCCGCGATGGAACTAGGCGGGGGCTATGGATGTGGCCATTTGGTTCAACCCCTACCATCCCCTACTCTCTGTATGTTGGCGCGATGATGGCACTGCCTCATATCATAGGCTTGGTCCTACGGTCCACTCAACGCGGCATTGAATATCATATTCTGCCCACCGTGGTGTGAACTTTTATAAAGGTGACATAATTTTTAGAGACGAGGCCTTCAAACTTTTGACTTCTCGAATTCTGAAAGATAGTCAAGATTTGTGAGTTAAGATAATTTTCTAAATTCAAAATATAAAATAAAATACAAACTTGAATTTCAAATGAAAACTCGTTAGATTTATTGGTGACTTGTCTTAACATAATTTTAAGACTACCTGATTCTGTGACCACATGGTCTAAGGTGTCACTCTCGCAATATGATGGACTGATGATTGTGAAAGGGAAATCATGGTTGGAATCATGGTCGAGTGTATTTTCCTATATATTTTTCCACTCTCCCTCCACACAAATGTGGATACACTTCCTCTGAATTCAACCTTACTCATGTTTATCACATTAGCATAATTAGTACATCTTCGTGTAACCTCAAATAGGTGGTGAAACATGTGTGCTAGAAAAATAAAAAAATCGCATAACTTTGATGTGCACTATTGAAAAATTTAAGGCACGTTCATCTCATATTATTATTATTATTCTATTTTGTTTGCTGCCCGCTATTTTTGCCTACTGATTGGCCTGCATGTCAATAAAAGTGGGACCCGCTTCGGTGGCCGCGTGGTCTAACACACCAATCTCGCGTTGGACTAGACCGCCGAAGACGGGGAGATCGAGGTTCGATCCTGGTCAGGTGCACTGAGTATAGTTTTTCTTATATGGTTTTCCACTCTCTCTCTCTCTCTCTCCACATAAATGTGGATCCATTTCCTCTAAATTAACCCTTCATAATCCCTAACCCATTTGGTGTAGTTACTGTAGAACATAGGCGTAGAAGCTGAGCAGGTAGTAAGACACGGTGCTAAAAAAATTGTTAGACTACACTGATTTGTATAAACTTGAGAATTCATGTGAACAAAATAAAAATTTAGAGGAAAATAAATGAAGTCAATGCAGGGAATATAATCTCTTACACTTGCTGTTGTTTGAAAATTAATCAATTACACTTGCTTTTGTTTATAAGATTTGAATTCAATATTTGAGATCTGTAGGTAACAAAAGTGTGGGGTACAAAGGGTAACGTCACATTACCACAAACATTTTCTAGAACAACTACTTTTATATCTCAAACCCCAAAAAGACCCCAGAAAATACTTTATTTTTTTAATTAGCTTATATATTACAGATACCTCTTTTAAACCTAACTCTAAAGTGCATTAGAAAGGTCTCATGATTGTCTAGCAAAGTGATTCACAACCAGAGTTCCGCGAGCTCGAGTCTGGGTCTCCGCCAGAATTTGCAAAAGATTTTTATTGGTCTGTCCATAATTTTTGGACAATGTGGAAATATGCTTAAAGAACTCATGCATCCAAAGAATATGAAGAGAAAAGTGCTCGGTGATAATGTTAAAAGTGAACTTAGTAATAATATTGATAAGCCATGTTCAAGTACCAAAGGACAGTAATTTGTAAATAGAAATAAGCAATAAACACTCTTGAAATATTTTATTCAAAAGTATGTCAAGTTAATTATTATTTAGCAACCCTACTGGCTTACACATATATTTCGTAATTTAGCCCTGTCTATTTTTTTTTGTAGTACTTCATCTTACTACTCGTTCGGGTAATACACTTATATACTAATTACGCTAAATGGTTTTAAGGATTATGAAGGCTATATTTAGAGGAATTGTACCCTCATTTCCATGTAGGTAGAGTGGAAAACCATTTTGGAAAAACCACTCTCATCGCCAGTCTAGTCTACTATGAGAGTAGCGCCTTAAACCACGCGGCCACTGAAGCAGGTATGTCAAACCTAATGTGTGTCAGCTAGGTAGGGGCTCCCTGAGATTTGGGAATTTCTGGTTTTATAGTTGGTGGCACTAATTCACTTTGAGTTATAATGGGACTTCCCCAATTTTCCCCCTGTACTCTTCAAGTGTATTTGACTACATCACTAACTACTTTTTATAATTAGTTATCATGATAAGGAAGCTTATAGGTGTGATGAAAGTAGGAATGGAAACAATGACAATTAAATGTATGTGTGTGTGTATATTTACTTTCGCAATCCTCATCTAGAAAAACTGGGAGGTGTTTTCTTTACTACCTCTGTGATTTTTTTTTAAAGAATTGATCTAATTCATGGGGCCATTAGCACTTATGACCACATGTAAAATCACTTTTATCCTGCTTGATTTCAAACTACATAAAGTTAAAATCTTTGACTCCAACAGGACTTGCTCTAGACACTAGAGTATCTCATAGCTGAAAGGGTTGTCCAAAGCACAATGCCTAAACAACTCTCAGCATGACCCAGGCCATCAGATAAAAAAAAAAGTTCAACATAACTACAAAATGCATAATGGTATGCTTTTTTTTAGCACCTCATCGTACTACCCATTTGCACTAATGTTTTAGGAACCAAAGTAAGGTAGAATTTAGAGGTAGTGTACCCTTATTTATGTGGAGAGAGAGTGAAAAACCATTTAAGAAACACCAACTTCATTTCACCTGACAAGGATTCAAACCCCAATCTCCTTGTCATCGGCAGTCCAGATCACAAGAGTGACACCATAGACAGTTCAGCCGCAGAAGAGGTAGCATTATCTTATTTTATCACTAGCTACTCCAAGTAATTGTGCTGATACCAGCATATTTTCAGTGTTATCTTTTAGGTTGGTTTGATTTCTAACGAATTTGTGTTTGTGTTCGCACACATGGCTTAACTTTGTTTCCATCATCAAACGATTTTAAACTGCTACTTAATGAATCATGACAAGCCCTACATACTTTTTTACCTTGTTAGAAGTATTCTTAGCGTGGACATGTGACAGCTTGATCTCGAGTTTGGATCGGTCTGGACACGACCTTCGAGTATCTAAAACTCTCATAGACAGTGTGGCACACTTCACAATTGCGTTACTAACACGATTGATCATCGTGTGGTATTCAGATCTTAACTTTGACCATAAATTAGTAGATGTAATTTTTAGTGGTATGCTATCAGTCCTGTTAGACTTGGATAGCTGGATTTCCTATTTGTTTGGTTGGAAGGTGAGTTAAATAAATTTTGAACACAATATTTTTAATTCATATAAACCATGTACATTGAATCACTTTGATATGTAGTTGGGGACGTTATTTGAGTGAATTGAGGTTAATTGGTATTTTGGGGGAATTATGATGTCTTGTAAATAAACAGTGACTTCCTGTTGTTTGGGACACATTGGTATAAGATCACTTTGGCACGTTTAAGCAGCTGCCTCATTTAACCGAAATTTTAACCAATGGCCTGAAAAACACATTCTAACAGAGCAAAAAATAAATGAATGTTAAAAAAGGAATTTGGCATTTAAAGAAAGCACAATTTATTTAATTTATATCAATACACATATTTATTTAAAAATAACTAAAACTGAAAGCAAACAAACATATTATAATGTACATATGTAAAATGAAGATAGTCAAAATAATGACTGCGTCAAGCAAAGGTTACACATTAATAAGGGTTCTTGTTTTTTATAAAATTATCACGTGTACCATTACGTAGGGCCAGTTCCTTAGTCGGACATAATATACCTCAATTGTGGCACTGTACTAAATACAGGACACCTACCTTAACCAAAATGGAATGGGCCAACTTTGAGCATTCTTCCCATCAATACACAGTTTGTTGTTTAATCATGACGTCCACTGCCCCAATTAAACGAAAAAAAATTCTGGCTAAATATTTGTTTCTGTTCTTCAAATTTTGTCCCAAATAAAAGGCTGCCCCAATTAATCGTAATCCATTGAATATATAAATATATTCCTCTCCTTTAATGAATTATATTATTTTCTAAAAAAAGTTTAAGGTATAATCAAAAGTAAGGGTTTTTGAGGATATAAGGATACTCTAGTGTAACTACTCATCTTCAATTTATTCATTAAAAGATAAAACATGCCTTCTTTGATCAAAAAAACAGACAACATTAATATGTGTTTGAAACTCATTCCCAAGTAGTGAATAAGTATTAAGTGGTGTCCTATGAGGAACAATTCTTGGACTAGTCTTTTTCCTCAGCTACATCAAAAATATATTTAGTAATATTGTGGAACCTTGTAATAAGATATAACAGCTATTATAAATGTTTGTGTGTTTGCTTACAGGACTCACCGCCATTCTTCCACCGATACAGCTCTGTCGTGTTGTTTGTATGTATCCTGTGTATGGCAATGTCGTGGGCCTTAGCAAAGACACAGAATTAGATCAGATGAACTCTATTGTTTGGCGTGTCTCGTCCCACATCTTTGGGACACTTGCCACTCATCTTATCCGCGACGCTCGCCTTGGAGGTCTGTGTCTGTGGCCTGATTCTACTGAGCTCTCTCTACCGTATATCGTTTACATTGTCTTAATAGCAGGCATACCGTACGCGCTGCATTCGAAACATCACTCTAGAAGGCCACCTGGTCAAAGATATGATCTCCTACAAACAGCTTAGCGGGTAGGACTTAAATGCATCTTACTATGATGGATTAATCATTTATTTACATTAAGGGATAGGTATTAAGAATATATAGGAAAATATGCCGATAATCTGGATTGCCAGTAAAAAATATTATTTATAAAATATTAACACAGTGGTATCAATATTCGAGATTCCAATAGAGCGGTAAATGAAGCCTAACATTTATAATCACCCCTTTATATGGAGGGTGACAAACAGTTTACATCCGATAAAATGCAGGAGGGGTGGGCAGTCACAACGGTTGTCAGAAAACGCACACACACATACTGTGTCTAGCACTAAGTTCCTGTCCAGTTCCTTTGCGTGGTCTATTCCTTCAAAATTCATGCTGTATAGCGACAAAAAAACACTGTGTAAGTTTGTTATTTAAATAAAGTGAAAATGTTTCTACCTTAACACTGAATTTTTGTAAGTATCCCTTCTATGCTTATTTTTTATTTTTGATATAGATACTGTATTTTCAAAAATTCAAACAAATTAATAATTCAGACTGGGTTGATCCCCAATTAGTCTCAATTATAAACGCTCGACTTTACTTCGAATGCTATTACTTTAATCGCTGCTTAGTCCAATTTCTAAGTTGTTGCTAGCCTTGGTTAATGCTGATTGCGAATTAATCTGAGTAGCTCATAATACTACCGGCAGGATTAGCTCTCAAACAAACATAATCCTTATATTGAATTAGGGCCTAAAACCAATATACAGTAAATGGATATGTGTGGGTGGTAATTGAAAGTGGGAATGAAGTTTTTGAGGAGCAAGGAAAAACATCATAAGTAATGAAGTTAGAGTGGGAATACATGATATGTTAGAGAAAGCAAGACTGAGATACTATGGGCATGTAATGAGGATGGAAAAGGAGAGAATGATGTAGATGAAGTATGTTTGAGCCAAAGACTGCTAGGAAGCCAAAGGAAGAGATGGAAGGAGCAGATAACAGAAAGAGTGTGACAGCAGCGGCAATGACATCAAGTAATTGAAAGTGATACAACTTAATTTTTTTAAACATATTGTACTATTGGACCCTGCACTCTCCGTTTATAAAATGCTAAGTAAATTATGTTAGGTAAGAATTATGTCATGGTCTTATCTTTATTATAGCCCTAAGATTTCTCTTTGGATTTCAAGTTGATCTTTTTCCTTGGTGATCTAACGTGCTGGTGACTTGAAAATTTGTGCAAGCAGCATCTGAGTCAGTAGAGTCGAAATAGTGTTGTTTATTCTGTGTCGTGGTAATCATATTCTGTTTTACATTATGCTTGCGGTATACAATTGTTTACGAGAACACTAAGCTATGCGTCGGGTATAGTTATTGATTATGTGGATTAACATAAATTAAAAACTGTAACAAACAGTGCACTAAGCTAGGATCATTAAATGTACTGAAAAAAAGGGAAAGATTCCAATGTAAAGATTTGATACTCTTCGAAAAAATCGCCATTCTTGACAAGATAAAAAGTCAACCTGTTAACATCAGTCATCGTCTGCTAGCGGAGATAATTAAGGTGCCAAAATCTACAATTTCACGACTGTTACAGCAACAAGAAAAACTTAGAGAGAAGTGGACATTGTGTGTGGGTTTAAATAAAACATCTCATAAGAGAAAGAAGCAAGTCAAAGATCCAGACGTTGAGGATGCTTTAAATAAATGATTTTCCATTGTAACTAAACGAAGTGTGCATGTGAGCAGCCCTATGCTAAAAACCAAGTCAGAAGAGTTATCTAAAAAGCTAGGTCTTGTAAATTTCAAAGCAACAGATGGTTGGTTGTCTTGATGGAAGTGCAGACATGACATTAGTTACAAAAAAGCACTCAGCAAGAAGGACAGTACTGATGCTACGAGCGCTGACCAATGGAAATCTGAAAAACTACCAGAGTCGCTTAAAAAATCTAGTGCAAATGACATTTACAACGCCGATGAAAAAGGCCTGTATTATCGTGCTAAACTGGATGGTTCCCTGAGCTATACACACATAGCATTGTCCGTCTCAAAGAAAGCAATGGATCGTGTAACTGTGTTGTGCTGCTCAAACATGTCAGGAAGTGATAAACTCAAACTTTTGGTTTTTGTTAAAAGTGCTAAACCTTGTTGTTTCAAGGGATTTACAATAGGCAGTTTACCAGGTTTGTATTATGCAAATAAGAAGGTGTGGATGACTATATATATTTGTACGCACTGGCTAATGAACTGGGACGTGGACATAAGGCCAGAAAATTCTGTTGGTATTGGACAACTTTACGGCACACCCTCTTGTAGATGGTTTCAAAAATATTGAACTGAAATTTTATCCCCTAACACCACATCCCTGATACAACCTATGGATGCAGGAATTATAAACAATTTGAAGATGTATTATCGTGGAAAGCTGTTTAATCACATCCTTGAAGCGATTGAGGAAAATCTGCTGACATAATCTTCAAAAGCAATAGAAGTCAGTGCAAATGTTTCACTGTTAAAAGCTGTACAATTTATCGCCGATAGCTGGCAAGAAATAAGCAGCAAAAAATTCAGAATTGTTTTACTCACTGTGGTTTCACTACTAATTGTGTTTCAGATGCAATTATATGTACAAACAATGAAGTATCTCTAGAAATAGAACACTTCCACAATTGTGAATTTTTTTTAAAAATATTGACAATAACCTTCAATGCCATGATGAAAATGAAGATTGTGAGGATACAATGATTGAAGAAAACCTTTTGAGCGGGTGCCATATTTAAACATATCAAAAAACTACCCACATACATTGTTTAGCATAAGTTTAAAGAATTTCCCCACCAAATTTTATTAAAATTGGTCCACAAAGTTGGCAGTTTCTGCGGAACAAACAAACACAGATTTTTTAATGGCCTCCATCTTGAAACAGATAATTAGATCTAAATATCTTGTATATAAGCTGTTTGGCCTAAATGCAAAGAATGTCCCTGCCAAGTGGTCACGCTAAAGGACCTTAATATGTTTGGTCAATAAATTGCACTTTTAATTTATTTGTACAAGACTTCCTCCTTTCATTCTAAAGTAATAATGTTTTACATGTAACATGTGTGTTTGTCCTATCACTAGTAGCCAGTAATCACTTAAATCTACAGATAGTTACATAATCTAATCTTATCAATATTTATTAAGTTGTTGAGTGCTGTCAGACATGATAATGAGTCGTGTGCTCAAACAAGAGTGGTAAATATAACACTTTGTCTACATTAATAATCCTAATGTTGTCATGCCTCTAAATTTAATCATATTATAACAATTAAATTTCCTTTTTGTTTTGTTTTTGAAGCTGTCGATTGTTGTAAAAAAAAACTAACACATTAAAACTTTCTAGCTGCATTATGTTTCTTCTAGTGTTTTTGTTAGGACTTGTTACATTATTAAGTGATTTGTTGATACTCTCCTGTGATTTGAGTCCAGTTGAGATAGCTCTTCTTGATAGTTTTGTTCACGCTGCAACAGGTTCTTTGGTTTGGTTGGTAGTGATATGGTACACGCATCACCTTGTCATGAACAAAATGTGTGAGATTATTATATGTGGCTCACTTTCAGTTTTACTGGACTCGGATTATTTAATACCAACCAGTTCACTAAGTTTTATGGTGAGTTAATTTTATTGTTTCCATCAAAGTTTTACGATAAGTTTCATTTTGTGGGTAGTGGGGTTAATTGGTTCTCTTTTACTGGCTATGTAATAGATACATGGTAACTACGGTATCTACTCGCGTCGGTGGTTTTAAGATCCATCACATCACTCTCACGTTAGACTGAATTGCTAGTGACAGTGAGATTGAGGTTCGAATCCTGGTCAAGGGAGTATCAAAGGGGGGAAATTTCCAAAATGGTTCCCCACTATCTCTCCAAGCAAATTCGAATGTACTTACTTTAATTTCTACCTCCTTTTCACAATAGTTACAGATAGTAAGGCGCGATACACACAAAAATACTGCCGTAACTTTTTGTTATTTGATATATAAACTCTGATTTTAACAGGAAGCCCACTTTCAACCACCAACATTGATTTAAAGTCACTTACTAATGTTTGGCATTCTAGAAATGTATCTTATTTTGTTAACTAATTATAATGTTCATCTAAAAAGTTATCAAAAGTTTCCAATAATACTTCTTTATGTATTACTATATTATTTTTCCTTACACGACTGATTAAACGAACTAGGAATGTGAATAAAACAGCTGTAATATTATTTCTCTCGCCATTGTGGCAATAAGACTTTCCAGTTTTATAATATAAGGCTTTCTATGAAAATCAAACTATTTTGGTTCGGAATCTCCTGAGCCAAGTTGTGAACCAGCAGGTTATTTTCTACTCTTTTCTATTTGACACAATTACCACAGTTGGTCCCAAATTTTCTTTTTAATGGACATTTCTGACAGCTAAAAAAAACCTACTAGATCTACTTTCACATATTTATGCATCAAATCATGGGATCTGCAGCTGTCACTTTTGATAGATATTATCAATTTTGACTAAAAAAAAGTTATTATATTCTTAAAGGTGTTTCAAATGTCCATTTATTAGAAAATTAAGGTTTAGCTTGTTTGACTATTCATCTGAGGATCCTCAGCATACATCCTAATGAGGGCTGAAGATCAAATTGTCGATTTGGATTCCTTTGATACAATAGGTGGAAAACAAAAATCGTCTGGATTTTTAATTAGATTTTGAACACATCATCTTTAGGTAGAAGATATTTGTCCAAGACTAGCAACCATAATGTAACTTTTTTTTTTCCAGCAGACCCTCTGTGACCAACGCCCATTATTCCACTGCATTTCCATCGTGTTGGCAATATGCGTGGTTCTGATGATGCTGTCTCAGACGTCTGGTTCACCCATTCTTGTACAGTCCTCATGGCTCGTTACAACAGCTGTACTCGGACATCTGATCCGAGACGCGGCTCAAAATGGGTTCTGGATATGCCCGTTGGAACCCACACCTCCTCTACCTTACTGCGTCTACATCACTATAATATGTGCCTTTCCATATATGATAAGGTACATGCTTCATCACCAACTTATGAAAGTGACCAAATATCAACAAGTCTTTTCTTACATTTGATTTGGTAGACGTGGACATTTGGGAAATAGATTTGGACTGAAGTTTGATAGATGTTTGCTCATATTTTTATGATTGAAATCGTGTGTAGACCTGCATGTCGGCTATATACACACTTTTTTAGTCCAACTTACGAAGAGTATTATTTCACAACTAGAAAAACTAATAGTGATACTTTCATGTATTCATAAGTCAAGTCATGTGAATGTGAGCTTGTCACTTTTTATAGACATTATAATGCAGTAAACTATTATCATTATTGACTGCAAAAAAAGTTTGTATTTTTCAAAAGGCTCTCTCTATGTAAGTTGGCTGTATTTTGTAAGTAATTAGAGTAAATAATAGCAACTAAAAATAGTGGGACAAACATGTTATTGTGTTTTCAACTTGTTTTAACAACAAAATAAATTTTATAAATAGTATATTTTATATTTATCTTTATCCTGTGGTTTTGTTTAGATCAATATACAGGTGCTCCCAGGTTAAACTTTGGGAAGTGGTGGTGGATCATAAAACTAACTCAAGATGTCTTTTGGAGATTTGCTAGTTTGCACTTTCTTTTCATGCAAACAATAGAAAACTAAATAAAAACAAAACATGTAATTAATAAATAAAATATTTTATTTATTTATTTTGTTCAAATTGGCGGCTTCCAGTCCGGAGACAAGCATCACACCTATCAATGACAGAACGAGTGGCTGCCCGACATTGTGCGACCGTTATGTATTATCACACGCTTACATTATCCTTTGTCGTAATGATTGAAGGTCATTAACAAGCATTTACTACAATTTTGAGAGTTCCCCATACAACAAAATCCAATGGCACTAAATCAGGTGAACAAAGAGTCCAAGCCACAGGTCCAGTACTACTGATCCATCTTCCAGGAAGATTAATATTATACCATTGCCGAGGACATCTGCAGAAAGATGTGTTTTTATTTAGTTTTTTGCTGTTTTCGCAAAAAGGAAGCTAAGACGATCAAATCTCCAAAAGACATTTTGAGTTAGTTATTTGATCTACTACCACTTCCCAAAGTTTATCTGTCTAACTCGAGAACAATCCGTATATATTTTATTGATAAATTTTTTGCTGTGATGTAGTATTTCAAAATATGATAAAAGTACAGTAATTGCATTGTAATTTACAGGGTGTATGCATAAAATATATATTTTTGTTATCATAATTTTGTAAATCTTTTGTAGTAAATAAAATAATTTTTTATTTGTTATTAATTTGTGCAAATTTATATTACCTGTTGACTTAGCAAAGTAGGTCTATTTTTAAATTTTTACAAAGTTTTAAGGGGAGTGAATGGTGTTATATAATAATTAGTTAAATAATCTGTACTCATCACAAGACATTGTTAAGATAATCAAGTCTCATAGATTACGGTGGGCAGGAGATTCAACGGGAATGGGAGACTCTAGAACCGTGTTCAGGGTACTGACTAGCAAAACCAATGAGAAGAAACCATTTGGAAGACCTAGACGTAGATGGGAGGATAACATTAGACTGGACCTGAAAGATATAGGGTGTAATGAGGTGGACTGGATAGAACTAGCTCAAGATAGGGACAGGGTGTAATGAGGTGGATTGGATAGAACTAGCTCAAGATAGGGATAAAGTGTAATGAGGTGGATTAGATTATAGCTCAAGATAGGGATAAGGTGTAATGAGGTGGATTAGATATAGCTCAAGATAGGGATAAGGTGTAATGAGGTGGATTAGATATAGCTCAAGATAGGGATAAGGTGTAATGAGGTGGATTAGATTATAGCTTAAGATAGGGATAAGGTGTAATGAGGTGGATTAGATTATAGCTCAAGATAGGGATAAGGTGTAATGAGGTGGATTAGATATAGCTCAAGATAGGGATAAGGTGTAATGAGGTGGATTAGATTATAGCTTAAGATAGGGATAAGGTGTAATGAGGTGGATTAGATTATAGCTCAAGATAGGGATAAGGTGTAATGAGGTGGATTAGATATAGCTCAAGATAGGGATAAGGTGTAATGAGGTGGATTAGATTATAGCTTAAGATAGGGATAAGGTGTAATGAGGTGGATTAGATTATAGCTCAAGATAGGGATAAGGTGTAATGAGGTGGATTAGATTATAGCTCAAGATAGGGATAAGGTGTAATGAGGTGGATTAGATATAGCTCAAGATAGGGATAAGGTGTAATGAGGTGGATTAGATTATAGCTTAAGATAGGGATAAGGTGTAATGAGGTGGATTAGATTATAGCTCAAGATAGGGATAAGGTGTAATGAGGTGGATTAGATTATAGCTTAAGATAGGGATAAGGTGTAATGAGGTGGATTAGATATAGCTCAAGATAGGGATAAGGTGTAATGAGGTGGATTAGATATAGCTCAAGATAGGGATAAGGTGTAATAAGGTGGATTAGATTATAGCTTAAGTTAGGGTCTGGTGGCATACGTTTATAAGTGAGGCAACGAACTTTCAAGTTCCTAATGCTAAAGATAAAGTAAATCTTGGATATAAGCCTTTCTTTCCCTCTGTCATGGCTTTATCTTACCATAAAGTTTTTATTAAAATATGGAAAGACCATTTATACTTTACAAGATAAGTTTTTTTTAATTAATAGCTGGTAGAGGTAGGTTGGATAGATCATGGCCCCAAAAGGAGTGTGCAATTAGCAAAAATAAAGTTTTGGAAATGCCGATATAGAAGAAAGAATTGTACAAGTACAGGGTGTCTACCTACCATCCAGGAAAAACAGGGATTAGCAAGAAATTTGAAGTGATCAGGGAAAAACTAGAATAAGTCAGGGAATTTTGTAAATTACAATAAAAATTTGGGAAAATGTTGTTTATTCAAAATATGAAATATAATAATCATTACATTAGTAAATAATAAGTTTATTCAAACTGTAGTAGTTTTGTCTATAGCTATGTAATATATTTTATAATTCCTAGTAAACAATGTTAATACAAATTAAAAACGCAGTTTTTTTTTTCAATTTTAAAACTTATTATTATTCATAAAAAAGATTAATAAAAACATGAGAGGGAAGGGGGGAGTTGGAAGGATGTGACATACTTTTTGGTCAGGAATTTTAAGAACTGATCAAGGGAAATCAATGAAAAAGTCGGGAATTTCATTGGTCAAGTTGAGTAGACACCATGAACTATACTGAGTCATCAGCTGGCCAATCTAACACAAGAGTAATGCTTTAAACCAATGGTTCCTGAACTGTATTACACGTACCACCAGTGGTATATACAATTATTCTCGGTGGCATGCTGTGAAAAGCCAACAAACACAACAAGCGAATTGAAGTCGGAGAAAGATAGGGCCTTAACAAATCCTATAAATATATTTGAAACCAATCCATACAAAAGTAAAACGTATTTAACCGGTGGTTGGAAGGGTGGAAACATTTATTCAAGCTCGGACACCACACACTTTGTGTTATGTCCCTGTGCACTATTAAAAATGTAAACATGGAGCATTATATTGGTGGTAGTCCAAATTACGGAAAGTGATGGGATGTTACGTTATTCAAAAAGTTTGGGAACTGCTGCTTTAGACCATTTGATCACTGAAGCGGCTCAGTTGAAGAAAAAGTTTATTTTTTGAGCACAAATTATAGTGAAGGTTGTTGCACCTGCAACTACACAGACTCCCCAAAATATATCTTCAGGTCATTTTAGGGTTGCAGATCCCAGATTAAAAAACCCTGATCTATGGGGCTCAGTATATACTTTAGTTTATTATGTTCCAGCTAATGAAAGCTGTAACTAATACATTTGTGATATATTGCTAACTATGTTTTATGTAATATTTGGATTTATTTTGTCTTCAGCTAATAATTAACTCTGGTGCTAACGATTAGTTAGATACTTGATTCTTTTTTCTTTAAGGGTTCAACTAAAAACTCTATAAAATATGTTTGACTCGTTGATTCATCTATGGAACTGTTTAAATATTTGATTGAATCATCTGAGGATTGTTTTCTTATCATTCTAATGTTATCTTAGAATGAGATTGTGTCGTAGTGTGAAAATAACTTGTTAGCTGGTACTTTGTATTTCAACACACCGTGGAGGAGGTTTTTGTAGCGAGAAGAGGTTCTTTTAAAGGAAGAATTTGATGAACACAAAGTTTTTTTTTTAGTTCTTTATCTTTTTCTCAAGTGTAAAACAGACATGGTTTAGTTAACAACATAAATTGTGTGTCAACTTTGTTTCCTAGAGATATAATATTCATGTAGTGGTTTTTGAGTTCACTTTTTAATAATGGTAAGTAGTTAATGTATTTTGTGAACATTGTTAAATTTATTGATCTGAATATCGAAACTATATTAGTTAAGTTTAGAACAGCTTGATATCTTCCTTGACAAACCATAGCATATCCTTTCTTTGAGAAATATTTAAAAAGGACACTATAAACTACTTGATTTAAGTTTTATTTCAATTAAGTCTAGTAAATTTTTGATTATTTGAATTTGTTTTATCTTGTACACTAACTGCGTATTTTGTTGTTGTAAAACTATTAACAATTTTAGTTTTTTAGTTTGATAAAACTGTTGACTTGTATCAATGGAGTGTATTCCTACATTTAGTTACTAGTTGTATTTTCCATCACTCTACTATATTTATATTTCCTCTTGTGTCCATAATTCTTTACAAAATTTGAAAATAGTGGATTCAACACAATACTACTCTTAAGTGAAAATCATTAAAAGTAATTTCAAGAAAATGCACCTGAACTGTCAATCTAATTTAACCTTTCAGGTCAAGTCAGATGCACTGTCATTGTTACCAACCCTGCCACTTTATATCATAATAAAACCTAACAAATCCTTGTCGGTCCACAGGCTGTAGATGAACAGGTCTTCAATACTTTCCAGATAATCACCTACTCTCTTATTGGTGTTTGTTTATTTGTCATCGTTGTGCTGTGCACCCTTGTTGCATACTTATTTTTCCGTCTTCATAGGTAAGCTGCTAATATAATTTTATGTCGGTTTATCAGTATGATCCCATTGTCTGTGTTCATTAATGATAAAGTTAATCCGCTGATAATAATGTAATGTCCTCTTAATATTTTGTATTCTCCTCTAACATGTTTATTTAGGCACAATCGACCAAATACCTAAAGAAAGATATTATTTTTTACTTGCTCACAATGTTCTATAATATGTACACATATAGTCTGATTTTGGTTGAAAGAACAGTTTAGGAAATTCAAACATACTTCTTTGCGGCCAACATAAATAACATTTTATTTGTTATTTTATAACTATTTATAATATCTATCAAAAGTAACAGCTGCAGATCACATTACTTGATATATGAATATATTAAAATTGTTTTAATAACTTTAGTAGCTACCTGATAATGTTCTTCCGACCAAATTAAGGATATACTTATGATTGTGTTTCGTAAATAAATTTGACTGACTCACTTGAATCAGTAGTACACCCAAGGAGATGCGATGGCGGCATTTACTCCTACTATGATCGAAAATGATTTAAATAAAAGCTTAAAATGTACAAAGAAAATACTCGCAATCCTCTATAATTTAAAGGAAACGTACTTGCGTGGAGGGTGAGTGGAAAACGACCCTCAGTACACCTGACTGAGATCCTAATCCATATTCAAAATATATTTCAATGACCGGGCATTTAAATTTACAGTTCAAATATAGATTTGTGTATAGTAACGTTGTACGTTGATCATCTTAAGCCACAGAAAATTACTAAATACCAATTTTACAACGGGTCAAGTTTAAGTTTCCACTGAAAACACTTTTTATTAAGTCAAATATATATTGTGAATATTAATTACTTGATTTTAAAACAGTATAATGACAGTGTTAAAGATTTATTAGTTGATACCTCGAGGAAAAACCAATTGTTTTTATCCTTTATGTCCCTAATTTAACTGAAGCTATTCTCAATAATTACAATTTTATGATGAAAATAAAACTTTACCTTTTCCTCCATTCATAAACAAATATTTATTTTATTGAAAAACCTGTTAAACTAAAAGTTTTAGCTGGCATTCTAAGGCAGGTTCATAAAGGGCACTTCTGTGAAATTAGATACATGATTACACTCGAACCAGAATATGTATATTGAAGTGTATGTAGTTTCCTACACTATTCGTTGGACAACAGCAAAATTGGAATCAGTTTAGAAGTGATAATTTTAAAATAGTTGTTTCACTGGTTTGGAATCTTTTTTTTTTTTTTACAATAAATACAGAACGCTGCACCTCGATGTAACACCTGATTCGAGCGGTATTACTTACCTAGTTATGTGTTATTCGTGGAGCGAGGTGGGCTCTTTAAGTATTTATTTGTGTTCACACATGTACACTCATATGCACAAAATTAGCGAGGTCACAAAATATAGAGAAAGATTTTTTTTTCGAACAATTTAATTTGTTTTATTTTATAAAAATAACACCAAAGTAATTTTAAAACTGTCCCTTCACTGAATATCACAAACAAATACATTAATGAGGGTTTTTCAAATTTTTGTGTATTTTGTATTTGAATGTACAAAGTTTCCTAGTAAACAACTATGAAAATATATTTCTAACTATTTAATAAAATTGACCCACCTCGGTGGTGTAGTTAGCTAATGTGCTACTTTTGAATTGAGCTAGACTGCAGAGGATGGGAGATTGAGGTTTGAATCTCACTCAGTGAACTGGGGGTTATTTTTCCTAAATGGTTTTCCACTCTTGTTCCATGCAAATTCAGGTTCACTTCATCTATATTCAACCTTCCCAATTCCTAACCCATTAGTGTAATTAGTATTTAAGCATAAAACCCGAACGGGTAGTAAGGCGAGGTGATAGGTATTATTAATATAATTGGGGCTTTAATTCATTTTTACATGCTATCAATATTTGAACGTCCAACCAAAGGGTACAAAATAAGAAGGATGCATTTTAATTACTCGCTCATAGAGGTATTACAAACCCATAATATGGAAAAATCATCTATAATAAGCTTCAGCCATTTGTTGCTGAATCCCACACTCTCAGGTCAGACATTATAACCACTTGCCTAACTCTGGCTTCTCTTAAGTCTGAACACACTCTAAATTTCCCACCGTGTTTTTGTTTATCAGGTTGGAGAGAGTGGCAAAACCCCAGAAACATGCCTTCCACAATGAGGGCATTCAACCTGAGGAAGAGCTGGCCAAGAGGGGCTTCTCTATTTACAAGGGCCCAGGCAAGGTGTAAGTAATACTTCCACAGCTCCCTGCTCGGTTAACCCGATGTGGCCGTGTTTGTAAGACATGACTTGCACTTTAAACCTTGGTGAACACTAAGGTCCCTAGTCTTAAATAGACTTCTAAGCAAGCAAGTATGTTAGGGTTGTGATCAGGGGAACTTGGTGGGGACTTAACGACAAACAAATGCTGGCAGAACCGTCTTCATCCCAAATAGGTGTCATACAGACGAGACTTTCGCTCAAAACAACAGGAAATACTGTGATGCAGTAAACAGGATGCACTGAGTTATCGGTAGAGCCCCTTAAAAATTGTTTTATTTTTAGTTAAATTTCGTTTTTAAATCTCACTTTTCGGTGTTATTTTGTGTTTATTCAAAATTACATGTTATCTGAGGTGTTTAATTATTGTTTACATATTGAGATAATGTATACAAAATTTAAATTTATCATTGAAACTTTATATATTTACTTTAAAAACCTTTGTCAAGTTTGTCCACATATTTGACAATTTCGTAGCCTAAAGTTAGGCTTACACTACAACAAAATAGTAATCATATTACAGCAGGGTTAAAATTTCTGCTTAATTTCGTGTTTATTTAAAAATTTTTTTTGTAAAAGCGGTGTTATATCGTTTTGTAGGAGGATTTCGTGTAACAAGACAATTTTGTTTTATTTTGATTTTCAAAAACATTGTAAATTATATCTAAAAACTATCAAAGGAGAAAGTACTTGATTCCATCCTACATAAACTCTGTCCTTTGATCTCTTGTTTTAGAAATGTATATTTTATAGGCCTTTTCAGGTCATTTTGGAATTTTAGGCAACATATTTTTGGTTTTTGTCATTTTAAATTCATTATTAGGCATTTATAGGAATTTTTGAGCCATTTTAAGGCATTCATATTAAGTGTATTTTTAAATACAATCATTATTTTATAATAAACCTTTCAACAAACAGTTGTCTAATTAGACGATAATGTAGACACAATGAACTTTATTTCCGCTTTGCTTGTTTGGTTAAGCATATATTTGTAAATCAATGTTATATTTATCAGAATGAAAGAGTTTAGTTGTTAGAGACTTTATTACATGAATAATTTTTAGTTTAAATTTGTTAAGCAGGTGTTTGATTTAGTCATGTGCGTTCATATTTTAAGGTTATTTTTTGAAAATTTGAAGACTCTTTTTAGGAATTTTGGTAATAGGTTATTTTTTTATTATTTTTAAGTTATCATAATCCAGGCCTGCTAATTATGCTCATTTGTTTAGATTTAGATTGATTTGTTTAGGATTAATTTATAGGAAGTGCACCTACATTTGGGTAGGGGAGATTGTAAAACTTTTTTTTTTTCAAACCACCTTTTTACACCCAGCCGGGATTTGAACCTCATTCTCCCTGTCATCGGCAGTCCAGTCTATTTCGAGAGGGACATCTTAGTAATTTATATTGTACCCAATTTTATTGTTATTCCTATAATGGTTTTAATTGGAAATCAATATATCTTGTTCAACTTCATTTTTCAGTGATGCGGTAACAGAAGGTGACACAGACCAAACCGGAACTCAATCTTCTTACGGAAGTCAAAAACCTCTTAAAAACCCGCACGCTAACTGGCAAAACTCATTGAATTCCCTTAATTCTAATTACTAATAAAATTATACAAGTATTAATTTTAGTTGGTCTTAACATTTTCTAAATACAGGCTAAAAAAAACAACTTGACAAATCCTGTGTTTTATTGTTAATGGAACAATTAGGATAGCTGTGCCCAAGCGCATCCAAACACCAGACTTCCCCTCTTAAGATTCCTCACTGAATTATAGTATCTTTCACTTTAGTAGAAAGAATGTAAATAGGCTTTCACGAGAAGGGGTACACGTCAAACAGAGGAGTGTGTGGATTGTCAATAGACATGGCTTTATGATACTGTTTAGACAATTGCAGAAATATTTTACTTTTCCAAGATTATGGTAGCTTAAATAACTGTAAAATATAAGGGGATGTGAGGCTTTGAAAACTTGGCCTTAAATGCTTGGTTCTACTTTGCTTTGAATTAAAATTCCAACTTCGACGATTAGGAAACTTCGCCAATGAAAATTTTATAAATCAAAATACACATCAATATTTAATTATTTACAATCTGAGCTATTATATTCATCGTAAATTAATGTTCATTTGAAAATATCAGAAGTAATTATAATAACTTGATTTACAGCATAGAGTTAAATATTTTAAACAATTGTAAAGTAACTCATTTTATAAATGATTTTAGTGTTATTTAAATAAGCATAATCCAATCATTTTTCCAGCAGAAAAATATTAACAAAAAATATTCAAATGTCAATTTGCCACTAAGAATATCTTAATACATTCAATTAAGGTTCATTATATTCGCTGTGGTTTTCGAGTGTGGTCAATTTAAGAATTGATTACCCCATGCCTGCTATTGATCCCTCTCGTCACTAGACAGCTGGTAAACACTCCCGCCGGACTTCCATCAGCAAGAGGAGTTAGGGTCATCCTTCTGTGAGTGCTGGACGTTGGACACCCACTTCAGGGAGTTAAGACACAACCCAGGAATCACTCTTAATCAAAGAGGGCCTTAACTCTAATCATAGGAATCACCTAAAAAAAAGGCTCTTAACATAAGTTGCCAAGCGAGGACTTCATGGAGGTGGACTGACCAACTTTCCTGGAGAGTACTAGCTACCAACCGTGGTTACAAACAGGGAAAACCTGGAAAAGTCAAAGAATTTAAATACTTAACTAAGTCTGCTACCAAAAGAATTAAGATTTTGTTTCTCAATGTTAAAAAAAATGCATTGTCTAGATGCTAACATGAAAATATCATACAAGGTTTGTTTTATAGCACATTTGTACATTACCACAAATAATATTAAAAACATTAAATTCTGAATAAAGTACTTATAATAAATAATGTTTATATTTAGTTCTCGTTAGGATTGTTTTCGAAAATATATGATCAGTTTAATAAATTAACAAACTGCGGTTCACAAAGAAAAACTGTTAAAAGTTTAACTGTGGATATTTTTTTTTAATGCTGCCTGGAAAAGTCAGGGAATTTAAATACTTCTGTTAAAAGTTTAACTGTGGATATTTTTTTTTAATGTTGCCTGGAAAAGTCAGGGAATTTAAATACTTCTGTTAAAAGTTTAACTGTGGATATTTTTTTTTAATGCTGCCTGGAAAAGTCGAGGAATTTAGTCATAAAGAATGTGTAGCCACCCTAAGTTTAAACTAATGATACATCCCCAAAGTTACTTGATTTTTTTCCCCCATGCATTCATGATCTTTTGATGCCATATTTAAAATACCTTGCAGAGAACTTATACAACATATATTGATTTATATAAATAAATTATCTGTATTTTTACTTGGGTACATTCATTATACAAAATTTCCTCCGGTTTACTTTTAGACATGTTAGAAAAAATAGGAAATTTTTAACATTCTTGGCAAAAGATTTCCAATGAGATTCAAGCTTTCTTTGTTCATAGCAACATTATATTAAAGCAAGTTCAACTATTTTATCTCGACAAACATCACACACATACCCAAATGAAGTTATTTATAAAAGCTTATGAGTAATATGTGCTCTTTGTAAAATGTGAAAGCTGGCAAGATGTTAAACTTGAATAAAAAAAATAATGTAATTACCCCCTTTTACTGAATGATTGAACACATTGCTATGTTTAATTTAATTTTATGAGCAGTTTTTTATTGATACAAACAGAATTGCAAGGAACATTTTTGTAAATACAATATATTTTTTACATTCAATTATATACATAATATTAAAATATACTGATATCTGAATATTTAAGTCTAAAATCATAAAAAGTATAATATATAATTATGTTAGGAAACAAATAATTTTTTCACATTAAAGAGTATATATACTTAGTCTCAGAGCATTTTTCTTCAGTCTAATAATGTTTTATAACAAGAAAAGTGAAAGGCGAAAGGAAAAAAAGGCAGGCTTTAGAATCCAACATAAACTGAAATATAAAACAAAGGACAAATAAAGCATTCAAAAATATATTGAACAAGTAAAATAAACAAGCTCCTGTTAAAATTATGCATTCTACCTCAGTTTTTTGAAAACATTGGTACTGTTATTGACATCTAAAAACAGATTGGAATGTTACAATTAAGTTAATGTGTCTTGAGAGTTAATAGCCTGCCTTGTGGCCAATTAATCAGGATAGTAGATACATTATTATTCCCAAACTAAACATTTAATAAAATCTCTTTTACTGCATTCTTCAACAGCAAAATTGGAATGAATAAAATATACTTTTAATTTAAACTGGTTTTAAATGTTCGATTTTTTAAACATGGTAAAATTATTTTACTGGTCTTAATTTGACTGTCTCCTAATGATGACTCCAGGTTACTGCACTAGGCTGAGACACCTGATTAGAGCTGTACTACATACCTAGGTTACACATTATTCTCGCAATGATACAGGCTCTTAAAAGAAGCAATTTTGCAAAATGCTTGCTATCTAACTAAGTGCATATTTACTGTCAATCTATCTTGTATAATATTTATAATGTTTTAAAAGTATGAATAGGTATTTAAAAATCATTCAAGTAATTAGGTTAATGAAAATAGCATTTAAACTAAACATAAAGCAGAGTAATGGGCCATTATGGTTCCAGTTTTTCACAATATCTGGTGTTCAACTCTTGGTAATGAACATATCACTATTTTATATTTGATGTTACTCCGAGGTCTCGTGTTTCTGGAGGTTACCCCATCTATACGGAGGTGTCACATTCAAGTAGTTCTTTCCGTCACCCAACAAGTTTGGGCGTAAACTGCCTATTAAAGGGGTTATGTTGACAGAATTGTGTTCTCTAGGGTTGTACCTAGTGTTGCTAGTTCCTTTTGGAGTGAAACACGTTCATTTTATCTTCTTCTTTTTGTTGGTCAAACTTACATTTTGGCTCATCTTGTTATCTAAAAATAAAGAAAATGCTGTAATACGATACTTTAACTCTTACAATTTTAATTTTTTGCACTTCATATAAAACAAGCCTTTCTTGCTGAGAGTTTCAATTTTCTTTGAAAAAACAAAAATCAATTATGTTCATACATTTCTTTTTTTTAGGTATTTAATGTGCACTTTCTGAACTGACATACAACCTACAAACTAACTTAAATCTAGAACAGCCAATATCCAGCTCCCGGCAACTAATTCATCACTTTGGAGGGGTAAAGCCACATTTCACTAATGATAAATTTTTCGGTCATACCAGGAATCAAACCCAAGTCCCTTGGCTCAGTAAACAGACAAGCTACTGACTGAGCTAAGGTGTCGGACATACTAAAAGCCTCAATGTTTTTTCCAGTGAAGGGAAAAGGCAGAATTTTCAATAATGTGAACTATATTTCTATCTCTTGACATGTATAATCCATATATAAAATCTTTTCAAAATTTTATAAGCTTATGTATCCTTATTTATTTTTGGTTTTTTGTTAACACATCTCACTATCCTCTTGGGTTGTGTACATATATTTTCCTTACCCTAATGGATTAAAGATTAATAAGGTTGAATTCTACAGGAAGTGTACCTGCATTTGCATAAAGGGAGAGTGGAAAAACATTTAGAAAAAAACCTCTCATTGCACTCGACTAGGATATGAACCTCTCTATCTACCAGTCATCAGCAATCCAGATTATTGCAAGTGTAACACCGTAGACCAGTAGTTCGCAAGCTGTGATATTGATACCACCAATGGTACTTACAATTATTATTCCTGGGGTTACGATGTGAGAAGCAAATTAATGTCGTACAAAGATATAACTTCATCAAATCTTAAAAACATATTCGGACAAAGTTTAGCCAAAAGTAAATAGTAGTTGGAGGGGTGACAAAATTTATTAAAGCTTAGACAGCAGCACAGTCTGTATTATTATATCCCTGGGCTGCCTTGGACTATTCGACCTTCAAAACTGGTGGACCCTTATTTAAAACCTATTAAGAAAATATATCAATATTAAAGTTTAATGTGAAATTAGTTCCAGTAACAATAATGATAACCTCGAAACCTGGCCACTAGGATATTATACATGACCTTACCCAAGTTGGGGTTCTGTATGTGATTGGGACCACACCCCTTCCACCCATACAGGGGAGTTGTTTCCATGACCATACACCTGCTCTCCTCTTTCTTCAATATCTCTGCCACAATGCCGCTGTTCCTGTCGGGTGTAGTGCCAGACTCCAACCACAGGTTTGATTGTCGGGGCTCGGGGGTTTGCTGAGGCTTAGAAGAATTCTCACCACCTTCAATTTGTTTAAAAAAAAATATATATATATATACATATGGATGTGTATTATTGTTGAATTAGCACACACATTCACAGGTGGGGCAGGACAGTACAAGGAAGTGCACTTATTGGAAGAAAACTAAATTTAGGACAGTTATAAATAAACACACAGCAGTCAGTCAATACGTGGTGAGCAGGGACAGGCCAGGCAGGTAATAATCGCTTCAATTACATCTCGATGCAGGCCTGCCCTGCATAGTAAGGTCAGGGTTGCTACGCACATGATAAACATGGACATTTTTTGTGTCTGGAAAAAAACGGAAATTTTGTAAAATCTAGTAAAAATCCTGGAATATTTGTTAAATTTGGACATCTATGTGAAAGCTTAAAATAATTAATAGGTTTTTGGATGGAATGGACGAAATAAAAAAACCAAAGAATTTAGCGGGCTGTCTCAGACATATCTTAATACCCCTTAAACAAGGGATATGAAGTAACAGAAGATGTATTTCCTAGCAATCATGAATCATCCTTTTTTTTAAACATAAGTTAATTGACTTCACACTTGGTTTGATGAAAAAGGAAATTTTATTATTCTTTTCTACTATTTAACCTGCCTGGAAAAATGGAAATTTCTTCCGAAAACACAGGTAATATGGGAGTATAAAATAGTGGTAATCCTGAAAGTATAAGATACATCTCTGTCTTACATAAGTGGAAATCACAAACAATTTTGAGACAAATTAAACATTTTGAGTCCTTCACCTATGACAAGACATCTTGTGAATGTGTGGAATGCCAGGCCTCCACCGTGGTTCGGATCCCACGTTAAACTGTAGGACCTTCATTTCATCTCACAATCACCCTACATACACATTAGCGTAAGTGGTGTAACCCGAACGGGTAGTAATACGCGGTGCTAATAATAATAATATAATAAACATTTTGAGTGAAGTATACTTGGTAAAAGTTTGGAAAAAAGGGACATTGCCAAGTAAGTTATAAATGTATCTAATATTTTCTACAATATAACCTTCTCATGATGTTAAGGCTATTTAGTAAGCTTTAACTCCAAGAATCTCTTTGAAAAACTTAGGGTATTTAAGCTTCACGCAAATATAGTAGTGTTTTTCTTAATCACACATCTTACCCCCTGTTCAGATTATATGCATATATTATAATTACTCTATTGGGGTATGGATGAGGAAGGAAGCATTTTAGAGGTAATATATCCGCATTTACACGGAAGGAGAATAAGAAACCATTTAAGAAAAGCCACCCTCAGGAGACTCAACCAGGATTCAAACCCCAATCTCCCCGCCATCAGCAGGTCAGTCTGATATGAGAGTAACACCTTAGACCATTCGACCATTGAAGTGGGCTATAGTAGTGTTAACATAAAGTAATTAGTGCAAAGTGGTTGAGTAATTCTAACACCCTTACCTTCGTTATTGGCACTTGGTGGAAATGTTTTCTCCACAAGCAAGGTGGAGACACGTCTTTGGTTGGATCATTGTTTGATTTTTTACCCATGATACATATGTTTGATGTCAGGCGTGATATTGCCGCCCAATTCTTTGCAGTTGGACGTATTACAGTATCGAGGAGCCATGGAATCTTTCCTCAAGTCATTCTTATAGTGAGGTGAATGACACTCTTCATTCGGTCTGAAGGGCTCAAGTTTAAACGGACTGATTTGTCGATTGTCTGCAAGTAAATTATTGTTTCAATACGTAATATGTTTAATTGAAATCACCTGAGATACAGTATATCACTACTATCTGAATTTCCAATCAACCAAATCAGCGCAACCAAGACGTAAACCTCCACACTCTGAAGCGGCTCACGTGGCCATTATTTATATCTATTATTAATATTATGATTTATAATCACATTTATTCCTTTTTTCATGTTCTATCATTTTAAAAGTTTAGTCTTTTTATTATAATAGTGTTTTAAAATTAATTTATCATGGATTATTTTTAAAAATTGAATCAATTATTTGAATTTTTGGTTATTCAAACCACCTTTATCACAAATTAATTCAGATACAGCTGTAACTAAGTTATTTATCAAAATTTTGTAGTATCTGTTGAGTACCAAACAGTAAAAATTTTTAGTAGTCTTGTCAAAGTTAAATACAAAGTCATAATAAATTAATAGTGTCATAGAGAGTAATTACTATATTCTCTATTATGTATAGACCACTGGGTTTGGTTAAAATATTATTTGACAAAAAAAAAAGTGCCAAAATGATGGGTTGAGAATGAAAAATTAAAAATATATTTGATGGTGTTCTGGTAGGTTTAATAAGTGATCTAAGTTGAGTTTAGATCTGTCAAAATGTTGTAATAAGGAAAGGAAGGGTGGGGAGGTTTATGGGGGAAATGGGGGGAGTACACACACACATACAAATATCACATAAGAATATAAATATGTATGAACTATATTTTTATATATGCCTATAAATTTGTGTTTTGTATTATATTTTAAAGCTGGTTTAACTACTAAGATAACTTACATAGGACTTCTGGACATTTAGGTGTTACTTTATTTATTGTTGGTCAATATTTTGTACTTAAAATTATACTCATCCCGCTTCGGTGTCCACATGGTCTAACGCGCTACTCTCTCAGTAGACTAGACCAGAGGTTCCCAATTTTTTTTTGCCACGGAACCCTAACTGATCGTACTTTTTTTGGCGGAACCCCATTTTGATAATAACAAAAGTGATTGTACCTTGAAGTATAGTTTGAATATTTTCATGTTTGACATGAAAAGAAAGAATATTTATAAATTTTTCATTATAATTATTATAAGTATTATAAGACATTTAATTTGAAGAATTACATTTTTTCATATATTTACTTATAATAGCACTAAAATTAGGCTTAATGTCTGACAATTGAACGCGAAGATCTAGAGCTGCATCCAGTCTGTTTCTGTACTTGTTTTTGGTGTAAGCGTAAGCTGAAAAACCAGTCCCGCATCGGTAAGTAGTCACAAACGGAAACAGAACCATAATAACCTTCTCAACGACTGCAGGATATTCATCTTTAAGTCCAATCCAAAAGTAATTCAAATTAGAATCTTCTGATTCGAATTTTGGTTTTAGAAGGCATTAACACTTAATGTCAATCAAATTCTCATACTCTGACACAGTTAGCATCGATGGTTTGGTATGATTTGCAAATGGATTCTGTACCCAGTCGATGTCCTGTAACTTCTCCGGGAAATACTCTTTCAAGGATTTTTTTTTAAGGTTAATCAAATGTTCATGTATGCTTTTTTCCCCATATGAGGTTATTTGCAACTCATTTTATTCCAGAAAGCCATTTGAAAGAGTAAACAACACATTCGAGCCAGAAGCCAAGTTTGTTTTTAAGTGAAGATATTTTATCTCTTATGTAAACGTGGTTGTGGTTCTTCCCTGTAAGGACTTGCAGATTACGAGTTTATCGAATATATCGGCCAAATAGCCATATTATCAACCAATGCTTATCGTGCAATAGTTGTTTGATTGATGCTGACTTCCTACATCTTCACACGCTTTTTTAAAAAGCCTTGACTGGAGTGGTCGTGATTTAACGTAATTGACAATTTGTACGGCATGATCGAGAACTTTCTTTAAGTCAGATGGCATTTTTTTTTTGCGACAAGGGCATAGCGATGTAAAACGCAGTGACTGCTACTACATTTAGGTGCAAGATTCTTTATTCTTGTTACAGTTCCTTTTATTTTGCCAGTCATAACTGCAGCTCCATCGCTACACACGTCAATACATTTTTTCCAATTAATATGCTGGTGTTTACTGATGTAACTATCAATGACTGTAAACATTTCTTCTCCAGTTTTGTTGGTCTCCAAAGGTGCACATAATAACAAATCTTCTTCAATAGATCCTATGAAGGGGTATCTCAAGAAAACAAGCAGTATTGATACCTGGTGACATCTGTACTTTCGTCAAGTTGTATTGCAAACATCTCACTGTCTTTCAATCTACAAATTAATTCATCTCAATATGGTCTGAAATCTTATTGACTAGATCAGATATGATGTTGTTGGAACACTGGACTGCTGCAACTTTCTTCGCTGCGTCTTCTACAAGTATGCAGCTGACGATTTCTGTCATACATGGTTTTATTGAATTTTCTGTAATCGTTTGTGGTTTTCCAGCACGATCAATTCTGTAAATTAACAGGAATGATGCTTCTGTTGTGTTTTTATTATCTGTTTTTACATATCTGTGTAAAGCAGCCACGCCAGATTTATTTACTTCTTTGTATCTTTCAAAAAAATATAAGCTTTTATCCTTCAGTTGTGAGTAATTAGTTTCAAGGTGTCGTTTAAGCTTTGCAGGTGCCAAAGAGCTATCAAACAGAATTTTGTTGCAAATAACGCATGTCCATCCGGATTTTCAGCAATTCCTACAGGAATAAATCCGAAAGACAAGTAGGATTCGTCATATTTCCTATTTTTTGAAGCAGTTCTCTCCTGAGGTTCAGCCCTTTTGTTGGTTGGTGTACTTTGTTGGTCTTTCCCAGAACAAGAGTCTTCCGTATTTGCCGTACCCTGGAATAAATTAACAAATATTAATAATAACCAACAACAACAATAATAATACCCATTAATAATAAACAACCAAGACATTAAATTAAATAAACATTAATAAACCAAAATTAAGAAATTAATGCGTGTAAGGTAAGCCAACCAGTTATTGGCCAGACTGTATTAACAGATTGACTTTGATAATAATAAATATAACTTTCTTACAGAAAAACCAGCAACAGCTTCTTGTGAAATATTTTCAATAGACTCTGCTGGTGAACATGATACAACACTTGTTGCCCCTTGTGAGGTGCCCCGTTTTGAGTCAATTATCCATTATCATAAACTGAAATAACAAATAGAAAAAATACAAGTGGGTTAATATTTTAGTATGATTGCATTTTACATATTTAGGTAGAAATAAGAATAACTCTGATTAAATTAATAATTAGTTAGAACAAAATAAAACTCTATAAAAGGAACATTATTGTAGCAGCCTATAATTTTTAAAACCTACTATTCATTTCACAGAAGTAAAGAGGTCGGTTTGTTACAGCTCTACTACGAATAATCAAAAACCTACCTTCGGACGTAGAAAATTCCAGATTAAAACAATAGGAATAACTATCACTGAAATCTCTTCTCTTTACACCAAATACGTAAGTAAAGTTTATTCGTAAATACTTGCAGTCTTGTTGCGGTAACTGACTCTCGACTGGTGCGGGGTCGCAACGTCCGCGCATGCGCTGAATCAACAGGCACCTCCGCCCACACTGTTTGATTATTTATATATATATATATTATTTATATATACACACCTACAGTGGCGCGAGGGCGCGGCGAGGTTATGTTATGAATGTTTTCTACGAATGTTTTAGTTAATTCTCGAAAGGAACTCGGAACCCCTTTTACCCTTCCACGGAACCCCAGGGTTCCGCGGAACACCTTTTGGGAAATGCTGGACTAGACAACTGATAACGGGAAGATCAAGGTTCAAATCTTGATCGGGTGTACCGAGTGTGGTTTTCCCAAAATGGTTTTCCAGTCCTCCTCCACACAAATGCGGGTATCTAAACATAATCTTCCAAATCCCTAAAACCATTAGCGTAATTATTACATAAGTATATAACCCAAACAGGTAGTTAGACACGGTGCTAGAAAAAATTGTTTAAGTCTTATGACTATAAAACAAATATTAAATTCTAAACTGCTTTTGTTAGCAGAAAGATGGACTAGCTCTATTGTATATTGATCATATATGAGCTGAAATTGCTGTTATCAACCCAACAGTTTTATGTTTGGATCAACTTACCATGCATCTTTCTATTTCTCAAATTGTATTGATGCTCATCCCCATGATGTGGCCTTTTCTTGTCATGACTCTTCGACATGTCACAAGCACTGTCGTCATCGTCATCGCATCTGTTTTGTTCTGAGGGAGTGAAATTATCAGCGGTGAAGAGCTTGTCGAAATCAAATTCCTCTTCGCTGTGAATGATAGAGCATATGAAAACAGGTCAGACTCTAGTAGAAATCAGATTGACTGCTGGGAGTTAAGTCTCACTTTCACGAAAGCAGTGGCGTAACTGGATCCAAGCTCTTTCAAGAACATTGAAATATAACATGTCATGTAAACCAATAGACTTGACCATTACAATCCAGTTATTTATTGCACTTTTATGTGATTAGACCTGTACTTTCTTCTTTTAGGAAAATAATTATTAATGGATATTTTAAAATTATATTATAATAATCACATATTTATTTTTAAAATGTGCATGTAACAAACACATTTGTGGTTGTTATTGAGTGTTGCTGATGCCTTTGATGAGGAGATTGTGGTTTGATTCCTGTTTGGGTGAACTGAAAGTGGTTTTTCCTAATGGTTCTCCTCTCTCCACAGAAATACAGGTACATTTGCAATAAATGAAACCTTACTCATGTATAACACAATAGTGTAATTAAAAGAACCTTAAGATTGTAGTTCTAAATAAATATATGAATATGTTTAGCAGTTAAACATTTCATTTTCATTTCTTAAATCTAGAAACAGACACAACATCCAGCCCCCACCCGTTAAGTCTTCACTGTGAAAGGGGACATCCACATTTAACCAATGATACCTTTTTTGGCCATGCCGGGGACTGAACCCGGGACCCTTAGCTCAGTAGACAGACATGCTACCGACTGAGTTAGAGTGTCGGACAACAGTTAATAAATCTTTTAAATTTTGTGAGACTTTTTTGTGAATGTGGTTACATTTTGTCTGATGTACAATTGCCTACCTGCTATTTTTATCACTAATGTAACTGTTGAAAGTGTTCTGTTCTTTCTTACAGGCCTTAGTGATTTTGTTGACAGTCACGTTCACATGTTGGTTAGCATAGTGTAAACACCTTTCATCATCATTTTTCTGGCATTTTGTTACATCTGAATCCTAGGGGTGAAGAAAACAGACTTGAATTGTGGTTGTATTATTTTCAAATGGTTTTTGTAAAACTAAAAGTCCATCTCACAGCCGATTAAGTGGTAAATTAGATACTAGATTACGCTCAAACCAGAAAATATATTGAAGTGCGTTTTCCACAGTCTTTATTTGACAACAGTGAGATTTGGACCAGATTAATAATTTTTATTTTTAGCAATGTGTCTTACTATCTGTTTGGTTTACATGCCTAGATGTATTGATTACTCTAATGTGTTATGGATGAAAAATGTTGAATTTAGAGGAAGTGTAACTGCATTTACATGGAGAAAGAGTGGAAAAACATTAAGCAAAAACCGCCCTCAGTACACCCGACCGGGATTTGAACCTCAATCTTCCTGTAATTGGCAGTATAATCTATTGTGAGTGTGACGCCTTAGACCATGTGGTTACCGAAGTGGGTGTTTCAATTTGGTTGTGTTTTTCATTATATGTAAAAATAGTTTCACTGGTCTTTTTTAGTAGACTACTAGTAGTACACCACCACGATGCCAAGTCTGGTTAGAGCTGTATTACTTGCCTAAGTTAGGTGTTATCCGAAAGGTCTGACGGGCTCTTAAAGCCCTGAAACGGTTGTTTTGGTTTATTATTTATCCCCTCAAGTCAACAACACAGTTGTAGAAACATACTGTAAGTAAAATGAAAATCACTATATTTTGTTAACAAGTCAATAAACACTCACATAATATGTGTTGATTAATCGTGCTGTTGGTCTCGATTCATATTTGAATGACGAGCAACTAATGTCACTCTTTCTGGAGGCACAATCTTCTTCGCGCATTGTTTGCTTTGCTTGGAAAGCAAATTTCTTTTTGTCGGGGGATAGTGAGTTTCTTTCGAGAACATATTGGGAGTCATCGTCCTGCCCAATAAAATAAATAAATACATTTTGTTTGATCAATCTGTAATGGTTAGACTCTAGAAAGGTTGATACTATAAAAAAAATTTACTCCTAAATTTCTAAATGTAGGTCTAAACTCGGACTTTGCAAAACACGACCAATATAACTGATATTAGCAATATAGGCTATGGGGACTGCCCATATACTATGTATGCATAACAGGAAAAAGGGGGGAGGAGGGAGGGGAGTAAGTGCTCGGCATGACCAAGCGTGACAAGGAATGAGGAGATGGAGTCAGATAATGGCATGAAGTCATAAACAACAATCAACTCTGATCGTCAAGCTTGGCAAACGTGTATGAACCATTTTCAATAAAAAGGTTATATATGCTCTATAAATAATAATACTATTTAAATTGGGGTGGTATATGTGATAATATGATGTAATATTAGAAGGGGGGAGGAAAAATTTAGCATGACATAGATTATGGACAGCCCCTTGACAGTAATGCAAGATTATCAACAAATAACTTAGTTAAGGGACAACCAGGGATCTTAACTGAATTCTGATATTTGTAAGGTGACCACCTACTCACTTGAAATGTGATGATGCATGAATGCAAACAGTGGTGTAACTAGAAGCTTAGTAATCAACGTATCTAATGAAAATGTTGTTAATGTGGGTTTTTTTCCCTCCACATTGCTTCGACACATTTTGTCAATAAACTTTAAGTATAAGGAAAAAAAACTCCTATTCAAGGAAAGTGAAAAAAGTGGGGAGGGATAGATAAGTGGTTCAAAGCCCCTGCTGGTTACACCACTGAATTGGCCTAACATTATTTTCTTTGGTGTGAACAAATCTAAGATTATAAATGATTTGAAAATTATTTTGTTGATATATGTAGCTAAAACACTCCAAGAAATTGACGTTTTAAACTGGATCATCTCACCTGTGACAGAGGCGTTTCAGGGTTATGTATATTCCTCATTGTTATGTCAGAATTTACACAAGTTTTGCTAAACTCAAAGAAATTATTCAGTTTTGAGAAACACTCCAAGCAAATAAACTTTGAATAGTAGTCATTTTCTTGCACCTGAAACAGCCATAGGCCTAGTTATAAATTGAATTACAATTTTAAATAAATATGTGTGTATTTTTATGTGTTTATTTTTGCACTAAACTAAAGTTCTGGGAGAATATCGGAAGGACAGTGTTTACCTATTTTTTTCAGCACTACATGACTTAATGTGATTATCCATATCTTAAACAACTAAAAAGATATATGAGTTTAAGAAAGTGAATTTTAAGGAAATTTATCAACATTTGTCTGGATAAAATATAGAAAAATTACAATAAGAAAAACTATCCTATTTATTTGTAGGAATATAGGCCATACCTTTTTTTTGTTGTCACCCCGTGTCATTACCTGTTCAGATTTTACAGCTACTCTAATGCACAGTAAATAGGGGTGGGTGGAGTTGAATTTATATAAAGTGTAACCACGTTTGTGTGGAGAGAGAAGGTAAAACCATTTAGGGAAAAATACCCTAGAGTAGCCTACACCCGACTGAGATTCTAACCTCAATCTCCCCATTACCGGTAGTCAGTCTATTGCGAGAGTGACGCCTTAGAGCAGAGGTCCCCAACCCTATGTCCACGGGTGCCATGGCCCCCTCCAAGCATTTTGTGCCTGCCCGCCACTTTTTGCCCACGGCTAGAAAGTTCTTGACTAATAATTTTCATCTGTCACTTTTCCGGCAAAAATCAAGTTTGTGTTTATCTCCAAGTATGCTTATCTCAAGAAGTTGGTGATTGAAAGCCTCCCCTCTTTCCAATCTCTCCCTCTCATTTCTCTTTCTTCACCAGCTCATTTTCAAAGTGTACTTCATTACTCGGAACTATCGTTATACTCACTAATAGCATGCTAATAGTTCTATTTCCTTCATAAATATCTTTATATGGGTCTACCCAGATTTTTCGCCTGAATAAACACAGAATAAACATATATTTTAAAAATCTACCTAAGCACCAAAATGGTGGTGAGTAGTTAAATATTTCCTTGTGTATTTATTTTGGTCTTGTTAAAACCACAAATAAAGCAGTATATTTATTATTGGCATTGACTTTTGGTTTGGTAAAAATTGTTTAAATGGTTTTGGACTAACTTTGTGTGAGTACCATTTATGTTATTTTATATGCAAATTTAAAAAATATTTTTTTAAATACTAAACTAACAATTTTTTTAGTAATATGTATTTTTGTGTGTGTGTTATTTGCATTATGAATTATGTTCGGCTATAAATTTAGTTTGAAAAAATGATTGATGCCCGCTGCACTACCGTTAGTTTTGAATGTGCACTAAGGTACAAAAAGGTTGGAGACCTCTGCCTTAGAGCGTTCAACCACTGGCGCGGGTTGATTTAGGAGCAGGCCCCTATAATTGACTGTATCAAACCTCTACTGTATTTTTTTTTAAAAAACACAATGTAATTTCTGGTGACCTCTTTTTAAGTTTGAGCAAATTCAATATTGCTGTAACTAATTGAGGCCCCCACATTCTTTTGTGATGTTGTCCTTTCAAAGTCGAGGGTACTATGTATGATGTTAGTGTACAAGCACTTATGCCCCCATTTAACCATTAAAAACACATTTTATGTAAAACAAATTGTGAATATTTGATACATTCTAGAACAGTTTACAATATTAAGAAAAGACAAGTGCATTGTTAGCATTAAAATGCTGTTAACCCTTAATTCAAAGGTAGCATTAATTGTTGTGATTTCAACATTTAACATCTAATTTCCGGCAAAATTACACAAATAATATTTAATTAAATATTATATGTCTTTATGATCTTCACTTAATTGAATTTAATATATAGGCCTACTCAAGTTATTTCACTGAAGGATTTAGTTTTAAAAACTTTTAAACATAATTATATTAAAAAGAGGTCAAATAAATACTCATAATATAGGGCCTAACTGTTTATGAGTAGACTTTAAATAGCACATTCCCACAATTAACTAAATATTTGGGCTAAATTTCTAATGTAACAACAATACAAAATATTTACTCACTTGTGGAATGGGTAACAACTTTTTAATCATCATTTTTATTTGTCTTTTGTGTCCCCATTTGCTAAATATATGAAAACAACAGTCATTAGTAGCTAGACACAATCTGCATGTTCCTGTGTAAACAAAGGATTGGGACTGGTTCATCTTAAATATTCTTCTGTAACTGGATCAAAGAGCGTGTATCCTGAAAATTGAATTATTTGCTATAAATAATTTTAATAAGCAAAACCAATCTTTACCTATATTATGAGTTCATTGATTTAATGTTACGTACCTAATAAGTCATTTAGCAGTAAACAGTGAATATACACACGTTTGGTTTCATTCAAATAGATGTCTTAGGAAGTTGATACTTTATAGTAGAGGACATTACTTTCAAGTTTTAAATTAAATGCTATATTTAAGTCAGGCGGGTTCGTGAATACGGCTGTCATTTTTTTTAAGAGACACCTAAATTATCCCTATACAAAAACAAAAATATTTTTATGTATTATTTGAAACAATATTTGATACAATAAATGTATGTAGATAAAACTTTTAGCTTAGTATGAATTTGGTTTAGTAGAATAGCTTATTTATAAAAACTTTCCATAATGATATTATGTTAACATTTTGGTAGGACTGTATCTAGGCGGCAATTCGAATTTTAAATTGAAATGTGACTTTTTTGTACTCAACTATGAACGAAGTAGTTCTTGCGTCTGCGTCTTATTCAAAGAAGAAATTAAGGAAGTAATCAGGAATTAAAATGTTCAAGGTAAGGTGAAATCAAACTAAGCCTGGAGTCCTGAGCCGAGTTTTAATTTTCCAATACTAAAACACAACTACCTAACACATACAAAGTCAGGCGTATCCGATGAGCTCAGCTTGCCAGGTGCAAGGTTAGATTATGAAGCACATGAGCATAATATGTCAGTTTCGTTTCTTGTTCCGTATTCGCACTGCCAATATAATTGCGCGCATGCACATATTGTACAGTTCCTATTGTGGCTAGCGTTTAATGTAATTAATAATTATTATTATATATTATTATTATTATTATTATTATTATTATTATTAGCACCGCGTCTTACTACCCATTCGGGCTATACGCACTTACGCTAATGTGTAATGGTAGGGTGATTGTGAGATGAAATGAAGGACCTACAGTTTAACGTGGAATCCGAACCACGGTGGAGGCCTGGCATTCCCCACATTCACAAGATGTCTTGTCAGAGGTGAAGGAAGGGTTTGGTAATCAGATACATCTTTGCCAGGACCGAGGATTGAACCCCGGCCGCCAGCATAGAAGTCTGACACCTTACCCCTAGACCACCAGGTCACCGGTGTAATTAATTGTTTGTGATGTTTGAATTTTAAGTTAGTGTTAAATATAACGAAAACAAACTATTAATTTCACACAAAGGTGTTGGACAACAAAGGGATTTGCATCTAAATTTACCTATACCTACTTCAATGGTTATTTTCTTCATATTGTTTAATGTAGTAAATGTATCTATTCAAGATATGTAACTAGCGGAAGACCCTATTAAGTATCAAACTAAGCGCTAGTCCCTTTTGGTTTTATTTTAAAGTTGAAAAATTACTGAAAACCGTTCTTTATTCACCCACCTCGGTATCAAGGACATACCCATATTATTTTTAGGGGGTGGAGGGAAGAGAGTTTTTTTTAACATTGCATTTTACTATCCATCCGGGCTATACGCATATGTAACTTCTAGCCTAATTACGATAATTATTGGAGATGAGGAAGGTTTAATATAGAATAAGTGTACTTTCATTTGTATAGAGGGAGAGTGTAAAACCATTTAGGAAAAAATACTCTTATTACACCTAGTTGGGATTCGAAGCTCGTTCTCCCTGTCATCAGAAATCCAGTCTTGCGAAAGTGACGCCTTAGATCATTAGACCACTGAAGTGGGTGGGGCAGGAGTTACCTGTGTTTGCTCGATGCGGGTAGCATACCTCTAAAATATTTCTTTCCTCATCCCCAATCTATTAGAGTAATTATTATATATTATGAGTAAGTAAGATGCAGTGCTTTAAAAAAAAATCGTCAGAAATAATACGGCACTACCCACTTCATTGGTTGAATGATCTAAGAAAGTGTTTCTTAAAGTGTGGTCCGCAGAATCCCAGGAAGTTTAGTAATGATAACTAATTAAAGAATTTTGACCACATATAATACAAAATTTTTAAATAAACCATATTAAACTTGAAATATTCATACTTTGGCCTAATTATTCTTTCGGTAGACAAAAGTCACATAAAAAATAACTAAATTAACGAATCTGAATAGTTACCGGTATTTATTGAAATTTATTAGGTTTAAAATATAAAAAAAAAAAATCCAGAAAACTATTACTTACTAATTCAATGTAAATATTATGATAAATGTCTCGACATTTAATCTAATAAATTAACATTTTTATTCTATTTATATTCGAAAAATTTACTGGTCTAAAAATGTTTTTCCAGCATAACTTTCAATATGGCGGTCCTCCATCCACAACACTATGTGGAACTCTGCTCTATGGCAGTGCTATCCAACCATTTTCGGGCGCTTAACCCCAGATTTAATTCATCTTCAACTTTGTACCCCAAAGTTGTTCGTGATTATGCAAGATACAGTACACATATTTTTAAAAACATCTAAAATAAATATAAATGCATCATGGAACATAGTGTACTAAATAAGTTTTAAATGATAAATTTTATATACAGTATATGTTTGTAAATTTATATTTTTTAACTTTACGTACCCCCGAAGAGGTCTTCGAACACCACATGTTGAATACCACTGGTATAAGGCGTCTCTCTCGCAATAGACTGGACTACCGATGACGGGGAGATCGGGGCTCGAATCCCGGTCAAGTATACTAAGGGTGGTTTTTCTTGTAAGGTTTTCCACTCTACTTCCACGCAAATGCGGTTACATTTATTTTAAATTCAACCTTACTCATCCTTAGCCCAGTAGCGTAATTTATACAAATGCATGCAGCTATAACAGGTAAGTTAGTAAGACGTTGTGCTAATAAAAAAGTATTTAAAATTCATTGAAACCACCATTTTTTTAAAAAAAAAAAAGCTTCGAGATATTTTTTACACCTCATCTTACTACCCGTTCGGATTTAACTCTTGTGTACTAATTACGCTAGTGGTTTTAGGGATCAGGAAGGTTATATTTATAGGGAGTGTACCCGAATTTGCGTGGTGGGAGAGTAGTAAACCATTTTGTAAAAAAAAACCTCAATAAACCCGACTTAGATTAGCGCCTTGTTCTTCACGTCATTGGCAGTCTAGTCTACGGCGAGAGTAGCGCGTTAGACCACGCGGCCACCAAAGTGGGTTTAGAGATATTAATGAGTAACATATGTAATAAAGGTACTTTGGACGAGTGAAATAAACCAATGAAGATTCAATCGCTCCTCTTTACGTGTCTCTTAAAGCGCGCGTGCTGCAGGATTTTTTTTTTACCCCTCTTTACAAAAGAAAGCAGTGTCCCCACTTCACCTAATAGTAGGAACAAACTTCCCTTCTCTTCCCGCGATCACCCTTCCGAGAGGTTTTTTTTTTCAAGTAGTAAAGACACTCGCCATAAAAGAAAGGAATAATGGTAAATCCCTCCCTCCACCCTTCCCATCACCCTCATAATTGGTATCAAATCGTTGAACAAACATATCAGATCCCTCTGTAAAGAGTGTGGGGTGGGGGTAGAAGGGAGGGGTTAAAAAGGGCCAGCGGGAGAGAGAAGGGGGAGGGAGTGTGTGCCGTCACCATGGAAATGTTCGAGCCGCCCTCCCTCTCAACCCTCTCCTAGAGGTATAGAGGGCACACTCTGTTCGACAAGTTTTGATCGGAGCGCAGTGGGTTGAGTTTGTGTTGCTAATGTTGGTATACGTGTCTACCTCTACCATTACCAGTCCCTCACCTCGCAGAAACGTCAGTCAGTAAGTGCGGTAAGGACCAAAATGACAAAGAGAGTCAAAACGGGTGGATATGTTTAATCTTTGAATCACTCACACCGGTTTGCGCGGTCTAACGTGTCACTATCGTGTTAGACTGTATCGCTGGTGAGGGGGAGCTCAGTATTATAGTATCGGTCGAATATAGGCCTACTGAGGTAGTTATCCTAAACCGTTTCCCACTCTTCCTCCACGCAAAGGCGACTACATTTACTCTGGAATTATATCATTCCCATTCAATTAGCGTAATTAGTAGTACATATTCGTATACCCCAAACGGGTAGTAAGAAATATAATCAAGCTATATTTGTTCCACCACGTTTTAATACCCATTCGGTTCAAACAAACACACAATTTACGCTAAATATGTTAAAGATGAGAAATGTTGAATTTAATAAGAAGCGTACCCACATTTGCATGGATGAAAGTGGAAAATAATTTAGGAAGAGCCACCCTAAGTAAATCCGATGGGGATTTGAACCCCGATCTCCCCGTCAGAGGTGGGCAACATATTTTTCAATATAGCCACAGGTGTGGCGAATGAGAAGTGAAATTCGCCACACCATTTGGAAATTGGGTTACTCAGTTACAAATATTTCAGAAGCAAATGATGAAAATTGCTCAGATTGAAAATGTAAGACAGAAACTATTTGAGGAAATTAACAAATATTCACCTGAAAAAAAGAGGAATAAACACCGTTATAAAAACCCTTAACAGGGTATTCAGCTGGAATCGATCCTAGGTCTACCGATCTGGATTCAAGCGCGTTAATTGCTAGCTCTTATTGGTATAAACTAACTGTCACATTTTTTAGATTGATTTTTAGTTTAAACAAATAAAGTTTTCAGCGCCTGCAATATGATTTCATACTGTTTGCCGTACATTTATGTATGGTGAATAGTATGTTTTTATTAGATAGGCGTACTGGACTAATCACTGATTTACCTAGAATTATATAGTAACAGTATATCCATCGTAGGGAGTGCTGATAAATGGCAGCTACAGTAGCCCCATAGCTTCTTTGGTGCTAACTGACAGCTCACAGCTGACTTCTGACAGTCAACATTTAGGTATATACCTAAATTTTGACTATCAGAAGTGACAGCTGCTAAACACATGTTTTTGCATGTCATATGGTTCGGCGTAGGGATACATACAGCTGTCAGTCAGCAACAAACAAATCATGGGGATACTATAGCAAAAGTTACCAGATCTACTTTTATGTATCCATTCACCAAACAATATTATCTTCAAGACCTATAAAGATGGCGAGCAGGACGAAATGAGAGTGGTTGATGACGTCATATAAACAGTATTTAGTTGTGTTCATGCGTAAAGTGTTTACAAAATAAAAACTGTTTATAAATGAAACTTAAATGTTGTATGGTTCTTTCTATAAGTTATTTATTTTATAATGTATGCTGGTCAATCATAACAAGATACAAGTATGAATAGCATACTTTTTAATGTATTATATTTTCATGTATTATAATGGCCCATATCTTGTTGCCACAACCGCGAAACAAAATAAACAATAGTTTTATTAATATTTTTGGTTCTTTAAATTAGTTTAAAAAAAACTAAATATTCAGTAATCATTATGGAAGTATTATTATGAGCGTTTATTAACACTTTTGATTGTTGATATATTATTGCCAAGAAAAGTATAACTATGTCCACATCACTGACTTTCAAAGGATGTTTGCAATAAAAAATATTATGCTACCTGTCAGTTACCACCACTCCTACGCTATATATACTGTATTGAACGATCGTAGTGAAGTCCTGTTTTAACTTGATCAATTGGCATTTCGTCTGTCCATCCGGATGTTGGTTCCGTGATGGTTGTCGAGTTCGTGGACCAATTTTAACTAAATTTGGAGGGGATATACCTTTAATCTGTAACGAAAAACCCATAAATATGGTTTTTCGATCTGGTTATCCGTTTCAATATGGGGGGCCTCCCAAAAAAAAAAAATTGTTGTTTATTAGCACATCTCATGTGATTTAATTTAAAATTATAAGCAATTGATCTATCACATCAGACGTATTTATATTTATTTTAACATCTATGGCGTGACTGATGTCTTAAAATACGTTATAAACGGTTATTATATATGAATATGACATTATATTAATTAATATAGTTTTAATTTGTTTTCTGTCCAACTTGATCTCACAGGGGAAATATCAACTTAACATCCAAGGAGAAATTCTAAACTCAATTCAACTAAGAACATGGAAGAAGTAAGTACTACTGATCACAAAATAATTATTCAATCTATTTTACCTCTTACTATAGATTCAAACAGTTAATGGTGGACGGGTAGTTTCTAGGAAATGTAATTAGATTAGTGTGACTAGAGAATGGGTAAAAGCAGAGTTAAAAACTACATGTGTAAACCTACCACTAGTTCACTCATACGGGATAAGAACCTCAAACTTACTGTCAAAGTCGACAAGATCAATACGGGACTATTACTTTAGAACACACTGCTGTGTGTCCTATAGTTACATTTTTTTAATCAATATTCGGATATTTTTAATTTCATTATCATCGTGTCTTAATTACTGTTTATATTATACGAATACTTGCTAATTACGCTAATGAAATAGGGATGAGTAAAGAAGAATTATAGAGATGATTTAATCGCATTTGCATCGTCATCAGCAGGCCAGTCTAACAATAAATTGACGCCTCAGACCATTCGGCCATTGAAGCGGGTTTTAGATGTAACTAACGCGTAAGTGAAGGTAAAACCAGAGCTTAACAAAACGTGTAACTTCAAAGAGCGATGTCAGAGAGAAAATGTTGACAAGAATAAAGTCCTTTAATCGTGTGGTGAAATGTTGATCAGCGCGGTATACCTCTCTCACTGGTGGTTGTGGTGACGAGAGGACAATGCAGCCCCCATTGGTTCGCTCCATTAAGCACAGCTCTCACAAATCAAACACTGCCTCGGCCCAGATTCATTAACAAACAATAGTGCATGCGTCTGGGAACGTCACTGCAATTAAATACCTATAATCCCTGGGATGATTACATGGAGACTGCAGGGCTAGGTGAGCTGTTGGCACGTCTGACTGCAGGGCTAGGCGAGCTGTAGGCACGTCTGACTGCAGGGCTTGTTGAGCTGTAGGCACGTCTGACTGCAGGGCTAGGTGAGCTGTGGCACGTCTGACTGCAGGCTAGGCGAGCTGTAGGCACGTCTGACTGCAGGGCTAGGTGAGCTGGTGCACGCTGACTGCAGGCTTGGTGAGCTGTATGCACGTCTGACTGCAGGCTTGGTGAGCTGTATGCACGTCTGACTGCAGGCTAGGTGAGCTGTTGGCACGTCTGACTGCAGGGCTAGGCGAGCTGTATCAGCTGACTGCAGGCTAGTGAGCTGTAGGCACGTCTGACTGCAGGGCTTGGTGAGCTGTAGGCACGTCTGACTGCAGGGGGCATGTTTATGATTTAAAGGACTAATAGACTTAGTATTATGAGGACGCAAATTTTATATCGTGACAAAAAAAACACGTCATAACAGCCATGAGGATGCTACACAAACATGTCCTCATTTCGGGATCACGATCAACTTAACGTTCACGTAACGTTAAATTAATGTGACGAAGTGATCAGAATTCACGTAACTTAACGTAGCAACTCGAGTTAAACACAGACAATGGATTTGAATTGTTCGAAAATAAATTTTTAAAACGAAACCCAACTAGTTAGGCTGAATATGCTACAAGTAATTGCAATATAAGATTCACTGAATATACAGAATAAATTGAAACAAGAAGTTACAACGTTTTAGATTCGTTAAACGTGGACAAACCATACCAAAGAAGACCTGGTGGTCTAGGAATAGGGTGTCAGACCTCTGTACTGGGGGGCGGGGTTCAATCCTCGGTCCCGGCACAGATTTATCTGATTACCAAACCCTTCCTTCCCCTCTGACAAGACGTGTATTAATCACAACTTGTGAATGTGTGGAATGCCAGGCCTCCACCGTGGTTCGGATTCCACGTTAAACTGTAGGTCCTTCATTTAATCTCACAATCACCTTACCATTACACATTAGCGTAAGTGCGTGTAACCCGAACGGGTAGTAAGACGTGGTGCTAATGATGATGATAATAATAATAATAATAATAATAATAATAATAATATACCAAAGAAGTCGTCTGCATACCATAAACAAACAAATGCAGTACTAAATACTGTGTTGACGTCACTCGCAATATGATTGGCTGGTTAGATCACGTGGTACTGGACAATTTTTAAATGAACATTAAAAGCTAACTGCATCATGATAGTTCCATTTAAAAACACGAGGAGAACCTTTATGTTATGTGAACATTAAGTGAACGTTACGTGAAAGCTAAGGGAAAGCTAGAAAAAATCGGTGTTTTTGCAGTTTTTAGATCAATACTTTTTCTGTTCAATATAAATCATTCTCTATTAAAAACATAAGAGATAAAATTTATTTACACGGTGATTTCAAAAGTTATTGAATATCTGTCAAGGGAGTCCTGGAATTTGATGACAAATTTTTCTTTCCATTTAAAAAGTTTCTCATCTAATGCCGCTATACTCATGACAGATAATCGACAAATGTTGATATCACAATGTAAAGAAAGTTAAACTCCATGTTTCTTCTATTGGAGAAATAATTGATTTATTTTGCCCAAAAAATGTTTGCTAAGAAAACTACAAAAACTCTATAACCTTTTCTCGCGTCCCCTACATTCTCACCTGAAGGATGTGACACAAACGTGTCCTAAGAAACAAGGATCATCGTGACGTCATGCATTTGCAAAAAACAATAATAAAAAAAATCACACGCCCCCAATTAACGTCGGACAATCTGTCTCACGTTAGTTCGGAGGCGCATGCGCTCTGACTTCCCCCCCCCCCTCCTAAAAATGTCAGCGGGGGACCTGTTATTCACTTGTCCCCCGCTTATTATAGCGATATTTCTCCTTAGTTTTTTTTCCCAGGCGATGAATGATCGAGAAATAATAGGACGGCGCGCGTGAACGAGTCTATCATGACGGGTGACACTCCCTACCCTTGTGTTTGGGTGGTTCTCGGCGGCACTGGGGGGTTTATGAGGGTGGGAGGGGTGCAGTTTCGAGCCACAAGACATGAGCAACGAGTGATTTCCTCTCGATTACTGTCGGTTCCATGAACCAATTAGATCTTTCGAACCATCAACATTTTATTGTACAATTTTAACAAGCTATAAATAATGAATGATTCAATGACTTCAAATCATTACAGTTGATGAGTTTTAAAGGGTCAAACTTGTTATTTTATGCCTTTTTGCGTGAAATGTAGTATAGGCTAACTAGACATACATATTATGCGGTGTACACAATGAAATATTTATAATGTGTTCAATGAAAATAATTTGTAATGTTTAAGCAGTTTAAAAATGGTAAGATTACATATTTTAAACTATATGTATACACTTTTTTTCCCTGATAGTTTGATTTTATCTCATTTTGTATTACACAATGTCATTGCTATGAAGAATTAATTTGTTTTTTAACCTAACTCTACTCGTTAATTTTATTGTGTCTGCATTGGTCATTGAAAATAAGATATATTTGAAAGATCTATTTCCTGTAATTTCTAGTTTTGACTGCCAATTGTAAAGACAACATTGACTATCAGAACATAATATCCCAGCCTGAGGCAGGGGGTCATACAATCCCCGACTATTGACCCACCCAGGCAAAGTGGAAGCCGGCTTAGTATCTGGCCGGTGTTAATTCAATCAAGAGTAACCAAGTGTTAAGACGTGGATGCAAGGAACGCAAGTTAATTGCAGTAACTTTACAACAACCCGCCTTGGTGGCGTAGTTTCGTGTTGAGCTAAACTGCTGAGGACGGGGAGATCAAGGTTTGAATCTCGGTCGAGTGAACTGGAGGTGGTTTTTCCCTAAATGGTTTTCCACGCAAATGTGGGTTCACTCCCTCTATATTCAACTTTACCAATTTCTAGACCATTAGTTTAGTTATTACTTAAGTGTATAACTCGAACGGGTAGTAAGACGTGGTGATAAATAAAATAAATAAATATCAAAACTTTTTTTGGCTAAAATAAATCAAATATTTCTTCAGTAGAAACAAAAAGTTTAATTTTCTCCACATGGTGTTATCAACAATTGTTGAATATTTGTCAAGGGTGTCCTGGAATTTAATGACAACTTTTTTTCTCTTCATTTAGCTACAATCCAAAATAAAAACAACAAATTACAAGAGAAAAATACATTTATTTGTCTATTTTACATTTTGTATAATTGTATTTACAATGAACATTACAAGAAGTTATAGGCCTATTGTTTAACGGGTATATATATATCTTTACATACCATGAAAATCTATTACCAACTTATATATAAAAATGGTAAAATAATAAATTATCTTTCTTATTCGATATTATATTGTTTTCATTTCACATTTCTATTATTTAATCTTATCGACTCGTTTCTAGAATTAAGTAAGATATAATTAAAATAACCTCGCTTTTAAAGCATTATATTTTCAGTTTTTTTAAACATAGGATTTGTTTAAATATATATCAATCAATTGACAGCAAATGTCAAAAAGGGTTTTCGATTTATTCTATTAATTACTTCATTTGATGCAAATATATTATATTATTTTCACATTTTGTAAATACTGCAGTACTAGAACTTTATGTAGTTTCAGGTAGAAACCAGTTTCATTAGTTTGGATAAACCAGTTTCATTTGGTACTAAGATAAGTTTATTTCTAGGATTAAATAAATTAAAAACCATAAAACACAAAAACAGCAGACATTTGCATAGATATAGAAAAATTACACTTAGGAACCAGGCTCTGAACAATGGCCTTCTAACTTCACATGCCGACATCTCTACTGAGTGACATGGGACGGATATTCCTATCAGTTTAGTTGGTAGAGTGGTTGTTGGCACGTATAATTGAAAGGTCAGGGTTCAAATCCATGACTGTGCGTCATTTTTCTATATTTGCACAAATACTTCACCAGAATGTCATTTGAAAATAACGTGTTTGCTTAAATTAAGTCAAGTTGTTTACCAATTGTTGAAAAAATATTTGACCTACAGTTTAAAATTTCCCAATTCTGTACTTTTGAAACGTTTACAATCAAACCATTATTATTTTTATTAGTTTTGTTTTTTAAGTATAGGACAGACGAGTGATAGAGCATAGAATCCGAAATAGCCAAACGGACAATGTTTTAAAATTTGCTTAATTTTCCAACGTTGCTGTAATTCGGAGTAAAATTTCAGTATGGCTTAATCCACGCCCTCTTTTAAACTAGGTCAATCAATCATCGTGTATGAAACAACTTTCCTAAATACTGTGGCATTTAATGTCCGCGATTATTTCAATTCAAGGTTTTACGACATGATTTAAGAAATACTAGTTTTTATAGCGTTTGTGGAACACATTTAAACAAATTACATTTGCATTAAATACACTTTGTGGGTTTACTTATTTAACTTCTAACGATAGTGAATAGTTTATTATTTAAATTTCTCAATAGATAAAAATAATTTATCCAATATGGAAGACATCTTAAAATGTTACTTACATGCTTATCACAAATTTCTATTAAAACTTTTTTTTTATTTCCCTATATACACAGCTAATTTGTTGAAATCCAGAACCGACTATGACACAGTTAACATCTCGAGTCAGCAAACAAAAGTACAAACTATATAAAAAAAGATTGAAGTGACAATTCAAGCAACGTTGTTAAGTTACTTTGTAAAGTATATTTGACGCAGCCATTTATTTAAGTATTTAGTACAATCCAACTTTCATAGAAAAGTTACTAGATCTACTTTCACATTATAGCTGTCAGATATATCCATAGGTTAAAAAAAATTGGAGTAGAGAGTAACTTACAACGTATAAGTTATTAAATTGATGCATCAATTAAAAATATGCTAATATTGTATAAACATTTAGCAGAAATGATTACAAATATACTCAACTGGACCCATTCTATAGTTATTGTCTAGCTCAAACACGTAAAGTACAATGAAAAATAATTTATGCTGACTTAGATTTATTATTATTATCATCAATGTTATCAAATAAATATACTAAACATCTAAAAAACTATATAAGTAAAAATTATTATTTTTGAATGAATTATTTGATAGCAGGTAATCCTTTTAATGTTTCGTGAGAGTTGAAAAACAAATCATTGTATTATTTTTATTATTATTTAGGGAGATATTTCTCCCCCACTATTTACAAAAAAATAAATTCTTGCAACTTCTTTGGTCATGTGTGATAATGTATTTATATAATATGTATAAACTGTCCCCCTCCCCTCTCCCTCAACCCACTTAGAAATTAGTGGCAGTTATAACACGGCCACGAGACACAATTTACTGGACTGCGATAATTACACTGGTCAGCCTTAAGATGATCACATAAGAATGTAATTTATTTACACATAAAATAATGGTATACTTTCAAGAAACCTCTTAACTTGTCCATCAGATTCGTTTTGGTTTAAACCTCCCAGGTAATGTCATAAGAAGAGAATGTAAGGAATGCGAGAAAAGTTTTTTTTTTTTTTGCCGTTTTAAAGGGAAAAATATTTTTGGCCGAAATAAATAAAATTTTGTTCCAATTAAATTAAGTTTAATTTTCTTCACATGATCATTAAATTTCAGGACACTCTTGACAGGTATTAAAAAACTGTTGATATCACCACGTGAAAGTAACTAAACTCTTTGTTTCTACTGGAACAATATTTGATTTCATCTGACAAAAAAAAAAAGTCTATAAAAAGTGTGAAATCGCTGACCTTGCCTCACATTCCCTATATCCCCAGCATAATTTATAAATTCATAAGATAATGTATCTATGTTGTCTGTTGCATGCTATATGCAGTTCAGTTAATTAAACTTGTCTTGGGTTAAGATTTGCCTGGCGAATTATTCATCGATAGATAGCAAAGTTGATTTGTTGTAATTAAAGGCTTAACTTTAGTGGTCTGACTTTAGTAACTGCATGTAATGAACACCCAGCAGGCATAGATTGTCCACGAAAACCACAACTACTGGTCTTACTTTAGTCTCTACGCGTGCTAGACAGTCAATAGGTATAGCTTGTCTGCGGTAACCATAGATACTGCTCTTTCTTTAGTCTACACGTGTTTAGACAATCAGCAGGTATAGATTGTCTGCGGTAAACATAGATACTGGTCTTGCTTTAGTCTCTACACGTGTTTAGACAGTCAGCAGGTATAGATTGTCCGCGGTAACTTCAACTACTGGTCTTGCTGTAGTCAATGCACATACTCGTTTGCCAGCTGATACTGTTTGCGTGTCCACAATGACGGAGGTATACCCCGGCTGCGGTAAGGCGGCAGCGGTGGCCGGCGCCTTGTAGTCCTGGTGGTGGTGGTAAGGGGCGCTAGTGTTGTTGTTGAAACTGCAAGGGAGGGGGAACTGATGCGCTGCTGCCATCTGTTGACTAGGCTGCGGCTCGGGACAGAAGCTTGCGTGGAGGGAAGGCAGCGCGTGGTGGTGATGGTGGTCACTCTCGGAACTACTTGAGCTGCTGGATGACGAACTGAAGGGTCTCTGGTTCGCCGCCACGGGGTCGGGATAGGTCGAGTAGAACAAGTCAGAGTAGTACGCATCCTCCGCGTACCCCTGTGGGAGAATAAGATACATTCAGTGGCGGTGCATGAAATGTTTTCAAGGTTTTTTTTGCTCAAACATAGTGGGATTCTCACTCGCGATCATCAGATGGAATACTTTTTGTCACCGCGTATTACTAGCCGTTCGGGTTGCACGCATATGCAACCTAATTTTGGTTGGAAGACCAGCTTAGAAAATTCAAACTTTTTTTGAGGTCAACATTGATAACATTTTACTGTATAATTTGAGTTATCTTACTGGTATCGATAATATCTATCAAAAGTGACAGTTGCATCACATGTAACGTATGAATATATTAAAATGGTTTAGCAACTAACATCTACTGTTCATTCTACCAACATTTTTCTATAGCTACGCTAATGTGTCACGTATGAGAAAGGTTAAATTTAGAGAAAATGTAAACGCATTTTCATGGAAAGAGAGGGAAGAACCATTCAGAAAAAACACCCTCAGTACATCCGATGGGGATTTAAACTCTATTCTCACCATCAGCATTCCAGTCTATTTGGAGAGTGACGCCTCAGACCATTCTTCCACCAAACGGGCTTATTTTCTAAATTAATGTGAAAATAGTTCTGTTCCCTCCAATAGCTCCTGATCGGGTGTATTGACGGTGGTTTTTCCTATGTAGTTTTCCACTCACCCTCCACGCAAATTATGGTACACTTCATCTAAAATTCAACATTTGGTTTAGTTGATAAACACCAAACGGTTAGTAAGACGAGGTGCTGTCTTGAGACTTCTCGTAATGTTACCTGTAGGAACTGCGGCGTGGCACATGATAGTCGCCGTAGCTGTTTATTCCACCGCTAGAGTCGCTATAGTCCTCCTCCGGGCCGTGCGGTGCCACAACCGGCTGATGGTTGGCGGGGGCGGCAGGCCTGTACTTGGCCTGCCTGGAGGGCGGCGACCTCGTCTTGGCGCTGGGAGTGGGGGTGGTCTCCTGGGGGAGGGACGTCACTGGCTCCTCGCGGCCCCCTATCTGGTCCAGGTTCAACACTAGCTCCTTCGCTCCCATGTCGCTGCGAGCAAACCGGACAGAGTTGCTTGATTAGGGGGTTAAAATAGAAAGACTGTATTACAAACAATACCTCATTCTTTTCTCATCTCCCTTCATATTTTATACTCAGAATTATTGTAGGTTAATAAAGCTTGTTCAAATCCACACTAGCTCACCTGAGGACGTTATTGACACTAACTTACCTGATGACGTAATTGACACTAGCTCACCTGATGATGCAATTGACAATATCTCACCTGAGGACACAACTGACACTAGCTCATCTTATGACGCAATTGACACTAGCTCACCTGATGATGCAGTTGACACTAGCTCACCTGATGACGCAATTGACACTAGCTCACCTGATGATGCAATTGACAATATCTCACCTGAGGACACAACTGACACTATCTCTCACCTGATGACGTAATTGACACTAGCTCATCTTATGACGCAATTGACACTAGCTCACCTGATGATGCAGTTGACACTAGCTCACCTGACGATGCAATTGACAATATCTCACCTGAGGACACAACTGACACTATCTCTCACCTGATGACGTAATTGACACTAGCTCATCTTATGACGTAATTGACACTAGCTCATCTTATGACGCAATTGACACTAGCTCACCTGATGATGCAGTTGACACTAGCTCACCTGATGATGCAATTGACACTAGCTCACCTGATGATGCAATTGACAATATCTCACCTGAGGACACAACTGACACTATCTCTCACCTGATGACGTAATTGACACTAGCTCATCTGATGACGCAATTGACACTAACTCACCTGATGATGCAATTGACAATATCTCACCTGAGGACACAACTGACACTATCTCTCCCTGATGACACAATAATTGACACTAGCTCACCTGATGACACAATTGACACTAGCTCACCTGATGATGCAATTGACACTAGCTCACCTGATGATGCAATTGACACTAACTCACCTGATGATGCAATTGACAATATCTCACCTGAGGACACAACTGACACTATCTCTCACCTGATGACGTAATTGACACTAGCTCACCTGATGACGTAATTGACACTAGCTCATCTGATGACGCAATTGACACTAACTCACCTGATGATGCAATTGACAATATCTCACCTGAGGACACAACTGACACTATCTCTCACCTGATGACACAATAATTGACACTAGCTCACCTGATGACACAAATGACACTAGCTCACCTGATGACACAATTGACACTAGCTCACCTGATGATGCAATTGACACTAGCTCACCTGATGACACAACTGACACTATCTCTCACCTGATGACACAACTGACACTAGCTCACCTGATGACACAATTGACACTAGCTCACCTGATGACGTAATTGACACTAGCTCACCTGATGACACAACTGACACTAGCTCACCTGATGACACAAATGACACTAGCTCACCTGATGACACAACTGACACTAGCTCACCTGATGACACAATTGACACTAACTCACCTGAGGACGTAATTTACACTGACGATGCATGGGGCCGAGAGGACCGACTGTTGTGAACGATGGTAGCATAGCTCTGCATCCACACCCAACCTCCATCCTTGGTCAGGAACCGGAAGTACCTAGTGGTAACCTGACCCTTAAATAGCACTGGAACACACCAAACATTCTTGTCAGTTTTAGTCACAGTACAGCTTTCAGCTTTATCTGACCGCTAAAAAAGGTACTAGACATAATTTAACTATTGTTAACAATTTAATGTAAGTTTTTTATTTAGGTGGTATTGTTTGCAGGATAACTAGATATCACGAATTACAAATCACACGTCCACGATCATCTCGCCTTTGGTAGAGGTATCGCTGTTTACTAGGCCTATCTCTATGCACGATCTTCAATAGCCACCTAATATCACTATGCATGGTCTGACATCACTAATTACTATCTCTATGACTGATCCTCCATTACTATTATCTCTGCATGGTTCAGCATCGCTGCTTACGATCTCTATGCAACGTAGACCTACAATATGGACTACAGTTCCACTAGGCATGCTTGTCTCTAACTATCGAGTAGTTTATTTATAAACTGCTTTGTATAATCTTTTTTATGTGTTAAATGAAAATGTAAACACACAAATAAACTTTGAAAAACTCTCTAATGTTTAAAATATAAGCTACAGTGGTGTGAGCTCTAGAACACATTAACTCAAAGCTAACACACCCGCATAATAAACCCAAGGCAATACTTTTTTTTTTAATCTGAAAGAAATTTGTCTTCAAGGATATGTAATATTTTCCACCCACTACAATAGCTGGGAAGTGCAAGGCTTACGATGCGCCTGACACAAAGCGACCCGCATTGCGCATGTGTAAGACAAGTTATCGGAGCTGCAGAGCTCTGAACATGAGTGGCAGAACTGGGTTTGGTCGAAATGTGGGGTGGGGGTAGGGAAGGAGTGTTTTGTAATGGGCGTGGCAATATTGGGAGGAAAATTGATTCTACTTTTTCTTATAGACTAGATGCACACTAAAATATTTTTAAGAGCTGCTTGTAACTGAAAAATGGCCATTTAAAAAAGGTAGAATTTATATTATATTGGAAATTGTATTATATCAATATAGGAGAGGAGTTTAGAGAAGGTACTGTACGAATAAGCTTGGATCGGAAATGGGGAAACCACAGTGCTAAATATCATGTGAAAAAACCTCTCCTAGTGAACCCAGCCGAGATTCAAACCTTGAATATCACCGGAAATCAAGTATATTGCGAGCGCTAAGCCTTAATTAAAATCGCGTGATCGCCGACGTATAAACCGATTTTGGTAGGAAGAACAGTAGAAATTAGTTACTAAAGTTAATAAAACAACTTTAATATATCCATACATCAAGTCATGTTATCTGCAGCTGTAACTTTTTATAGATATTATCAATATCTATAGACTAACACAAATAATATAGTAAAATATTATCAATGTTGGCCACAAAGAAATATGTTTGAATTTTCTCTACTGTTCTTCCAATCAAAATCAGAGTATAGCTATACCACCTAATAACATTTTAAATAACCTTTTTCCGATGCTCGCATGGTCTAAGGCGTCCCTCTCACAATATACTATAGACTTCCTATAACAGGGAGATCAGGGTTCAAATTCTGGTCGGGTTTATTCAAAGTTATGCCTAAATGGTTTTACACTCTCCCGCCCCGTTAATGTGGGTACGCTTCCTTTAAATTCAACCTTTCTCATCCTTAACATATTAGCGTAGTTAGTACATATGTGTACATTTGAACAGGAAGAAGCCGCGCTGCTAAAAAACATTTGAAATAGAAAGGGTTGTGTATTGGCTCACCATATCTTTCTTTTGATTGTGTATCGCGTCTTACTCCTTATCCAGCCTATCCGTACATTTACACTAACGAGGTAGGGATGGCAAAGGTATAATTCAGAAGAAATGTACCAATATTTGCGTAGAGTAAGGTGGAAACACCATCTAGGAAGATATACCCCCAACCTACCCTCCAGATTATGATGATAATAATAGTGTAAATAAGGTTATGTTTGACTCACATATGCTGTGCGAGCACCTCATATGCAGGATGTCACAGCCGTGGATGTAGTGGTAGAGCGTCTTCTCAATAAGGTCTTGGGGTTCGTATCCCGTCAGTTGAGCCACTCTGAAAAAAATATCCGATTATGTCTTTGTGGTCATTTCGATAAAGTCACACCAGTCAAGTATGGTCAGGAGGTCCCAAATTAAAACAACTCCAGACAGATAAATAAGGACAATAAACAGCCAACATCGCTTGACATAAAACTTTAAAATGAGAATAATGCAGTTAACATCGCTTGATATCAAACTTTAAAATAAGAACAATACAGTTAACATCGCTTGATATCAAACTTTAAGATGAGAATAATGCAGTTAATATCGCTTGATATCAAACTTTAAGATGAGAATAATGCAGTTAACATAGATTGATATAAAACATTAAGATGAGAACAATATAGTTAACCACGCTTGATATTAAACTTTAAAATAAGAACAATGCAGTTAACATTGCTTGATATCAACCTTTAAGATGAGAATAATGAAGTTAACATCACTTGATATCAACCTTTAAGATGAGAATAATGCAGTTAACATTGCTTGATATCAAACTTTAAGATGAGAATAATGAAGTTAACATCGCTTGATATCAAACTTTAAGATGAGAATAATGCAGTTAATATCGCTTGATATCAAACTTTAAGATGAGAATAATGCAGTTAATATCACTTGATATCAAACTTTAAGATGAGAATAATGCAGTTAACATAGATTGATATAAAACATTAAGATGAGAACAATATAGTTAACCACGCTTGATATTAAACTTTAAAATAAGAACAATGCAGTTAACATTGCTTGATATCAACCTTTAAGATGAGAATAATGAAGTTAACATCACTTGATATCAACCTTTAAGATGAGAATAATGCAGTTAACATTGCTTGATATCAAACTTTAAGATAAGAACAATACAGTTAACATCGCTTGATATCAAACTTTAAGATGAGAATAATGCAGTTAATATCGCTTGATATCAAACTTTAAAATAAGAACAATACAGTTAACATCGCTTGATATCAAACTTTAAGATGAGAATAATGCAGTTAATATCGCTTGATATCAAACTTTAAGATGAGAATAATGCAGTTAACATAGATTGATATAAAACATTAAGATGAGAACAATATAGTTAACCACGCTTGATATTAAACTTTAAAATAAGAACAATGCAGTTAACATTGATTGATATCAACCTTTAAGTTGATAATAATGAAGTTAACATCACTTGATATCAACCTTTAAGATGAGAATAATGCAGTTAACATTGCTTGATATCAAACTTTAAGAGGATAATAATGAAGTTAACATCACTTGATATCAACCTTTAAGATGAGAATAATGCAGTTATCATCGCTTGATATCAAACTTTAAGATGAGAATAATGCAGTTAACATAGATTGATATATAACTTTAAGATGAGAACAATACAGCTAACATCACTTGATATCAAACTTTAAGATGAGAATAATGTAGTTAACATCACTTGATATCAAACTTTAAGATGAGAATAATGCAGTTAACATAGATTGATATATAACTTTAAGATGAGAACAATATAGTTAACAACGCTTGATATTAAACTTTAAAATAAGAACAATGCAGTTAACATTGCTTGATATCAAACTTTAAGATGAGAACAATACAGCTAACATCACTTGATATCAAACTTTAAGATGAGAATAATGCAGTTAACATCACTTGATATCAAACTTTAAGATGAGAATAATGCAGTTAACATCGCTTGATATCAAACTTTAAGATGAGAACAATACAGATAACATTGCTTGATATCAAACTTTAAAATAAGAACAATACACAGCTAACATCACTTAATATCAAACTTTAAGATGAGAATAATGCAGTTAACATCGCTTGATATCAAACTTTAAGATGAGAACAATACAGTTAACATCGCTTGATATCAAACTTTAAAATAAGAACAATACACAGCTAACATCACTTAATATCAAACTTTAAGATGAGAATAATGCAGTTAACATCGCTTGATATCAAACTTTAAGATGAGAACAATACAGTTAACATCGCTTGATATCAAACTTTAAAATAAGAACAATACACAGCTAACATCACTTAATATCAAACTTTAAGATGATAATAATGCAGTTAACATAGCTTGATATCAAACTTTAAGATGAGAACAATACAGTTAACATCGCTTGATATCAAACTTTAAAATAAGAAGAATACAGTTAACATTGCTTGATATCAAACTTTAAAATAAGAAGAATACAGTTAACATCGCTTGATATCGAACTTTAAAATAAGAACAATGCAGTTAACATCGCTTGATATCAACCATAAGTACAACCAAACGAAAGTCAAATCCTGTTCTTTCCATCATCTGCAGTCCAGTCTATATTTGCGTAATTAATATATGAGAACAACGCAAACGGATACTAAGACACAGTGACATAATACCCGCTTTGGTGGCCACGTGGTCTACGTGCTACTTTTGTGTTGGGTTGAACTAGACTGCTGAAGACGGTGATAGCGTGGGTCGATCCCGTTCAGGTGCACTGAGGTTTTTTTCTAAATGGTTTTCCACTCTCCCTCCAAGCAAATTTTATGTGCATTTGTTCTAAATTAATTCTTATCCAATAGTGTAGTTAGTACATAGGCGTATAACCCAAAGGGGTAGTAGGACGCGGTGCTAAAAATAGAAGAAGAGAGAATTGGTCCTTAGTGACTTTCATTTCAACTTGTAGAACGCGACGAGGAGGTTGAATATTAGTAAAAGGTTCCAGCTTTCTCACGAAGAGAGTAGTTATGACATGCCACAGATGCAGTCTGCTGGTTTTGAAGTCTATACTTCCCAAAGTAGATTTCAAACACCCTATCCTACCCTGTCAAAAATGTGATCTAATGAATGTGAACTTGGGGAAACAGGACACCTAAATGTTCACCCGGTGTTGTCCCAAGCAGCCGGTAGTTTCACACAAGAGGGGGGGGGGGTCCAGGGGGCTACTGCCCTCACCCATCTAACCCCTCTTATTAAAGTGGTCCACTAGATGGGTGTCATGTGTTGTTAGCTTTCTTAAACCAACACTCATTTACAGTTCAATTATCATAGGAAGAACCTTATTTGACGGTTATAAAAAAATTATAAGAATTATTTTCATGTAATTATACGCCAAGTCATGTGACCTGGAGCTGTCTCTTTAGATAGATCTAATAAATACTTATAAAATAACAATAAAAATATATTAAAATGTTATCAATGTTGACCGCATAAATCTATGTTTTTTATTCTACAAAAGATTCTTCCTATGAAAATTGGCCTGTAAACAAAGTTTATTTGAAAGATATAACTTGATCAAATTTCATTAGAGAGCTCTGAGTCTAGAGGCAAAAGAATCCCTCCGGTCAGAGGGATGAAGGGCGTATGTCTCTCTGATCAGATAGGCACGGGTTCGAAACCAACTGGTTGCACAGAGCTATATTTTAAAACACTTTATCTTCACTTTTAATTTTCTTCAACGATGGCCACATGGACTATGGCATTAGTTGTGCAATAGATTCAATATTTGGCGGTGGCCGGGTGTATCCTTAAGTTACTCTGTAAGGTATACCCTGATTTCGATAGGAAGAACCGTATTCGTTAGTTACTAAAGTTACTAAAACGATTTTAATATATATTCATAATCAGATCATTCTATTTTCAGCTGTCACTATTGATATATATATATATATATATATATACTATCAATAACTATAAAGCAACATTAAAAATATAGTAAAATGTTAATCAATGTTGGCCAAAAGAAATATGTTTGTATTTTTTTTAAATATTTTTCAACCAAAATCAGACTATATCAAGCTTATCTAGCACGTACCCACCATGACATGGCTTCTAAGATAGGCTCGTAGTATATTACGTCACCCAATAACTCCCCATTTGACCAATCACAAAGTGTTTTACTGAGTGATGGGAACATTTCACAGGTTCAGTTTGGACCTACTTTGTTTAACCTGGCAGCATGCAACGCCACTGAATCTCATCTCTACATAATTGAACCCTCGTGGCATAGTTGCTAACGCGCTGTCGATTGGCTCGACTGCTGGACGGGACGAGGTTCAATCTCTCGGTGAATGGGTGTTTTCCTAAATGTTTCACTTCCCTCACAAATACGTCACTTCTCATAACTCCAATTCCTAATCAATAGCGTAGTTAGTACTTAAAGCGTATAACCCGAACGGGTAGTAAGACGCGGTGCTAAATATTATTATTAATGTGAGTGCATTTCATCTTCCTCATTGTGATCATAAAAACCGTCTGTGAAGTAATAATTTAATTTATGTGCACTGAACGCGACAAAAGGATTAACATAGGCTCACCTGGCGTCAAGAAAGATGAGCTTAAGGTCAAGACTCGCTCGGAACATAAACATATTACAGTGCAGCTTGATCTCCGTGATGGCGCTGGGGGGCAGCGAGTGACCCACTGCTACCAACCCAACATTCTGGTAACAACCGTCGTAAGGCGCCACGTCTAGCGGGAGTTGTTTCACCTTGAGGTAGCCCGAGCAGTGGATCACCTAGGGACAATATGACAAAGTTGGTATCAAAAGTTACTAAAAATTAATGGGAGTTGTTTCATCTTAAGTAGGCCAAGCATCGTGGATCACCTAGGGACAATATGACAAAGTTGGTATCAAAAGTCACTAAAGATTAATGGGAGTTGTTTCATCTTAAGTAGGCCAAGTATCTAGGGGCAATATGACAACGTAATGTATTAAAGGGCAAATAAATAATGTCTTAACGAGCAACAATGTGTGGAAACATTTCAAACTTAAGCTTATTTAGCCCTCAGATTGGTAGGTGGTTGGTACGCCTTGAAACTACAAATAAAAACAATGATATAAGCGTAATTTTAAAATGTAATTATTTGTTCAAAAACATCTTTGTGCGATTTCCTTAATTAACTAGCCAATAATTTGTCAGTTTGAGAAAATATTTATTTGAAAACTGGTCCTTAAGCCATTTAAAGGGGTTCGTCGTAGTTGGGAAATAAGTAACTAAATTAATTTAACGTTTGTTGGAAACAAAACATATAGTGAATTAATATTGTCCATAGGCCCACATGCCAATATAAATAGAACATTAAAATCATTTAAAAAAGTTAAATACGTATTTATTCGTTTTGATAGACTAATAGTTTTGGAAACTTTTTGTCTTGAAGCTTCAGCATATCTCACTAAATATTTGTTTTGTGTATTGTATCGAATCAATCGAACTAAGTTTTATAAATTAATAAATATTTCGTATTTTCATATTCTTATGATTAATGGCTCTTTACCGAGAAGAAACACATTTTCCCTTAAGTAGTTGCGCATAAACCCACGAAACAAACATGTATTGCACAACGTAGACAGTTACATTACAAGAGAATCAGTCGCACGAATCATTAATTTTTTTTTTAAATCCCTCACACCAACTAGTTATTTCAGCGATTTGGGAATGTTGAAAATGTGACAGAATACACATGTGTAGTTTGAAAGAAGAGAATGGGTAGTATTCATCAAATTTGCTGGGTTGACTGGATAGCTATTCATATAATACTTATTACTTTCTTAAATTGAGTTGAGAAAATAAAGAGTTCACTATCTTAAATGATGATTATGTTCTAAAAATACAACACTTAAAAGTGTAATCCATAACACACTCTTTAACCTTTACTTAACTAAAAGGATTATCCCAAATTATTTTCACGTGAAAGCACGTCCACTGTAACCAAAACCCAATTCAGCCGACTAATTCGCATGTAGTGTAACCGTACCCGATTTTTTCTTTTCCGGATGAATACGGAGGTATTCGCTAGAATTCGACTTCGTGCGAATACGTTTCCAATGTAACCACAACCATGATCTTCAGAGAGAGCGCCTTGTTTTGTCGCACACTTTGCAGCCACGTGCGCCCGCGTGTATAGCTAGCCAGGGGCTATCAACAACCCTACTCACCGCCATACTACTCATCTGTGATATCATAGCATCTACTTTTACCTGTGATAGAGAAGGGGAAATACGGCGTGGGAGGGGGCTAGAGGAAATAAAGACGGAAGAGGGTAGGGGAAGCAAAAGAGGGGCGTGTCCTATGAAGAGTCCTTGAAGAAAAGTGGAGGGGTGGATAGTTTCTATAGAGCATTTTTTTTTAAAAAAAAGCTAATTTATGCGAGCTCACTCGCGTCAGGTAAAACTATACATACCTGTTCGTGACTACCACAATAAGCTCACGAGATTTAAAAAAACTCAAAGTCAAAAGAAAAACAGTTGAATGAAATGGATAGGAGAAATGTAACTTGTTTTTGTTGTGAAATATGAAATAGAACGGGCGAGCGGGAAGGAGGGAAGGGTTGTTTTTGGGTTAAGATATTTTTTGTAGTGGATATAACAGTTGTGCGCGAGGTGATTCAATAAAGAAAGTGGGAAGAGGTTAGGAACAAAAGTATGCGTTGTGTCAACGGTTTGGAAAGTCAAGACGTGCTTTTACCGGGAATGTCGGAATAGTTTGGCTCTCTCCTAACAGTGAGGTGTTTTATTTCACCTGCGCCCCCAAGGGGAATTTTAGAAGCGGTACCATTTTGATATTTTATGGCTGGGGTGGTTTGCGAAGAATGGCTTCTAGATGGAGGAATGCAAAATTGGTTCACACCTGTTACTTTTTGACCAGACTAAGAGGAACATTGTAATATCACTAGATTTACCTTACCTCAAGGAATACTTTTTTTTAAATTCTTATAGCAAAGCATCAATAACCATTAAAGTAGGGGACGCGAGTTAAGGGCAGTGTTTTTTCCATTTATATAGCAAAACCTTTTAAGCCAAAATAAATAACATATTAATTCTGTAAAAACATAAGCGTTTAATTTTCTTCACACGGTGATATCAACAGTATTTGAATAGGCTATATGTCATGAGCTTAGCGGCATTAGATGAGAAATAGTTATTAAATTCCAGGACACCCTTGACAGATATTCAACAACTGTTTGTTATCACCGTATACATGAATGTAGATCTCACAAGCATTGATATAACTTTCCAGTTTTAATTTATAAAATAAACGTTGGCCCTCACCTTGTACCCTCCCGTGGTGAGACCCGCGTTCCTCTTGGCCAACACGCACTTCATTCTCAGGAAGAATACCTTCTCGAATTCGTACTCTGGTTCATAAGACACAGATGCATTAGTCAGGTACAGTTCTGTACAAGGTTATATGAAAGCACACTGTCACACTAGCTAGGTACAGTGCTTTACAAGGCTATATGAAGGCACACAGTCACACTAGTTAAGTACAGTGCTTTACAAGGCTATATGAAGGCACACAGTCACACTAGCTAAGTACAGTGCTGTACAAGGCTATATGAAGGCACACAGTCACACAAGTTAGGTAAGGTTCTGTACCCAATGTGAGGGTAGTTGTAGTCTCACCATGTATTATGTGCGTGTGCTGATATACAGGCTGGGTGCTGGTCAACACTGATGTCATCTCATCGTGGTCCGCTGGGTGGATGTACTCGTAGATGCTGTTTCCCGTCAACTCCACCTGTACGAGACCGAGAATTGTCGCTAGAACCATGCCTATCACTCCCCTCCAGACAAGAGATGGTAGTGTGATACACACTGCAACCCACTAGACAAGAGATTGTACTAAATACACCCCACCAGACAAGAGATTGTACTAACTACACCCCGTCAGATAAGAGATGGTAGTGTGATACACACTGCAACCTGTTAGACAAGTGGTGGTACAAACTACACCCCGCCAGACTAGAGATGGTATGTGATACACACTGCAACCCACTAGCAAGTGGTGTACAACTACACCCCGCCAACAAGAGATGTAGTGTGATACAACTGCAACCCGCTAGACAAGTGGTGGTACAAACTACACCCCGTCAGACAAGAGATTGTACTAACTACACCCCCCAGACAAGAGATGGTAGTGTGATATACACTGCAACCCGCTAGACAAGTGGTGGTACAAACTACACCCCGTCAGACAAGAGATTGTACTAACTACACCCCCCCAGACAAGAGATGGTAGTGTGATACACACTGCAACCGCTAAACAAGTGATGGTACTATGCAGCATGCTACACCCCAAATACAGGTGGTGGGTGGTACTAACTACACCCCAACAGAGAAGATATGTATTAACTACCAAAAGATAATTTTTGTACTAATTACACCCCAACAGATGATATATGGTAATAACTACACTACAACAACAAGATATGGTTGAAATATCTCAAACAGATAAAATATGGTACTAATTACACCCCACTGTACAATATATGATATTAACTACACTCCAACAGAAAATTTTTTGTACTATCTACACCCCAGCAGACGAGATATGGTACTAACTACACTCCAACAGACAAATATGGTTTTAACTACCACCAACAGACAAAATATGATACTAACTACACCCCAGTATACAAGACATGGTAGGCTACAGTGCTGCACTGTACAACTGGGGTTTTATTTGTAAAAAATTACCTAACTTAAGGATAAGTTAGCTCTCCTAATATTTCCCTATAATATTTCAAGCGTTCCAAGAACTCTAGAATATTTTACTTAAGATTAGACTAGTTTATTAAATTATACTAAAAATCAGTAAGAAATTATTTTTATTGATATAAATTAATACATCAAAATAAAGTTTATTAAAAAAGGAAGATAATAATCTGTTTTTTAATATTTAAATTTATCTAGTTCTTGACCAACAAAAAACTGTTTTAATTTTCTGTTGTATTTCCAAGTATTTTAAATAACTTCTTAATATTTTTAAACTTATTCAAGGCTAATTTGAAATTATATAAAATAGTTTCTAAATAACTGCATCTTATGCTGGGTTTGTAGCATAAAATATTAATTTTTTTACTAACCATCCAATGTCGCTGCATGTCAATAATGTTTAAAAAAAATCACCAGAGGGAAGTTTTCAGACATATGTTTTTAGCACTGCGTCTTATTACCCGTTCGAGTCATACGCTTATTTACTAAATGTGGTCATAGTTTTAGGGATTAAGAATATTATAGGAAGTGTATCCATATTTGCGTGGAGGAAGAGTGGAAAACCATATTGGAAAACCACCCTCAATACACCAGATCGAGATTATAACCCTGATCTCCCCGTCAATGGCAGTTTAGTCTATTGCGAAACTTACGCCTAAGACCATGTTGCCACCGAAGTGGTCTAGAACGTTATTATAAAGAAGGGTACAGTGCTATTATAATTCAAATACATTTATTTCCTTGTAATAAAATAATAACTAATAAAAAGAGAACATCAAATAAAAATTAAGATAAGACACTTAATTACTAAAATAATATACAGTTCACAGCACAGACACCGGGAACTGGCTCACCGATGGATTACCAAATCAAGGCCTTAATAGAAGATAATAGTTTCTTTATTCCTAAAAATCAACACTCTTTTTATTTCCATTACGTTATTTCCAATTAAGTATTAAATATTTGTTTTAACTTATGTTATTTATATTGAATAACCACAGCCAAAATTTGGAGAAATTAATATTTACTTCTACAACATTTGCCACAGTGTTTTTTTTAACAGTTTCTTTTTGAATTCAAAATGGAGTAACTTAAATGTTTGTATAAAGTGTATTTACTCTTCTCTTTTTGTTTGATAAAGGTAACAATGCAAAAATATTACTCAATTTGTGTTAAATAAGTGTGTGTATGTGTGTGTGTTTGACTATTTCTTCTATTAGAAGATATAAGAAAGAAAGATGTCATCTTTGTGCATTGCATTCTTCCCACATTTTCCTCTTTCCTGGGGTGGGCTTTCTTAGTTAAATTTACGCTTATTAGTTCATTTTTCCTTTATTTTTATCAATTACCATTTATATAAAATTATTTAGCTATTTGGTCACTGCATTGTTAAACATAATTATTATAAATATAATTTAATATTCTTAGATATTGATAAAGGTCACTAGAAATAATTTTCAAAGAATCGCCCTGGTGTGAACGGAGAAAAATATCCCCTACAAAGACGGAAATGGACGTTTTTAAGAATAAAATAATTCAAACAATTTAAAAATCAGAGGGACATACATTTTAATCTAATAAAAAAATAACTACTTTGAATAGTGAAATAATAAAATATTTTTAAACACGAACAAATTAAATTAGTTGTAAACTAATATTTTCCTAGGTATAATGTTTATTTGGAATTAGGAGGGTTGAAAGAACAGGAGAATGGAGAAAATTATTTAATGAAGAACTTAATCTAATGGTTTGTATGAATCCCCAAACATATTAAGGACAATTATGTGGCACGTATGGGTGATTAAAAGTGTTTACACAACATTTTAGTTGGGGAACCTGGAGATACAAGACCCTAAGGTAGACCAATAATTCTATGGGGATAGTGTGAAAGTGTATTTGAAGGAGGGTGGGTTTCGGGATAGGGTTGATTGGCGAGCTTACGTTCCGATGGTTATTAACTTTCTCGAGTTCATAAAGGCCAAGGAGTTAGTATTTATTTTAGTTGCCAAACATAGTTGATTCAAGGTCATTATAGAGTCGAGAGTAAATGTTAAATTATGGCTTATTTATCAGCTTTAAGGTGGGAATGTAGAAAAAGTGATCTAAGGCCAGTGTTTTTGCAGTTTTTAAAGCAATTTTTTTTTTGCCAATATAAATCAAATATAGCTCTAGTAGAAGCATTGAATTTAATTTTCTTCATATGGTGATACAACAGTTATTAAATATCTGTCATTAGTAGTGATGGACACAATCGAATAATTCTAAGAATCGAGTAATCGAGTAAAAAAACTCGAATAAGTTTTAGCGAATCATCTACTCGAATCGTCCCATGGCAATCGGTTGGACAACATTTCTCGGAATCTTGCATTGGAATTCGATACTAATAACATGTCAATAATCTCTTCCTGTAGGAGGTGGTCTACACTGACAGAGACCTCCACCCACCCCTTATTTTTAGCTTTCACGTTGCATGTACAGTCAATATTAAAGTATGCGTTTTATGAAGTGTTTCACGAAAAAATAATTGTTTTGTGCTCTTTTTAATAAAATAAACCTTTCTTTATACATTAAGTTTGAGAAATTGATAATAACTGTACCCTTGTAAAAGTGAAAACGTTTTAATTTTTTCTATATTATGTAACGTATGGTACTCTATTTAGTTTCAATTTATAAATAATAATATTTTACTAAGGAGAAATTATAATCAATAAAATAATCAAGAAATACTATAATTAGTTTCGTTTATGCGATTGTGGAAATAAGATTGCCGAGGTGGCGAGTAAAAAAAAAAAAAGTAACTTTCATCGAGTACTTTTAAAACGAATCGGAAATGTGATACGCTTAGTTAGAATGCTTTTCGATTGTGTACCTTACATCTGCGAGTATTTTGTATTGAAAATGCACGTGCAACATTTAAACCATAAAGGGGAAATTTGCGTAGCAGAAGAAACTGTTGGTGAAAAGTAAGCTCTAAGGGAATATACCTTTTAAATGGAAATAGCATGGTAAATAGTCCAGCCAACAAGGTCGATTCTCACTTAGCTGGTAAGAAAAGAAAAAATAAAATAATAACAAGGTCCGAGTAAAGTTACTGAGTAATCCCGGAAGAATCGAGTACTCCCGATTACACAACGCAATGAGTTACTCGATTGTGCCCATCACTAGACTCATGAGCATAGCGGCATTAGATGAGAAACTTTTTAAGCAAAGAGAGAAAGTTGTAATTAAATTCCAGCAAGCACACCCTTGATAGATATTCAACAATAATTGTTGATATCACCAAGTGAAGAAAATTGAGCTCTATGTTTCTTTTGGAGCATTGTTTTATTTATCTAGACCAAAAAAGGTGTTGGTATATAAAAAAAAAAGTCCCTTACACTCCCGCCTTAAGAGACTATAGTTTATTCATTTTCAAATCCTATCCAATAAAAACACCTGGAGTTATCCGTGGGATATTCATTCGTTTATATTCGTATTCGTATATATTAAATAAAGTTATTTACTTTTTTATGTCTGATCATAATCGAGAGTAGATGATCTGAAGAGAGAGAGAGAGAGTGAGAGAGAGAGTCACATAGACAGGAGGGCTAGCATCTTACCTAATCTCACTGGCACTCGGAACTTAATATTTCAAGTTTCTTCTAACGCTGATGTTTAGTTGCGTTGAATTTTGCAAGTATCGACCGACGACGCCAGACAAAATGGCGGAGTAAATCCAAACAAAACTGTTGTTACTCGAGAGGAGCTGTTTTTGTTGTTCTTTCAACCCCTCACCCCCCACTAAACCCCCATTCCTCCCTCTTCACCCCTACGAACTGAATACCGCCTACTTTCTCTCCTTCTTCTCCATTAGTATTGTACACAAAGTAAAGTGTTATATTCAAATAAGAAGATAGATAAATAAAGTTTGCTTACCGACTTTTATTTGTTGTAGAAATGGATTTTTTTTTACTAAATAAGGGGAATGTTTACATAAGAATTATTGTCTCACTTAAAAAAATATATTCAAAGACGTTTTCGTTATAGAAAGACTATTATAATTTTAGTTTAATTAAATTTCATATAATGAATTCAATATATTACATTTCATAAACAGAATTCAATATATTAATATAGCACAAAATTGTATCTATTAACTCAAAGAAGAGGTTGGTCTTACAATTATCTCTCTTTTCTACGTCTCTCTGTATATCCGTATGACTGTATTTCTGTCCCCATGTCTGTTGCACCTTAAGACACAGCTGCAATGATCTAATAGATTACATTAAAACTTGATTTTATATAAGTTATTTTAAAATGAAAGATACTTTGTTACAACTGATTTTTGAGGATTTTTTTTAATAGCCTTGTTCAAAATGTATGTTTGAAGAGTGTTTTTTATATAATCATCCAAATACTATTTTGTTTTTTTAGGAAATATTATTACTGTTAACAGATTAATTATTAGCAATTCGAACTGTTTTTTAATACGAATCAAGTAAGTTCTGGTATCAGGCTAACCAGTTTCTAAGGTTATGGACATTCTATAGTCCGAATAACAAGTACAGTTCTGATGCTATGACCATACTATAGTCCGAATGACAAGTACAGTTCTGATGCTATGACCATACTATAGTCCGAATGACAAGTACAGTTCTGATGCTATGACCATACTATAGTCCGAATAGCAAGTACAGTTATGATGCCATTACCATACTATAGTCCCAATAACAAGTACAGTTCTGATGCTATGACCATACTATAGTCCGAATGACAAGTACAGTTCTGATGCTATGACCATACTATAGTCCGGATGACAAATACAGTTCTGATGCTATGACCATACTATAGTCCGAATGACAAGTACAGTTCTGATGCTATGACCATACTATAGTCCCAATGACAAGTACAGTTCTAGAGTCAGGGAGAACAGTTCTGATGCCAGCCACTCCCACTCCCACCTGCGAAAGTCCCAGGTGCACAGAAGCCGTCTCGGAGATGTACATGATCTTTCCGTCAGGCGCCACCACGAAGATGAACCCGTCCAGCGTCTGTAAACAACATTGTATTAACCCCTGATGCATAGACTTAACAACTCACCACAACTGCTTGCATGGTTATCTACTTTCTTACCATAAGGGGTTACCTTGCGAAATTTTAGAGACTTCATTATAAATCATACCTATCTTCTTCTTGTACCTATTTCCTTACTAAACCTAGGCCTATCTCCTGGTTATACCTATCTCATTGCTATACCAATATTCTTGCTATACTTATCTCCTTATTAAACCTAGGCTTATCTCCTGGCTATACCTATCTCCTTGATATCCTATATAATCTATACTTATAAAACAACATTTCCTGACTGACTGACTGATTCATCATCGCCGAGCGCAAACTATCAAGGCTACAAGCATGAAATTCGGACTGTATATTCATTTTGTTATGTAGGCACCCACTAAGAAAGGATTTTAGAAAATTCTACCCCAAAGGGGTCAAAATAGGGGATGATAATATGTATGAAAGTCCGTCATTTTGAAAGTTACATAAACAAAATTTTGTATTTCGGTTATTGACGTAAAACAAATAAATACGTGTTTCAGGAATTTTGGAAATTTTATTTAATAAGGGATGAAAAAGGGGGTGAAAGTTTGTATCGGACTTGCATTATTTTTGATCTGAGGTCAAGTTATGGTCATCAACGTAACGTAATATTTTAAATTAATCTGTAAATACATATGTATATTTTCGTATTTGTATATAATCAACTTCCACGCGAGCAAAGCCGCGGGCAACAGCTATCTAGTCCTATATAAATTGAATAGGTTAGGTGAGCGTAGGGTATAGTAAGGAGATGGGCATGGTTTATAATTACGACTCTTATGTCTGAGCTACTTTCATAGAGATCTAACAATGGCAGCCTTAAGTGTATTCCTATAAATCCAAAAGCTCTTCTAAAGAATATTTAAATTTTTAGGGGTAGCTACAATCCATCCAACATAGGTGTGGTGGTAATCGACAGGATACTATTTTCATTACAAACATTGGTTGAAAGTCAATAATATGGAAATAATTATTGATTTGCTTACTAATACTATATTATCAATCAAAAGTGTTATCAAACGCTTACCTACGGATTACCGTATATTTGGCTTTTTCATGAGTAATAAGAGACCAAAAAAATTAAATAAATAATAACATTCTTTTTGTGACGTGGTTATGTTAATATGGATGGTGAAATGAATAATGAATTAAAACATACTATATTAACATTTTTGTATTTTTATTAATGGAAAAAAGTATAGAATTATCAAATGTTTTTAATAAGCTAAAGTAAAATTCATAGAAAATATTTCCTAATCCCTAACCCACCAGCGTAATTAGTACGTACACATGCATATCAAACCGAGCGTGTAGTTGGACGCGGGGCTTAATAAATAAAATAATAAAATATAATGAATGAGTAATGTATGTATGTATTTACCTGCAAGAGATGTGAACCCAGCTCTTTGATAGACTCTCGAGGGTTGACTGGGGTGGCACGGCTCCCCACGCATCCCCTAAACCTGTACACAAACAAGGGAGTAGTAGCACATGTTTGCGTGGGTAGTAAGACTACATAAAGGGGGTGGTGATTGTGCTGACAGTGAGTAGTAGTACGTATACTTGGATGGTTAGTACATGGAGAGGTGGTGATTGTGTTGACAGTGAGTAGTAGTACATATATTTGGATGGTTAGTACATGGAGAGGTGGTGATTGTGTTGACAGTGAGTAGTAGTATATATATATGGATGGTTAGTACATGGAGAGGTGGTGATTGTGTTGACAGTGAGTAGTAGTACATATATTTGGATGGTTAGTACATGGAGAGGTGGTGATTGTGTTGACAGTGATTAGTAGTACATATATTTGGATGGTTAGTACATGGAGAGGTGGTGATTGTGCTGACAGTGAGTAGTAGTACATATATTTGGATGGTTAGTACATGGAGAGGTGGTGATTGTGTTGACAGTGAGTAGTAGTATAATATATGGATGGTTAGTACATGGAGAGGTGGTGATTGTGTTGACAGTGAGTAGTAGTACATATATTTGGATGGTTAGTACATGGAGAGGTGGTGATTGTGTTGACAGTGATTAGTAGTACATATATTTGGATGGTTAGTACATGGAGAGGTGGTGATTGTGCTGACAGTGAGTAGTAGTACATATATTTGGATGGTTAGTACATGGAGAGGTGGTGATTGTGTTGACAGTGAGTAGTAGTATATATATATGGATGGTTAGTACATGGAGAGGTGGTGATTGTGTTGACAGTGAGTAGTAGTACATATATTTGGATGGTTAGTACATGGAGAGGTGGTGATTGTGTTGACAGTGATTAGTAGTACATATATTTGGATGGTTAGTACATGGAGAGGTGGTGATTGTGCTGACAGTGAGTAGTAGTACATATACTTGGATGGTTAGTACATGGAGAGGTGGTGATTGTGCTGACAGTGAGTAGTAGTATATAATAGGATGGTTAGTACATGGAGAGGTGGTGATTGTGTTGACAGTGAGTAGTAGTATATATATATGGATGGTTAGTACATGGAGAGGTGGTGATTGTGTTGACAGTGAGTAGTAGTACATATATTTGGATGGTTAGTACATGGAGAGGTGGTGATTGTGTTGACAGTGATTAGTAGTACATATATTTGGATGGTTAGTACATGGAGAGGTGGTGATTGTGCTGACAGTGAGTAGTAGTACATATATTTGGATGGTTAGTACATGGAGAGGTGGTGATTGTGTTGACAGTGAGTAGTAGTACATATACTTGGATGGTTAGTACATGGAGAGGTGGTGATTGTGTTGACAGTGATTAGTAGTACATATATTTGGATGGTTAGTACATGGAGAGGTGGTGATTGTGCTGACAGTGAGTAGTAGTACATATATTTGGATGGTTAGTACATGGAGAGGTGGTGATTGTGTTGACAGTGAGTAGTAGTACATATATTTGGATGGTTAGTACATGGAGAGGTGGTGATTGTGTTGACAGTGATTAGTAGTACATATATTTGGATGGTTAGTACATGGGAGGTGGTGATTGTGTTGACAGTGAGTAGTAGTACATATACTTGGATGGTTAGTACATGGAGAGGTGGTGATTGTGTTGACAGTGATTAGTAGTACATATATTTGGATGGTTAGTACATGGGAGGTGGTGATTGTGTTGACAGTGAGTAGTAGTACATATACTTGGATGGTTAGTACATGGAGAGGTGGTGATTGTGTTGACAGTAAGTAGTAGTACATATATTTGGATGGTTAGTACATGGAGAGGTGGTGATTGTGTTGACAGTGATTAGTAGTACATATATTTGGATGGTTAGTACATGGGAGGTGGTGATTGTGTTGACAGTGATTAGTAGTACATATATTTGGATGGTTAGTACATGGAGAGGTGGTGATTGTGTTGACAGTGATTAGTAGTACATATATTTGGATGGTTAGTACATGGGGAGGTGGTGATTGTGTTGACAGTGATAGTAGTACATATATTTGGATGGTTAGTACATGGAGAGGTGGTGATTGTGTTGACAGTAAGTAGTAGTACATATATTTGGATGGTTAGTACATGGAGAGGTGGTGATTGTGTTGACAGTGATTAGTAGTACATATATTTGGATGGTTAGTACATGGAGAGGTGGTGATTGTGTTGACAGTAAGTAGTAGTACATATACTTGGATGGTTAGTACATGGAGAGGTGGTGATTGTGTTGACAGTGATTAGTAGTACATATATTTGGATGGTTAGTACATGGAGAGGTGGTGATTGTGTTGACAGTGAGTAGTAGTACATATATTTGGATGGTTAGTACATGGAGAGGTGGTGATTGTGTTGACAGTGATTAGTAGTACATATATTTGGATGGTTAGTACATGGAGAGGTGGTGATTGTGTTGACAGTAAGTAGTAGTACATATATTTGGATGGTTAGTACATGGAGAGGTGGTGATTGTGTTGACAGTGATTAGTAGTACATATATTTGGATGGTTAGTACATGGGGAGGTGGTGATTGTGTTGACAGTAAGTAGTAGTACATATATTTGGATGGTTAGTACATGGGGAGGTGGTGATTGTGTTGACAGTGATTAGTAGTACATATATTTGGATGGTTAGTACATGGAGAGGTGGTGATTGTGTTGACAGTAAGTAGTAGTACATATATTTGGATGGTTAGTACATGGAGAGGTGGTGATTGTGTTGACAGTGATTAGTAGTACATATATTTGGATGGTTAGTACATGGGGAGGTGGTGATTGTGTTGACAGTAAGTAGTAGTACATATATTTGGATGGTTAGTACATGGAGAGGTGGTGATTGTGTTGACAGTGAGTAGTAGTACATATATTTGGATGGTTAGTACATGGAGAGGTGGTGATTGTGTTGACAGTGATTAGTAGTACATATATTTGGATGGTTAGTACATGGAGAGGTGGTGATTGTGTTGACAGTGAGTAGTAGTACATATATTTGGATGGTTAGTACATGGAGAGGTGGTGATTGTGCTGACAGTGATTAGTAGCAAATACTCGCGTTATTAATATAAATTATGGAAACTTAAACGGTGGCGATTAGCTAAACATTTATCTCCCTTTAATAGCCATTCTTATAAAGCTTTAATATAACTATGGAAAAATACCTTTATTTAAAAATAAAACATTAAACGAAAATTAAAATTAAACTATGAAAGAGTTTTATTTCGACGAGTTTTATTGGAGTGTCATTATCACACTTTCCCTATGTTTAACACGATATCACGTGATTAAAGATATATAGTGTATATACACAATTAAAAATCAAATATACTTAAGGTGGGGATGCGGGAAACACGAGAACAGGCAAGTTACTTTTGCGGTAAAAATAAATAAAATACTTCTCCAGTAGAAACATAAGGTTTAATTCTCTTCACATGGTGATATCAACAGTTGTTGAATATCTGTCATCCGTGTCCTGTAGTTGAATGACAACTTTTTCTCTTCATTTAAAAAGTTTCTCATCTAATGCTGCTATGCTCATGAAAGATATTCAACAACTGTTGATATCACCTTGTGAAGAGAATTAAACCATTTGTTTCTACTGGAGAAGTATGAAGTTTTGCCACAAAAATTGCAAAAAAACACCTCCCTTACCCTGCTAACCATGCACTCCCGCCTTAAGACGCTTAACGCAGGAAGAAATCACTTCCTGATTCCCTTCACGCCTGATGACAAAGTACTGCTAATCCCAATTTTTTTTTTTTAGTTGTATGTTTGTCCAAGGTGGGAATAACCCTTTCATGGGTGAGCGTCTGTGAAATCCTCAGTCAAAATAACAGGGCTTACCTGCCACTTGCTGAAAACAACAGCAGTAGTTTCACACCCTCCCACATAACAAAGATGAACACTACTCGATGTCCTCTAGTCCTGTGGAGTGGTGTTGTTGGTGTTCTTGTCCGCACCAAAACACTCGGCCCTTCGTCATGTCACGTGTCACCACAACAAACCACTGTCACTGACCTCTCCTTACAACGTTCTATCGTGGGAAACTAGCCTTCTTGTGAAGCATGACAGTGACAAACACCATTAGTTTGTTGATAGATGGACAATGGGCAGTGATAACCAGGGTTTTTTTGGTGATAGCTGGGCACTAATAAACACTAATTTGGTGATAGCTGGATACTAATAAACACTAATTTGGGAATAGCTGGGCACTGATAAACACTGATTTGGTGATAGCTAGGCACTAATGAACATTAATTTTCTGATAGCTGGATACTAATAAACACTAATTTGGGGATAGCCGGGCACTGATAAACACTAATTTGATGATAACTAGGCACTAGTAAACACTAATTTGCTGATATCTGGATACTAATAAACACTAATTTGGGGATAGCCGGGCACTGATAAACACTAGTTTGTTGATAGAGGGGCATTGATAGCTACTAACTCTTTTGCCTTGAGGAACTCAAAAGTTCATGGCCACCAGAATATTAAGCTAATAACTCAACCATATCCTGAGTCACCTCCGTCCTCATCTCAGCCCACGTACCTTTTTATCTTTATCATGTTTAGGGATGCACACAAACTGAATTTATTCGTTATGGAACTTTCTCCACTCTCCTGTTAGTTCCTTCCTCTCAGTCTCAAATATATTTGCCAACCCTTTGTTCTCAAAAACTTTGTTGTGTATATTCTCAGCTCAAGATCTCAAAACAGTAAACAAGACGACAACAGTTTACTAACTGAATAATAGCAACAACAAAAATGCTAGCTCAAAAGTAAAAAAGAGTAGCTAAAAAACTACAAGACAAAAGAAGCCCTAACCTTTTATTGGAGCAACCTTAACTTAACTTAGTCAAAGTAATATAAGTCCTAACCTGCAAAACCAAACAATTTTGAGCTAACAGGCTTTGAAGTGTTACAAATTAAGTCTCTATTATATGTATTTGATCATCGAAATAAGGAGCATGGATTTAAAACTTATTTAAAACGTATACCATACAGCCGGTTAGTAGAAATAAAACCAACATAATCGATTGTGTAAATACTATAAATAGTTAACACATGAAATGTGAGAGTATCAGTATGAATTACTAGTTTGTTTTGAAAAACGAACATAGTTGTAACATGTTACCAACACAATCCTACAAACCTAGTAGAAACATAGAATATTTAGAAATAATTTATTAGTTAAATAAAATATAAAAGTTTTCAGTTATGATATAAACACATATTTTAAGGCAACCTTGACAACATATTTATATTTTTGTATGTGAAAATATATTAAAAAGACACGTATATTTAGATATAACACTTACTACAGTGAAAAACTATCTAAAGATCACAAACTTCCTTTCCAAACTAACTAGGCCACTCAATCATTGAAACGTCATGGGTGACTTTTTTTTTCTTTCGCCCCCATTTTCTCCCTTTTCAATTTGAAATCTGTATTCATTAGACTCGATGAATATTCTATACGTCAACTTCAAGCCACGTTACATACAATATTAAAATAACGACACAATATGGAGCCCATTATATTCTGTGCCGCTACATAAGAGTTCGTATAATGAGAGACAGAGAAAAAATATATAGTCCTTCGTCATCTTTCAATGCCTCCTCGATCATCGTATACCAGTACATAAAAAAAAAGCCTATCCGTAAAAAAAAAAGGTACCTACCATTATTTCTCCATGTTTTTTTAATTGTATTGCGAATAAAGACCACCATCCTATTATTATAAGTTTGTCAACAATGAGGTGTAGAGTAACCGGATGGGGACTGGGTGCATTGTTGTAAAGATGGGACGTCGAGATGGCGCCAACCCCGCGCACTAAAAATGCGGGACAAGGGCTACCAACATGAAAATAACTTTGGCGATCTATCAGTCTCAATCTTCGATACCGAATGAACTATGTTACGATCTTAGAAATCTATTTTATCTCAATTTTTAAATCGTGCTTACAGAGCGAAATATGATAGTTTCAAATAAAACTTTTCTGCTGGTAGTAAAACTTTTTTTTAGCACAGCATTTCATTACTCTTTCGGGTTATACGCTTATGTACTAATTACACTAATGATTTTAAGATGTAGGAAGATTATATTTACCCGCTTCGGTGGCCGCGTGGTCTAACCCGTTACTCTCGCAGTAGCCTAGACTGAGGAAGACGGGGAGATCGGGGTTCGATCCCAGTCGGGTGCACGGAGGAGGGTGTTTTCTAAATTATTTTCCACTCTGCCTCCACGCAAATGTGGGTGCACTTCCTCTAAAATATACCTTCCTAATCCCTAACACGTTAGAGTAATTAGTATATAGGTGTATAGCCCGAACGGATAGTAAGACGCGTGGCTTAAAAAAAGTTATATTTAGAGAAAGTGTATCGCATTTGCGGGTAAGGAGAGTGGAAACCTATTTTGGAAAACCCTCAGTACACCCGACCGGGATTCATTCCGCAATCTACCTCTCCTGGCAGTCCCTCCTAACACGTAAGTGACGTGTTAAAACCTTGAGACCACCGATGGTGTGTTTATATTAAATTTAATTTAAATGGGTAACGTATAGATACCTAAATTTCAACGGCATATATGTAGTGTTGCCAGGGTAGGCAGAGATATATTTTTATTAGTGTATCTTACTATCTGTTCAGATTATACGCGTATATGATAGGGATGAGGAAGGAAGCATTTTAGGTCTAATCTACCCGCATTTGCGTGAAAGATGAGTGGGGAGCGATCTAGTAAAAACCACCCTCAATAGACCCGAGGAGATTTGAACCCCGATCTCCTCGTCACAGAACTTATTAAAACTGTGCCTGTGATGTATTCTCCCCCATTACGCCTCCATTAGACCCATCAAACAGAGGCTCTGCTAAAACATATCTCACATGGGAATGTATGTTCGTTAATTCTTGGACAATGGATATTCTACTATCCGGCCTTGTGGTGTAGTGGTCAGTGCACCTGGATATGAATCTTGGGGTCCCGGGTTAGATTCTTGGCTGGTACCTTATGTATATTTCTCTTAAGCAGAATTATCCCAAAGGTTTCCAGGGGCTGGTAAATTAGAGTTAAGTCAGGTGAAAGTCAAGTATGGACAATGCGAGATACGCCGCTACTAGAGGCATACGTCACATGATAGTCGAATGCTCAATGTGGGCAATGAAACCATCATGCACAACCCACGTCATAGACGACATAATTTATCCCGTCTGTAAGTGCGACATGACTTTTTTTAATTTCTTTGACAGGAATATGTATTATTATTATTATTATTATTATTATTATTATTATTATTATTATTAATATGATCAGTATTATTTAGCACCACGTCTTACTACCCGTTCGGGTTATACGCTTTAAGTACTAATTACGCTAATGGATTAGGAATTGGGAAGGTTGAATAAGAGGAAGTGAACCCACATTTGCGTGGAGGGAGAGTGGAAAACCATTTATGAAAATTTAAACAATCAATGCTTACTCTGGAAATACTCTATGACAAGACATTGCTCAAATTATATATATATTTTTTAAACGTATCAGCCATGGAAGGACACATAGAAAAGTAGATTAAAGCTCCGCAAAACAAGTATAAAAAAAACCTCTTATTTCTCCACTCTCAATCAAAGAGGGTTCGAGTGTGGCAATGATGGGTGACGGATTAGCACCCTACACCACCTCCAACCCTTATAGGCTCCACCGGGACAGTTCTGTTTATCGAGCTTTGTGAGCGCGCCCTGGATCAAGACTGAAACGTGCCTACCAATACACAGTCAAATATTGTCTTTAGTCCTACTTGTAGCAACCCTCGTGATATGTCGGTACAAGGGGGAGGGGGGCTGATTTATAACTCGTGAGAACTCATAAGTGAATTAGTGTTGCGAGCAGCTTGTGCGAAGCTTTTGACACTTGGACTACGCTTCAAAAGTTGGTCTGCTTCGACTTAGATTTGAAAAAAAAAAAAAAAAAAAAAGATTCAACTATTTTAAAGATTTGCCAATAAAATTAGTGAAAGATAAATTTCATATTTATGTTAACTTTTTATCATGTACTGTTATACATTTTAAACAACTCGATATTATCGTGTTTTTTTTAGCACTACGTCTTACTACCCATTCGGGTTATATGCTTCTGTACTAATTGCGCTAATGGTTTTAGGGATTAGGAAGGCTATATTTAGATTAAGTGTGCCCACATTTGCATGGATGGAGAGGACAAACCCATTTTGGAAAACCCCCCTCTGTACACCGACTGATTGTTGAACCTAGGTCTAACCGTCATCGGTGGTCTAGTCTACTGCCGGAGTAGCACGTTAGACTACGCGGCCAACGAAGCGGGTATTTTCGTTAAAACAGTCTTAATCAGGCCCGCCAAGAAGGGGAAACTACTGGTACCATGGTTCTGGGCCCAGTCTATCGGGGAGCGAATCAAGTGCAATTTAAATATAAGTATTGCATCATGAGTAACATTTCAATATTCAGCTACATATTAATTTGCGTACATTGCTTTTGTTTTGTAAAAGTGACAAAAACGTTTAATTTTTGTTTTTTTTACAAACATAGATCGAGCAGTGATGGTGGAATAACAATATATACAACGTTCGGTCTAAGTTCAACGAATGGCCCTGTCAAATTTCGTTAGCGTTGGTCCACGCATTTGGCAGTAATCTCGGAACAAACAGACAGACGACATTCCAAGTAAGAGCTCGTAAGAGTTTCCATCCCCCCACCCTCCTCTATATTACGTAATCTTTTAAGCTTTGATTAACTAGATTAATTTAATAGTTTAGTTATTTTTAGATATAAGTATTCGTGATAGGGGAAAAATACTAAGTCTATATTTCAATTATTTCTATAAAAAAATAATATTAGTGATTAAAGTGGGGTTAGTCAATAAACGAAAATGAAGTATTTCAGAAGTTTCTGACTTTTTTATTTATTTTATCTCACCAAAAACATTGATTAAAAACGCCTTATGAATAATAAATTCTGAGGGGGGGGGGGCTCTCCCCGGCCGTGTATGAAAACGTAAGAAAGTACTGAAGCCCCCCTCCCCCCAACTCCATACATATTTTAAGAACGGCACCTAGACAGCCCTCTCTCCCTCTATGAAGACTCACCATCAGGGAAGACGTGCCTCATCTTTAGATAGCTGGTGGTGAGTCTGATGATGCTGGCCTTGTCCAGTTGGCTCGTTATGGCGGAAGGCAGGGGCAGAAGTTTGGCCAACTCGAGAAACTCGGCGTTTTCCTTCTCTCTCCTGCTCCTGGCCGCATTCTTGCTCTTCTCCTTCATCCTCAACCTGCGCACAAACAATTGAACACTGTATTATGAAAGAAAAAAAAAATTAAATATGTATAGTTTATTAATTTACTTAAAGTAATAATTTCACAAAAGTTATAACAATATATTTAGAAACAATTGGTAGTCGTATGCGTCAAAATATAATTTTACTTGCAAATTGATATGTATTGTTGTTACCAGAGGGAGGAGGGGGGCTGGGTGAAGGGAACGCGATTTAAGTGCAAGTGTTTTTTTTACAGATTTTATAGAAAACTTTTTTTTTAGCCAAAATAAGTAAAATATTTCTCCAGTAGAAACATATCATTTAATTGTCTTCATATGCTGATATCAACAATAATGTTGAATATTGGTCATGAGAATGAACAGCGGCATTAGATGAGCATTTTTTTTTAAATGAAGAAGAAAAGTTTTCATTGAATTTCAGGACACCCTTGACAGATATTCAACAACTGTTGATATCACCATGTGAAAGAAATTAACCTCTATGTTTCTACTGGAGAAATAATTGGATTTTTTTTTACCAAAAAAAGTTTTGCTATAAAAATTGCAGAAAAATCTTATCTTAAATTGAGTTCCCTACATACCCACCTTAACTGACCCCTAGAAACTAACTTACCATGATTAAGACATTGTCTGGGGAAGGTAGTTTTAGGGAAAATCATCTGCATAGGCTACTCCTGAAGGGAGCTGAAGATTCTATGGAAGAAACACACAGCCTCTTTCCAGTAAAACCGATCATCATTTTATGAGCGCAAAAACAATAGTTCCCATGTCACTAAATCAAACAAGTTGACAGCTGTGGCACAGTAGGCCACTATTGTAGTTGCATGGACCAAGTAAGTTCAAGAAACACCAATAATCTTAACTAAAACCATGTGTAATTTATTCCAATGGTCATGAACCATTATCATTTAAAAAAATATATTTATCTAAGGGGTCATCTAATAAGTAATAACCACGTAATTATCTTTTCTTAAATTTTTTGACCCCTATCGCCCATGTAACATCACTTATGCATTTTTTTTTCTGATCCCTTTCCTACCCAACCTGTGCTACATAACTTTTCATATCAAGAGTGTGAAGGTCACCTGCTTCGGTGGACGCATGGTCTAAGGCGTCACTCTCGCAATAGACTAGATTGCTGATGACAGGGAGATCGGGTCTATTAAGTCTGGTTTTTCCTAAATGGTTTTCCACTCTCCTTCCACGTTGATGCGGGTAGTTTGCCTCTAAAATTCTTCTTTCCTGATATAGGAGGCGGGCTACTTTTCCGTGGGCCATCCTGTATAATTTTTTCAATATTATAATTAAAGTGGAAGTCATAAGATCTGTGTTACGTGACCATGCGATGTACCCACCCTCACTCCTTGTTACACCATGTAACCAATATATTTCTGTTTTAACTTATAAATGGATATAAAAGCACTTGTCAACATACTTAAAATAAACTGCTATATTATATAGTGCTTATTTATTCGATAAGTGAAATCAAGTAATTGTATTATAAATACTGAACCAATCTGTAAATCAGTTTGGAACCTTAATTAAAGATTAGGGAGACGTGACCATTCCTACTAAATATAATCTTTAGTGGGACGAACGAATTGCCCACTCATGAAAGAAAATTCTGATATTGTTAAGAAATAATCATTCGAAATGTGATGATTAGCTGTGCAATTTAATTATAAAACTATTTTAAATGTGAAATCTTGCAAATGTTACCTAAACCATAAATACTAGTAAAAGCTTATAAAGCAACCACAATTTGATTACGATATAATTATCATAGCGCTATCGCAAAATAATCCATCGGTTACGATTATAATTTTGTATCTATGCTAGAGTGATCTTTTATTTCTTGATATTTTCGGGAATATACACCCCCAAAGTATACCTTAACTTTCAAATGAATGAATCTTTGTGGCACCTTTCAGAAAATGCAAACTTTAGTTTTTCGTGAACAGTGAAAAAAGTGTATTACATTATTACTGGCATTATATAGGTATTGATAATATCTATCAAAAGAGCGTCAGAGCACATGATTTGACGTATGAATACGTGAATTAGACCTAGTAACTTTTTTTAGCTGTAAGCATAGATAGTGTATATATTTTTTATGCAGGTCTTTGAAATATGAAATTAACTCTAATTCTCTCTGGTGGACAGATATGTTCCTCTTTTCTCAGTGTTTCTGTGACAGTGTATATTACTTCATTTATTCTCTTTGGTGTAGTGTTTCTGCAACAGTTTATGTTATTTCGTTTCACAAATTTTACGAATTCTTAGAAAATTTCTCTTGAGCGAAAGAAAGTTTGTATGGTGCATCGTACCATTTAATTTTATAATTTGTAATTGCATTCGTTTTGTGTATCGTAATAGTTTTAAGAAGGGGAAGGGGGGACGATGACGACGACAGAAAACGAACCAAAGTAAATAGTTTTTGCAGTTTTTCATAACAAAAAAACATTTTGGCCAAACTCAATTATTAAATAAATGTGTCTTGAAATAATTTTATTTAATTTTCTACCCATAATGTCCATGACAGATACTCAAGAACTGTTGATATTAGTATGTGTAGAAAATTAAAATAAACTTGTCTAATAAAGTAATATTTTATTTATTTTACTCAAAAATGGATTTATCAAATACAGAAATGCTAAGAAAAGCAAATTAAGAAAGGAAACTTTGGAAAGCTATACAGTAAATAAGAGTCACCGTGGTAGGACATAATACTGAGACACGATAGTTTGACGAAGATAATTATAGAAAGAGATGTGGAAGGGAGAAATTCAATAGGAAGAGCAAGACCGGGTACACGAATCAGATAACGAAAGACTTTGGCGGAAGAAGGTATAAAGATAAAACAAAATGGGCACAGAATAAGCAAAAGTGAAGCGCTGCAGCAAACCAATAGCAAGATTGATGACCTGACAATGACGACCCAAAAAATGTGTTTTGATATAAAAACCGTAAAAATATGGACTTTTAACTCGCCTACCCCTCCATCCAAGTTTTTAAAAAAAAACAATCCAAGTGCAAGTCTGACAGTGTTTTTGTGATAAATATTTCAAGTCCCCACTTATTGTTTCTTCGTTGTAAGCGCATGTAAATGTTGCGTTCACTTATCACCAAAGAGAGCATCAATGCAGTTGAAGTAGTTGAAGAGTCGCACATCCCCTTAGTCAACATCAACATCAACATCTCTGTGAAGGGTAAGGGGTCGTGAACCAACTCATGCATATTCCAGGCGTGACGGCAGCTCTCCAGTCAACACTAGGGACGTGAGGGGCAGGGAGGCCGGATGATATATGGACATTGGACAACTACTGGAGTAGACAGCGGGCCTAGGTCGATACCAGGTGGCGCCCGAAAATGATTCTAAGTCTTAGCCTGGGTTTATATTTATGCATAACGCATAGCTAATAGTAGTTCAAAGCGTACAGTGCACAATTCATAAGAAAACGATAATAGTTTAGAGCGAAACCTGGAATTTAATGACAACTTTTCTCTTTATTTAAAAAAAGTCTCTTATCTAATGCCGTTATGCTCATGTGAGTCATGACAGACATTCAACAACTGTTTGTATCAATATGTGAATATAATTAAGCTTTATGTTCTTACTGGAGAAATATTTGATTTATTTTGGTCAAAAAATGTTTTTAGATAAAAACTACAAAAACAGTGATATTTTCTCGCGTTCCCTATATCCCCACCTTAAATAGACCTACAGTAAATATTACCACTGAGGGAACTGCAGGTATTATGGAGACATCTTTTATCTTAGCTCTCTCTCTCTCTCTCTCTCTCGGTTAACGATCGCCAAATATTCTCTGTGTCTGTTATTTCAGAAGGTTAGAGGGAGCTACTGGAAATGTAGATGAACCAGCGTTAGGAAATCTGTCTTTTATTCAAGGTACTATCTATCACACTAAAACAAGAGAATGGCAAAGCCGTTTCCCAATATTATAACATGCAGTTCCCTCAGAGATGATATCCAGTGTAGTTTCGGTAGTGAAAAATAAAATATCTTCACAGCAGCTAAGAGAAATATTTTTTAACAAAATTGTACAGTCCAATTTTAATAGAAAGTCTTATCTGACAGTTAGAAACGCTACTAGTAAGATCCACTTTGACGTATTCATACTTCAGGTCATGTGATGTGAAAAAATTATAAATAGCTATAAAATTACACTAATAAAATATTAGCAAATTTGGTCGCAAAAAATGTTAGCATTTATCTAAAAGGTCTTAAATACTAGAATCCTACTTTAGTTTATATAATTTAGATAATAAAATAATTGGAGTTTTATAAAATGTATATTATGTAAAGTAATTATATATCCGTAACGGTGGGTTGCATGGTCTAATCTCTAAGGCAGGATGTCCAACCCATATCCCACGGGACACGTGTGGCCCACCGGCTTAAATTTAAATACATTAGAATTTGGCTAATTCGACAATGGTTAATTCAAAAAATTGGACAAGTCGAACCCGCCATGACTCCCCATGAAATTTATATCAAAATTAATGGTTAAGAAATAATATTTAATTTTTATTTTGGTAGGAAATATTTGGATAGTTCAAAGTCTATTCATTGTTAATTTTATCGAGTTTGAACTAATTGCAGGCCTAATTTAACTACCTTTACTAAAGTGCCGCATATGCCGAAAATGTCACAAGTTAAAGTTAGCCTATTGACACGTGGTAAATGATAAAGCGGGGAGATATGCACCGGCGGTGAGCGGGTTGCCTAATATAGGGGATGTGTAAGTTCAGCTTTCATCTGTTCTGAATTACGTCTGCAATTTTCATCGGCAAATTTTTCCAAGTTTGTATATTTTGTGTTTGAATTTTTCTTTAATTTTTTATGTGTGTATTTATTGTGTATGTGTGTTTTATATATAGCATATGATATTGTGTGTCATTACATGTATCTTATTTTGAGATTATTGATTTTATCGGACACCTAGATACTCATGAAAAGATTTAATTCGAATTTTTGATATTTACAATTTTTTTAGAAGTCCCTTGAACGTCGAATGAAAAAAAAAAGTTAAACTGTATTTCAAATGGCAGACAAAACAACAGATCAAGATCTTGTTGGCGTAAATGCTTGCTAGCTACCATATAGTTTACAGAATCGTACTTGTGTGATGTATGTAATATTTATGGTGGATGTATTGATGGATATGAGTATGTGTATGTATGTACTATATTTGTGAATTAGATATTCTAAATGATTAAATATCATGTATGTCCCCTCAACAATTCTCCAAGAACTTATGCAGCCCTCAGTCGGGGAAAGATTGAACATGACCGAAACTTGTCACTCTCGCCATACAGTGAATAACCAGTGCCGTAAAAGATTAACTGTTCGAATCCCAGCCGGGTGTATTGTGGGTGAGTTTTTTTCCTAAATAGTTATACACTCGTATACATTCACGTTTTGCGGCCGCATTTAATATCAATTATAGACCTACCGTTCTCATCCCTACAATTTTTGCGTAAATATACGGATAACCAGGACGGGTAGTAAGACGTGACACACATACACACAATTATTTTTAAATAACAATCGCTAAACGTGTTTAGTCAATTTTCCGTTAATAATATTTATCGCTGTTAAAAGAACTGTTACTATGTAAAGACACGAATTTTTTTTTAATCTTCTTTCACTGTTTGGATTAATTCATAATTTTCAACCAGCCGTACTTAAAAACAAAAACCTACATTTTTTTTTCTTCTGTTTGGTTGGTACTTTGACCCCCCTGCCGAAGCTGTTGTCTAAAACAATGTTCACTCGTACACAAAACCACCCCCTCCCCGTTTCACACACCACTGAATCACGCGGTACACTTCTTCGAGAATCTTCCGACCTATGTCTGAGACGGTATCAAGAGACGAACTATTTTCTCTCTTTCTCTCTTTATATGACCTTGACGACATTGTTGTGATGGCCTTGATGTTACTCGGTGCCTTGACACTATTAATTTCTAATCCGCCCCGCTCATCACATTTTCTGCACAGTTTTTTTTTACACACATGCAGTGTCAACAATGTTGATATGTTTGTTTACCTCATTGTCCACGATGTTGATATATTTACCACAGCGCGTCGCGTTTCATTTCCTTACGGTGGTGAGCAGTTCCGACAAGGGTTGACAACGGTCCGACTCCTTAGTCCAGTCGGTAGCCTGTCTGTCTGCTTAGCTAAGGATCCCAGGTTTGATTCCTTGCATGGCCGAAAAATGTATTATTGCTGAAATGGGTGTTGCTCCTTTCACAGAGATGAATACACGGTTGGGGGGGCTGGATGTTGTGACTGTTCTAGATTTTAGTTTGTTTCTAAAATCGTGTGCCGATATAATTATTCGGTTCAAATAAATTAAGAGGAAAAAAAAAAGGGATACAACAATATATCGATAAGAAAATATTATAACGATTTACTTAAAAAAAAACGCCTCGGTGATGTAGTTAGCTAACGCGCAAGTTTCGTGTTGAGCTAGACTGCTGAAGACGGGGAGATTGAGGTTCGAATCTCAGTCGGGTGAACTGGGGGTGGTTTTTCCTAAATGGTTTTCCACTCTCCCTCCACGCAAATGCGGGTTCACTTTTTATTCAATCTTACCAATTCTCAACCCATTAGCGCAATTAATACTTAAGCGTATAAAACGAACGGGTAGTAAGACGTGGTGTTAAAAAATAAATGGGCTACACAGCAGCCACCGTTACCGTTCACGCACAACAATGCAATTCGATATATCGAAAAAAAAAGAAGATATATCGATAAAATTTGATTGACAACATCGTAACATTCCATTTATACTTTTATTTCAATTAATAGAAATATATCCAAACATTTGGATTAGACTCTCGTGGTCTAGTGGTCAAAGCTCCTGGCCACAGATCCAGAGGTCCTGGGTTCGATCTCCAGCACTTTCAGATTGTTTTGTGAAGTGGTGGGTCTGGAACCATGTCAACTCAGTCCTGTAAGGACAATTATTGAAGAGCTACTTGAATACAGAAGTAGCAGTTACTGTCTATAAAACTGAGATTAATGACAGGAAGTTTCTTTTGCTGACCACATGACACTCTCTTACCGTAAATGTTGGCACTATCTTCGCCAACATGTGGCGGCCGTTCGGTCTGTGTTGCTCACTTGTGGTCTGACGCCATGGAGTTTTTTTTTACATTAGGGAATAGTTCCATTCCTTGTTCTGACATCAACCGATATATCAATATAATTTAATTGATATATCGTAGCTTTCGATGTATACCTTGAGATATATCAAATAGCTAATCAATATATCTATATATTAGGGAAAAGTTTCATTGCTAGTTCCTACAGCGTTACTCCAAGAGTACCGGGGTTGACTACCGGAATTCTACTGTTTTGTGGAGAGTTCAATAAAAGTATTCACCACTACACCTAATATCACCTCTGAGATAGCTACAGGTCTTATGGAAAAAAGATATCATCACTCTCAGTTAACTGTTGCCAAATCTCCTCACTCTCAGTAAAATCGGATCGCGTAGGATTTTTAACTATTTCACTTTATTAAACCAAGCATAAGATTATTGTAACTAAAAAAACCTATTTTTATATTCTTTATAGACTGAGTTCTATTACAAAATAAGTTTGTATTTTTATTTTTACTTGCATATCTTTACAACTATTTTCATGAAATTAAGTTAGCTATTAATTACAAAGAATAAAATTTTAAGTCAGCTAATAATTAAGAAGAAGATTGTTTGTTGTTCAATAAGTTGTTGTATATAATATTGTTTATCTTGTACGAAATGTTGAGAACAATTACTACACAGTCACACGTGACACGGCTGTGAAAGAAAAGTATAGTTTTACAAGTGGTGAAACAGTGACTGCCAATCACTGTGAATAATCACTGGTATAAATCACTGCTCTTTTAAAATCAAGGTCACTGTGATCACCGATATTGTAAAATCACTGTTTCGTCCATCCCTACAGTGCTTAGTGGTTACCATGAAAACCAAGTTCAGAAGCTCCCGAACATTTATTTCCGTGGGTAGGTGGTGGCTAAACGGTCCAAACCGCGGAGCAATGCTCTCTCGACGATTCATCCGCGCCGGTGTGGTGCGGCTCCGTGTAGCCGGTCCTTAACCAACGTTTTGCAGAACTTGAACTTGTCTTATTGACAACGTATAAAATAAGAAAACGAACACACTGTTTCCCAAGAGTAAGCAGGCAGTTCCCTCAGAGGTGATATCCAGTGTAGTCAAGGGCACTTATTTGGGTGCTTCAAATTAAGGGCAAATTGGGGTCCCATCTGCTGGAGGGTTGTGGCACCCCAAATAGTCGAGAGAAATTTTCAGGAATGTAACCTTTTGGGAGGGAATTTTAAAGTATCTGAACATAATTTTATTACTAGTTTCAAGAACCAACTTTTGCAAAAAAAAAAAAAGTTTCTGAAAAATTAACAAAAAATAAAATGGAGTTGTTGCTGAACTCATTGAAAATAAATATTATATTTTTCACAAGTTTATTGAATAGAAGAAACTGAAAAGAAAGGTGTTGAAGAGGGAATGGAAGGAAATCTACATTTTATTATTTTTATTTTTGTAAATTAGGATTTGATTATTAAAAGTTATAAATAGAAAATTTCAGTCAAACCCCAAACATACAATTTTGATTTTTTTCGTAAAAATTAACAAACAAAAATAAAGTAAATATTGAAGAGGGATATGTGCACATGTGCAGTATAGAGGGATATGTGCGCATGTGCAGTATAGAGGGATATGTGCGCATGTGCATTATAGAGGGACATGTGCGCATGTGCATTATAGAGGGACATGTTCGCATGTGCAGTATAGAGGGATATGTGCGCATGTGCAGTATAGAGAGATATGTGCGCATGTGCAGTATAGAGGGATATGGGCGCATGTGCAGTATAGAGGGATATGTGCGCATGTGCAGTATAGAGGGATATGTGCGCATGTGCAGTATAGAGGGATATGCGCGCATGTGCAGTATAGAGGGATATGTGCGCATGTGCAGTATAGAGGGATATGTGCGCATGTGCAGTATAGAGGGATATGTGCGCATGTGCAGTATAGAGGGATATGTGCGCATGTGCAGTATAGAGGGATATGTGCGCATGTGCAGTATAGAGGGATATGTGCGCATGTGCAGTATAGAGGGATATGTGCACATGTGCAGTATAGAGGGATATGTGCGCATGTGCAGTATAGAGGGATATGTGCACATGTGCAGTATAGAGGGTGTACGGGAGAAGTACAATGAAGTAGTTTACAAGGGTTGAACCACCCCAAACGCACTCGGCGAAGACTTGAACCTTGAACTCCCCAATAATGTGACTGGGTTCAATGAGAGTCTTAACGCCTTTAAGAAGGTGCGACCACCAACACAGAAACAACATATAGACCCCTAAGGGTTGCTCCCTTTCCCCAAAATGAGTTGAAGGTTTTGAGTTTGATTTCTGTGTTTGTTCAGTGGGTTAAGTTTGTAATACGTCCATAAAATGAAATTTTCTAACTGGTTAGCCAGAACAATAATTGTTAGTGACGAAAGTGTTGGATGTGTTGTATTAAATATGATATATTATATTAAGTTAGTTTGTAAGTACTATGAATTCCTACCATTAGGAAGTAAAATTAAAAAAATCAATTACTATGAACAAATAATTAAGTACAGCTTGCTTATTATAATATATATTAATTTTGGGCTTTATTCCAATTTATCCATCATTCTTTTGTTTAAAGATTTTGACTAAAAAAATTGTTTGAAATAGTTTGGTTTGGGTACAATTAAATTCTGAACATGAGATTTGATAAATGTAGGCCTTTGTTTTTGTTCCTCAAAGAGATTCCTCTTCTGAATTGAACCAAACACCCTCTACAAGGAGAAGACACTTATATACACTATCACTGCTACAGGTTGAACCAAACACCCTCTACAAGGAGAGGACACTTATATACACCTATCACTGGCTACAGGGGTTGAACCAAACACCACCTAGGTTCGGTCAACAGGGTTCCTGGTAGTGTGTGTGTGGGAAAGGGGGGGGGGGAGGGGAGTAAGAGGATGATGCTGAGAGCGCTCCTGGTGGAGGTGTCTAATAACGCTAGTGCGGCGTGATGGAATGATCCCTTGTTGACACTCTCTACACCTGTGATGGAACTAACTGGCAGTTCCGACAAACTGCGGAAACCCGACACACTGACGTCGAGGACAGGGAGCTGCTGCTTCAGCCCACGGCTGAGTGGTTAAACACAGGAACAGGAGACCCTGGTTCGATTACTGATGGTGCTATTCACTATTTGTATATGGATTCGTCCTGCTGTTCAAGTGTTAAATATCGAACCCACTTCGGTAGGCGACCGGACAAAGGTGACAGTCTCGTCTGGTTTGCAAATGGCCCGGAATTATGTACTGAGGTGATTTATTTCAAAATGTTTTCCCACTATCTCTCCCCACGAGTAGGGTACATTTACTGTCAATTCTACCTTTTGCTCATCCCCACCCTACTCGTATGGATATGCATCTAGTCCAGATGGGTAGTAAGACGTGGTATGAAAAAAATCCAGACATTAGGGTTTTGTGTATGTATGTGTGTGGTATTAAGATGGGAATGTAGGGGACGCGAGTTAAGGTCAGTTTTTTTTTGCTGTTTTCACAGAAAAGTTTTTTCAAAGTAAATAAAATATTTATCCAGATGAAACATTTATTTTAATTTTCTTCACATGGTGATATCAACAGGTTGTTGAATATATGTCAAGAACATGGCGGCATTAGACGGAAAACTTTTTAAATGACGAGAAAAAGATTTCATTAAATTTCAGGACACCCTTGAAAAAGATTCAACAACTGTTGATATCACCATGTGAAGAAAATTAAACTCTATGTTTCTACTTGAGAAATATTTGATTTAATTTGGCCAAAAAAATTGTTTTGATATAAAAACTGCAATAACACTTACCTTTTCTCGCTTCTCCTTCGACCTCTCCTTAAGGGGCCGCTGTCAGTGCGTTGAGACGGCCGGAAATAACGCGCTATTTAACAAGGGGTATGTTATTTCAAAATATAGTTCACGTCCAAATGAAAGTTAAGGATACCAAAATGTCACAATCGGATTAAAAAGACTTACATTTTAAGTGTTATAGATAAAATTTAATTTTCTTAAAGTAGACAGTAACCTTTTAATCGTACTGTTCAACTAAGTTAGTTTGTAAGTAGTGTGTTGATATAATCTATATTTAGGAAATACACGTTTAACAACCCAATAATTAAATAATGGCTACAAAATTTTATTTACACAGGCTGGCAATAAAGTTTACTACTGTTTACTAACCAGTTTTTTTTCAAATTGTCGTATAAGCTTTCAAAATTTGGCTATGACCACTACACACTTCAGCAAAGCATATAAATCTAAGTCTTGTGAGCTTGTTAAGTATGTTTTACTTTTTATCTCAAGTTTATATAGTAAACAAATAAATAATCGGTAACTTAAACATTTAAATTTTATTGCTAACCTGTAAGTTAGGCCTATATTTTTCTAAAAGTGCAAAATATTTTGTCTAGTTATATGGAGAAGATGTTTAAAAAATTATAAACCATTATATATATTTCTACAATCTAAAAAGAAAACAACTAAGCCTATATATTAGCGTAAGCACAGACAACTTGAACAAATTATTATTATATATATATATATATATAATATATCTGCTAATCCGCAGCAATTGTATCTGTCCAACTACACCAACCGATATGTGTTGTTTTTTGAAAAAAGAAAAAAAAGAAAGACTAATGTGCGGAAGTCAGCAATGTAGGTGCATTGTGTTCTTATCAAGGCAGTATGTAGCACACATTACACCCCGGCTCAGGAGGAAAACTACACAAGCGAGATTTAATAATTAAGTTAGTATTCAAGGGGCAAATTTTGTTATTTAAAAAAAAAAAAAAAAAAACTGTGCAAATACAAGATTTTGATTTGATATTTTATTATAGAATGTTCTGCAAATAAAATAAGGTAGACTAGATTTTTTTAGTCAAGCCCATTAAAAAATTAATTCCATAGATACCCCGTTTAAAATATGATGCATTAAAAATAGAATGTAAATAATTGGCCAAATGATTTACATAAAATGTTATTTCAAAGATTTACGATTTAAAAAAATATTTTTTCTTAGCATGATCTTACTATCCGTTGGGGCTACACGATCTGCTAGCTATTATAATGTGTTAGGGATGAGGAAGGTTTAATTTAGATGAAGTGTACCCATATTTGCATGGAGGTAAAGTGGAAAACTATTTAGGAAATACAATACCTCAGTACACTCGATCAGGATTTTAACCTCAATCTCCCCGTCATAAGTAGTTAAATCTATTAGTTAATGACGCCTTTAACCATTGGACCACCAAAGTGGATTGTTTCGTACGGTATTATTATTTCTGAAATTTAAAAAATATTTTAGAGCTATTTCTTCATCTCCGTTGTGGCTGGCCTCTTGGTTTATAACAACTATAAGTCCCGGGTTTGATTCCCGGTGGTAACTTACCATATGTATTTTTCCAGAAGAGAAATTATTCTTATTTTTGCCATGATATGGTTAATTGGGCTCAAATTATGTCTTAGACTGGCACCACATAATCAACATTAACATCATCATCATCATCTCATAGAGACACAACTAAATGGTGTCTCAAACTCAGAAGACAGTTACATAATCCACCCTTGTCGGTATAAAACCTGGAATGTCTAGCCGACAAACCGTGGGGGTTACGCTAAGAAACAACAACTTAGTTGTAGTGTGTGCATAGTGTTCCTTATATCCTTGTCGCATTGATCGCTTCAACTGGGAAAACTCTTGAAGACACTGTCAGGTGTAATGAAGAACTCAACTTACATCTTACCTCTGTGAGCTTACACCTTACTTAACAACTCGGCACAAATCCAAGGTTTGAACGCGATTCAAAACAACAGACAATCTGATACATTGGCAAATACTTGCAATGAAGATTACCGAGAATACCTCCAGTGTTGCCAGTTTTATAAACTTAGCGATCGATCCGATTGGGTTCTCTTGTGGTCTGAACTATCCGCATATTATTATTATTATTATTATTATTATTATTATTATTATTATCGTCATCATCACCACGTCTTACTACCCGTTCGGGTTGTACGCACTTACGCTAGTGTGTAATGGTAGGGTGATTGCGAGATGAAATGGAGGACCTAGAGTTTAACGTGGAATCCGAACCACGGTGGAGGCCTGGCATTCCCCACATTCACAAGATGTCTTGTCAGAGGTGAAGGAAGGGTTTGACAATCAGATAAATCTGTGCCGGGACCGAGGATTGAACCCCGGACCTTCGGCACAGAAGTCCGACACTTTACCCCTAGACCGCCAGGTCACTCATACTCATATCAAAGTGGGGAGGGAGGACTAGGCCTAAAGTATGATTTAGAAGAAATGTACCTGCAATAAAGTTGAGAGAGAGAGAAGGGGGGGGAAACCATTTAAGTATAATCAGTCTCAATAAACTCAGCCCGGGATTAGAACCTCAACTCGTCGTTAAACCAGACTATAAGAGTCTGACATTTAGCCTGCTTGTTCAGGAGATTATATGAACCCAAGATAGATTTTCACTGGAGCTTTGTTCCACAAATATTCTATTCGAGTTATATATTCGTTTGCGGGATGTTACAATCAAATATTACTATAGTGTGCTTACATAGGTCGTCCTCCGGGTATTGGGGTGGAGAAAATGCTCGCCTCAGAACACGATGTTTGTGGGTTAAAATCCAGCAAGCGTCGACGGATTTTTCCTGAGAGATAAAAAGATCCTATGCACAACTTCTTTTGGAAGAAAAGTAAAGACACCAGTTCCAGTCAATTGTGGTATGTCAAAGAACCCTGAGAGGTTATGTGAAAATCTATTTTCCGGCAAAATTGGTAGGCTCTTTCACGCTCACTCATAGAAATTCAGTGTGTAAGACACCGTGTAACTATCACACGTAATGAGATTCGTACCAGATGATGTAGGTAGCACTAACCAGGCAAAGGGCTGGGGATCAGCAACCTTTTAAGCATAAAGAGCTATTTTCCAAAATATGTTTTACTTTGGGGGTGCCAAGAAAAATGTTGATCTCTATATTTGAGTGTTCACCTTTTATTTATGTATTTATTGGAGACAAATTGAGAATATACATATTTTAAATGTAATAAACAAAACATTAACTCAAATATTGTCTCTCTTCAGATTTAAATATTTGAACCTCAAATGTCAAGGCATGTTACAAAGTGGGCTTAAGGTCTATTGTTGAAAACTTATTTATGAAGATATTAATGGACTTATAAATTGAGGAACTAATGATGAATATATAACAAAGAAGTTTAATTTCAAATAAGACTTGACAACCATCCTGTTATTTTTCAAACAAAACTATTTAGCAAAAAACTATACAAAATAAAAGGCGGCCGCTTTAAATCTGTCAAAAGGGCGTCATGACGCCCACAAGAGCCGCGTTGCGACCCCAGGCTTAGGTTATGACTAGCTCCGGATGAATAGAAATTATAAATGGTTCACTTAAGAAGAATCACATAATTAAGGGGAGAGAAAAGGATTTATTGGCTAAGATTTACTAGCAGACCCCTAGAAATAATTAATCTTTCTACACCCTTGGGAGAGTAAGCAATAAAAGGAAATATACTATCATTTGTCTAAAGAGAGGATTGGTAAAAACTACCCTCAGTATACGTGGCCGTAGATTTGAATCTGGATAAATACTGATCTACCGGGGCAGAGCCTGGAATCCGGGAGTGACCATTCACCAAAAACCAGACCCCTCCGATTTTGCTGGGGGGATTTGGATGGAGGAGAGGGTGGGAGGTAATACGGACCTTATGATTAAAAAAGTAAGATGATGGCATCCCTTATTGTCCACTCCTGACTCTACTACTGGAAAGAACCGCCTCGGTAGGCCAAACGATTTAAAAGGTGTCACACTCGCAATAGACAACTGCCGATGACGGGGAGATCGGGGTTCGATCCTGTCTTGTGTACTGAGAAAAGGTATTCCTAATCGGTTTTACACTATGCCTCCACAAGAATGCGGGTACACCTTCTCTAAATTAATACTTCCTCATCACTAACACAATAACGTAGCTACAGTAGCCCTATGGCTTCTTTGGTGCTGACTGATAGCTCTCAGTTGACTTCTGACAGCCAACATTTAGGTATATACCTACATTTTAACTGCCATAAGTGACAGCTGCTAAACACATGTTTTTGCAGATCATATGGTTCGGCGTAGGGATACATAATTTGGTCTGGTAACTTTTCAAAGCCGTCAGCTGTGAGCTGTCAGTCAGCACCAAAGAAGCCATGGGGCTACTCTAGCTCATTTGCGCTCAACCCGAACGGATATTGAGTGAGTGAGACGTGGTGGTTGTCCAACTAGAACAAAACACTACCGGCAAGTGGTAATGTAAGTGTTTTTAATCAGGATAACACGATAGTCGCAGAGGTATATCTGTCTCTCTCTCTGGGAACCATCCTGGAGGTGAGACGACTGGACACACACCTCTCTCACGACAAACCACTGACACAACACATGTCACGTGTCACACACACACACACACCTGGCTGACACTTTCCCCTAGAATAGCTCCTAGTTTTATTTGTACCAGCGAGGTTGGTAACACTCGGGAAGAGCAGAGCTCTATCTCCGACAATGCAATGAAAGGTGCATGGACGTGCTGGGTGGTGGTGGTGGACTGGGTACGTTTTTGTGTGGGAAAAATAAGTGTATTTGGGCACTTAACGCTTCGGTGACCGCAGGGTCTAACTCGCTACTCTCGGGTTCATGGGGGTTCGATCTTGGTCGGGTGCATGAGGTTTTTTTTTTTTTTTTCCTAAATGATTTTACACTTTCCCTCCACGAAATTGTGGGTACATATCCTCTAAATTCAACCTTCCTCATCATTAATACATTAGCGTATTTAGTACATAGGTGTATAAAAAAAATTAACGCATGAAAAAAAGATCTCGTAGCTATTTGAACTATTCTCTGTTTGTTCATGCTGATCTAACTATAATTGCTTTTGCGCGGGCCTTTGATCGCATAATTTATTTATATATTTTTGTTGATACGATAAAATGCAGTACAATGTTCTCAGTATTGTCTTTTAATCAAAGTAATATAAACTAGATTCTAAAATTAATGTAAGTCAATTGATGACTCGAATCAATCAATGATCTGGATATAATAGTTTGGGTCTCCAAATAAAATTAGCTATAAAATGGTTTCAGAAAAGGCAATAAAAAACAACAACAACAACAAAGAACAGATATTCCAAGGTCCCCCCCAACTAATTGCAGTACATTTTTGCGTAGAATTCCCGTGAGAAAGAAACCCAAAGAAGATGTCAACAGCACACCTTGATGCACCTGTGCGTCCTTAATACCCAAAATTTTATGACGGGAAAGAGGGAGGGGTAGTTAAACCCCCTCCCCTTTTTCTTGGCAGCTTTAAGTAATTGTTGAAAATAAAAAAAAAAGAGGTTTTGACTTTGTAGATAGGTGTGGAACGTTAGTTTCGGAGAACACTTGACGACTGTTTTTCGCCGACATTGGAAATACACAGATATTTGTAAGAATAAAAAAAAAAGGCATGAAAATCTTTGAAAACACAGAAGGGTTTACCTGGTTATTACTTGTTGTACTGCTATTTAACTGTCATGGGGTCGACACAAATTACAGGGAAGTACCACCCATCTTCAACTTGGGGAAGTGAAATGTTTGACTACAAATATTTAGCAAATGTAGATTGGGTGGAAAAACCACAAGAGATAAATAATATGTGGGGAAAACCACCCGCAGTACACACTGCAAAGATTCGAACCTTGACCTCTTAGTTACAGTAAATCTATTCTGTGGTGAGCCTGACATCTTAGACCACATGCTTCTTTAGTGTAAATTAATTCAAAATAGTAAAAACTTGTAATGACAAGTTGTTTGCGACTAGGTGGGGAGTGAAAGGGAGACGAGAAACGATAATTGTTTTTGAAGGTTTTTTTTTTTTGCAAACATTTTTTGGGCCAAAATAAATCAAATATTTCTCCAGTACAAACATAGCGTTTAATTTTCTTCACATGGTGATATCAACAGTTGTTGAATATCTGTCATGAGCATAGCAGCATTAGATAATAAACATTTTTAATTAATAGAAAAAGTGGTCATTAAATTACAGGACACCCTCGACAGATATAACTGTTGATAATACCATGTGAAGAAAATTAAACTTTTTATTTTCACTGAGCAACAATTGATTTATTTTGATGAAAAAAAGTTTTGTTTAAAAAACGGTAAAAAACACTGCCCTTAACTCGCGTTTACTAAACTTCCACCTTAAAACAGGCAGTTCTGTAAACTCTAGATCCCATCTTTCAGTTTTTTAAAAAGCTAAGTAGTCTACATAATGTTAAATTATGTCATGGTTTAAGTTATGTCATTTTCTCCTAGTTTTTAAATTCTTTGAGATTTTTCTTTGGATTTCAAGTTAAAATATCTTTTTAATCTCTCCTTGGATTATAAGTAGATAATTTTCCTTGGTTATTGAGTTAAACAGAAAAGAAATTAGATAATACTATATTTATTATTATTATTATTGTATTATTATTATTATTATTATTATTATTATTATTATTATTATTATTATTATTATTATTATTATTAACACCACGTATTATTACCCGTTCGGGTTGTACACATACCTATATTTAAAACAATAATTGTATATACAGGCCGCTCGATCTAGGTTCAAAGAAGGCCCGTGCCAAATTTTGTTAAAATTGGTCCACGCATTCGGCAGTAGTCGCGGAACAAACAGAGAAACGAAACACCAAACGGCCGAGTTAGAACTAGACCTTACGCCACTTTATCAATTCTCTGTAATAGCTGCTATGCTCATATTATAAATTACACGATATAGAAGGTGAATTACAAAGATATGAGGAAAGTAGAATTTTAGAGGAAATGTATCCGCATTTGCGTGGAAGAGTGATGAAGCCATTTAGGAGAAGGGGAGGAGACGATACTCTCAGTATACCCGACCGGAATTCACACCCCAGCCTTCCCGTACCGACAAACCGGAAATAAAATTAATGATCTTGACGTTTAGTTCATGTGTACATTGATGCGGGTTAGTAAACTTGTGAGCATGTAAGCCAAAGTTTTGAGTTGTTTTTAACAGGCGGACCAGGGTTCTATGTCTGGCCGAGTGCACTGGTTACTGTCCCACATATTTTTCTTCATTCAAAAGGGTTCGTTTCTTCCTTCGAATTAACTCACCACATCCCGCCCTTTTGAGTAGTACAGCGATTTTCAAACGTTTTAAACTTACGGCACACCAAATAAGGCATTATAATAATTGTAAAGGCACACCCTCAGTTACACAAAGAACGATTTTATAACTAAAATAATAACGAGTATCAAAATTGTGTCTAAAAAGTTCAATAGCTAAAATTACAGTAATTGTGTTATTTATAAAAAAATATGATTGGTCATGAATTTAAAAAGATTTATTTTTATTCCTCAAAATTTTTCTCGCTAATTTTTTATTCAGCACCGCGTCTTTTCACCAGATGTTCGGGTTTTACGCTTATGAACTAATTACGCTTATTGTTTTAAGGATAAGGAGGGTTATATTTATAGGTGTACCCACATTTACAAAGAGGGAAAGGGGAAACCCATTTCGGAAAAAAAACAACTCAATACACCCGACCGAGATTCGAACCTCGATCTCCCTGTCATCGGTAGTTTAGTCTACTATGAGTAGTGCCTTAGACCATGCGGTCACTAAAGCAGGTTGCTTCTTTTTTTATCTTACTCCGAAAACCAGCGCACACCCAAGTGCCGCAGCACACCTGTTGATAAACGCTGGGATAGTATAGTTTAAGTGGTAATGGATCATTCTAACAAAAGAGAGTATGTTGTGAGTTTTTAAAGAAAATGCACTAGTATTCGCCTGGAAAGAGGGTTGAGACCCAGCTGTTCAAAGGGTTAAGCAAGAATGACGGATATTTTTTGAAAGAAAAGCTCAGTCATCTTCCAGGTAAAACTGTCCATCATACCACTCATTCTAACCCCCCCCCCCTTTGCTAAACCAAAAAAGGCGCGTGACGGCTTCAATGGCAACCAAAGGGGATTAACTTCACTTTCAACACCTTTATGACCAATGTTGGAGGGACACAGATGCTGCCCTTACCTTTCTCTCAAGGACCATTACCTCCCACAACAAATAGCGTTGTAAACGTGTGAAAGAACAGTCCCAGACCCCTACTCCCCCTCTCTTCGAGGGACAACTTCCGGTACGTGACACCCAGGCGGTTCCACACAGTCTCTTATACGCCATTCACGGGGAAAATTACGTTACGCCACTGACTAATTTTTTGTGACGATTTTTTTTTTTAAATTATGGATAAACTCTCGGGGCTAGCGAGTACGAATGGCGTACTGACCTTTTACCCAGGAACTAGGCTCGAATCTCGACCATGTGCGCTTTGGTGGCGTACTACTACTCTCAAGTAGACTAGTACTGCCGATGACCGGAAGATTGGGGATCGAATCTTGGTCGGGGGCATTGAGGGTGGTTTTCTAAAGTTGTTTTCCAATCTCTCTCCACGCAAACGCCTGTTAAATTCCTATTAATATAACCTCTCTATCCCTAAAACCACTAGCATAATTATTACATAAGCATATATCTCGCGCGGGTAGTAAGACGTGGTGCTAAAATAAATTACTATGTTTTTAATCAGCTCGTTTTACTACTCTAATCGGGTATGGATGGGGAAAAAACAATTTGAGGTAATCTATCTGCATTTGCGTGGAAGGATAATGGGAAACTATTTGGGGAAAGCCACCCTCATTAGACCCAACAGGGATTTGAACCCCGATCTCCCCATCATCAGCAGGCCAGTCTAAAACGAGAGTGATAGCTTAGACCGTTCCTCCACTGAAATGAGTTTTATTATTTTTGTTTTAATAGGTAGTCTACAGTAGTGTTTTGATAATATCTATCAAAAGTAACATATAACATGAATTGACGTATGAATACGTGAAAGAAGTTCCAATAACCCTTATAACTGTGGAAAGCTTCCTTCCCATCTAAAACTGACTGTAGATTGTACGCATTTCACAAAAATGAATAAAAAACAACTTTTTTTTAATATCTCAAGAATTATTCAAATTGTTCACTGCATGGGGGATATTGGTTCGAGCCCAAGTTTGATATGTTTTACATGGTAGGGAGGAGTGGAAGAGAGAAGAGAGAGAGAGAGAGAGAGAAGAAACGCGAATTTTAAAGGTCTGTACTTATGGTTGTTTTTTTACATAAAATTTTTTGGTTCACCTAATAAATAAAATATTGCTTCAGTAGATACGTTCAGTTTAATTTTCCACAAATATCTTTAATTCATTAGGTCTAGCGTAAGCCTAATTATATGTATACGTATGACCTGAAATGGCAGCAAAACGTGATGCTAAAAAAACGGGAACGTGTTTTTTGCACCCGTGTTGGTAGTGCCCTTTAAAAAAAGTGGGCTTTTGCACCCGCCTAAAATAAACAGTAAGTTTTTGCACCCGTCGGCGAGTCAAAGCCTTGATACTAGCAACTGGAAGTCAATAACAGGACGTATTTGATGTTTATTTTTTGATCGGTACTGTTTGGTGGGTTAGGGTAGGTAAAGTAAGGGTAGTCATTGACCTGGTATTTCTGTTTCAGAACTAGTATGAAGGAATGTTGTTAGGTTAGATTAGGTTAGGTTAGGCTAGGTTAAGTTAGGTTAGGTTAGTCATTGACCTGGTATCCCTTCTGCTATTTTAGAACTACTGGTATGAAGGAATTTTGGTAGGCTAGATTAGGTTAGGTTAGTCATTGACCTGATATATCTTGTGCTGGGGGAAACAAATTAAATAAAAATTAAATGTTTTTGAATGGAAATAGCATAAACAAATTTTGTAAATATAAACATTTACCTTCCTTAGAAAAATAAGAAGGATTAAATATACAGTGGGCGCAAACACACACGTGCGCAACCAACACGTAACCAACAAAACTTGATATTACTTTGTGTGAAAAATTAAACTAAATGTTTCTGTCTGGATAATATGTTAATTATATTGGCCTAAGAAAGTGTTTTGTCTAAAAAAAAATGAAAGGTAAGACCTCGCGTTTCTCCCCCCCCCCCCTTTTTCCCTTGATATCCCATCTAATCAACCATGAGGTTCTCGGATAATCAGCTGGTAGATGGACTCTTTAACTCATAAGGTAGGAGTGAATGAGATACTTTACAGCTCTACTGTGAGAAAAATCAAATGCCACGGTCGTGGATGAAACTCTTCTTGCCTCCTGGATCCTCAGCCAAGTGTGAGAGAGCATATATATCTATGCCCTACCCAGAGCCGCTACAAGAACTTCATAGGCACTGACTGGCCACTTTTACATTTAGAGGAAAGGTTCCAAGTGTAAACATCATAATTTCTCCGTTCTCGGAACAAGTGCTGAAGGAGAAAGAATCTTTTCAAAGATGAAATTGATAAAAAAATATCTCCAATTAACAATGGGCTAGCAACGATTGTCGTCACTTCAATTATTCTAAAATTGAAAATTACGTTAGGCAAAAATTTGACAATCGAAGATATAGTTTCAAAATTTTCACATATTATCAAAATGTCGTAAAGTGAATATTTAAACTGAAGATAATTTTTTTAATTTTCACATGATAAAGCTAGAAAAGTGAACAATTAAACATTAAACTGAACGTAAGTTCTGAATTTGCACATACCAAATGTGGCAATTGTTTTTTTCTTCTTATTATTTTGCGATTTTTAAAAGGTATTTATTCAAGTGAGATATTGTAGGCCTTAAAAGTTCGTATGCCATAAAATGTTCGTAGGCCCTAGGACTAATGGATGAAACGGCCCTGGCCCTACAGGCCGTGAGGTCAACTAGTTTTATGTCGCCGTCTCACTGATAGCCAGGTCTCGCATCAGAACGTACGGACGGTAATAAAACTTAAAAAAAACGCGAGTGCACGGACTGTTGCACTCTGAATGAAAATAGTTTTGCGCTCGCGATTCTGTCGACCGCCATTACCGCGCATCGCAAGCGCCCCCCCCCCCCAACCCCCCGCTTGTTTTGGATCCGCGAGCACGTGTTGCTGACGTCATCAGTCGTAACAGACTCTTTTCTAACAATGGCCACAACCTTGTTGGAAATATTGTTTCTAAAACAAATCGCACAGAGTCTCCTTCGCTCAATTTCACTATCGCCTCGTAAAAAAAACCGGTAGAGTGAAAGCACTTTGACAAGTTATCAGTAAACTTAGTAAACTTATTGTGTTTCATAAACAGGAGGAAAAAAACACTCTAGTGTCATGCCTTTAAAAAAACACATCTTTTTAGTCGTTTGTAAATAATGTTCCTAAGTAAAGAAACTATGCTAAAAAAAGGTAATTCGTTCAGATTACAATAGGAAGAAACTTTGTTTCTATCCATCCAAGCACTCAAACCGTCGACTTGTTAGTGTCGCCTGCAACATCTGGTAGATATCACATGTTGTAAAGGTATTTCAGAAAGTGTGGTGGCTCCCTGTCCTTCCACACTGGATTTCTATGACCGAGCGTGAAAGGGCCTATCAATTTTGCCAGAAAAGGGTATTTTCACATAATTTCCAGGGCTCTTTTACATGCCACAATCGACAAGGGACTAGGGGCATATCCACTGTTGGGGAAAAGCTTGAAATTTTATGGAGGAGTCAAGATTTTGAGTTGGAAAATTCCAGAATTACTTTGAATAGCAATACATTCGACTATGAAATTTCTTTACCGCAGACTTGGACAGACAAATTTTAAACTTCCAGCTGTCGATCCCTAATATAAAATGTTCCCAACTTCCTGACAGTCAAAAATTGAAAGGAGAAATCTTAGTTAATCAATTTGGCTATTAGCGGCGTTGTCACTGCCTATTAGATTTAAGGCTACTACTACTACTACTACTACTACTAGCCTACTTTCTATGCACTAGCAGGGGCGGAGATTTGTGATTTATACAACCCCTGTACCTAAAACTTATGGGGTTTGGGGAGTATGACCCCAACCACTGGAGGCAAGAACATTTTTGAACTATATATACCTCTATAAGCGATTTAGAAGATTTTTTTAAAATAGTAATTGTGACATTTTATAAACTAGTCACTAACATTAAAAATAGAAAAAAAAGCCTAGCCTTGGCTGAAAGAAAATTGTTTTAAACATTCTTTAAAAAAACATGTTTAATAGACTTAAATTTTTCAAAAATAAATAATTAATTAACTTACAAGCAGCACCAAAATTATTGATCCAAACAAGCAGTTAACATTTTATTTTTAAACGTGCATTAAGTAAAATGAAAACAATACTTTACTGAAGATGATGTTTTCAATCCTCTCTGCACGCCATTAATTTTCATTTTAGATTATGTCATAGTACAACATAACTTAAAAAGATACATTAAAAATCAATACAAAAGTACATATTTTAAGATTTAAAACGTCTCCATTTAGCTTTTCTTTACACTAAACAGAGCGAACATGTTTTGGCGATGTGCACTAATTTTAATGAAGTTGTCTGCACGAGTTTCCATATCTAAAGGCAATTGCAGCTTCTTTGTGGACATGTAATATAGCAGTATTGCTCAGCCTCCTTTGTGTCATCGTTGACCTCAAATATGTTTTTAGTCTCCGTAGAAAAGAGGATGATCGTTCAGCAGTACATGAAAAAACTGGGGTTATTATAAGGATTTTTACTAGTTTCGTTATCTTAGGAAATAGATTCCTAATAGTGTCTTCTTTTGGAAACTCTACAACGTCTTTAAGATGTGAGATACGTAAAACAGACGGCTCCTCCGGATATAACTCTTTTGAATCTTCCAAAACCGTTAAAATACAATTCATCGAAGCCTAAATCCCGAAAACCCTGGATAAGTTCCAACTAATTAGTTACTTTTAATATCTTGTGAATGTTGGGAATGCCAGGCCTCCACCGTGGTTCGGATTCCACGTTAAACTGTAGGTCCTTCATTTCATCTCACAATCTCCCTACCATTACACATTAGCGTAAGTGCGTATAACCTGAACGGGTAGTAAGACGCGGTGCTAATAATAATAATAGTTACTTTTAACTTCATACTTTAATTTCATTCCAAACCACTCGATAGTTTACATCAGCGAACTGTTTTTGACAAATATTATTTTATTCAACTTATAGATTGCTTCTGGGAAACAACTGAAGCTAAGAAGAGTAAGTAAAATGACGACAGAAAAGGCTAATATTATTATAATTGTATTACACTGTGGCTTTCCGCCTACGACTGTACGGACACCGACTATCCAACATACTCATACATATTATCAAAGCAAACCATTTCTACGCTACCATTGATGTTACAAAATGGTTACTTTTAACTTTTGTATGTAATTCATTAAAAAAGATTACTGTTCGGCAGTTTTTGTCACCATTTAATCCAAAAGTAATATCTATAAATTCTATATTTTCGATAACTTAAGCAAAAATGTAACAAGCAATTAATATTTTCCTCAATAATGCAATGCTTACAGGCCTGCAGGGGTCTGTTCTCCGCCATTGTACACTAGTAGCCTTAATGGGTTGCCCCTGTTGCCCCAACCTCCCCACTTGTCGATAGAGTCATCGACAAGCAGTGGGAAGTTTTGGCTGATTTGATATGCGAGTTACAGGTTGTTTTCACAGACCCTTATCCTCGTTGTATGAAGTTAATTTTTACATGAATTGGTACCTTTGAATTGTTTGTACAAAAATACACGGTTTGAGTTGGTTTGTAGCCCGACACAAGATATCCACCTTGACAGAAGCGCCAAGCTAGGTCACCTGTGAAAGGGCTGTATTTCTTTGCGAGTTACAGGCAGCATTTGCTAGCCCTTATCCTCATGGAATGAGGGTGAAAACAGTGAATTGATGAAATTTGTATATATCTAATGAATGATGGGTGTGATTGAATTATGAAATTGTGTATGATCTCTGAAAAGGAATACATTTTTGGTTATTAGTTATACACTTTATGAGGTATGAAATGTGAAGGTGAAGTTGTGGGTGAACTGTTGCTACTCCAATCTCGGACGTTTGTAGGACCCTCCTTCATATGGATCGTAGTTTCCCAGGGATCTGATTATGGGATTCATATGTGCTGCACTTTGAATGTAGAATTTGTCTCTTCTTTCCTTGAAAATTTCAGTCAGTGTCTTGCTGTTTGTCATGTTGTGAAGGTTGTCCGTCCTTGTTCTTCTATCTACCCCGGTTATCACCCTTAGGATCATATTCTGTGTTGTCTGTAGTTTTGCAATGTGCGTCTTCGCTGCGTATCCCCACCCTACGCAGCCGTAGAGCATGATTGGCTGTATCACCGTCCTGTAAATTATGAGTTTTGTTTGCTGGCTTATTTGTTGTCCTTTTAGTATGGGGTATAGTTGTATGAAGACAGCTTTCGCTTTTTTGTTGGTTAGTTCTATGTGGTTTGCCCAAGTAAGTCTTCTGTCGATGTTGATCCCGAGGTATTTAGTTTGGTTTTTATACGGTATGTCTTCCTGATAGAGAGTGAAGTTTTCCGGCGGTAGCAGTCTTTTTTTCGTCACAACCATTGCAGTAGATTTCTCAGCATTCACTTTGACTCTCCATTTTGAAAGCCATGTTTCTAGGTTCTTCAAGTATCGTTGTGTCGCTAGTGATGCATAGTATATATTTTTGTCTTTGGTGTATATCAACGTGTCGTCTGCAAATAGTCTTATGGTCATCTTTGGACTGGTTGGTACGTCCGCAACGTATACGTTGTACAAGAAGGGAGCCAAAACTGACCCTTGTGGTACTCCCGCCTTTATATTCCTTCTCTCTGACAGTGTGCCCTCTATGGAGACTTGAAATTTCCTATCTTTCAGGTAGTTGTTGATCAGTTGTATGAGTCCTTGTGGGAAGTTGTGTCTAATCATCTTGTGAATGAGTCCATAATGCCACACTCGATCAAACGCCTTTTCCACATCTAAAAATATGGCTATCATGTACTCTCGTCGGTTGAATACTTCCGTCGCGTCTTCAATGAAGTTGAGTAGGGGTGAGTCGTTGAATGTTGTGCCTTGAAACCAAACTGTTCGTCGGGGATTATGTTGTTGTCATCTGTATGTTGTCTTAGTCTTTTTTGTATGAGTGTTTCAAAAAGTTTTCCAAGCGTACTGAGTAGACTTATTGGTCTTCTGTTTTGAGGGAAGATTCCATTTTTACCTGGTTTAGGTATTGTGATAATTTTGGCCTGTTTCCAAGTGTCTGGGAAGTATGCAAGTTTGAGGGCTGTATTCAGTATTTGGGTCAGATGAGCTATTGCAATTTGAGGTAGGTTTATTAACATTTCGTTCCTTATGCAGTCAAGTCCGGTGCCTTGTTTCGCTTAAGTGTTTTGATAGAGTTTTGAATTTCATGGTCTGTGATTGATTCTGGTGTTTCTGCTACTGGTCTGTCTATGTATTCGTTAACTGTTCTGACGACTCCTCTATTAAAAGCTTCCTCTTGGGTTGGATTTGGCGTGAATTGGTCTATTAATGTTTCTGCTATGGCTTCGGCTTTATCTTTAACTAGTAGCCTTAAGAAGGTTAGGTAATGTTTTAATTTGATCACGTAATAAAGCCTGGAGTTTTTACGAGCCGAAACTTGTTATTTTCCTTACACGCAATGTTGGTGAATGTCAAAATAAATAACACTTGTAATTTGAAAAATTCCGTCATAACAAATACCTTTAAAAATACAGCTCCATAATATCTCAATTTAAGGCACAATCATCGCCTAAAATTTTTAAAAATTTCCGGAGGAGAGACCATCAGATTCTCTGATGTTACCAAAGATGCCATTGTGGCCTGGTCACCTGGGAATTTTTCTAACTTCAGAATGCCTAGAATTGAGAAATTCACTGTCCCCCGCCATGTAGGGAACGTTTGAAAGGATCAGTGGTTTTACAATTTTTATAACAAACCTTTTTCTGGCAAAAATAAATCAAATATTTCTCCAGTAGAAACATAGAGTTTAATTTTCTTCACATAATGATATCAACAGTTATTGAATTATTTGTCAAGATTTTCCTGGTATTTAATGATAACTTTTCCTCTTCATTTAAAAAGTTTCTCATTTAGTGCCGCTACACTCATGACAGATATTCAACAACTGTTGATATCACCATCTGAAGAAAATTAAACTCTTTGTTTCTACTGGAGATGTATTTTATTCATTTTGGACGGACAAAGATTTGCTATAAAAACTGTAAAAAAACACTGACCTTTATTACCTACACTCCCACCTTAAGACAGTACAATACATGGGAATTTAAAGCGAGTCCTACAGGCATAACTTACACGTGTAGCGCAAGTACATGTTTATACGCATGAGAGTCGTAAAACATTTATTGGCTGTTGTTCATGCCCTTGGTATTAAAATAAAACAAATGGCTGTTTAATTGAGCGTGCAAAGATTAATAACAAAACATTTGTGAAGGAGAAAGGCAAGATATAAAATTAAATGAGTTAGAGAACTGTCCTATAAACAAGTGGATTTAGTGTTTGTCATTGTCCGTTTTTGTGTCACGTCTTTAAAACTAGTTTTTATAAATACTTTTTTTTTACATGAGTGGACATATGACAGATAGCTAAAGTTAATAGATCTACTTTCACGTATTCATACGCTAAGTCATGTAATCTTCAGCCGTCACTTTTTATATACATTATCAACACAACACTAATAATAATGTAACTTTTATCAATATTGTCCGCAAAAAAAGTTTGTATTTTTTAAAAGGTAGTCCAGTTCAAATGTCCATTCGTAAAGAAGAGAACTATAGACCTACCTTATCTCAACTAAGCTGATAGGTGCTGTAAACAATCACCTCCCTCAACCCTTGTAATTCTTTTCAATAGTAACAAAGTCAAAATATTATATTACCGGTTACGAAAACATTTTATTGGATAATCACTAAACGCATGCACGCCATTAGGTTCTTACATAAAAACACTTTGTAAGACCAAGCACAGTTCATTTAAAATTAATTAAAAATTATATAAGTATCATTAAATTACACAATGAGCCAAGAAGTAACTGGACGAATGCGTTAAACTGCCAGTAGCTCATTTTCTACCCATACTGGCTGTATCTGCCTGAAATCTTTGCTAAAAAACGGATTTACTAAAGAATATATATAATATATATTGAATGTAAACTATATTATTTAAAGGTAATATATTTGATCTTTTAATATAGTGATTAATTGATATAATGAATCAAATAGCCAAATATATTATTTATGCTTTTTAATGAGGATTACTCCATCTAGATATCATATTCTGAAAATTATATAATATTTTTTTTAAAGTATTTTTATTAAATATGAACAAAGAGAGGCACTATTTTAGGGGGAATGTGTAACAAGGCCATCACCGGCTATCCCCTCACACACTTTCTTTTGTTTTTATCTAGCAACTTATTTTAAATAAGGTCTAGAGAGTCGTGTAATGAAGGTCTGTTATACTAATTGTATGGTCCACATTAGGAGTTAAAAGAATTAATAATAAATAATAAAATATAGTAAATTGATGTCCATTGTTCAGTTGCAGTTTTGTAAACATAATTATTGTGTTTGTTGAAAGTGTTGCCGAGCAGAATAAGTTATTGTACTCAACAATCGGACTTAGCTTGCAAGGTCAATTTATATTTACTACTACTATTATTTATATTACGTTTAACATCAAGGTTAAGATGTTAAAAAGTGTTTTTAAAGGGATACTTAACACGTCTTGGCGTGAAGGAAGGATGAAAAACGACAAGTAATAAACTATACCCTCGTGAACTTTTCAGAGAATCGATTATTGACCTCCTGTCAGCGAAAGGTAGTCTATTGCCATCTTTATTGATTAAACCATGTGATCACCAGTGCTGATACTAAAGTATTCTTTTTGTCATGTGTGTGGGAAAGTATAGTTTAAATATCAAATAATTTTTTCCAAACATATAAATACAATATTAGAGATTAAAATTTTTTTCGATAAAAATTGACCATATCATTGAATCCTAGGGGAGTATTAACATATATTCTGGTCTATAGTAGACTCGACGTTACACATTTAACCACCAAGCACTGTAGTCGATACTTTCGTGAGTTTGAAAAGAGAATTAGAATCATTGTTATTGCTTTGTTGGAACTAATTTTGATGTTCCTGGTGTTAACGTCTTTAGTAGAAATTGAATTTGGGCAGTATCGTTTTAACTTTTTTCCATTTAAATAGATGGTGTTTTTTTCCGGAAAAGGTAAAGAGAAAGTTTTCATTTAAATTTTACAAAAGCAAAATTTTCCATCTCACGTCTCTTAGTCTCAGGTCTTATCTACACTCCATTCACCAAACTATAATGATTTCCAAGACCAAGCATTCCAAAATTTCACAACAAACATTTTTTAAGGTCCTTGGCCTGTCAAGTGCAATTCTAAAACCTATTTTGGGGATGGTGGGCGGGAGGGTGAAAGGCATGGTGTGGCTTCACAACCGAAAAAAGTATCCTTCCAACTAACAAGAAAGATGGATAAAGGAATACCGTAGATGGCGCTAGCTACCGGACAGGTCTTGCGGAAAAATCATTCGTTTGGAAATATCAGTTTTCTCGAGAACAGTGAAATTTTATGTAATATTTTAACACCCCTTCTAAGATAATGTATCGATGTTTATTATTTGTTACATTTTCTTATTTTTTGTTATGAAGCTGGTATTTTTCTTTTAAAAATGTTTAATTTTATCGATATTTGATCACTGTTAAAATTAGAGAGGTGTGTATGTAAAGAGTATAACTTAATCAACGTGCTTCTATTCTTGAACAAACCGTCTCCGAAAAAAAATTGCAAAACAGTAAAAATTCCTATGATAAGCTGTTTGTTACCATGTTTCTGCATTTTCCACGCCAAATGAAAAGGGCCAATCGTCTTAATTTATTTTAACCATTTTTATGTTATTGAATAATAACTTATAAAATAACGTTTTGTTTAAATATATATATATTATATATATAGTGGAAGCGGCCTCTGTGGTTCACTAAATTGCGCGTTCTCTTGAAAAATAAGATGTTGAACCAGCAGAAACAATAGTGGGTTATGACTTTATACAAATCGTATTTGTTTGTGTTCATGCGCGTGTACTTACAAATTAAAAATAAAGTTTTACTACAAATTATTCATATTTTGCATGGATTTTACTCCAAGTTTTAAAAATAACCTTATATTTATTTTGGTGGCTTTTATAACAAGACACAAGTGTGAATATAATTATTTTTAATTTTAATTCTGTTGCCACAACCACGAAGCAAAAAGCATGCTTTTTTTTCCTATTTCAATAAGTTATGAAAGAAAAACTATAAAGTACAGTAATCCTTAATTGGGCTGTATTATTAGAAGTGTTTATTAACATCTTTATTGATAATATAGTATCAGTAAGGAAACAATAATTATTTCCACATTAGTGACTTTCAACTAATGTTTCGCAATAACAATCTTATGCTAGCTGTCAGTTACCACCACTCCTATCACAAATAGACTATAGTCAGTCCCCTTAACATCAAGCAACTTATTTTCTCTCATGTTCGTATCTACTCAGCAACTCGTCCAGCAAGGTCACAAGATGATAACAATGTAATTGTAACGAGCAGGGTTACAAGCTCCGCTATCTCGCAGTAACAAGACCATAGCAAGTGAAGCGAGAGGGAGAAAGAGACAAACATATGAGCTACTGCGTGTTCGCTGAGCTCAGCGCTTCTAGAGCGCTAAACACACGTGCAATCACAGAAGCATGCTACCATACAGTCCATCACCGGTGGACCGACTAATATGGCCGACACGTTCCATACCCCCCCCCCCCCCCATTTACTACACACTTCTTGTGTCCTTGGTATTTATGGGAGGAACATAAAAATAGAAACCATGGTAAGAAGAGGGACAAAAGTCACTGGTAATTAATTATTATTCTTTCAAACTTTACAGTTCGTCTTTAGAGTGACAAGAAGCTGAACTTAAACAAGCAGGGAAGGATAGTTATATCCTAGCTACGGTAGGAGAGGTGGTGATATCTAACTGAAGGCTAATTTCTACAAACATTAGTTGAAAGTGATTAGAGTCAGCCTATTCGGAAATAATTAATGATAATATATTATTAAAGGCCTAATAGGATAATAATAATTTCCGAGAAAGTTGATACCAGTTAATTTCAGCCAATGTTTTCAATAAAGATCTTTCTGCTACACTAGATATCATCTCTGAAGAAAATACATGGTTACTATTGGGAAACAGCATTGCCACTCTTTCGTTTTTGTGTGGTTAATCCCCATGAAATATAAGACAAGTTTCGCAAAGCTGTTGCGTCGAGGTTGCCAGTAGCTCCTTCTTATCCCAGAACATAACTGAGAGCGAGGAGTTTTAACAACAGTTAACTGAGAGACAGCGAAGATAGAGATTTTCTCCATAAGATCTGCAGTCTCCTCAGCGATGAGATTGAGTGTAGCTATCACCACCTCTCCTACCATAGATAGGGTATAAGTATATGAACATTCTCCACAGTAGCGGCTTGCGACCTACTAAGTAGGATAAAAGGTAAGGTTGGACGGTCAGCACCTATATATGACCTAATACAATATATACATAACGCCATAAACAAAAGTTGTGAGGGATTAAATAGCTAGGCTATAGTATTTTTTAAGTACGGTTATAACCGCATCTAAATATCATATTCTTTAAAATGAAATATAATAATATTGCGCGTCTGGAATACATCAATCTTATCCCAAAAGTGGAAATATTAGCCAGTACTAATGTACTGTAGCCCAGGGGATGTCCGAATGTACTAATCGTACAGCCTTTCCATGAAGGCCCTTTCCATTTCCCGATTAGATGAGGTGATAGTGAGTATTAGGCGATAGTGAGTGAGGGTGATAGTGTGTATTAGGCGATAGTGAGTGAGGGTGATAGTGAGTATTAGGCGATAGTGAGTGAGGGTGATAGTGAGTATGAGGGTGATAGTGAGTGAGGTGTGATAGTGAGTATTAGGCGATAGTGAGTGAGGGTGATAGTGAGTATTAGGCGATAGTGAGTGAGGGTGATAGTGAGTATTAGGCGATAGTGAGTGAGGGTGATAGTGAGTATGAGGGTGATAGTGAGTATGAGGATGATAGTGAGTATGAGGGTGATAGTGTGTATTAGGCGATAGTGAGTGAGGGTGATAGTGAGTATGAGGGTGATAGTGAGTATGAGGATGATAGTGAGTATGAGGGTGATAGTGAGTATTAGGCGATAGTGAGTGAGGGTGATAGTGAGTATGAGGGTGATAGTGAGTATGAGGGTGATAGTGAGTATGAGGGTGATAGTGAGTATGAGGATGATAGTGAGTATGAGGGTGATAGTGAGTATGAGAATGATAGTGAGTATGAGGGTGTGGAACCAATGGAAATACTTGAGCCTAGCTAACCAAACCTTGGTGACCTTTGGGGTAATTCCCCTTTTGGAAAAAATACTCAAGGTATCAGTCGGAAATAGAACTCGAGGCTCCTACGTTCGTAGCCAGCTGCAATGACCGCTACACCACAGGCCCGGTTAATTGAAATATGACATGTGTAAACGGGATGCGAGCCCGTTTGTTGTAAGACGAGGGGGGTAAAAAGCAGAGAGGCCATAAATCCCAAATTAAGTTTTTAATAACCCACCTCATCCTTAGATTACTTTAAAATCAAGACAAAACACAAAAGCACTCAGACAAATCATTTTTCCTCGATATATAAAAGCTAAGGTATGATTCAAAAAAATCTTTAAAAAAACGTTAGCTACTAATTTTTATCACATTATCCGCCAGGCCCACTCGTAAAAAACTAGTTCTAGAAGGGGAAGAGGGTAACTAATTTGGCAACACCCTAACACTTGTAACAATTGGTAACATTGCTCCCTACTGAGTTATGGATCCCGGGCTCGATTCCCGATATAGCTTAAATGTTTATCAATGGTGAAATGGGGGTTTCCCCTTTCGTAATAATGAATTAATGGTCTGAGAGTTGGATGTTGTGGGTGTCCTAAATTTAAGTAAGTTGTGTACTGATAAAAATCAGTTGATTCAGAAAGTGCACGTTAAATATTTAAAATACAGTAGAGCGTAAATAATTCGGGCGTCAAAAATCCGGATCATTGGTAATCCTGATCACCAATAAAGAATATTATTAATAAAAATAACGACAGTGGTATAAATATCAGAGACAGGGCCACCAAAAAACTCACCTCAACCCTAATTTATAAATAAACAAAAAAATTAGAGATTTTTTTCGTTGTTAGATGTTCGCCTTATTATATTCCTTCAAAAATGGTGATATTTAGCAACAAAAATTAACAAGTGCGACCTCGTTGCTTAAATAAAGTGAAAATGTTTCTACATTAACACTGAGTTTTCGTATAAGGCATTCACGAGCTAAGTTTACCTGGATGACAGCTCGAAATGTTACTAGAAGTAATTCCTAATATATCACTACGCCAACAGCTGACATCTATCACTTTGGATCATTGTAATGAAAACAGATGGTAATATATTAATGTGATAGTTAACCACAGTAATTTAGGACAATATTATTTAATATATTTATTTGAGGTCGGACACAAAGTTTATTTATAGTTTTATTCCCCTTAAAAATATTAACACCACTTTCACAAAAACTTCTAACGAACATAGCTTCAAAATGGTGACTGACGAATTTAAACCATATGATTGAACATACGGTAAACAAGTTTTTTACAATGATGCAGACACGCAGTTGATGAAAATATTTTATTCAGTTAAATATTTCAAAATATGATAAAATAATCATAAAATAATTTATTGTATGTAAAAAAACGACAACAATTTTCTCTTTTCCAAGTAAATACGATGTCTGTATTAAAAGATATTGATGTGTGCACTATATTACACAAAGTCAGTGACGTACCAAAACGAAAAATAAGTACTTTTAATTATGTTTAAAATATTGTTTCGAGTTGGATAAAAAGAAATTATTTAAAAAAATGAAATAGTATGAGAAAACTTAAGTTTATGTTATTTTAAATGTATTATATAACAGGTAATTAAAGATCTTTAGATTTATAACAAAACTGTATCTTTTACAAATATTGGCAACCCAAAACCTAAACATATGATTTTTGAACTGTCATCCAGGTAAAAACCTATCACGAACGGAATGTAAGTATTCTGTCTATGCTTATTTTTTAAATTCTTGATAAAGATACTGTCTTTTTTAAATGAGTACAAATCAATAGTCCGACTGGGTCGATCCCCAATTAGTTCAAATTATCGATGTTCTACTTCAGTAGAAAAAACCACTGCTAATAGTAAGTCTATAAACAAATAATAAGGCCTAAACTCTTTAAAACACATCTGGTGATCTAGTCACCTTAGATCCTTAGTCGACCTTTGTGACCCTTTATCCAAGGTCAGTCTGGTCTCTTTATACTTCGTTCTTGCATGTCTAAAAGGGGGGGGGGGGGGCACAAAAACGTTCAGAGATAAAATAGATTAAGTGGTTCTTGAAAACACAACCTACTCCTAATATGGCCGGTTGTTGTACGACACGGGTTTTCACGTTGCCCTTATATGGGCAAATAGGTATCGTAATAGGTATCGTTGATAGTTGCTGGTGTCGCATAACATCGTCAGCGTGAAACGAAGGCTTACCCCATTAGGAAGGTGAAGAGGGGAGCCACAGTGGAATAGGGGGGGGGGGGCAATGAACGTGACAGGAAATATTGCTAGCCAGCGCAAATGTATGTCAAAGAAATATCTAGGAATAACAATAATTCATAGTAACATAAAATAGGTCTTAAATTATTTTGTAAATGAAATTATTTTCTGCAAGTAAGCAAAGTTATTAAAAAAAAATCTAGAGATGCCTGGTTTAGTATAGTCGAATCACTTAAAGAGTTCAAAGGCTTTTAGATCTACTTGGGTTACACACAAAGCTGGTGTCAATTTTGACATCAAAACTAATATAATACAATTTTTTTGTCAGTGTGAGCTACTTTATACTAATTTTTACATTTTATCTCCCCACTCCCCTTTAGGGAAACTCGCATTTGATTACATTGATGGGATACAGAAGAGAAAGTTAAGAGTTTAAAGGAGGGAGATGAAGAAATCATCAAGGGAACAACACTCTCAGTAAAGTCGTCCGGGATTCAAACTCTAACCACCTCTCCTACGTAAAACCAGTCAATACAAGCTTTATGCCCATCCCTCTCTTAGTAGAGCCGACTATAGTAAAATATTACTTAGAACTAATGTTTCTCAGTTTTTTGGCGATGAGGAACCGTCAAATGTAAGCTATACGCACTTGGGGAGTACTGGAGCCTTGAGAGTAGGTGGCAAAGAAAATGATGCAGGGAAAACATTATTTTTTGGCAATTCCAATTTAAGACTATGGATAGAACACATTAGCTTATTAAATTAAATAAGTAAATAATAATTTTACCCACCTCGGTGGCATAGTTATCTAACGTGCTAGATTTGTGTTGAGCTAAACGGAAGATTGTGGTTCGAATCTCGGTCGGGTAAACTAGGAGTGGTTTTTCCTAGATGTTTTTCCAATCTCCCTTCACGCAAATATGGGTTTATTATTTCTATATTCATCCTTCCCAATTCTCAACCCATTAGTATAATTAGTACTTAAAAGTATAACCCGAATGAATAATAAAACGCGGTGCTAAATAAAAAAAAGTACTATTTTTTAAACATTTTAAACCCCATGATTTATTATAAATAAATGTTGAGATTTGTTTACTTAAGGTTGGTACATACTTCCTTTTATATGTGACTTAGGTCTAGTTACCAATGATTTCAAATTGTAGCAAATTATTATATTATGTGATCAACATTAATTAATGCGTTATTTTTATTACTAGACTTTCTGTAATCCTGCGGACCCCCAGTGGCTCGAGGACCACACTTTGAGAAACACCGGTCTAGTAAACCAAAGTTTTGAGCTGAAGATTTGCAATAAACAAACAAAAATTCTACCTCTCTACACATTCTGTGATTTGGCAGTTTGACTCAAAACGAGGTTTACCCGGGGTACAGTCCGTATATTCAAATAAACTCCGACCCGCTTCAGAGGTTGAATGATCTAAGGCGTTACTCTCATGTTAGACTGGCTTTATGACAGGGGGATGGGGGTTCGAATCCCGGGAGGGATTAGTGAGGGTGGTTTTCCTTAAATGGTTTCCCACTCTCCTTCCAAGCAAATGCGGGTATATTAGCTCTAAAATGCTTACTTATTCAAATTACTCCATTAGAGTAATAATGATCACATATGCTTATAAGCTGAACAAGTAGTCAGACGCGGTGATAAATTTTTTTTTAACTCTGCTCTACGTCTTGATACAATAAAATAAATGCTTTTTTAAGAGTAAAGCTCTATTTAAGATAATAAAATCCAAATAAGAGCAAAGCACTTTGATCGGTCCCGTTGGCTTTAAGGGGATGAAAGGGAGTGTTTACGATTGTCATTTCCATGCTACCCCTATTTCCCTAACCATTTTAATCCACCCCTCTCCAGTCCAACCCAACACAATCTCTCTCCATAGAAACTGCCTCTTGAGCTGTTAGCTAGCAGCCCCAGCTAGTGCATTATGCATGGGCCAACTGCAACACCAGACTTACAACCCCCTCTTACAACACCAATAACAAGAGTGAGCCACTCAACTACTACAAGGATCATGTCGTTAAGGGGAAGCTTGTGATTATAGTGACAACCTTTACAAGTTTCGTCCAAGAACATATTCCAACTAATTTACCAGATAGCTTTACAGAGATGATTGTTTTTGGTAAAATTAGAAATAACATAATTCTGATATTTTGGTGCTATAAAACGTCCACGGTGTTAGCCCACAAACGTGCCATAACGACTGCCGTCTCCTGGCGAAGATAGTGCCGACTTCTGCAGATATAGGGGGTCAGTGGTCAGCAAAACGAATCCTCTTGCCGTTAATCTCAGTTTTCTAGAGTGAAACTTCTGCTTTTTCATTCAAGTAGCTCTCTTATTGGTCCTCCCGAGACTGAGTTTGACTCCGTTCCAGACCCAATACTTCACAGAAAAACTGAAAGCACGTGGGATCGAACACGGGACCTTTGAATCTGTGGTAAGGAACTCTGACCACTCGACCACAGAGACGGTTTTATGGTACCACAGTTGTTTTCTAACCGACGCATAAAAAGAGGTCTTCAATTTTGACCTGCATGTTTCTTTGTTTGTCTATAACTTTGTATATGTGCCCCCACATAGCTAAAAAAAACTATTAGGGTAAAAACTTTTTAGAAATGGCTGAACATTTTTCAACTTAGGTTTTGGACGAAGTTTTTTTTGTCCTGATTCCCACGTAATACCAGAATTTTAAGATATTTTTGTCAAAAGTATCAAATGCCATATTGTTTTTTTAAATCATTATATTAGTTGTAACTATATTTCGGCTGCTTTAAACGTTGTTTGACTGATTTAAGTTTACTTGGTCGCACTGTGTTAAACCATTGAGCGACTTTACCCGGCTAAACACACCAATAAGGTAACTAAAAATGATTAAATAGTTGAATAAACAATCAGAATTAAAACCTCCTCTGAAAAATAACTTTTTCTATAAAAAAATAAATACCTAAATAAAACGCTCTCAAAGAATGACATAAAGTTTTAATCGGTTGATATCCACTTTTTTCATTAAGGAACGAAAAAATGCACAAATTAAATTAATTCAGTTGTGATTAGAAACTTTCATCAGTGCTTTTCTTCATACCTGATGCCAAGAGCTTTCGAGTGACTGGATTAAAGGAGGGTAATTTCAAAAGCCTTAAATCAAGTATTTTTATATAATTATTTTAAATTCGTACAAGCTCTGAGAACGCATAGATAATGGTGGCAATTATCGTTAGGTACTCTATTATTTACTTATTTGAGATATTTAAGTGCACTTTCTCTTAAACGACTGATTATATCAGCACACGAGTATTGCATATGAGCCAGGGTGAAAGGTCCTATCAATTTTGACGGGAAAGTTATTTTCACATATTCTTTCACATGCCACAATCAACATGAGACCGACGGCTTTACTTCCCCTCCGACGGAAGTTGTGCTACAGATTTTTAACGCCCAAGAAAAATCCGCGAACCCGCATGGGTTTGAGCGAGCACTTTACCCAAGACCACTGAGGTCAACAAGTACTCTAGTGATCTTTTGTAAACATCAGGGTACATTGAGGGAGCATGAAAACCCAAGCCCAAACGCAAGCCCAAAAAACGAATATTCAAGAAAATAACATCTTCAATGTAGAATCGCAGGACACTTTTAATCAGTAGGGTTCTAAAATAGAGTCCGACACTTTAGTTCAGTTGGTAGCTTGTCTGTATACTCGGTTAGGGTCCTGTGTTCGATTCGTGGCAAGGCTGAAAATGTTATATTGGAGAAATATGGGGTTTTCCTTTCATAGGGATGAATTTATGGCCATGGTCTGGATGTTGTATCTGTTCTGGAGTTAAGTTAGTTTATAAGACGTATGCTGATAGAATCATTTGGTTCAGAAAGTGCACGTTTAATACCTCAAATAAATGATAATGATATTCTTCATCAGATGGTTCACGGAGCCCAGGTGGGGAACCTCTCCTTTAGACCACAAGACCGCCGATGAGGAACACATTCTTATTATTGTTATTTCTTAAGGTAGAATCAAAGTTGATCGCTTTGTTTATAAGTGTCCTGTGTTATTTGCTGAGCTAGTAGAGTAGAGGCCGCCTGTGTCAATGTCTTCCTCCCCACCTCCTCAACATCAGTGACCAAACACCCCTTAACTACCGCGTCCAGCCATAAAAGAGGGCAAACAACACTACCCCCCCCCCTCGCGCTTTGTCGGGGCTTGCGGGCAGTCGTTACTGCAAGGATTATTGGATTTATCTTTCAGAGGAAATTACAAAATGTACTCACAAATTATTGCCTTGTCCACTAAATAGTACGAATAATGTCACGTTTTTTAAAAATGAATTGTTACCTTCATTTATCTTCTCTTGAAGAATTAGATAATATAACACTGTGTATTGAATGTAACAGTTTGGTGAAAATCTTACTTCCCACCCTTCTTGTATCCCTGATTTTGTGATTAGAAAGAAAGTTGAAAATTAACCAGCCCCGTGGTGTAGTGGACCTGGCTACGAGTCTAAGGGTCCCAGGTTCGATTATCAGTTAGTACCGTGGGTATCTTTTTCTTAAAGGGGAGCTACCCCAACACTCACCAGGGTTTGGTTGTTTATACTTAAGTAAGGTTTTTAAGTGTTTCCACCGATTCCACACCCTCATCAATTCACTATCACCATCACTCATCTCATCGGGACATGGAAAGGGCCTCCATGGAAAGGGCCTCCAGGGAAAGGATTTACGATTAGTACATTCGGGCTTCCCCTGGCCAACGGTACATTAGTACTGACTTATCTTTCCACAGACTGACCTACAAGTTATGTAGCCCAGCCCCGTAATATTATATTATTTTTTGAAAGTTAGCCTACAGTGCCATGCGCTTCCTGCAATAATCGAGTGTTTGTTTAGTCTAATACTACGTTAGATCTGAGCGTAACAAGTTAGATGGGTTTTTCTTTGCCGAGTCATTAAGTTTTGAAAAAATAATCTTATGTAGTCTTGGGGTAAAGTGCTTGCCTCAGAACCCGATGTTCGTGGATTCCAACCCAGTTGGTGCTGACGGATTTTTCTTGAAGCGATAAAAAATCCCTACCACGACTTCTTTCGGAGGGGAAGTAAAATCGTCGGTCCATGTCGATTGTGGTGTATAAAAGAACCTTGGAAGGTATGTGGAAATACCTTTCCAGGCAAAATTGGTAGGCTCTTTCGCTCTCGCTTATAGAAATTCTCGTGGGCTGGTATGATCAGTTGGTTTAGAAAGTGCACGTTAAATACCTCATAATAAATGACAAAATGAAATATAGTAGGACTTAAGAGAAAGGTTCTGAGATCATTTGCAGGCTATTGCATTTCGAGTAGTCATTAATTAATAATTATTATTATATAAATGGCGATGAATATTATATTACTCGAAAAGTAGATTAAAATGTAATTGTAACTTATCCACTTTGGTGGCCGCATGGCTTAAGGCATCACTCTCGCAATATACTGGACTTCAATGACAAAAAGATCAGGGTTCTAATCCTGGTCAGGTGTAGACAGAGGGTGGTTTTTACTAAATAGTTTTACACACACTCTCTCTCTCTCTCTCTCTCCTCTTCTCTATGCAAATGAGGGTACCCTTCTTTATTAAATTAATATTACTAGTAAATATTTATGAATAATAATTGACACAACGTTATAAACTTGTTCATTGGAAAGGCAACTGATATATTTGTACCATTTTAACGGTTCTGTTGTTCTCAACCTTGTATCCACCATTTTGTAATTTATCAAAGGTTTAGTATTCAAACTTTAAAAAAATATATATTCAAAATGGGTGCAGCTCACTGTATAAATTATATAAGGTGGAAGCGTAGAGGACGCAAGAAAAGTTGAGTGTTTTTTTCAGTTTTTATAGCAAAACTTTTTTTTAGATCAAAATAAATAAAATATTTCTCCACTACAAATATATAGTAGGCCGCTATAATATTCCTCACGTGGTGATATCAACAGTCTGTTGTTGAATATCTGTAATGACTCATAGCGGCATTAAGTGAGACACTTTTGAAATGAAGAGAAAAGTTGTCATTTAATTCCAGGACACCTTTGAGAGATATTCAAAAACTGCCGTTATCACCGTGTAAACTATATGTTCTGCCGGAGAAATATGTTATCTATTTTGGCAGAAAAAAAAAGTTTTGCTATAAAAACTGAAAAAATACTGCCCTTAACTCTCTTTCTTTACACTCCCACCCTAACGCCCTCTGTTCGTAGCTACATAAATATGTCTCTTTACAAGGAGGTACTCAAGACACCAAATTAATACGCCCCACCCACGCCGGATGTCAGACGGACAGAGGGGAAATCTCGTCTTGTCTGGTTTGTAGATGATGGAGTGGCTTGAGGAGGGTGGCAAGAAGGAGGTTATTATTATTATTATTATATTATTAGCACCGTGTCTTACTACCCGTTCGGGTTATACGCATTTACGCTAATGTGTAATGGTAGGGTGTATGTGAGATGAAATGTAGGACTCACAGTTTAACATGGGATCCGAACCACGGTGGAGGCCTGGCATTCCCCACATTCACAAGTTGTGATTAATACACGTCTTGTCAGAGGTGAAGGAAGGGTTTGGAATCAGATAAATCTGTGCCGGACCGAGGATTGAATCCTGGACCCCCAGCACAGAGGTCTGACACTTTACTCCTAGCCACCAGGTCACCTAAGGAGGTTATAATTTGAGACAAAATATTTCAGTTGGCTGAATCACAGAGTAAAGTGATGTACTAAATGTTTTGATGATATAATATTTAGCAATTTAGCATTGCGTCTTACTACCTGTTCATGCTATACGCATACGTTTTAATTGAGCTAATGAGTTACGGATGAGGAAGATTTAATTTAGAGGAAGTGTAACCCAATTTGCGTGGATAAGATTGTAAAATGAAAAAAAAAAAAACTTCAGTTCATCCAACCGGGATTCTAACTCCGATCTCCCTGTCATAGGCAGTCTAGTAGGTCTCCTTGACATAGGCAGTCTAGTAGGTCTCCCTGTCATAGGCAGTTAGTAGGTCTCCCTGTCATAGGCAGTCTAGTAGTCTCCCTGTCATAGGCAGTCTAGTAGGTCTCCCTGTCATAGGCAGTCTAGTAGGTCTCCCTGTCATAGGCAGTCTAGTAGGTCTCCCTGTCATAGGCAGTCTAGTAGGTCTCCTCATGCATGTCATGAGGCAGTCTAGTAGGTCTCCCTGTCATAGGCAGTCTAGTAGGTCTCCCTGTCATAGGCAGTCTAGTAGGTCTCCTGTCATAGGCAGTCTAGTAGGTCTCCTTGACATAGGCAGTCTAGTAGGTCTCCCTGTCATAGGCAGTCTAGTAGTCTCCCTGTCATAGGCAGTTAGTAGGTCTCCTGTATGGCATAAGTAGGTCTCCCTGTCATAGGCAGTTATAGTGGTCTCCCTGTCATAGGCAGTATAGTAGGTCTCCCTGTCATAGGCAGTCTAGTAGGTCTCCCTGTCATAGGCAGTCTAGTAGGTCTCCCTGTCATAGGCAGTATAGTAGGTCTCCCTGTCATAGGCAGTCTAGTAGGTCTCCCTGTCATAGGCAGTATAGTAGGTCTCCCTGTCATAGGCAGTCTAGTGGGTCTCCTGTCATAGGCAGTCTAGTAGGTCTCCCTGTCATAGGCAGTCTAGTAGGTCTCCCTGTCATAGGCAGTCTAGTAGGTCTCCCTGTCATAGGCAGTCTAGTAGTTCTCCCTGTCATAGGCAGTCTAGTAGGTCTCCCTGTCATAGGCAGTCTAGTAGGTCTCCCTGTCATAGGCAGTCTAGTAGGTCTCCCTGTCATAGGCAGTCTAGTAGGTCTCCCTGTCATAGGCAGTCTAGTAGGTCTCCCTGTCATAGGCAGTCTAGTAGGTCTCCCTGTCATAGGCAGTCTAGTAGGTCTCCTGTCATAGGAGTTAGAGTCTCCACTGCATAGGCACGTATAGTTTCCCTGTCATAGGCAGTTCTAAGTTGGGTCTCCTGTCATAGGCGTTACTCTAAAGATTAGGTCTCCCTGTCATAGGCAGTATAGTAGTTTCCCTGTCATAGGCAGTATAGTAGGTCTCCCTGTCATAGGCAGTTAGTAGGTCTCCGTCATAGCAGTCTAGTAGGTCTCCCTGTCATAGGCAGTCTAGTAGGTCTCCCTGTCATAGGCAGTCTAGTAGGTCTCCCTGTCATAGGCAGTCTAGTAGGTCTCCCTGTCATAGGCGGTCTAGTAGAGGCCTACTGCAAGAATGAAGTCTTAAACCACGCGGCCACCGAAATTGGTCTCTGGTTAGAAAAGTTATTTCACTTAAAATTGTATCACTCCACGTGCGTTTACTCTAAAGATATATCTTGTATCACTCTTATGAGTCATATCCCAGACTAAATATGTGGCTAGACCAGACGTGTGGTAAGACGTGGAGTGAGAGAAAAAACCAAAAACCTAGCTCCAGTCGAATTATATCCCAAAGAGGGAATCAATCAAAACATTCCGAGGAACAAGAAATTGATTTCCCATGAAATGAGAGAGACTTTCTATTTAATCCTCCATAAAGGTGTTGTAATGCCGAGAATGAATTGTTTCCTTTGAACAACAATTCTCAGCCACGTTTACTCTTTTTATTCGGAACTGTCCATGGTTCTCAAAAATTTCACTTTTATTATTCTAATCATTTTTTGTACTAAAAAAAGTGTTTTTATGTGTGTGTGTGTGTGTGTGTGTGTGTGTGTTGTGTGTGTGTGTGTGTGTGTGTACGAAAAAATAAAGGAATGAGCTGTGTGGAGTGTGGGGATATATAAGGCAAGACACGAATGACATAGCCACCCTCTAGGTCAGGGGTTGACAAACTTGTAAGATTGTATTGTAAAATGTTGGTTTTCAGATTTCTGGGTTTCGCTTCGCTGGTCAAATGGTATGTGCTTTGAAAGCGCACAGGCCAAATTTGTGTACCTACTTTGGGGTATATTAGAAACTCACAAGGTAGGGGCATCGAAAGTGCACCATTGTTTGTAGTATCTAAGCTAAATATGGCAACAGTGCAAGAAATGTATATTTTTCAGACATTACAAGTATCGTGAGTTCCGTGAATTAACCAGTTATCAACCTAACCTAAACTAACTATTATTGTAAAGAATAATGGGGTTGTTTACAACACATATTTGCCATGTCGTCACGTTATGTATTTTTTTCCCCTGTGGGCATTTAGATAAAAGGTCCAGGTGCGCTTTTTATCCAAATCTGCGTGCGCTGTATAATAATTACATATATATATATATATATATTATAGCGCCTCTGAGCTACATCTCTCATAGCCCAGTAGTGGAAAGATTAGTCCGTACTAATGTAGCCTACCCTTGGCCAGGGGATTCCCTAATATACGAGGGTGATAGTGAGTATGAGGGTGATAATATGGTGTTGATAGTATGAGGGTGATAGTGAGTATGAGGGGGACAGTGAGTATGGTGAGTATGAGGGTGTGGAACCAGTAGAAACTCTTGAACCCTGACTTAAGACTAACTAACCAAACCCTGGTGACCGTTGGAATAATTCCCTTTTCTGGGAAAATTCTCAAGGAACCTGCCGGGAATCGAATCCGGAACCCCTAGACTCGTAACCAGGTGCACTCACCACTACACCACGGGGCCGGTTTGCGTGCACTTTTTATGAGTTTTCTCCTTCTTGTGCGCTTTCGATCTTCTCCGTGTTGGCTGACCACTGGTCTAAAGCACAACTCTTGCAATAGGCTGTACTGCCAATGCTGGGAATATCGGGTGTTCAACTTCAGTTGGTGTATTAAGGGTGGTTTTCACGCAAGTGTGAGTACATTTCTTCAAACATTCTACCCCGTCCATTCCTGCCCCATTAATGTAAATATGCGCATAGCTCAACCTGTTAGTATGAAGCGATCTATAATTCATACTTTAGTTTAAACGTTCAGCCCATGATTGAAGATGGTCTGGTTTTTTTTAATCACTGCGTCTTACTCCTAGTTTAGGTAACACGAATATGTAGGTCTACTAACTACGCTAAATGTTTTAGGGGCGCGTAAGGTTGAATTTAGAGGAAGTGTACCCACATATGCATGAAGAGAAAGAGTGGTTAAGCCATTTAGTGAAAAATACCCACAGTACACCTGACCGGGACTCGTACCTCGATCTCCCCATTATCGTCGAGAGTGACGCCTCATACCAGAGTTTCTCAAGTGTGGTCCGTGGTGGCTTATCAAGTGGTCCGCGGGATCCCAAGAAGTTTAGTAATGATAAGTAATTAAATATTGTTGAGCACATATTATGATACTACAATTCGAAATGTAAGATGTTAAATATGAAGTATTCACACTGGGATGTATTTTCTCTTTGGTGGTCACAAGTCAGATAGAGAAAGTAAGTCGTACCAAACCTAAGTCAACAAATCTGAACACTCACTATTTATCAAAAGTTGCGAGGCTTAGAGTGCTAGAAATAATCAAATAATGACTGTATTAGGTCTTCTCTCTTCCTCTCCTATATTCTCAGGGCCCCGGAGTGTGCATAGCTCCCATTTGATGGAGAAAAATCCGCCCTAGAGTATACAACCACCGAAGCGGGTGACTCACCTTTTTGTGCACCCCTGGGCCCCAAGGGAAGTCCTGGGTCTGCCGATGTTTATTAGTGTGAAATCATGTGAGGAGGTTCTCGAATGGCTTTTTACGAGCCCAGGCCAAATTCATCCACCGGTGCTCGGGACCAGAACGGACCAACCGCGCCCGTGGAGAATTACAGCTTGGAATTTCAATTAGGTCAAGGGCGGACCCCCCCCCCCCCTACTCCCCATTCCTTTCGCCAAGACCATCTCGAGAGCTCTCGTGTGAAAGTTCGACGATCGTACCCGACCGGACGAGGTTTGTTATATTCCTATAGCCAAGATTTTGGTTGTAAAATACAAACATGTTTTCAAAGTCAAATTAAAAATTATTTTACCATGTTATGTGTTGTTTTATGTTGTTTTTAATCACAGCGGAGGATCTTACTAGCCACATAATATTATATACTAGTTACGCTATTGTGTTAAGAGATGAGGAAGGTTGAATTTGGAGGGGGTGTATCCGAATTTAGCTTGGAGGGAGAGTGAAAAACCATTTAGGAAAAACCATCCTCGGTATATAAAACCAGTATTTGAACCCCAATCTCCCCATCATCGGCAGTCCAGTCAGTCTACAGCGAGAGTAACGCCTTTAGACCATTTGACCAATGAAGTGTGTTTTACAAGTGCATATTGATATCATATATCAAAAGATTTGACGTATGAATACACAAAAGTAAATTTTGTAATTTTCCTAGTTGTCAACAAGTTCCTTACCCTCGGATTCGGGATATATATGAATTTACTAATGACTGATTTTTTTTAATCAGCTTTTCTCCCTCTATTAGATCTGCACGCCATAGAAGAAAAGGTTGAAGGAAAGGGGAGTTTAGGAAGAAGGAGGATTCAAACACTAGATGAATTGAAGGAAAGAAGACAATCCTGGGAGCTGAAGGAAGAGGCAGAGGACAGGGCGCATTGGAGGTCTTAGGGTCACTGACAAAAGAAATTGCCTGTCGTAAGACAGAACACCTAATAATAATATTTATAACTGCTATCACAACTCGCATTAGGATCAATCAGTGGGTTAGTCGTCCGACTGACGCTCTGGAAAAAGGAGAAATATAAGCTTTTTATTTTAACTAAAAACAACTGTTCATATCCCAAAGTTATTGAAGGTGTAATCAAAGTTGTAAAGATGGTTGGGATATCTTAAGAGAAAATGCACCTGATTTAGCTTGAAAAGGAATGGGAAAACCACATATCTAAAACCTTCCTGTTGCTGGGACTCAAACCTTTACCTCCCTCTCTAATACAATAAAAGATATTGATTTCTTGATGCCTTAGACCAGGGTGAGATTTATTTTCTCGATTATAAAAAGCAAAATAATTCATTTTATATGTATCAAACCATTATTGAATTCATTTTTTTTAAATATGTGGACTAAATAACGTAAAACTATTTTTTTTCTCTACATTTAAAATATGTTATATGGCATTATCCCTGGTTTTTTTTTCAATTGGCGTGAAACTCACAGCGCATGCGTGTAATGCTGATTAGCATGGCTGCCAAATAAAGGTTGGGGGGGGGACCCTCGTTTAGGTAGGAGACAAATAGTTGAGAACACGGCTGCAGGGTGGCAGGTCGAGACCTGCTTAGAGGATATTTGACACGAGTAGAGAGCCCCGCCCGTTCAAAGGTGAAACACATCACGTGATAAACTGACACAATTCTGCTGTCAACACTTGTTTAACACAAATTACTCTGGAGTCAAAGGTTTGAGCTCGTTGCCAGATCTAGAATAGTCTATCAAAATATAACGAAACATTTTATAGTATCTATCAGAAGCAGTGGAGCACCCAAACATTTTATTTATGGGGAGTGGGGCAAAAAAAAAATCAAAGCTGTGTCAAAAATTGAATTTTGGAGGAGAAGGGGGGGGGATTTAAAGAGGCACAGCTCCCTAACCCCTGGAGACAAAGATAATTTATGACTATTAAATGCATCTAGATGCTATTTCAATAATGTATCTGCTTCAGTGGCTGATCAATCTGAGGTGTAACATTCGTGTTGGATTGACCTACTGATGACAGTAACATCCCGATTGGGTCTATTGAGGTTTTTTTTTTTAAATGGGCTTACCACTCTACTTCCACGAAAATGTGGATAGATTATCTCTAAAATACTTCCTTCCTCATCCTTACCCCATTAGATTAATAGTCATATATATTATAGTGTGTGTGTGTGTGTGTGTGTGTGTGTGTGTGTTGTGTACAACCTGAACACGTAGTAGGACGTGATGATAAAAATTAAATACTAATATAAGTGGCCTTAGTCTAGATACAATGTATAAAAGCCATATTTCCAGTACTTTTTACAATTTGTAGCTTTTGGGGAACTTTAAGAGTGTGTAGGGGTAGAATTACCATAATATTACCCTCCCCTCCCTTATCCACAAACCAGGATACTTTTAGTGCTTTACTCGAAAAGAAGAATCAATGTTGGCGGAAGCCTATTTGTATATGGGAGTTGGGGCAGTCATAAAAATAAAAAGTTTTGCCCTCCAACCCAAAGGGGAGTCCAAGGATCTTTTCCAGGAAAATGTTGCATGAAAAATGGATATCCCTAGATGCTATTGGAGGGTCTTTCCTTTGAAAATTTAAACAATCTAGATAATTATAATAGCTTTTCAGAATAGTTCTTGGCCGGAATTAAAAAAAAAATAGTTTCCTCTAGAAGCTCTGGTAGTCTTCAGCAGGAATTTTTTTTAATGAATGCTCTAGAAGCTATTTGGTATAGTATTGATCGGTCTAATTTTTGGAAAACTAGACGCATGTACAAGCTATTTAGAATTGTATTCTCCCATTTTTTTTTATTATTTGATGGCTCTAAAAGCTATTTAAAGTGGACGTTCCTTTGCTGACAAGTTTTTGAAAATTATTTTGAGGTTTTGGAGGAGGGGGTAACTGGTCTATTTGCCCCCTATAAATAAATGTTATAAACCATTTGATTTCATCGTTTATTTTCTACATTCATTTAATCTTACTAGCTATGTTCTAACTATTAAATGAGATTTTGAACATTTTGATTTTATTCTCTGTAGTTAATCTAATTAAGAAATTAAGGTCTCCGTTAAAAGACGAAAAATGTTTATATGAAAAGTATACAAAAGTGATTTCAATGTAATGGACATAAATTACTTTATGTTAGGTTATTTTATTATGTAACCTGACATATTGTGAAGGTTTTATTTAACAGCTCTGCCAATTTAATGGATAAGTGCTTTTAACGATCATTTAATAGTAAACGCTATTGGCCTTGAAATGTTTTGATTAATGGAACTGAGCATGCAGAAGTGGAATGAAAAGATAAGGCCTAAAAATACTCATCTTTCTTTTAATAAGTGTTTTTCTAAGATATTGTGATCAAAATGGCCGAGAGGGCCGATGAAAGATCACAGGGAGAGCCTGGTTCAATTTTATAATTGGCACTTTGATTATTTTGGTGTTTGAGTATAGCTTTAAGATTACAGTACAGTGTGGATAGTTAGGAATGAATGAGGATCGACCCAGTCCGATTTTTGAAACTACAGTACCTAGACCAAAAATAAAAATAGATGGTATACTTACAAAAACTCAGTATGTAGAAATACTTTCACTTTATTTAAACAATGAACTCACATTTTTTGTTGCTAAATATCACAAATTATGAAGAAATATAATAAGGCAAAAACTTAACAATGAAAAAAGTAATTTAAAAAAAAAGGTTAAGGTGCGTTTTTTGGCGGCCATGTCTCTTCTGATATTTATAGCTTTGTGGTTATTTTTATAAATTATATTTTTTCTTGGTGATCCAGATTGTCGACGACCCGGATTTTTGACATCCGAATTATCGACTTTCTACTGTATTAAAACTTACCTTTACAGTAAAATGTATAGCTCTATAGTTGAATGTCAAATCTCATGCAGATATTATATCAATTATTTACACTTAACCAAAAAGTGCATTGAAGTGCCATTTTCCACTGTTTTTTTTTTTAAATTATCATATAGCAGTAGAGTTTGTTGGATAAATATTCCTGGTTTTCTACCGACAGTTGTGGATATCTAACCGTCTTCGATGGTTGAACCATCATCTAGTCTGGTTACTTAGACCCGATGAGATGATAATAATGATGATTATATGGTGTCGGTAAAAGTCTTAAACCGAACTCAAGCCTAGTTAACCAGAGCATGGAAACAATATGAACAATTTCCCTTAGGGAAAAATACCTATTCTACCACCTGGAGTCGATCCCGGTACCTCTTTATTAGTAGCCAAGAGTGCTGACCACTAGACCACGAAGCCAGCCAACCTCCACAGTCTTCTCTTTGCAACAGCGAAATTGGGAACACAGTACTAAATTCAATATTACGTTATATTCATCGAACACATCAGTTGTTCACGTGTTTAATTCGTCAGTCTCGCAATATATTATATATCTACATTTAAAAAACACGCTCTAGTACTCAAGCAATTGTTTATAATTTTATAATCAAATCCCTTGAGATGAGATATTAAACGAAAAAAATTTTTGATCATCCACCATATTGAAATGGATAACAAGCTTGAAAACATAAGGTACAATTATATCCTTCGGCCTTAGTTCAAACAATGTCCCTGCCAAATTTCGTTAAATTTAGTCCACGCATTTAGCAGTTTTTGTGGACGAAACAGATGTACAGATTTTATAATGGCCGCCATCTTTAAATAGATGAGCCGATCAAAGAATCATGTTGGCCTACATAATTTGTTAGGCCTAGATTCAAATAAAATACATGCATATACCTTACGAGGTAGGTAAGAAACCATACATATAGCTCAAAAACAACTACTCCGTACTTAATCCATCCTCACTAATTTTCTTCACACTTCCCTATCCTTGCATACTCCCTTCGTTTCAACAACATTCATACGCCAAGTCATACACCCCCTCTTATTCTTAAAACATTTAACCACGTCTTACATGGACTACACCTTCCTTTTGATCCACACACTCTAACTTCATATATTTGCTCCGTCACTCGATCCACTCTCGTCCTCTCAACATTCACGAACCAACGTAATACGCTTCTTTCACATTAAGCTATTGGCTTCCCTTTCAAACCATTCTCCTTTTGCACCCACTCATTACTGAGTCTGTCCATACGAGTTTTTTTACACAAAGATTTCTTATAAATCTCATTCCAACCACATTCACCTTGCTCTTGTGTTTCTCCTGACGAACCCACGCTTCACACCCGTAAAACAATGTTGGCATCAACAAACTTTTTCCAAATAATGTTTTCGCCAAATTTAGTTCAAATTGGTTGACGCATTTGGCAATTATTACTCTAATACATAGTATTGAACTGTAGCCTTAGTTCAAAATATTTAAATAGGGAAAGGACTCAAATAAATTACCATTTTATGGGCTCTTTTTGAGGGGGCGGATATTCCGAAATCACTAATGGGATCTAGTGGTGACCTGGCGGTCTAGGGGTAAGGTGTCAGACTTCTGAGCTGGCGGCCGGGGTTCAATCCTCGGTCCCGGCAAAGATTTATCTGATTACCAAACCCTTCCTTCACCTCTGACAAGACATCTTGTGAATGTGGGGAATGCCAGGCCTCCACCGTGGTTCGGATTCCACGTTAAACTGTAGGTCCTTCATTTCATCTCACAATCACCCTACCATTACACATTAGCGTAAGTGCGTATAACCCGAACGGGTAGTAAGACGCGGTGCTAATAATAATAATAAACTAATGGGATCTAGAGATATTAGTTGCGATATAGGTCCTACAGTCCAATTTTCATAGAAAAAGCCTTTTTGGATTATTTTGTGATTAATATTGATAGTTTTACTATTTTATAGATATTGAAAAAACGTGTCTATAAAAAGTGACAGCTGTTATATAGCTTGATATATAAACATGTGAAAGTAGATCTAGTAATTTTTCTAGTTGTCAGATAAGTCCCTTTCTATGAAAATTGGACTCTAGTGGGTAAACAATACAACTTATGGTGGAGTTTCTTATATTCGTGTTACTTAACAGTGTCGATTATTTAGGTCTAATGTATAATTAGGTAATGTTTAGGACTGTGTATGTTTTGTTAACATATCTGTACAGTTAAAACAAAAAGTTAAGGAAACAAATTCGAGTTGCTGTCGTTGGCAATAAGAATGTTATTTTACACTTAAACTTTGTAGAAACTGGTTTAGTTAAAACATTTTTATTTGGTAAATATATTAATATTTAAATTGCGTTAGTTTATTTAACAAATTGGAACCGGCTTAGGTGGTTTAATGGTCTAAAGGCGTCACTCTCGAAATAGACTGAACTGCTAATGACGAGGAGAACGTGGTTAGAATCCCAGTTGGGTCTACTTAGGGTGATTTTCCTTAATGGTTTCCCACTCTCCTTCCACGCAAATGTGGGGTAAGCCTATATCACCTCTTAAATGCTTCCTTCCTCATCCCTTCCCCATTAACGTAATTAGTAAGACGTGGTGATTAGAAAAAATCAGGTACAAAATCAGTCCAAGACTTATTTCGGGGATGAGTGTTTTACCTTCTCATAAAAAAAAAACTACACCAAATTATTTGTTCTGTTTCAGGAAGAAACTGTTTGTACGCTAACGTAAATTTTTCTTTTGAAGGGGGTTGGAGGGGGGAGAGGGGGGAGAAGTTGTCAGGTCAGTAATCCAAGAAATATTTCAATTGGCAATAAATAATGTTTGTATTATGTAAGCCAACAGAGTAATAATATTTTCTTTCTAAATATGATAATTTAAACATCGCCAAGAATTTTTTTTTTGTCGACCTTATTTTGTTCCCCAGTGTATGAAACATAATTGAGTAAAAACAATTAAAAACACTCGGTAGTGACAACATTATTTCACAGCTGGCCCGTTTTATTACATAAGCATGGACAAGTACCGAAAACGCTCAAGCTGAATTTGTGGAGAATATCATAAGGGCACCAGTTATTTTTAAACACCACCTCTTACTACCCGTTCGGGCTATACGCAAATGAACTAATCATGATAATACGTTAGGAATGTAGGGGGTTGAGTTTAGAGGAAGTGTACCTTTATTTGCTTAGAGGGAGAGTGAAAAACCATTTTGGAAAAACCACCCTCGGTACTCCCTAAACGAGATTCGAACCTCTTGCTCCACGTCAACGGCAGTCAAGTCTACCGAGAGAGTAGCGCCTTAAACCATGTGGCCCCGACCCTACTGTCCTTTCGATCCAAATCTTCATGCTGTTTTAATATGAGGTCCCCTCCCTCTTGTGTTATTTCGATGTTTTCCGTGAAAATTGTACGCTTCATGTTGTGTGAAACTATAATACTATGTTCACTACAAGTTTATTTATCTGATTACCAAACCCTTCCTTCACCTCTGACAAGACGTATATTAATCACAACTTGTTAATGTGGGGAATGCCAGGCCTCCACCGTGGTTCGGATCCCACGTTAAAATGTATATCCTCTATTTAATCTCACAATCACCCTACCATCACACATTAGTGTGAGTGCGTATAGCTCGAACGGGTAGTAAGACGCGGTGATAATAATAATAATAATAATATAATAATAATGTATATCAACATGTCTTATTACATATTCAAGTTATAAGCATAGTATCATCAATACTCTAATGAGGTAGCGATAAGAAGGAAGCATTTTATAGCTAAGCTTGCCAGCATTCGCGTGGAAGGAGAGTGGGGAACCATTTAGGAAAATCCACCCTCAGCAAACCTGACAGGAATTTGAACCACGATCTCCCCGTCATCAGTAGGCCAGCCTAGCATGGGAGTGACGCCTTAGACCATTCAGCCACTGAAGTGTGTCACACAAATTTATGTTCTCGCTGTCGCTATTAAAAATATAAGTTTCGTATTGTCTGATTCTCGGGTGACTGGGATGGGCCAGGGGTAATCGGATGGATTTCTCCCCTAAATAGTTTTCAACTCTTCCTTCACACAAATGTGGGTACAATTCCTATAAATTCTACCATCCTCTTGCCTACCTTATTAATGAGAATAAGTGGCTAGCCTGGACGGATTGTAAGACAAAGATAATTTAAAAAAAACTCACACACTAGAATTTGAAACATTCCAATTTAGCTTAAAGTTGCTGATAGCCTGTTTTGAAATTTTATAAGCCCAGTTAGAATAAATACATCTTATACATGAGTACTTGATAATGAAGTACGGCGAGTATAACAGATTTCTTCATCTGGAACGTCTGTCAATTTACATGAAGCGAAGCATGAGTGAGTACTTTGATCAACTGAAGTCACGGCGAGTATAACAGATGTTCCTTTCATCTGGGAACCAGTCCTGTCAATTTCACAGTCGGAAAGCGAAGCATGAGTGAGTACTTTGATCAACTGAAGTCACGGCGAGTATAACAGATGTTCCTTTCATCTGGGAACCAGTCCTGTCAATTTCACAGTCGGAAAGCGAAGCATGAGTGAGTACTTTGATCAACTGAAGTCACGGCGAGTATAACAGATGTTCCTTTCATCTGGGAACCAGTCCTGCCAATTTCACAGTCGGAAAGCGAAGTATATTCCTTTCTGGTGAATACATTCCACTTTTCATTTCATGGCTTCCCAGAGTCATTGAAAACTTTTTGAGTATGCATGTCTGTGCGGTTTGTTTTGTTTATCCTCGAGTCTGTCCCGGCCGCCTTTAAGTTATATCGGCATCCGCCAAAAATAGCCCCCGCAGATGTTCAAGATGCCGAATAAAACAAAAGATTTAGCGAGGAAGGTTTTGTTGTTCTTGTATCTAAAGATCATCAAGGTTAGGTGCAGGGTTAGCGCACCTTCCTTTGACCCAAGAAGATGTGGTTCAAACCTTAAATGTCGCAATGGCGATATTTTACCACAACGTCATCAGCGTCAGTGACATGTCGTGGAGTGTTGCCAGGGTAAGCAGATAGTTTTGAAATGGTACCTGTAATGTGTTCTTACTCTCTCTCTCTCTGTCCCCATTTGACCAATCACACATTGGTTCTGCTCTACACACTTCACGTGGGAATACATGTTCGTTGATACCTGACCAATGAGTGTTCTACTGAGTGATGAGATTATTTAACAGGTATAGTTTGGACTAGATCTGTTTACTCTGGCAACATTACACGACACGACACTGTCAACGAGTGTTCTAATAGTGTGATGAAACAACAATTCACAGATGTACAGTTTAAACTAACTATGCTTACCCTGACAACACTCCACGACACGACACTGCCAATGAACGTTCTATTGGGTGATGAGACCAATTCATAGGTACTGTTTAAACAAGCCCTGCTTAACCTGGCAACATTACACGACACGACACTAACAATTCATAGGTAGGCCTACATTTTCAACTAGATCTTCTTACTCTGGCAACAAGCCTCAACACGACACTGACTAACTTGGATTAAAAATAAAATTACGTTTGATACGAGGGTTATTATTGTCTTAACCCAAGGGAAATGTATTAAGTAAACTGTTCTAGAAGGAACTTAACCTGTCAAAATTAAAAAAACCCAATGGATTGCTGAATATGCCGTCTTCTCTAGACTGTATAAATATTGTAATCATCATAAACATCAGTACCAGTACTAATATGTACCGGTATAGCCACAAATTATGTCAATAGCTTGGTTTGGCAGAGTTAACATATTATGTCTAGCCACACCCAATACCATCACTGCGTATAACCTGAACAGGTAGTAAGACGCGGTGCTAATAATAATATAATAATAATAATAATAATAATACCATCACTGAGGTAAATGAAGGATGGAGAAAAGCTTTATCTCCACTCTATCTTGTTAATTGTTGCCAAATCTCTTCGGTTTCAGTCATGTTAGAGGGTGGTATGCCGAGTTAAGAAGGAACTTTTGGCAACCTTGACGATCCAACGTTGCGGGCTTGTCTTATATTTGAGGGAAGATTGACCAAACGAACACAAAAGAATGACAACGCTGTTTCCCCATAACAGTGGGAGTTTTTCCTAATCTAAAAACAAACTTTTACTTTTAATTGTTCAGAGATTGAGTCCCATACCCCCAATTATTTGGTTCCCATACCCCTAAGGGATACGGATACCCCAGTTTAAAACCGCAGCATCAGACTATTCGTCCACCGAAGTGGAGTCACAACACCTTCAATCCTAATATTTCAGTACGTCAAACAAGTATTTAAAAAACTGTTTACAGTTTAATCATATGGAAAACAACTTTTTTACTGTCATAAATTTACTAAAACAATGTTCATACAATAATACGTCAAGTCATGTGATCTACGGCTGTCGCTCCTGATATAACATACTTGTAGATCAATATATTATATTTAGAAGAATACAAGTTTTATTTTTTAAAGGCTTTACATTGTATTTTTTTTTTGTTAAGTATGTTTGATTTAGTCACGTGCATTTATTACGAAATTTGTTCATATTTTCAAGTCAATTTTGAAAATTTTCTGAGTAATTTTTTAGAATTCTTAAGGGCAGTTTATAGATAATTTTTTGCTCAATTTTTAGATAATCAAAATCCGAGCTCGGGTTCAATGGTGACTTCAAGTGTTTTATTTTTCCCAAAAGCACCTTTCTATCAGAATTCTACTAATTATACTTTCTTAAAAAAGTTTTGCTTTCTCCTGAACGCCGCATATGAGGAAGGACCCATGCCAGGCGAGGTCCGTAAACCTCTAGCAACCTCACTGGCACTACAGTAGCCCCATGGCTTCTTTGGTGCTGACTGACAGCTCACAGCTGACTTCTGACAGTCACCATTTAGGTATATACCTAAATGTTGACTGTCAGAAGTTACAGCTGCTAAACACATGTTTTTGCAGATCATATGGTTCGGCGTAGGGATGCGTAATTTGGTCTGGTAACTTTTCAAAGCCGTCAGCTGTCAGAATAAATATCAATGAAGCGTACATGTAATAGTAGGTCTAATCTGCACTTGTGTACATGTGGAATAAGGTGTCAGGCTCTACTGAACTGGTTTGCCACTGAAGAGAAGTTAAAGTTTAGAATCCTTGTTTCCTAAATGACCTCTCACTCTTCCTCCACTTAAATGTGGGTACATTTCTTCTAAACTCTATTCCTAACTATCCTATTTCATTAGTAGACCTATAAATATGGGGATGCCTGGACGGGTATGAAAATGTTTTATACAAAAAAAAGTTATGTACTTCTATAGAAAATAAAAAAAACCGCCTCGGTGGCGTAGTTGGCTAACGCGCTTGTCGTGTTGAGCTCGACTGCTGAGGACGGGGAGATCAAGGTTTGAATCTCGGTCGGGTGAACTGGGGGTGATTTTTCCTAAATGGTTTTCCACTCTCCCTCCACGCAAATGAGGGTTCACTTCCTCTAATTCAACCTTCCCAATTCCTAATCCATTAGTGTAATTAGTAATAAAAAAGCGTATAACCCGAACGGGTAGTAAGACGCGGTGCTAAATATTATTATTATTTTATTATTATTATTATATTATTATAGAAAATAAAATAATACCAACTATACATAACAATCCACTCTTTGATCAAGCCAAGGTTATTCGGATCAACAGGCGAAAAAGTATGTATTTGGCCATCTTGACGTGTTCTGTTTTAATTGAATTGGAAGGTACACTTAGTTCTTAAGTTATATATATATTTTTTTCGCGTACGAATGTGAATTGGATTGTTGGCGGTGTTTTTGAGAGTTTTCCCGCCGGACTCCGAATCCCGTGCCCCACCCCAAACCTCTCTTTTTCTCCAAGTCAACCCTTCCCGTGGAACAAATCGCGTTACCTCACTCGGCGATGCATGGCGGGAGATGGAAACTACAACACGGTGATTCCAGCCGAGGTTCTGGGAAGAACATCGCCAACAATGATTTGCATCGAGATAAATATTCTATAACTGCGGTATACAACCTTTATTGTTCGCGTACCCCCAGATATAATTTCAACTTGTAGGTTGGCAGTGGCGGCTCGTAGCTAAAATTAGTGGGGGTGCTGCTCCAGAATTTTTTTAGCCTTTGTTTTAAAATTGTATAAAAGGAAAAAAATTTATAAAAAGAAAATTTATTCAGGAGCTTGATAAAATCTCAACAAAAAAAACCTTTTTACTTATTTAACTTAAATTGTTACAGTTCAAGCTTGATATATTCATTTAAAAATGAAATCCATTCTTCTTGTTTTAATTTGCGCAAAAAGTTCAACAATTTTCTCCTTGATCTCTGGATGACAATTGAGGAAATTTTTCTCCATTGAAAGTACAGGAAGCGTATTTAGTCTTTCTGTTAAATAAAAGAACCGAAAAAAAAATGAATCAAATATAATAGCTGGAAGCAGAATAATAATCTAATTCTACACTCTTCTACACTTTATCACATTCAAGAATATGGTACACGGTTTTTAAGCAACACACGCTGAGTAAATAATAACTTCCTTTCATCATCACGCCAGAGCCGGCACTGTGAAAGCAGCAGTACTTTCTATACCTGGAAGTCCCACCTTTCTCCCCACACCCCTCCTATGAGCGCATGTGCACAACAGTCAAACACCACGTCGCTGGCACTGTGAAGCTCACAGTTCCACACAAAAAAAATTGTATGATTTTCATAAACTGGGGGATGGCTACTGAAGTACTGACACTAAGCCTAAGGAATATATATTGTACTACAAAAATAAATTAAGAATTAAAGAAAAAAGGACTCATTATATTAAATGTTATCGATAATATCAAGTGGAAATAGGGGGTGCTGCAGTTCCGCAGTGCCTATAACCGAGCCGCCACTGGGGAAAGGTATTTTCACATACCTTCAGGGGATCTTACACATGCTCTCTGAAGGGATCTGTGTCACGGACTTTTATCACCCAAGGGGGAAAAAAATCGTCGACCTCATCTGGGATTTAAATTAAGAAAATCGGATCTTGGGATTCAAATTTGTTGGTGCATAATTCAATATACTACATATATTATATAATAAGTAATCGCTTATACATATTCTATAGTCTACATCTAAAATAAAACTGTTGCTCCTAGATCGCATGTCCTTACGTCCGGGTCTTAATATAAATATGTGCCCCATCTGACTCTGTTTCCGAGTTATAGTAATGATGTTTGTAGTCCAGTGATGTAGAGCTGCTTTATAAGAAGTACTCAAAATGGCCACCTTCGGCCTGAATGCAAGTCTGCAGTCGTTGTATCATAGACTGCCACACTCTTTCAAAAGTAACAGGTGTTTGTAATAACCAGAAATAACCCATAGAACATAACTAATCAACAGATCGAACCCTAATCTCCCCGTCTTTGGCAGTCTAGGCCATCACAATAGTAACGTGTTAGACCACGCGGCCACCGAAGTGGGCTTTAGTGAAATTTAAAATTATAATAACCGGGTCCCCTTCGTTTGACAGCGAACTAAACATCAATCTCATATAGCCAGGTTTGTCGGGGACGCTGATATCAGGGTTCAAATTCCAGTCGGGTGTACCTAAGATAGTTTTTCCCCTAAAATGTGTCATTCTTCTTCTTATTATTATTAGCACCACGTCTTACTACCAGTTCGGTTTATACGCACTCACACTAATGTGTAATGGTAGGGTGATTGTGAGATGAAATGGAGGACCTACAGTTTAACGTGGAATCCGAACCACGGTGGAGGCCTGGCATTCCCCACATTCACAAGATATCTTGTCAGAGGTGAAGGAAGGGTTTAGTAATCAGATAAATCTGTACCGGGACCGAGGATTGAACCCTGGACCCCAGCACAGAAGTCCGACACCCTACCCCTAGACCACCATGTCACCCATACTCATATCACTCTTCACCTACACACAAATGTGGGTACATTTTCCATAAATTATACATTCCTGATATCTCTTAACATTTGTGTGTTTTTTAAATCGATATTTTAGCACCACGTCTTACTACCCGTTCGGGTTTGACGCTTATTTACTAATTACGCTGATGGTTTTAGTAATGAGGAAGGTGTAGAAGAATTGTACCCACATTTGCATGGAAGGAGAGTGATAAAACATTTTGGAAAAACCTCCTTTATTACACCCGACTGAGATTGGAACCTTGATCTCTACTTACTGCGAGAATAGTGCGTTAGACCACGTGACCAACGAAGAGGGTACAAATTATATATTCTTTGCGCCTTAAGAGTTACTCACTGGAACATTTTGATTTAAATTTAATAAAAACAATCATTCATAATTGAATGATTATTTAAGTTTTTGTGGGTGCCCAAATTAAACTGGCCCACCTAGGCTATCTCCCGGTGTCCCGGTCCACCCCTGAAAAATGGTCTCCTTACAGTTGACGCCCCTAAGTTTTTTGTTTAGTTATTGCGCCTGGGTCAACCACGATAACGGAGGGAACTACCCTAATAAAGATTAGAACCAGTTGTGTTGACAGTGGCGCTTAGCGGTCGCTACTGCTACTACTTGCTCAAGGGGTGGTGGAAATAAATCAGCTGCCACAGCCTCTGATGGTGGAGGGGGAGGGGTGGAAAATGGGAATGAGGATAGGGGGCAGGGGTTCTGTCCGCCATAGCAGTGCGTACGTATAAAAACTATCCGATGATCCTCATGCCTATCGTATTGTTGTTTGTTTATCGCAACATTCCGAGATCCCCACTTCGGCGACCGCATGGTCTAAGGAAGGGGTTGGAAACATTTTTATATCATGGGTCGTATGAGTTTTTAAAAAAATGGGTGAGATGGTTTAAAAAGAGAGCAATAAAATTGTAAATTTATATTTCTCATGTAGTAAGTAATTAGTTACTAGTCTATTTTTATTAACACAATTTGTTTGCTTGTTAATTTTTATGCGGGTCAGATAAAATCTGTCAGCGGGCTGTAGTTTGCTGAAAGCTGGTCGTGTCATTACTCTCGCAGTAGACTAGATTGCCAATAATAATAATAATATATTATCAGCGCCACGTCTTACTACCCGTTTGGGTTATGCGCGCTTACGCGAATGTGTAATGGCAGGGTGTTTGCGAGATGGAATGGAAGACCTACAGTTTAACGTGGAATCCGAACCACGGTGGAGGCCTGGCATTCCCCACATTCACAAGATGTGATTAATACACGTCTTGTGAGAGGTGAAGAAAGGGTTTGGTAGTCAGTTAAATCTGTGCCGGGACCGAGGATTGAACCTCGGACCCCAGACCAGAAGTCCGACACCTTACCCCTAGACCATCAGGTCACCAGCAGATGAGTTTAATTTTCACATTTATTTTGATTAAAAAATTAATATAAAATGGATTCAAAAACAGGCACATCAATACAGTTACAATATTACCATATAAAAGCCACGATGGGTCTGTTTGTCCAGAGTTTTTCTCAAACTTCCAGATAAGAACAAAGCTTAAATTTCCCACATTATTTTTATAAGGTTGGGTTTGCAGGGGATGCGAGAAAAGATCATTGTTTTCACAGTTTTTATATCAAAACATTATTTCGTTTTAATAAATTAAATATTGCTCTAGTAGAAAAATAAATGTTAATTTTCTTCACATGGTGATAATAACAATTACTAAATATCTGTCATGAGCATAATGGCATTAAAACTTTTTAAATGAAGATTAAAGGATGTCATTAAATTCCAGGACACCCTTGACAGTATTCAACAACTGTTGATGAGATCACCATGTGAAGAAAATTAAACTCTATATTTATACTGGAGAATTGTTTGATTTATTTTGACCAAAAATGTTTTGTTATAAAAATTATACTGCCTTTAACTCGCCTCACCTACCACCTCGCCTTAAGGGTCGTAGCTACCACCAAACCTCTTTAAACTTAAATTAATTCTTAGTGGGGTGGACCCAGGAGGGATTTAAACATCGCGACCACGTGCATATCTAGTTTTGGCTTGTAGAGCAAGAGATATTTAAGATAAAATAAGAAATTTGAAAAAAAAAACTATAAACTGACAGAGCCATGGACACAAATTATCTAAATTATTTTTGAAAAAATATTAAATTATATAAAAACAACAGGTGACAGACTTCGTGTGAAATCCGAAATTCCACCACCGGAGGGAGACATGCCTAACTCCTGGTAGTGTTTATAAAATGACGTTGAATTATATTATCTAATTCTTTAAAGTAAGAATATATTACCGAGAATGAATATTTTCTTTTTAAATAAAATAAGTGATACTATTAGAAAACGTATGAGTTGTGAATTTTATTTATTTTATTATAAATAAGATTCTTTTTAAAACATTTTGAAAATTACTCGCTTGAATCTATAATCTATACTAATATTATAAAGAGGAAAGTTTTGATTTTTTTTTTTTTTTTGTAATGGATAAACTCAAAAACTACTGGACCGATTTTAAAAATTCTTTCCCAATATAAAGCTACATTATCATCGAGTAACATAGGTTATATTTTATTTTGAAAATTTAATTTATTCCTCATAAAAATGTCGATAGTTTTACACAAGATATAATATAGCTATATTTATTGACAAGCTGGCTTAGAATTACGTTTCAGAGATAACGTTTCCATTTGAAATCGGGCACCATGGGGGGGGGGGGCGCGCCAAATGGATGAACATTTTCATGCCTAAAGATGTTACTAGAAGCCATAATTTTTAAGCATTAAAAATCTCTAAATGGGGCAGCAACAAAGACGTTCTAAAAAAACAGTGAAAAGACAAAATAAAAACTACTCTTTGCACCAAGTGACTACCAAAATCCAGGTAATACAAGATTCGTTTAAAATTCGATGAACTCGCGTCAGTGGCCGAATGGTCTAAGGCGTCATTCTCGTGTTAGACTGGTATGTTAATGATGGGGAAGTTGGGGTTCAGACCCCTATAAGGTCGACTGAGTTTTTTCTTAAAAGGTTTCTCACTCTCCTTCCACGCGCATGCGGATAGAATACCTCTAAAATGATTCCTTCCTCATTCATATCCCATTGAAGTAATTAACATATATGCGTATAACCTGAACAGGTAGTGAGATGCGGTGATAAAAAAAACTCGACTCGGTGCTCTCTATCACTGCTGAGGCCATTCCCTTAAAGCGCATGTTCAATAAAACTGTAGACCGCTAAATGTCCACAAATAGACACTGTATCAATACAATTATTTGTTTTCATCCTAAAAAAAACTCTTTATCAGATAGCTTCTAGGTCTTATTTTGCACCCTTTGTCTATTGCAATAATTGGTTAATTAATATTATGTTATGTCGTGGTAGCACGTCCCTTTGGAGAGGTTCTCAATGTTTTGACACGAAGTAATACCATTCGAAGATATAGCTTATCGTCGTATTTAAGTTGGAGTCACACTCTGCGGCCTAAGTTTCCAAACATGGCCTTGAAGAGAACACATTCCAAGGTGATGCTTAATTCGCGTGACCTTACGGGGAAAGATTGTTTTATTTTACAAACAATTACTTGTATCAAAATAATCAACCAGCCCCGTGGTCTAGTGGTCAGTGCACCTGGCTACGAACCTACGGGTCCAGGGTTCGATTACTGGCTGATGCCTTGGGTATTTTTCCCGAGAGGGAACTAACCCAACGGTCACTAGGGTTTGGTTAATTAGGCTGAAATTAGGTTTGTTTCCACTGGTTCCACACACTCATTATCACCATTATGCTCACTACTCCATTATGCTCACTATCACCCTCATACATACTTACTATCCCCCTCATACTCACTATCACCACTATGCTCACTATCACCCTTATACCTACTTACTATCCCCCTCATACTCACTATCACCATTATGCTCACTATCACCCTCATAACTGCTTACTATCCCCCTCATACTCGCTATCACCATTATGCTCACTATCACCCTCATACCTACTTACTATCCCCTCATACTCATTATCACCATTATGCTATCACCTCATACTACTACTATCCCTCATACTCACTATCACCATATGTTATCACCCTCATACCTACTTACTACCCCCCTCATACTCACTATCACTATTATGCTCATTATCACCCTCATACTAACTATCACCATTATGCTCACTATCACCCTCATACATACTTACTATCCCCCTCATACTATCACCATTATGCTCATTATCATTATCATTATATCGCGGACCGTATGGGTCTAATAACCAATTTGGTGGACCGGTTTGAAAAACTATCGATACAAATATTTCAGCTTTATATTTTTCCTCCTCCTCATAATCATCATTCGACGTTTCCGCCTTTTCGGGTCTTCTGGCAGATTCTCTTTCATTCTTGTTGATCTTTCCAAATTTTTCCCTCAGCCACGCGTCTCCAGTCCGCTCCTTTAGCTTCTGTGAACTATATCCGGCGCTTGGTCCATCCATCTTGTCCGTGGTCTTCTAATAGGTCTTACTTATATCCCTCTCTTTGTTCTGTAAGGCTTTCTAAGGCATCTTGTCCTTCTCCATTCTATCACATGACCTAACCACAGTAACCTTTTTCTCTTCAGTGTTTCTTCTAAATGTGTGGATTTTAAACCATCCCTAATTATTTAATTTCTTATCATGTCTCTTCTTGTTACATTCTCAATGCTTTTAGGAACCTCAGTTCTGCTGCCTGCCACATATGGCAATTAGTTACTAGTCTAGTTTTGTGAACACAATTGGTTTGTTTGCTAAATCTTTTGTGGGTCAGATAAAATCGGTGTGCGGGCCAGATATGGCCCTACGGACCATTGGCTGTCTACTGCAGGTCTAAGGTGTTACCCTCTCGCTATAGACTAGGACTGTTGATTACGGGGAGATAAGAGTAATTATCCTGGTTGTGTAATGAGGGTGGTTTTTTTAGATTGTTTTCCATTCTCTCACTAAACACACAAATGCAGGTGCACTTAGTCTAAATTCAAACTTACTAATCCCTAGACTAGCTACATACGTACGTATAACCCAGACGGGCAGTAGGACGTGGTGCTAAAAATAAATTATATATATATATTTTACCATTGCGTGAGCCCGAAATAAAACTATACCGACCAAGCGGCTGCCACCGTTAGCGATGATAGTGCCAACACTTGCGGATGGAAAGTGTCATGTGGTCAGCACAAGGAGCCATCCGGCTGTTGATCTCATTTTTCTAGACCGGAGCCACTACTTATTTATTCAAGCAGCTCCTCGTTTGTCCTCACGAGGTTGAGTTTGACTCCTATCCAAACCTACTGCTTCACAGAAAATAATCTGGAAACACCAGCGATCAAACCCGGGACATCTGGATGTATCTGTAGCCAAGAACTCCTACCCCTGGACCAGAAAGGCTATCTGAACAGGGAAGTGTTTGTGACAATGAGTGTACATTATTTCCTCCACAAGAACACAATAAATTGAGAAACTTCATCTCGCCGCGGCTGATGTTCCTCTTCAAGATTTCTTGGAAGAGCTATTCTAGACGAGCCCTATACTATAGTCACGAGGAGGTTTCTAGGAATACGACGATCATTCGTTTCGTTGCTTTTGAATTGTCTTGACTATAAGAGGAGAGAACAGAGCAAATCTTTAATTGAGTACGATGCTATAAAATAGTTAGCGAACACCTGGCAATGCCTTCGAACTCTCCCGTGTACAGTCCAATCTTGATAGGAAAGGGCCTTTTAGAAAATACTACCCCTTTCTGTGGTTGAGATGAAAGTATGAAGAAATGTGAAAATATTATATCTAGTAGCTTTTCTAGCCATCAGGTTTTTATGAAAATTTTACTCTAGAAACGGGTGTCGACTTATCTTGGATGGTATTAAATTAATAATAATAATAATAATAATAATAATATAATAATAATAATAATAAAATTAATTGGCGAAGTTAGAGCCTCTACCTTCTCTCACACTTAAATAAAATTGACAATTAAAGGATTTAAAATGGCAGCAAAACAAATTTAATATACCACAGAATGTATTTAATTTGTTTGAGGTATTTAACGTGCACTTTCTGAGCCGACTGATTATATCAGCACATGATAATTTCTACGAGCGAGAGTGAACGACCATACCAATTTTGTAAGGAAAGGTACTTTTAGATACTTTCCAGGGCTCTGTTACTTGCTACAATCGAAATGAGACCGATAGCTTTTATCCCCCCCCCCCCCTCCAAAGAAGTTATGCTACGGAGTTTCATCGTTCAAGAAAAATTCGTTGACTCCAGCTGGGTTTTGAACCTACAAACATCAAATCCTGAGGCGAGCACTTTACCTCAAGACCACTGAGGTGGGCTTACCGTATGAATAAAATAAAAACATTGTTAATAATCACAAGACCCAGTCGTTCAGTTGGTCAGGACTGGTCTCTTGGTCTAGTGGTCAGCATTTCTGGCCGCTAATCTAGAGGTACCAGGTTTGATTCGTGGTGAAACCATAGGTATTTTTCCTGAATATGAACTGTTCATATTATTGCCATGGTCTGATTAATTAGATTTAATTTAGGTCCAAGACTTTTACTGGCACCACATTATCATTATCATCTCATCGAGAGACGAAGTAATCGCACCTACGTGGTTCCTTGACCTAAGAAGACGGTTACCTATCCGCCAATGCCAGTTGAAGACCAAGAATGTCTAGTCGACAAACCTCTTAGTAAAAATAAAAATAAAAAGTAGGTAAGGCACACACGTCTGACCCGTGTTGTGTCATGAAGATGTTCATTCTCGTGACGTTACTCGTGTGTAAGGATCGAGCAACATCATATTATTATATCCGATAGCTCGGCTCATGTTATGTCCTGAGGGAGAGGCAGTAAATGTCAGAGGAACTATGATTTGTGGGAGGTTGTCCCTCATACCATTGCCAACAAAACCTCTGTTGGAACATTCCACTTCAATGTCACACTCGCGTGTATTTTTCTATCAGTTAGTTAAAGAGGGAGTCGAAGTCTTAAAAAAACATTCTTTAACTACTTTTGAATATATTTTTATGGCGACTCCCAATTCCCCTATTTTTTTTATCACTATTTATAAAGAAATGGCACCTATGTTAGTGTGTTGGTCTAGCCTAATGGCCCATTTTTAATCTTTTTTGTAGTCTCGTCCGGGCAGATCCTTGATAAATTTAACATAAAGGATTAACGAATAAGGTGAATTTTAAAAGAATGGAAAGGATTAAATGAAAATAATTACATTATGGATTTGAGTGAATTATATCCAAGGGGTTCCTAATAAATCAAGTCCAATTTTATTTGGCCCTTAAAAAGTTATATTATATTACTTTTAGTCGGGTTGGAAGAGAATGTGAGTTAAGGTTAAGGTGAGTTTGGGATTTTTTTACAACAAAAAATTTCAGTCATAATACATTTTAAAGAAATCAGTGGATGGACTTAGTTTAATTTTCTGCACATATTTCTCTCAACAGCTGTTCTGGAATATTTGTCATGAGCAACTGGAATTTTATGATAACCTTTTCTCTTCATTCCTCATCAAATCCATTTCTCCCTACAAAACATTTTCAAAACCAGCTAAGATTACAATATGTAAAGAATTAAACTAAGTAAGCTTAGGCTAACTACTTTAGTAATTTTTTTGTTTATTTTGACTAAAAGTAATATTGCTATAAAAACTTTAATAATACTGAATTTTTATCTCGCGCTATCTTCCATTGCAACTTATTATGTATAAGAATATTAGGTAGAAAAGTGGAATAGAAACAATATAAAGGAATAATTTTAAAAGCTGCTTTAATAACTTATGAACAAACTATTCCCAGCAAAATTTAAACAATAAAAGTATCGGTGATATTAAGTTAAAATGGTGCGGAAGGGGACGCGAGAAATGGCCAGTGTTTTTACAGTTTTTATAGCAAAACAAATTTTTAACAAAAATAAATACAATATTGCTCCAGTAGTTTCAGAAATAATGTCAATGTATTGTATAATAAAACTTATTTTTCTTTAAAAGATCAACTACGTAGTATTTAGCAAAATCTTGTGACTCGCTGGCTCTCTCTACCCAATAGGAAGCCAGCCTTCACAACAGCTGTCGCCAGGATTCTTTCTATTAGTTAGTTTTAACACTTGTGACAAGGGGTCCAAGAGGCAAGGGGTAGGTCATATATAAGCCGCTTGTGCGTATGAATCCATAGAGAGATCAGTAATATTAAGTAGCAATAACACAGTTCGATTCATCACGCGGCTCGTTAAAGTAGTAACATAAATCTAGACAGTGTTCGGTATATATATATATATATATATATATATATATATATATATATATATATATCGTTAAAGAGCAAGGGATAGGTCATAAAAATAACCCTGTGCGTAGAATCATAAGAGATCCAGTAATTAATAAGTAGCATTAAACACAGTTCGAATCACAGCGCTCGTTAAAGTATAACATTAAAACCCTAGACGTGTCCGAGGTTATATATATTAAATAAATATCATATAGAATATATATATATATAGCAGTAAGACAGAATTTAACACTGCCGGTAAAATATAATCAGTGCCGGAAATATATTCACAATGCCAGTAACTTAAATCCAAAGAGTACATTAAATATATTAGAGAGAAAAATCACAGAAAAGCAACCTCCTGTGAAATTAACAGAAACTGTTATTTTAAACACCATATCATCGGTACCGAAGGTGTAATCAGTTAATTAACACGTGTGCAATAGCAAAATTCTTTTTAATTGTATAAATTAGTATAAAATATACTCAGATCACATAACTGCGAGTAAGTGCATGGTAAGGCATGCTCGCGTCATCATCATCGCAAAACCCAATCACGGGACATTATTAGCGAATAATTTCAATATCACTTCATTCGGTGCCCATCGTGGGCAACATCTCCATATCAGTGCCCATCGTGGAAGCGTAACGTTTTAGTCAGCGCCCATCTTGCAGCGTATATTTCAATAAATAATAAATATATAGGTGAGTTGTGGCCTAATCTTGAAATCGTGTACGAGTTGCGTTCCACTCACTCGAAAGAGAGGTTTGAGTTGCGTCCACCTAATTAACAGTGTGCTTTCTATCATGATGTCTTAAATTTCAAAAATAAACTAACATCGTGTCATGTCGAAATCCCTCGTAATATACAAACTTCCTCAGTTCTTGTCATTCGATGGTTTTGGCAAAAAATTTGAAGGTTTGTTAGGCTAGGTTAGGTTAGGTTCGGTCAATTTGTATGTGGCTCTAAAAATGTGAGGCCTTAATTCCCCTGTCTCTTTAGAGCAGTGATCCTTAATCTTATTCGGGTCATGGACCCCTATGAGAATCTAACAAAGGCCATGGACCCCCCCCCTCCTATAAAAAATGGACGTAAATAAACTTTCAGAAAATTTTGCTTTCCATCCATCTCTTTAATACAAAAGTATCTATCCATGTAAACCTAATATAGAACTATTTACTGGTCAAAATTTACAAATGAGGACTTTAATAGCAATGCAATGACCTTAAGATGTGCTAGCGCTAATAAAATTTCAAAATTTTAAACTGGAAGTTGAAATATTTTATATTTCTCTTTAATATGAATGTATTGACCCTTAATGACCCAAAATCGATCTTTTTCATTAGTCAAAATTCACCAATGAGCGCTTTAATAACAATATAATGACCCGAGAATATGCAATTGCCAATAAAGTTTCAAAAGTTTCAACCGGATTTCAAAATATTTTATACGAAAGCGTCGAAGTTTTTGACCAAATATTGACCTTTTTTATTGGTCAAAATTTACAAATGAGGATTTTAATATAAATGCGAAGACTTGAAGATGTGGAACCACTATTCTTTTCCTAATTGGAAGTCATTTTTAATCTTTTAACGAAAAATCTAAATTTAAAAAAAATTACGTAAACCTATTTATAGTGTAACTTCAAAGTGAGCTTTAGTAATTGTTCAAAGGTAAAATGTCAATTAAAAGGGTGCTGTGGCTTTGCTTAATAAGAAGTTGAAATTGTTGAGTAGTCTCCAACAGTGCAGTGCACATGTCATATTTGACATTCAATAACCGATATATAGTTTTATTTATTTTTATTTTTGTGGCACCAAGTGATGAATAACCTGCCTGTTGAAGAGATAGCATACTTTGTAATTGAATCCAAGCTTTGATCTACGATTTGTGATTTTTTTTTCTTCGGTTCACGGAAGCCCATCCTTAGGGGGCCCTGGACCCCAGTTTAAGAACTCCTGCCTTAGAGGTAAACAGCTCGTGTGGCCGCAATACACCTGCAGCAGTTTGAGGAATTATTACCCCGCTCTCTAAGATTAAAAACTGTTACCGAAGACATTTTGAAGCATCCTGACTTGCTTAAGTCCCACAGCATAATTTCATTATATTTGGGAAGGTATTTATAAATGTGAAAGGATAGAGACGTGATGTGTCTATTGAACAAAATTTATACACAGACGTAATTTGAGAAGAAATTTTTTATCAAATAAAAAAGTGAAATATTTGTAATCATTATAATACTAAGATTAAAACTTTTCAAACAGAAAATAAATAAGTCCATGAATACCCTCATTGTTATATGAAGTTTTTTTTAATAGACACGCAACATAAATTTGGCATCCACGTGCATGTGAGGTTTGATTGTATTGTTGCCGACATTAATGTGAAAAAAATAGTTCGGGGTTAAGGAAAAGTGATAGTTAAAAACTGTCAATAAATTGTCTACAAGAAACACAACTCTCTTTGGTCCACTTAAAAATAAAATAAAATTAAACCAAAAATTGATTGTAGTAGACATTTCTGCTCACGTTATTTAGATTGTAGATCAAAACTAAATTTCATCATATATTTGATACGAGCATATTTAAACTGAAATTAACTATAGCTTACAATTACTATAAGTATCTTAATATAACTGTAGCGATCCTATAAACTTGCTTAAATTTAACTTATCTGGAAAAAACTAAAAAAAAATTATTTTATTTTATCATGATTTGTATATTATAAGGTATTAATTAGAGTAAAATTTAAACAGTACTTGCTTCTTAGTATACATAAAAATCAACTACTAGAATATTAATTATATTACTTATTAGAGTGTTTTGCTAAATTGTTCTCCCCTCTATCCACACAAATGCGAGTACATTTACTCTAGAATTAACCTTCTTGATCTCCACCCCCTTGCGTATAGTCCGGACAGAAGGAACACAGAAACACAAACATTCGCCAATATTCGAGAAGACCCGACAAATTATTATTATTTGCATCCTCATTTGTTAAATCCCAGACTTTCTCCGAGGATTGTTTAAGGGAGATGTATTCACCCTCAAAGTTAATGGAGTGCTTCGTTGAGGGGCGTGATTTTTTTTTTTTTTTTGGGTGAGGTGGGGGTGGGAGTGAGGACTATTGACCCCGTCAACGTGACAAACAGTCAAGATATTTATTGGCAGGCGGAGATTCTAGTTAAGAGGGGGATGAATGTGTGTGTGTGTGTGTGGGAAGGATGGGGGGGGTGAAGGGGAGAGGGGGGGGGGGTTCAACCAGTTTCTTGGGCCATCTGTTCAAGATTAGCTATAGTCAGTTCTTGTGTTAATCGGCTAGTATCCTCCTCCTGCCAAAGGACACTTTTCAATCCAATTTTCATAGGAAAGGCCTTTTAGAAAATGCAAACATTATCTTTTTGCGGTCAAAATTTATAAGAATCTCACTATATTATTAACGTTATTTTATAAGTATTAATACTATCTAACAAAAGTGACAGCTGGATATCAGATGATCTGACGCCTGAATACGTGAAAGTAGATCCAACCAATTTCTATAAGATAAGGCACTTCCTATGAAAATTGGACTGTTGGACAGGCTACCACATATTTAAACAATCTAGCCTTTTATTTAGTTCAGACGTGATAACACAAGGTGATTTGATAGTTCAACCAATGGGGATTAGGTGAGTTTTATAGGTCGAGAGAAAATGCACACACATTAGCATTTAGAGGGTTCGGATAAGACACATTGATATACCACATGTGTGAAACAGTCCCTAACGCACACAACTGGTGTATATCGTAAGCCTGACGCCTCGAGGTTGGAGACAGTGCGTTTACAGTTTTTATACCAAAATATGTTTTGGTCTTAGTAAATCAAATATTGCTCCAGTAGAAACGTAGAGTTTAATTTTCTTCATGAGGTGATATCAACAGTTGTTGAACATCTGTCGAGAATGTCCAGGAATTTAATGAAAACTTTCTCTTCGTTTAAAAAGTTTCTCATCTAATGTCACTATGCTCATGACATAAGTCATCAACTGTTGATATCATGTGAAAAAAATTAAACTCTTATGTTTCTCCTGGAGAAATCTTTGATTTATTCAGACCGAAACTTTTTTTTGTATAAAAACTGCAAACAAAATGAAAACACTGACCTTTTTTCGCGACCCCTACACTCGCAACTTGAAACGCACAAACACCACTGATGATATAAATTATTAAAACATTATAATTACTAGTAAATATTGTGTGTGAGTCAGGTTATAAAATTGTATCGGACTGTGAGCAAATGCGACACTGTGCTTCTAAACAGGAACATTTTGCCATGTTAATTTTATGTAATAATTAGCGAGATTAAGATGGGATGGAAAAAGGACGCGAGACGCTAGTGCTTTTGCAGTTTTTATAGAAAAACTATTAACTGCCAAAATAACTAAAATATTTCTCCAGTACAAACATAGAGTTTAATTTTCTCCCACATGGCGATCACAACAGTTGTGAATATCTGTTCAAGGGTGTTCAGGAACTTAATGCCCAACTTTTTCTCTTCATTGCACTTTAAGTACACTCGACCAAGATTCGAACCTCGTTTTCCCAGTCATCGGGAGTCTAGTCTATTGCGATAGTGATGCCTTAAACCATGCATCCACCGAAGCGTGTTTTCTCTCGTTTTAGTTCCACCATATTTTAAAGTTAGACTACGGTAACCGACCTAAGCTAGGTTTATCCTTGAGGTGAAAGGGGCTCTTAAATATAAGACTTACAAATTAAACTTAACCTAATAGAGCACACTCAATCCTAATGGCAGCAGAATTACAAAAGTAGACCCCTATCATGAGAGTAGGATGAAATAATTTTAAATTATTTTAAGCGTTTCCAAGAACCAAACCCAAGTTCCCATGAAACATTTGTAGACCAGAATGCAAAAGAAAGGGGGAGGTGCGGGAGTATTTCAAGAAGGGTCTGAGCCCTCCCCCTTGTCAGTCGGTAGCGGCGAGGATCAAACAGGACCCCGGTCACTCTATAAACATTACACACTTCATAGGGGGCCACACTGTCTTCTAGAGCCTACACCAAAACGTGCATGACAGGCAAGGGGGGCGTGTCTTTTTCTAAACCGTGCGAGACCTGGGTTCATTCTCCAACCACACTGAGATTTTTATTCAGACCAATTTTCTCATAAGTATCCCTTTGAAAGGTCCTTTTTCTTACCATAGCCCTACTAGACCTATATATTTTGATTCTGGTAGAAAAAAGTATTTCAGGTGGTTATTCGTAAGAAAATAGGACCACTATATTATACACATGAAATGATATTGGTTTGGATCAATCTAAAATATATAAAAAGTCATGGAGGAAGGTATTTTTCTTTAAAGTAACATATGTAGATTATCTTTTTATGATTCATCCATGAAGAAACACGCGCTTCTCAGAAATAATGTGAAAAGGATTTTACCAGTAAAATATATTTTTTACACCATTCTTCCTGTTAAAGGAACAACCACGCACTATTTGGCAAATACGCCACTTCTCTATACCAATAAGAAGCTAGCCTTCACAACACTGCCGCCATGACTCTTTCTATTAGTTATTTTTTACACTGTTGATGAGGGGAGCAAAAGGCAAGGGGTATGTCATATATAAGCCGTTGTGCGTATGTTTAAGACATCTACACACACAGCCACACGCACAATCCGCGCACCCCCGCCCACGCACAAGTCAGTCAGAGCCACACACTGGTAGTCACAGACTAACACAGTATAAAATAACTTACATTAATATCACAAGTGTGCATTGATATAAAGTATTTAATTGGATATGTATAATAATTGACAGATGTCATTTTAATAAGCCGTGTGTGAATAAACAGCCATCAACAGTTCTCTTTCTTACAGTTAATTAATTATACCGTTCTAATTAGTGCTCGACCACGGAGCTATAGACAACCTAAATATTGTCACAGCATTATTATATCTGGGAATTAATCCAAAGTGTAACAATCGACGCCCGACGCGGGTCAATTAATTCAATAGTGTTACACACAGGTTTCTGGTAGGAAACAAGGTCTTCCAGTTGGTTATTCGTAAGAAAATAGAAACCATTATATTATAACATATATAGGATTCCGGTAGGAAGCAAGGCCTCCTAGGTGGTAATTCGTAATAAAAATAGGACCATTATAATATAGCAGAATTCTGGTAGGAAGCAAGGCCTTCCAGGTGGTTATTCGTAAGAAAATGAGGACCATCATATTATTATATAGTAGGGTTCCGGTAGGAAATAAGGCCTTCCAGGTAGTTATTCGTAAGAAAATAGGAACATTATATTATAACATAGTAGGATTCTGGTAGAAAACAGATATTAACAGTACTGATAAAATAACACTAATAATAATTATAGTGAAATGCTGTCAATGTTGACTGAAAAATATGTGTTTGTATTTTTTGAAAGCTTCTTAAAATATCTATTCGTAAGAAATATAAAAGCATAATATGTGTGGTCGTAATCGACCTTATCTTAGCTCTCGGGTCACAGTTAGGGCTGCCAATATCCCAGATTGGCTGGGACAGTTTCCCGGATTTAGCTCACTGTCCCGTTTAACCGGGGGAACCCCACCCGAGCACAAATGTTCGTAAATCAAGATTTTGTTAACACCGTGTCTTACTACCCGTTCAGATTTATAAGCCTATATACTAATTACACTAATGAACTAGTGATTAGGAAGGATCAATTTAAATGAAATGAACCACATTTGAATGGAGGGAGAGTGGAAAATCATGTAGGAAAAAATCAGCCTCAGTTTCCCAACCGGGATTGAACCCCGATCTAGGGGTAAGGAGTGGGACTGGGGTCTGGGGTTCAACCCTCGGTCCCAGCAGAGATTTATCTGATTGCCAAACCCTTCCTTCATCTCTGACAAGACGTGTATTAATCACAACTTGTGAAAGTGGGGAATGACAGGCCTCCACCGTGGTTCGGATCCCATGTTAAACTATAGGTCCTCCATTTCATCTCACAATCACCCTACCATTACATATTAGCGTAAGTGCGTATAACCCGAAGGGTAGTAAGATAATAACATAGTAATAACATAATAATAACATAAGTTTAGAGTTATAGACAGTTTAAATAAACACGATATAATTATAGATAATGCATTTACAAACGTGTTTTTTTTATTCAGTTGTATTCAAAACACATAGAACCTGAGTATGTTTTAGGACTAATTAAAACTTTTTAAGTATAAATGGAAGATTATGATGAGAAACAAAGAAAAATATATGGTCATGGTATTTTATTCGACAACACTATAAAGATTAACAAAAATACAATTTTTGGTATATCTTAATAAATAATGAAGATATTTCACGTAAACAGTTGTTTGTGCCATCCTGTTAAGTTTATCATAGGCGTACTACAGGTTTGTACTAGTTGTCCCGGAATTTTATCAGAAATAGTTGGCAGCCCTAGTGACAGTCAGGAACCCTAACCTTACGCCCAGCCTTGCTTGTAACCTAAGTAAGGCCACCTAATATGTGTCGTACCAGCTTGTAAAGTGTGGGTGTCCAACCTACACCCTCCCCCCCCTATCTACTAAACCCCGAGGGAGCAGTGGATGAGATCGAAGGGGAGGTTCTGAAGTGGATCTCGTGTCTTGAGTCCCTCCTCAGTTTCCTGCTTTCCTGTTACCGAGGATCACACATGCAGAGCGAGGGTGCGGGACAATACCACCCACGGTGGTGGCCAGCGGCCACCTTCCTGCTGCACCTCCACCACCCTCAAGACAGCTTGGAGAACACTCACTTTTTCAATTGTTTTACTTAGCACCGCATCTTACTACCCGTTCGGGACGAATATGTACTAATTACGCTAATGTGTTAGGGCTGAATTAGAATCAATTTAGAGTAATGTACCCACATTCACGTGGAGGGAAAGTAGAAAACCTTTATGAAAGCTATCCTCAGTAGACTGGACCGGGATTTTTATATCACCACGTTTTACTACCTGTTCACATTATACTCACACATGATTACTCTAATAGAAGGGGGGGATGAGGAAGGACGCATACTAGAGGTAATATACCCGCATTTGTGAGGAAGAAGATTGGGAAACTTGTTTTGGAAAAACCACCTCAGGAAACACGACCGGGATCTCCCCGTCATCAGCAGGCCAGTCCAACACCTTTCTAGACTATTCGAACACCAAAGCGGGGGCTGAGGGAGTTTTTTTTAGCACCAGCGTCTTACTACACATTCGGGTTATACGTTATACTAATTACACACTAATGGGTGAGGAGAGGAAGTTTACCCGCATTTGCGTGGAGAGAGTAGGAAAACAATTGAGGAAAACCACTCACAGTACACCGACTGGGATAGAACCACGCTATCTACGTCGTCGGGAGTCTATTCTATTGCGAGAGTAGCGCCTTTGACCATGCAGCCACCGAAGTGGGTGTGAAGGAGTTAAATTATGTTAAATCGATTAGGAGACTACTTCACCTTCCCAACAGCTAAAATGTTGTGGGTACAAGATACCCTGTTTTTTAAGAAAATAAATATCCGTAGCTTCACCGGAATAATAAGCATGACCACCATTAGCAGTGAAGGATTGGGAGACACACCGGAAATAGTTGATCTACCGCTCAAAGGGGGCGGGGAACTTTGATGTATGTCACTTTTTGGTTTTACACAAGTCGAAAGAAGGAGAGGTTCCAGTGAACTTAAAATACAAATGGATACTTTATGAAAACAAACACTATTTTAATATACGGTGTGTTCAGAAAAATCGTGGAGACGGACTCGTGGGCGATTGGAGGGAGAAAAAAAATATCTGAAGAGATGTTTCCGGAGAACTAGTGTGAATAACAGTGCTTATCTGTTGCGTTTCAACCATTGAGATTCATTTTCACATTTAATTCTTAGAAGGTTGTAGTGATAGGGGACGTGATAAAAGGTCGGTGTTTTTACAGCTAAAAATATTTTGAGTCAAAATAAATCAGAGATTGCTTTAGTAGAACCATTTTCTCCACACGGTGACATCAAAATTGTTGAATATCTATCAAGGGTGTCCTGGAATTAAATGACAACTTCTTTCTTCATTTAAAAAGTTTTCTCTAATGTGCTATGCTCATGCAAATCCAATACTGTTGATATCACATCGAAGAAAATTAAACTCAAGGTTTCTACTGGAGAAATATTTTGATTCATTTTGGCTAAAATAAAGTTTTTCTACAAAAATGGAAAAACACTGGCCTTTTCGTGTCCCCTCCCATTCCACTATAAAAATTTAATTTTAAATTGATTAAAAAAAAAAAACATACGCTACACTCCGTCTACCATGAAAAATAAAAAAGCAATTTTCCACTTTGGCATAACTTATATAGGATAAAATGAGATTCTGCTACCTTTCAGCACAAACTAAGAGTACATCCGTACAGTATTAAACCGCGTTTGTGCATAAAATGACATTGAAATGTATTTCATTTACTCTACAGTCTACCTCCCCCTCCCCTGTCACACTAGTGTAACAATATTTTTTATTGTTGCCAGAAATCAAAACGCACAAGAGGAAGAAACTTCATGTCAAAATCGCAGAATATATAGATCAAAAGCGCACCTAGACCTCGTATCAAACGCCCACAGGGGTGAAAAAAAAAAAGTGCGTAACGTGGTGACATGGCGAATATGTATTGAAAACAACCACCTTACATTTTACAATAAGTAGAAAGTAAAATTATAGCTCTTCAGGGAACAACCGGCTAACTCATGAAACTCACCGTACGTGTATTCTAATTTCTGAAGAATTTACATTTCTTGTGGTGTTTCCAAATGCATCTCAGAGACTACAAATAATGGTGTGGTTTTGATGCACCTAATTTGTTCACTTCTGATATATTACAAAGCAGACATACAAATTTGGCCTTTGCGCTTTCATTAGGTAGTTCAGAATGGGTACAAAGACGTGGTGAAATTAAGCCGGATAACAATTTAACAGTAGTGTAAATCTCGGTCTGTTGTATTGGTGCGCCATTCAAGGAGCCTACCTAGTGGTTCTGCTAAGTCTCTCCTACTCAATCCTGATCTCACGGCCAAGTGGTGTACCCCAGGATCTGAGTAACCTGATAGAGGTTGGGTTGAATACCCAGTGGAAACCCGGGTCAGGTGCAGATGAGAGACAGCAGACTGCCAGGGCAAAAATCAACAAGCTTGGAACAGGGTCTGGCCAGTTGGCTCTCAGTTTGGTGAGCGGAGAGTGTGAGAGTTGGAGCTAAGTCATGATCAGCAGTTAGGGAGGATTACCAGCAAGAGGTCTACTTGAGGACCTATACGTGGTAGCCCCACTACCCAGGTGTAGGCCACGACAGACTTAGTAGGACAGTGGGCGAAACAAACAAAGGTACTTGAGAAAATAAAGTTAAATAAATAAAGTCTGTCTCGGTCTGTTGGAGTACTTCCGATAAAATGAGAATGGTGAAGAAAGAACAAGTAGAAAAAAAGGAAAGGACTAAAAATAGATGGATGGAACTAGAGAAAAAAAAAGAGAGACATAAATAAAGGAAGAAAACGGTAGAAAAATATTATTAATTTGTGTTGGTGTATTAGCTGTGTTTACAGCCAAATATAGTTCTATAGGCGCAACATAGGCCTATGTAATTTAAGCCTTAAAACCAAGGTTTGTATTTTGAAGACTTTTTTTTTTGCACATCACATACAACGCTCATGAGTACATAAACTGGGTTCAAGATTTTCCCTGGTTGTGGAAAGGTTTTTTATGGGTAATTTTTTGACATTCTTTATTTTCTTAGTTCATATCTCGACTGCTGAGGACGGGGAGATCGAGGTTCGAATCTCGGTCGGGTGAACTGGGGGTGGTTTTTCCTAAATGGTTTTCCACTCTCCCACCACGCAAAGCGGGTTCACTTCCTCTAATTCAACCTTCCTAATTCCTAATCCATTAGCGTAATTAGTACTTAAAGCGTATAACCCGAACGGGTAGTAAGATGTGGTGCTAAATATTATTATTATTAGTTCATATCTTCTTGGTTGCCCTTATGTTTAATAATTTTTTGCCATTAATGCAGAATAAGTACATTTTTTAAATTAATAAATATTCAAAGATAAAAAAAAAGGAAAAAGTAATACACAGTTGTCGGAAAGAGAAGATAAAGCAGGCAATGAACATTGTATTCTCTTTGTTTGTCTGGTTGTAAAATCACATTCTTGATGACACTGCAAGGCTGGAGAGAGCTGTATTAGGAGGGGATAGCTATTACTTCTGAAGCAGATATTTGTAAATCAATATTATATTTAGTACAAAGCAAGCTTAGTTGTCGAAGACAAGTTGTCAATTGGATAAATATTTTTTAATTCCCATCTATAGTGCTTTTTTTATTTTGTCGTGTGCATTCATTACAAATTTTCGTAATTTTTTTTTATACATAAAGTTGAAGTCTTTTTAGTATCTTTAGTTTCATTTTATAGGTAATTTGTTGACAATTTCTATATGATCAAAGTCCAGGTTCTGCTTATATAACCAAGGGCTGTAATATAGACCTGTTTAACATACGAAAGCCACTAGGGGTCTAATCCCCATAGAGCCAGAAATAAAAAAATATATATATCTGTTTTACAACTCTAGCACACATGCAACAGTTCGCGTCTCTAATAGGTCTGTGTCATTCAACATAATCACGGGTTGACAGAGCACGCCAGCTGAGGGGCACGACACACCTTTATACTTGTCACTCCCCAACATAATCCCGTCTTCCTGCCCCCCTATAAAAGTTGTCTGCTCCCCTCCCCCCCATGGGTAGCATCGTCGCGAAACCTGGCTTCTGCAGATATAATATCGTCACCCATGATTTAAACAATTTATTTATTAATTTTTATAACTTAGAAAAAAAAAGTATGTCTAAAAATTTAAAGTTAATTCTTTGGAATAATACCCTTTTAACTAAAAAACAACAATTGAGGGGCCCCCCTTCCCCTCCATTAAAAATAATGTGAGTTTATGCGTCAGTTACAAACGGGTCTAGTTGAGGTAGAAGGGAATGCGAGTTAGTCAATTTGTAATCAATTTTACAAGGATATTCGTAACAAAATCGGTCCAAAAATTTAGCAGTTTATAAGACTTAAATCTTAATTAGCAAAATAATCAGCATAATTAGCCTGTTTGAATGATTTAGCCTGTACCCAATGAAGGAAAATGTATTAGTTAAAATATATTATAATGTCAATAATAGTAATAATTCGTATTTGTGACAAGAAAATTCAAGTCAAAATACGTAATTTTGAAAAACATTGTTAGATATAATATTACTTTTATTTGAATAATGAATTATGTAAAGTTATAATTATTATGATTGCTTTATATATTATTGTTAAATTAGATTATTAAATGAAAGGCAAAATCGCATTAAATTTTAAAATAGTATTTGAGATAACACACTTTGTGTAATATAAATAACAATAGTGGATGGATAAATAAATATGGTTGATTTTTTGATATATTTGTTTCGCAGTGGTTATTGAGATGAAAGGTGAATATGGTACATACAAAAAAATAATATGGAGCCCCCTTAGTTACATCCAATGAAGGTTCGACATATTCTACTCTATAAACACTCCATCTAGTCAAAGTTTCCATTGGAGCACAGATATTGTTGAGGGTGAGCTCATCACATAGTCGTCGTATGATGTCATGAATGCGATGGTCTTTGAACCCTGAATTTCAACTTAGCAAAGTATTAAACAGCATAATCCATAATATTTCCAAGAAATAAACCTGGAAATTACATTGTTTCTATTTCCACGAAGCAATTGTTAGATCTCAAATAAATGAGATTGCAATATAAACTTATTTAATCAACGAAATATGTATTAGAATAAAAATGAGATGAAGCTAGAAATTAAAAGGTTTAACTGGTTAATCATTGTCATTTTGCCCTCTTGACCCAGCTAACAAAATTACACAAAAGGTTTAACTTATTAATTACTGCCATTTTGCCCTCTTGGCCCAGCTATCTTAATTGTACAAAAGGTTTAACTTATTAATTACTGTAATTTTGCCCTCTTGACCCAGCTAACTCAATTATACAAAAGGTTTAACTTATTAATTACTGCCATTTTGCCCTCTCTGCCCAGCTATCTTAATTGTACAAAAGGTTTAACTTATTAATTACTGCCATTTTGCCCTCTTGGCCCAGCTAACTCAATTATACAAAAGGTGTAACTTATTAATTACTGCCATTTTGCCCCCTCTGCCCAGCTATCTTAATTGTACAAAAGGTTTAACTTATTAGTTACTGCCATTTTGTCCTCTTGGCTCATCTAACTCTAGTGTACAAAAGGTTGGGTAAAGTTACCGCAAAAGTGATTCGTGAGTTTTTGCTAAGGTAAGAAAGTCTGGACGGGACTGTACTTTTTTTAATCAGCGTATCTTACTATTTGTTAAGGTTATTAGCATATAAGTTGATTGTTCTAATGGGAGATAGGGATGAGAATGGAAACATTTTACAAGTGATCTGCCTGAATTTGCGTGGAAAGAGAGTGTGAAACCATTTAGGAAAAATCACCCTAAGTAGGCCCAACCGGGATTGGTAACCCTAATCTCCCCACCATCAGCAGGCTAGTCTAACATGAGAATAACGCCCTAGACCACTCGTCCACCGAAATAGGAACCTATGAGATTAAATCAAAAGGTTATAGTAATAGATCTAGTCTTCCTCTATCAAATAAACTCAAGTTTTGATAGAGTAACAACAAAACATTTTAAGGTAATGTGGGACATTTTTATAAGGTTTTATATACGGTACCACACATTTCTTAAAAACAATTTAAGCTTTTTAACTAGTGAAATCTTTCACCTATGTTTTGGCGATAACAACATTAAAAAATATCAAACCCTTTCATAAATAATCCGGGATTTATAAACGTGTGTAAAGTTTATCAGTGCTCTATCAATCATGTATCTCAAGGTGGTCGAGTAGGAAATGCGAGTTAAGGGCAGTGTTTTAGCAGATTTTATAGCAACACTTTTTTTTTTGACAAAATAAATAAAATATTGCATCTTCATTCAATGAGTTTCTCATCTAATACCACTATGCTCATGACATAAATTCAACAAATGTGGATATCATCATGTGAAGAAAATTAAACTCTATGTTTTTACTGAAGCAATTTTTTTTTATTTTGGTCAAAAATGTTTTGTTTTAATAACTGCGAAAACACCCACCTTAATGTTAGGAAGTGAGACAAGTATACAATTTGTATTCTATTATCAATAACATTATTAATCACCCGATGCAGCTGCAGTGCTTGATGAATAGTTAGTGCGTCACACTCCATTTCGAGAAGTGAACTTAGTTATAAAACCGATGACTGACATTTATCCAGTTCAACCTCCAAGTGAATTATTCTAAAAGTAGTCTATCGCTTTTTTGAAAAGTAAAATATACTCCAAATATGTGTGAAAAACGGAAAAATCCGCCTACTTTGGCATTTAAAGACAATTCATTTAATGCCATATTTCATTTTGGAATGTGTGCAGACTTGTTTTAGTCACAACCTCTCCCCTGAGGGAACACACGCCAAAAACAATATGTTTGCAATTTTTATAGTAAAGAAAAACCTTTTTGGGTCAAAAAAGAGTAGAGTGTTGCTTCAGTAAATAGGTTTAGCTCAATTTTCTACGTATATTAATCACAAAAATTCTTGAATGTTTGTCATGGGCATAGTAACATTTGAAAATGAACATTTCAAATGAGAAAATAATTGTTGTTAATATTCTGCGATACTCATGCCAAATATTCAAACATATTCGAGATTACCATGTTTATTAAATTATAAAGTTATCTATTGAAGCATTATTTCATACATTTTGGTCAAAAAGTTTTTTTGTCATAAAAACTGTAAAAATGGGAGCTTGATTCAAATTATCTTCCACCCCTCTTTAAAGAAGTCAACAGAATCTCGTGCACCTTTTACAAGATTCATCTTGGCATTTGGCATGGCGTCCATATATATATATATATATATATATATATATATATATATATATATATAATATATAATAAATGTATAGGTCTAAAAATACGTTTGTTATTAAACGCAATTATTTTAACAGGTATATACATCTTATATTATAATTTGATAGGCCCGTTTTAGGTAATAGAAATCACGAGGAAATGACTGAACAGATTTTGACAAACTACCACTCATTTTAACAGTTAGGAGTCCAAGATGTCGGGGAAAATAGTAGTTTTTCACGAGAATATTCAGTTTTTTAAATTTCTTGTTTAATAACTATGGAAAACGTTATATGCTGCATGGCTGTAAATCTCTAAATAAAATATCTCTTTGGTTAAAAATAATAACTCAATCTTTATTTGTTGCTCCGAACACATCAAAATTTTCTCTTGGAGAATATTTCTCTTTGGATGCTGGTCATAACACATCTAAATTGAGGTTCCTAAACTGGGGAAACATTTATTTTTTATTGGAATGTTATCGTTAATACACATTTAAATAAATAATATTGAGCATAATTTGAAAATTAAAAGATTGAGTTGTTAAATTCGTGAGAATATTGTTTTCGTTTTGTTTCGCGCATGATAAAATTATTTTTAAATATGTTTTGATATGTATTATAAGATCAAAGACGATAAGATGATCTTGAATAATGTTTAAAAAACAGCTATCTAAGTTTTAGTTTTGGTGTTCATTTTTTTCAAATGATGTGTTTTGATGTTAATTTTAGCGAATAGTAACACAATACAAAAACATAAGTTAAGCTTTGTTTTCATTTTACCGTTTAGTTTTGAGGATATGATATTTAAAATTAATGTTTTGTGTACCCCATCTATCTTTTCACATTCTTACAAATACAGTAAGTTCAGTTATGTTGATACTTGATTTTGAGGGAATGATATTTCAAATAACCGTAATATTTGAGTACGACCACTATATTTTCACATTCTCTCTCTATTAGACACTCTCACACTCTCTCACATTCTCTCCCTCACACACACACACACACACACACACACACTTACTCTATAAAACACTCTCTTTAATATAATCTTTCCTAATTTTTTCTCTCATACCTTATCTCTTTCTTTCACACACACACTCTACCCCCACATCTACTCTTTATAACATAATTTCTCTCACATTATCACTATTAAATACTCTTTCTCTTAAGCTCTCTCTTTCTCAAACGCTCTCTATCTCTCAAACGCTCTCCCTCTCAAACTCAAAATCTCTCTATCTCAATCTCACTCTCTCAATCTCAAACTTAATCTCAATCTCAAACTCACTCTCTCAATTTCTATTTCCAATTTTTTCTTTCAAAAACACTCTCTCCCTCTTAAACTCTCGCTCTAACGCTTTCTCAATCTAATTTTCTCTCTCTAAACTTATCTCTCCTTCTAACTTTTTCTCTTAAGCTCTTTCTCACATGCCCTCACATTTTCTTTCTCTCACACACAATATCCTCCCAAAATTTTATAGGCTTTCTTTTTCTCTCTCTCTCTTACACACACATACACTCACACACACACTCTCTCTCTCTTTTTCTCTCTTATATATTTAATTTGATAAGCCTGTTTCCAGTAATAGAAATTACGAGGAAAATACTGATCAGATTTTGATTAAACGAACACTCATTTTAAATATTAGGGTATCAGGATGCAAGTAAAAATCGTGGCCTAAAATTAAAACTCAATTTTCCATCCTTTCCTTCTGTGTGGACAATGGTTCATCTGTACAGTCATTCTTTGTTTACATCACCATGGAAACCATGATTTGTTTATAGCTGTATATTGGTAAATAAAATATTTATCTTTGTTTAAAAATAATATCAGTTCAATCGTTACTTGAGCGGTTTGATGCAACTAATAGATAGAGATCTGGAAGAGGGTTCATTCAAGTTCTAATCGGTGCGTAAAAGGGGGAAAATAGACGTTTTTATTCAAATTACACACCGAAAACTAAATATCTAAGTAAAGTTGGTAGCCTTTGAGGAGTAAACTTTTTAACCAAAAAGTGAGGTATTATTATATATATCCTTTCCCAATAAAAAAATTAAAATACATTTTAGTATAATAATCTGCAGCCATCGCTGCAACGACCCACTAGTTATTGTAGAAACACTACACCAAAAATCACAAATGAAGTTATATAAACTGTTACTTAATCCATGGCATTAGGAACTAGGAACATTGTTACAGAAATATTGAGAAAAGCATGAGAATCAAATTCATTTTCAAAGACCTGAATTAAAAAGTATATATATATAGGCCTATATATTTGCTTATAGTTCAGAAATTATTGGTTTTATAAAATATATTTCAAATAAAAGATTTTTTTATCTTTAATAGTATTACAACTTTACAATGAAAAGTTATTTCGTAACTTAAATATTTGGCGAGAAATTATATTATTATTATTATTATAATTATTATTATTATTAGCACCGCGTCTTACTACCAGTTCGGGTTATACGCACTTACGCTAATGTGTAATGGTAGGGTGATTGTGAGATGAAATGAAGGACCTACAGTTTAACGTGGAATCCGAACCACGGTAGAGGCCTGGCATTCCTCACATTCACAAAATGTCTTGTCAGAGGTGAAGGAAGGGTTTGGTAATCAGATAAATCTGTGCCGGGACCGAGGATTGAACCCCGGCTGTCAGCACAGAAGTCTGACACCTTAACCCTAGACCGATAAATTATAAGAATGTTAAAATTTACCCTATGTAAAGTACTCTCAAAGTCATTTTCATGAGAAAATGAGAGTCGTCATTTTGTTTATAGTGATAAACAGTGTTTTTATATAAAATTTAATCAAAATCGTTAAAGTGAATTTCGATAAAATAGATTTTTTTTTTGCCTTTCACTAAACTATTCTTTAATTTAAGGTTAGATATATAATTTCAAAAACTCCTTGGGGAGACCTTGTGAAAACCCTAGATACCAGTTGTAGCCCAATCGGTAAAATAGTTTTGGCTCTAGTCGGAGGTACAGACAGACGGGTCATAAAATGTCGACATTTATCAAAATCTTGAGTTCGGTTTTTTACGATCACAATACTTTCCCTCCGTGATGTCGAGAGAAAGTAATAATTATATTCAACATATTGTAACTAGTTTTAAAATAGCCGAATTTTATATTAAGACTTATTGTATGTAGGGCCCTTAATCCCAATAAACAATTAGTTAGGCTATCAGTAGAAAATAAGTTTCGATTTTTTTTATTGAAAACTACTCTCTTTCGATAATAAATGTTTGGTTCTTAAAATAAAATGTAAGATATTACTGGAGCTACAAATATTATTCTGGTATATTGCTGGACATATTTCAAGGTTTTCAATAAATAAGCGACTTCTCTTAATTTAAAGTACTCTTGGCTGTTCAAAATCTTCAAAGTAATCACAGTTTTTATTTTATTTCAACAACCCCTTTAAAATTTAAAGTTTTTAAAGTATTGTGACAAAGAAAACCATCCCCTTTTAATTATAATCCCTATTTACAATCATCCATACGTCACTATTCCAACAATATTACTACTTCTAAATGGTATCACCTCTTTGGTGTGTATTGGAAAGCTTCTTTGGTTTTGTTAATGGCGTGGGGTTGAAAAGAAGTGATATTAATGCCGGGATGTAAAAACTTTACAATCATTAGAAAAGAAGAAAAAAGGACTTGTTACACTACTTATTACCAGTTTAAGATTATGAAAGGATGTACACCAGGATCTTGATTACTACTTGAAGAGTTTGTGAGGACATGCATATCCTTCAGTAAACATAAAGAGATATGTACATATGATCGAGTTCTCGACTACAGATGGACTAGGGTGAGAAGTTTCAATTTTCTTATATTATTGCGGGACTGAGGATGGTTTTAATAAAAAAAAAAAGGTAAATAATTGGTGGCTGTGAGCAGTGTGGCTATTTTGTTTGACTCAAGGAAGTCTAATTGTGTTAAGGGTAAATAATAAACTTTCTGTGCCATAATTTTGTACGTGGTTGGACTTAGGTATATATGTTGGTTTTATTTTGCCTTTGAAAATGTAAGGAAAAAGGTTTTTTTTTTATTTTGTTATCGAATGATTTAAATTGAATTAAGATTGTGATATAATAATTATAGCTTTGACAACAAAACAAATGTTATATAAATATGTTAACCTAGATATGTGATTTACCGGAGCTCCGCAGGCAGGTTAAGTATAAGTGCCTATCTAAATCCACAGGTCCCGAGATTATATTTAATTAAAATAAGTACTTTTTTTTCTTACCTTTTTTTTATTTTTTTTCACAGTGGCGCCCAAAGATGTGAAAAAATAAATAAAAAAAAAGTAAGAAAAAAAAATATTAGTTATTTTAATTAAATATATATTTCTCCTAAAGTTGTATGTAAAAAATAGTTTAATTTCATCTAGCTCAGTTGCACGAGGAAACTTAATCTCGGGACCTCTGGGTTTAGAAAGGCACTTATACTTAACCTGCCTGCGGAGCTCCGGTAAATCACATATCTAGGTTAACATATTTATATAACATTTGTTTTGTTGTCAAAGCTATAATTATTATATCACAATCTTAATCCAATTTAAATCATTCGATAACAAAATAAAAAAAAAACCTTTTTCCTTACATTTTCAAAGGCAAAATAAAACCAACATATATACCTAAGTCCAACCACGTACAAAATTATGGCACAGAAAGTTTATTATTTACCCTTAACACAATTAGACTTCTTTGAGTCAAACAAAATAGCCACACTGCTCACAGCCACCTATTATTTACCTTTTTTTAAAAAAAACCATCCTCAGTCCCGCAATAATATAAGAAAATTGAAACTTCTCACCCTAGACCATCTGTAGTCGAGAAATCGATCATATGTACATATCTCTTTATGTTTACTGAAAGATATGCATGTCCTCACAAACTCTTCAAGTAGTAATCAAGATCCTGGTGTACATCCTTTCATAATCTTAAACTGGTAATAAGTAGTGGAACAAGTCTTTTTTTCTTCTTTTCTAATGATTGTAAAGTGTTTACATCCCGGCATTAATATCACTTCTTTTCAACCCCACGCCAATAACAAAACAAAAAAAACCTTTCCAATACACGCCAAAGAGGTGATACCAATTAGAAGTAGTAATATTGTTGGAATAGTGACGTATGGATGATTGTAAATAGGGATTATAATTAAAAGGGGATGGTTTTCTTTGTCACAGATTTGCCCCCTAATGTTTCAGAAGTTAGTTTTAGTATTGAAAACTGCTACTGGAACATTACCAGCCATTGGTGCACTTAAAGTGGTAGGAGTTAAGGTCCATTGTCTAACGACTTTTCCTTTCTTCTAAACTTGGCACCGTTGAGATCCTTGCAGGTAAGGTTGCTCGGAAATGTACATTCATTTAACCCTTTACATATTGGTTTATAGGTTTTGAAGACGCGCACTTGACTTATGTCGGTGTCCTCGCAACCAAAGCGACAAATTAAAACACCTGCTCCTGGGTTTCAACCGCACTACACCAGCTATTTGAGCAAATTCAAATGGCACTCTAGTTGTCCTCCAGGTGAAACATTTGTCTACTACCTTGGGTTTTACATAACTTTTTTTTTTACAAACATTTACACAAATATGTTACATGGCTAATGCTTGCCTTATATAGTATAAGCTGTTAGCATTCTCTAGACCTACATACAATTGAATTACTAACACAAAACAAAACTACCCTCATTACATTGAAACAAAACCACACTTTAGCAATAGACTGGACATATTAAAATTATTAGTTTACACACTCTTTAACTAAACCAAAGTTCTTAAATATTAAATAGCTAAGTGGAGGCAAAGGTTAGATAGAAACATAGTCGTGTTACAATATGAGACTCTCCGCTTGCAACTTATGAGACAATTGTTCCAAACAAAAAAACAACAACTCGTGAACTCATGCCAAATTGGTGTTTCCTGAAATGTACTGTGCCCCCAATCATCTTCAATTGACCCACTAAACTCACCCTAACTGTTTGGGTACCTACAGCCCCCTAGGCTTCTTATTACACCACTGGTCGCGAATGCTGACTCTCATAATATTAATTTCAACTTCTTAAAGTGAGATTATCATAACAATCCTCTGCCAGGTGATTTACATACACCATATGAGAAAATTAAACAAGTTAAAATAATAATTACAAACATTAGTTGATTATATGAAGAAAAAAAAACCTTTTTCAAACCCTGAGATAAACATAGACTATAATGACACAATATATTAAATAATATAGTAGTTTGACATAACTATTCAATGAAATTATAGGTTGTTTAGAAATAGACATACAAAATGTTATAACGTGCCCTATCATAAGTATAGGCCTACCATGGAAATACTGGGCCTTTTTCACATAAATATCAAGCACTTATCATAAGGTGCTACACGTATGAATAATTTATAACTTCATAGGGTGTTTTAAAATAAATACTAAGCGAAATAATAAAATGGACATTTACACAATGTTGTCTGTTATAAGATATGGGAAATAACTTCCCTCGTTCCTGACTGCAAGGAGCGTAATGACGGAAACCAGGTACCACACTTGCTGGGGCCTGCTTATGGCGACTAATTGGTGAAATCAAAAGTTCCGGTGCGTCTCTTCTCAGCTGTTGGGACTACACATCACAAGTATACAGTACATACTTGTAAACACACAAGCCCTATCATAGGGTAACAATTGCAGATAAAGTTCATGGATTTAACTTCTTTTTCTTAAAATAACTTCATTATAATTAAACTGAAAATGCTTATAACGTCTTAGACCTCGTCATGTTACTTGTCTGCTTCCCATACATGAATAAGGAATGACTTTGGTTGTGATGTTACTTTACTCTCAGAAAATCCCACTCTCTTGTCTCTTCCTCTAACTATATTTTCTTCTGACATATACAAAAAATATAAATAACCTTCAAAGTTTCACCATAAAACATTTAATAATTCTCGATGCTATTCATTTCCAATAAAAGTTGTGTGGGTTCCTGCCCTTTCACAAGTTTTAATATTCATGTGACTATCACAAGTCTGCCCAGTCTAACAGCTACCGGCACAGAGGGACTAGCCTTAATGTTGACGCTGGTTATAACCATTATACATATATTTTAAATACTCCCAGGATTTTCTCTCTCTCATTTTGTAGGCACATTCTTATCGTGTAGGTCTTCGGGGTGCATCTTCTCTTCACATGGGGTGTTTCTTAACTTCTTTGACGTAGATACTTTAACAATAACAAATAATCTATTACTGATTGTCGAAATTATCCATTATCATTCTTAAGTAATAATTGTGGGATAAATTACCCTTTCCATAATACTAATGAAAAAGAAATTTCTTCACACTTTTGTTTTATCTTTCTTATCTTTCCTTAGATTGATACCTGACTTGTATAATACGGTGTGTACCTTCCAACCTCGAAAAAAAAAAATGCCGCAGGTTATTTGTTGGATGCTGGGAATCGTTCACCAATCTTTCCTAGAGTTTCTAAATTTTTCTTTTTTTTTGTAGTTTTAACTGTTTTAATTGTGTAGCCGGCTTTAGATATAATCAATTGTAATCCACATTGTTGTCTTTCCAGGCCACCACCCATGCAGTGCTGGCAACTCGTAGAGCCATGTACCTCATTTCCCGGAGAGATGGCTCACGAAAGGGTTGACCAGCCCTTAATTTTAACATTTAATTTGCTTTTAAACTAACTGAATGTTTTACTAATACAAGGCTATAATTGCCTTTTTTAAGATATTGATATCAATATTGTCTTCCCATGTTCAATTTTGTAGTCAAAGGATGACACTATTTAATTATTTGTACAAAAGTTGGCTACTTCTGTTCTTCTGACTGACAAACACATCGATGACTCTGTTTTTGAAGTTTGGAAATTCAATATTTACACCCTTAAGTATAGAACAAACAGCCAGCGAATTTAACCAATCTTGTCCTATGGTGCTCTTGAATCTAATAGACAACTCAAAGATAATCCTTCAACTTCTAACATAAGCTCGGGACACGTCGGATTTCCTGACATCTCCATTTTCCTTTTCATTTAGTAATTCTTCCCTAAGATCTACACCAAGGGTGTTAACTTTTTCTTGACATATTAAAAATGCTCCCAGAGTGTGTGGAACCTGCGACCGGTCTGGGCTGCCTACATCGCAGGTCAACAGTTTCCCTCTTTGACAATTACATTTACATCAACTGGTTGAGGATGATGACTAGAACCACGGGATGCTTGCCCTTGATAAACTGGACCTATGTCAGCTGGTACCCTATGTTGAGGGTTCGTCTGGGACGGTTGAAATGGGGTATGGGAGTTACTCCTAGACCTAAAGTCCCTGTCGTTGTCCCCATAAGGGTGGTTCCTAGGTTGGGGAAAAGGTCCGTTGACTGACCTTTTGTCTCTTACCTCAAGGTTATTATGGGAGTTTTCCCGACCTCTACCAGGATAGTGGTGCTCTGACTGGGCACCCCAAACTAAACTACGGCCTGAATGGTCGTGAGGAGGTCTATCTCTCCTCCACGCTTCCTGTGGACGTGCTCCCAGTTGAAACTGTGGAGTAGGTCCTACCCGCTGTTCCACGTTCGGCCTCCTATGAAGTGGGGAACTAAACTGTCCTACTTTGTCCCTACGCCTATCCTGTTCCAAAATGTCCAAGCGCTGCAGTCCGGCCCTAAACTCCTCCAAAGTGTTGAACTCAGAGTCACTGATGTTCGACTCGAAATTCCTACTTTTAATATACACGTCGGCAAGGTAACCCTCCAGAGTACCTCCGTTCTCATAGTACCTTGACGCATGTAATTTAGCCCTCATTTGGCCCTGGATCTCCACACTCCAAAACATTGCTAGGAATCGGGTTCGAAACTCCTCCCAGCCTGTGATGCTTTCGCGCACTACCGACCACCAAGGAAAGCGTCACCAGTGAGAGAACTGCCCCCTAACCTTATTTTTTCCTTATCATTTAGTCGACGCCCTTCAAAAAGTTCCTCCAGAGTGTTGAGGTGGCTAACGGGATCCTGCCCACTCCTGCGATTGAATTTAGGGAGTCTATCCCCAAGAGCCCGGTCTCCTAAAAGGGTACACAAAGATGAAGAAAATGGGCTTAAGTCGCCCAGCCCTCCTAACCTGACCTGGTCTGACAATCCCTCAAGCTGGTTCTTTACCATTTTTACCTCCTCGGCTGTATCAGTCAACCTCTGATCCAACACCACCTGGGTTTTGGCTAAATCCCGGTTCTTGTCCTTCAGTGAGCCAACAGTAGAGTTCAGAATCCCCAGTGTATTTGTCTGACTCTCGTTTCCTGTGCGCACCTCTAGGCTTAGTCTATTCAATCCTTCCTCTAGCTGTGCGACCTGCTGTTCTTGCTTCTGTGCCGTCAACCTTTGGTTTGACTCCAAGGTCAGGCTAAGCTCATCCCTTGACTCCAGGATCTCTTTCTTAACACTGGCCAGCTCCTGCCTGAACCGCTCTTCAGTGGCCTCAACTCTAACCTCAAAGTCGGCCCTGGTCTTGCCTATTGCCGCTGAAAACTCTTCCCTCATACTGACCGTTAATGAACCGATGTGACGCATAATCTCACTGCGGGTTTCCTCCTGAGTAGAAACGAGCTTTCTCTCGAGGACTAACTGCCCTTCCCTCATCTCCATTAACAACTGTTGGATACCCGCCATAAGGTCCAACGAAGGGGTACTATGGGGAACTTCCATAGGGAAAGGAGGGATTTTATCCCCGTCTGGTGACGGACCCTCAAAATAAGTTTGGGATGAGTCGTCGCTCAAATCCTCAACCACTACTTGGTCCCTAACTACCTTTTCCTGCTGTGGTGTCGTGGTAGCAGCATCATCCTCCAACCCTACATCAATTGATTGTCCATCCATTATTGTGGGTAAAACCTCAGCCTCATACCTAATGTTTATCTTAGACTGTCCTCTGTCCCTACTTCTAAGAAAATACCCTTCCTGGCTCATAACCTAAACCACATTTGAAAATACTAGGTTGCTCTATCCTAACCTTATCGAAAAGCCCCGCGTTAAGGCGCCACTGTGAAAAAATAAATAAAAAAAAAGTAAGAAAAAAAAATATTAGTTATTTTAATTAAATATATATTTCTCCTAAGTTGTATGTAAAAATAGTTTAATTTCATCTAGCTCAGTTGCACGAGGAAACTTAATCTCGGGACTCTGGGTTTAGAAAGGCACTTATACTTAACTGCCTGCGGAGCTCCGGTAAATCACATATCTAGGTTAACATATTTATATAACTTTGTTTTGTTGTCAAAGCTATAATTATTATATCACAATCTTAATCCAATTTAAATCATTCGATAACAAAATAAAAAAAAAACCTTTTTCCTTACATTTTCAAAGGCAAAATAAAACCAACATATATACTAAGTCCAACCACGTACAAAATTATGGCACAGAAAGTTTATTATTTACCCTTAACACAATTAGACTTCTTTGAGTCAAACAAAATAGCCACACTGCTCACAGCCACCTATTATTTACCTTTTTTTAAAAAAAACCATCCTCAGTCCGCAATAATATAAGAAAATTGAAACTTCTCACCCTAGACCATCTGTAGTCGAGAAATCGATCATATGTACATATCTCTTTATGTTTACTGAAAGATATGCATGTCCTCACAAACTCTTCAAGTAGTAATCAAGATCCTGGTGACATCCTTTCATAATCTTAAACTGGTAATAAGTAGTGGAACAAGTCTTTTTTTCTTCTTTTCTAATGATTGTAAGTGTTTACATCCCGGCATTAATATCACTTCTTTCAACCCCACGCCAATAAAAAACAAAAAAAACCTTTCCAATACACGCCAAAGAGGTGATACCAATTAGAAGTAGTAATATTGTTGGAATAGTGACGTATGGATGATTGTAAATAGGGATTATATTAAAAGGGATGGTTTTCTTTGTCACATGCATATCTTCATGGCGCCTTAACGCGGGGCTTTTCGACAAGGTTAGGATAGAGCAACCTAGTATTTCAAATGTGGTTTAGGTTATGAGCCAGGAAGGGTATTTTCTGAAAGTAGGGACAGAGGACAGTCTAAGATAAACATTAGGTATGAGGCTGAGGTTTTACCCACAATAATGGATGGGACAATCAATTGATGTAGGGTTGGAGGATGATGCTGCCACCACGACACCACAGCAGGAAAAGGTAGTTAGGGACCAAGTAGTGGTTGAGGATTTGAGCGACGGGCTCATCCCAAACTTTTTTGAGGGTCCGTCACCAGACGGGGACAAAATCCCTCCTTTCCCTATGGAAGTTCCCCATAGTAACCCCTTCGTTGGACCTTATGGCGGTATCCAACAGTTGTTAATGAGATGAGGAAGGGCAGTTAGTCCTCGAGAGAAAGCTCGTTTCTACTCAGGAGGAAACCCGCAGCGAGATTATGCGTCACATCGGTTCATTAACGGTCAGTATGAGGGAAGAGTTTTCAGCGGCAATAGGCAAGACCAGGGCCGACTTTGAGGTTAGAGTTGAGGCCACTGAAGAGCGGTTCAGGCAGGAGCTGGCCAGTGTTAAGAAAGAGATCCTGGAGTCAAGGGATGAGCTTAGCCTGACCTTGGAGTCAAACCAAAGGTTGACGGCACAGAAGCAAGAACAGCAGGTCGCACAACTAGAGGAAGGATTGAATAGACTAAGCCTAGAGGTGCGCACAGGAAACGAGAGTCAGACAAATACACTGGGGATTCTGAACTCTACTGTTGGCTCACTGAAGGACAAGAACCGGGATTTAGCCAAAACCCAGGTGGTGTTGGATCAGAGGTTGACTGATACAGCCGAGGAGGTAAAAATGGTAAAGAACCAGCTTGAGGGATTGTCAGACCAGGTCAGGTTAGGAGGGCTGGGCGACTTAAGCCCATTTTCTTCATCTTTGTGTACCCTTTTAGGAGACCGGGCTCTTGGGGATAGACTCCCTAAATTCAATCGCAGGAGTGGGCAGGATCCCGTTAGCCACCTCAACAATTTGGAGGAACTTTTTGAAGGGCGTCGACTAAATGATAAGGAAAAAATAAGGTTAGGGGCAGTTCCCTCACTGGTGACGCTTTGCCTTGGTGGTCGGTAGTGCGCGAAAGCATCACAGGCTGGGAGGAGTTTCGAACCCGATTCCTAGCAATGTTTTGGAGTGTGGAGATCCAGGACAAAATGAGGGCTAAATTACATGCGTCAAGGTACCATGAGAACGGAGGTACTCTGGAGGGTTACCTTGCCGACATGTATAGTAAAAGTAGGAATTTCGAGTCGAACATCAGTGACTCTGAGTTGATATATATGGTCACGCATCAACTACCCATACGGTACCGCGAGATGTTGGTAGGGATTACCTACAACATTTTGGAGGAGTTTAGGGCCGGACTGCAGCGCTTGGACGCTTTGGAACAGGATAGGCGTAGGGACAAAGTAGGACAGTTTAGTTCCCCACTTCATAGGAGGCCGAACGTGGAACAGCGGGTAGGACCTACTCCACAGTTTCAACTGGGAGCACGTCCACAGGAAGCGTGGAGGAGAGATAGACCTCCTCGCGACCATTCAGGCCGTAGTTTAGTTTGGGGTGCCCAGACAGAGCACCAATATCCTGGTAGAGGTCGGGAAAACTCCCATCATAACCTTGAGGTAAGAGACAAAAGGTCAGTCAACGGACCTTTTTCCCCACCCTAGAAACCACCCTTATGGGGACAACGACAGGGACTTTAGGTCTAGGAGTAACTCCCATACCCCATTTCAACCGTCCCAAACGAACCCTCAACATAGGGTACCAGCTAACACAGGTCCAGTCTATCAAGGGCAAGCATCCCGTGGTTCTAGTCATCATCCTCAACCAGTTGATGTAAATGTAATTGTCAAAGAGGGAAACTGTTGACCTGCGATGTAGGCAGCCCAGACCGGTCGCAGGTTCCACACACTCTGGGAGCATTTTTAGTATGTCAAGAAAAAGTTAACACCCTTGGTGTAGATCTTAGGGAAGAATTACTGAATGAAGAGGAAGAAATGGAGATGTCAGGAAATCCGACGTGCCCATAGCCTATGTTAGAAGTTGAAGGATTATCTCTGAGTTGTCTATTAGATTCAGGAGCACCATAGGACAAGATCGGTTAAATTCGCTGGCTGTTTGTTCTATACTTAAGGATGTAAATGTTGAATTTCTAAACTTCAGCAACAGAGTCATCGATGTGTTTGTCAGTCAGAAGAACGGAAGTAGCCAACTTTTGTACAAATAATTAAATATTATCATCACTTGACTTCAAATTTGAACATGGGAAGACAATATTTATATCAATATCTTAAAAAGGCGATTATAGACTTGTATTAGTAAAACATTCAGTTATTTTAAAAGCAAATTAAATGTTAACATTAAGGGCTAGTCAACCTTTTCGTGAGCCGCCCCTCCGGTAAAATGAGGTACATGGCTCTACGAGTTGCCAGCACTGCATGGGTGGTGGCCTGGAAATACAACAATGTGGATTACAATTGATTATGTCTAAAGCCGGCTACACAATTAAAACACTTAAAACTACAAAAAAAAAAAAAGAAGAAGAATTTAGAAACTCTAGGAAAGATTGGTGAACGATTCCCAGCATCCAACAAATAGCCTGCGGCATTTTTTTCTCAAGGTTGGAAGGTACACACCGTATTATACAAGTCAGGTATCAATCTAAGGAAAGATAAGAAAGATAAAACAAAAGTGTGGAGAATTTTTTTTTTGTATTGTGGAAAGGGTAATTTATCCCACAATTATTACTTAAGAATTATAATGGATAATTTCGACAATCAGTAATAGATTATTTGTTATTGTTAAAGTATCTACGTCAAATAAGTTAAGAAATACCCCATGTGAAGAGAAGATGCATCCCGAAGACCTACACGATAAGAATGTGCCTACAAAATGAGAGAGAGAAAATCCTGTGAGTATTTAAAATATATGTATAATGGTTATAACCAGCGTCAACATTAAGGCTAGTCCCTCTGTGCCGGTAGCTGTTAGACTGGGCAGACTTGTGATAGTCACATGAATATTAAAACTTGTGAAAGGGCAGGAACCCACACAACTTTTATTGGAAATGAATAGCATCGAGAATTATTAAATGTTTTATGGTGAAACTTTGAGGGTTATTATTATTTTTTTGTATATGTCAGAAGAAAATATAGTTAGAGGAAGAGACAAGAGAGTGGGATTTTCTGAGAGTAAAGTAACATCACAACCAAGGTCATTCTTTATTCATGTATGGGAAGCAGACAAGTAACATGACGAGGTCTAAGACGTTTCAAGAATTTTCAGTTTAAGTATAATGAAGTTATTTTAAGAAAAAGAAGTTAAATCCATGAACTTTATCTGCAATTGTTACCCTATGATAGGGCTTGTAAGTTTACAAGTATGTACTGAGATGTGTAGCCCCAACAGCTGAGAAGAGACGCACCGGAACTTTTGATTTCACCAATTAGTCGCCATAAGCAGGCCCCAGCAAGTGTGGTACCTGGTTTCCGTCATTACGCTCCTTGCAGTCAGAAACGAGGGAAGTTATTTACATTATCTTATAACAGACAACATTTTGTAAATGTCCTTTATATTATTTCGCTTAGTATTTATTTTAAAACACCCTATTAAGTTATAAATTATTCATACGTGTAACACCTTATGATAAGTGCTTGATATTTATGTGAAAATGGCCCAGTATTTCTATGGTAGGCCTATACTTATGATAGGGCACTTTATAACATTTTGTATGTCTATTTCTAAACAACCTATAATTTCATTGAATAGTTATATCAAACTACTATATTATTTAATATATTGTGTAATTGTAGTCTATGTTTATCTCAGGGTTTGAAAAAGGTTTTTTTCTTCATATAATCAACTAATGTTTGTAATTATTATTTTTAACTTGTTTAATTTTCTCATATGGTGTATGTAAATCACCTGGCAGAGGATTGTTATGATAATCTCACTTTAAGAAGTTGAAATTCATATTATGAGAGTCAGCATTCGCGACCAGTGGTGTAATAAGAAGCCTAGGGGGCTGTAGGTACCCAAACAGTTAGGGTGAGTTTAGTGGGTCAATTGAAGATGATTGGGGGCACAGTACATTTCAGGAAACACCAATTTGGCATGAATTCACGAGTTGTTTTTTTTTTTTGTTTGGAACAATTGTCTCATAAGTTGCAAGAGGAGAGTCTCATATTGTAACACGACTATGTTTCTATTTAACCTTTGCCATCCACTTAGCTATTTAATATTTAAGAACTTTTGTTTAGTTCAAGAGTGTGTAAACTAATAATTTTAATATGTCCAGTCTACTGCTAAAGTGTGGTTTTGTTTCAATGTAATGAGGGTAGTTTTGTTTTGTGTTAGTAATTCAATTGTATATAGGTCTAGAGAATACTGACACCTTATACTATATAAGGCAAGCATTAGCCATGTAACAAATTTGTGTAAATATTTGTAAAAAGAAAAAAAAGTTATGTAAAACCCAAGGTAGTAGACAAATGTTTCACCTGGAGGACAACTAGAGTGCCATTTGAATTTGCTCAAATAGCTGGTGTAGTGCGGTTGAAACCCAGGAGCAGGTGTTTTAATTTGTCGCTTTGGTTGCGAGGACACCGACATAAGTCAAGTGCGCGTCTTCAAAACCTATAAACCAATATGTAAAGGGTTAAATGAATGTACATTTCCGAGCAACCTTACCTGCAAGGATCTCAACGGTGCCAAGTTTAGAAGAAAGGAAAAGTCGTTAGACAATGGACCTGAACTCCTACCACTTTAAGTGCACCAATGGCTGGTAATGTTCCAGTAGCAGTTTTCAATACTAAAACTAACTTCTGAAACATTAGGGGGCAAATCTGTGACAAAGAAAACCATCCCCTTTTAATTATAATCCCTATTTACAATCATCCATACGTCACTATTCCAACAATATTACTACTTCTAAATGGTATCACCTCTTTGGTGTGTATTGGAAAGCTTCTTTGGTTTTGTTAATGGCGTGGGGTTGAAAAGAAGTGATATTAATGCCGGGATGTAAAAACTTTACAATCATTAGAAAAGAAGAAAAAAGGACTTGTTACACTACTTATTACCAGTTTAAGATTATGAAAGGATGTACACCAGGATCTTGATTACTACTTGAAGAGTTTGTGAGGACATGCATATCCTTCAGTAAACATAAAGAGATATGTACATATGATCGAGTTCTCGACTACAGATGGACTAGGGTGAGAAGTTTCAATTTTCTTATATTATTGCGGGACTGAGGATGGTTTTAATAAAAAAAAAAAGGTAAATAATTGGTGGCTGTGAGCAGTGTGGCTATTTTGTTTGACTCAAGGAAGTCTAATTGTGTTAAGGGTAAATAATAAACTTTCTGTGCCATAATTTTGTACGTGGTTGGACTTAGGTATATATGTTGGTTTTATTTTGCCTTTGAAAATGTAAGGAAAAAGGTTTTTTTTTTATTTTGTTATCGAATGATTTAAATTGAATTAAGATTGTGATATAATAATTATAGCTTTGACAACAAAACAAATGTTATATAAATATGTTAACCTAGATATGTGATTTACCGGAGCTCCGCAGGCAGGTTAAGTATAAGTGCCTATCTAAATCCACAGGTCCCGAGATTATATTTAATTAAAATAAGTACTTTTTTTTCTTACCTTTTTTTTATTTTTTTTCACAGTATTCTCTTTAACACATATAAAATCTTTTCTGGTATTTATAAGCTAAAAAAAATGTCAAATTCGCAAACATTCACATATAAAAGCGGAAGTAAATACATAAAACATGCTGTGATATTTGTAACCTTGGCGTAATTTCAAAACAAATGTATCATGTTTTATGGTAGAACATAAAATTATGTTTAACAACAGTATAAAATGTTAGTAGTCTTTAAAAAAAAACTTTGTTTCCAAGCGGTAACTAGAGCAGGTCAGTGTAACGAGGCATCTAAACACTTGAAATAATTCATACAACTGTACTTAGAGGTTAAAACATTGATATAAATGCAGTATATTAGGGTATATAGGACACAATAAATATATTAGGGGTTTTGAAGATATAGTTCAAAATGATTTCAAGATTATAGTATAAAATCACATTCTTTATACGAAACTTATTAACAGATTTCCTTGCATATTTTACAAGACCTTGGTTACAAACCTCACATAGAATCTAACATCTGGTTGTTAGAAAAGCTACTAAATCTAATTTCATGTATTCATAATTAAATTTATGTGTTCTTTAGCTCATCAGCTATCTCTTTTGATACTTAATATCGTTGCCCTTCCTGGTCTTGGAGTAAAGTACTCGCATCAGGACTTAATGTTCGTGGGTTCAATCCCAACCGATATCGACGGATTTTTATTCAGCGATAAAAATTCATAGCCCAACTTCCTTCGGGGGGAAGTAAAGCCGTCGGTTCCATGTCGATTGTGGCATAGAAAAAAAACTTGAAAGTTATGTGGAAAAACCTTTCCGGCAAAATTGGTAGGTTCTTTTGCACTCGTTCAAATAAATTCAGTGTGGAAGGCAAAATGAAATGACCACAGTTACTAAACTTCTCTAACACATGGGATTTCTACCAGATAGTGCAGGCAATAGTAACCAGCTAAAGAGCTGAGTGGTTAGAAATTACATCAAACCAACCTTTCGGTTGTTGACTTAGGAAGTAAGATAAAATAACTCTAATAGGTAATAATAATTATAAATATAATGTTATCAATTTAGATTACAAAAAAAAGTTTATATTTTATAAAATAGTTAACATATAGTTACGGGACCACACGCGCTACGAAGGTTAAGTATCCAATACGAATTGTTTATATAATACTGCATTTTGAAAAATCTTAAGTGGAAAAATAAGTGGTAAGACTTGCCGCATATGTATATATTATAAAAAAAACGCGCAAATATTAATTGTTACCAATTAGTTCGTTAGGTTACACCAGTATCTGTTTTTTAAAATTTTAATTACTATTTATATTAAAGTAGATCTATAACCATAATTTTGTTCTTATTTATCTACATATTTTAAACATTATTATCGAGATCATTGATTCCAGTAAAGCGACCAAATTTTATATATATCATATTTGTTAAATTAATATTGGTTCTTCTCCACCTAAGCCCTCAGACCCCACTGACAGCCTATTCCCCATTTAGAAATTCAACAAGTGTATTATAGTTTAAAAGTTTTGTTTGAATCTGTGCTTCCATTTTTTAACCTTTAAAAGTTTATTTTGATATTTCATGTTTACTTTTTTTTAATCTCAAATATGAGAAGAAGAAAAATTTGATTCAGGCCTTAAGTTTGGGTACCCAGAAATCATGGCCCACAAAAACTAAATAATAGACGACATGTAGTTACTTAAATATTATATTAAAAGTCGCTGTTTTATTACGATGTTTATCAAATTTGTTTCTAGAAATTTTGCTTTTTAAAGCAATTTGTCCATTTACATTTATTTAATTGCTCTATCAAATAATTATTTACTATTTTACATCTAAAGTGAATAATTTAGCAGTCGTTATTTAATTTAATGGAACAATTTAAGTGTTTTTTTTTAGTGGAGCCCTTCATAACTTTGAAATTTGGGGCTTTAAGCTACAATGACAAAATTATAGGAGTATATGAGCATCAAATTTTATTGAACAAAATTACACTTTTTTTTAAACCTTTTGATTAACCATTTATAATATAATTTTAATATTTTATTAGACTATTTAATCATTAGTCTTTGTAGTGCAAGGTTTGTAGGTTGAGGGGCACCATAATCGATAATATATTAATTTTGTTCTTTTTGATTGTAAAACATAAACCAAATTGTAAATACAGTATTTTTTAAATCTTAAGAAAACAAACAAAAAGCACACAGTCCGGATGTGCCCGCGTGGAGGCTTATGGGATCAATTCAAAGGTGATAAAGGTAACTTGCACACACATTTTTCTTTTCAACTGATCATAGCTTAAAGTAGTGTTGATTATTGGAACTTTTTAGTTGGCACATATAATTAAAGAGTAATAAACATCATAATATGATGGGCTATGTATGATAAGGGTAATTAAGATGATCTGTTTCATAATTTAATCAAAAAGATGATGAAAAACTATTTGCATTGAGGATAAAACCAGTCTGGTTTCAGATATGAGGCCCCAAGATGTCGGGTCAGAGCTAGTCCCATATGTTATTTTGCTTTCGTTGCTAGCGACAAATAATATACAAACAATATTTCACTAAACATTAAATGCATTAAACGATCATTATGAAAATTTACTTACTTATTGCAATAATCACAGGGTGGTAGCATATATTTATCACTGCCAGTAACAACACGCACTTGAACATCACAAGACAGGTAGAACGCCATTGCCAAGTTTGGAAGTTTGAAAGTTTGAATTTCGAACATTCACCAGCGTTGGAACGATTTAAAATGAGCAATTACTCGGCTGTGCAATGAAGCGAAAAGTAAGTGGGAGTTAGTTACTTCATTAAGCTCAATACATTCAATACAAAGCCGTTAACTATTATTAAGCAATAGAACATAACAATTTACTAAACTTCATCAATTTTATAGTTTTATGTATAGCCTAATAATAATATTTATTGAGCCCTAGGTAGACAGGATACAATTAATACAACATTGTTTTGGGCTCTAAAAATTATTTATGAGTAAATAAGTATTTTATTCTCGATAGTAAAAAAAATATATATGTCAATGTAAAAGTTCAACTTTAATGATTTTAGTGGAATTTTAGGTATAGAAACAACATCAATTATGTTTGCTACTCCAATTACTTTATTTTAAAAATTTCCCTTAAATCGTTTTAAAACTCGCTTTAATCATATTTAGATAACAAATTGGTAGTGTTTTTATCTTGACTACATTTATTAAATTCGTTCTATGGATATATAACAAAACAATAGGCTAAAAGTATTCGTATATTCCAATTTCTAAAGAAACTGTGTATTTATTTACTACAGTATCTCTATTTTAATATTAAACTAAGTTAAAACTAATCTTACGTTTCCAGCACCAAACTAAAACCCTGCATTTTACCCGTGTCGGTGGCCACATAGACTAAATGTCAAGCTCACCTACACTTCTAAAGGGTAGGTCGTGGTTTGACTGGTGGCGTATTTTCCTCAATGGTTCTCTACTCCCTCCAAGCAAATGCTGGTACAGTTATTATAAATTATAACTTCCTAATCCAAACTAAATTAGTGTAAACATCCGGATAGCCTGGGCGGGTAGTAAGATGCGGAACATTTAAAAATAGAGAAAAATAATAATAAAGATTTATTTTTTAAATCTATGACTGCTCATCTACAAAAGATTGTAATCAAAACAAAGAATAAAAATGTTTTAGCTAAGGAATAATATTTTTGTTGGTACAGTCCAATTTTTATAGATAGCTTTATAGGTTAATTCATCTTACAGCTATAAAAGTTACTAAACCTTGATTTCCATAGGAAGCCCACTTTCTTCTACCAACATTGATTGAAAGCCACTAAAATTTGGTATTCTAGAAATATGTTTGAGTTGATTAATTAATTAAAGCAATATCCCAAGATTCCACTAATACTTCCTTATGCATTAGTCTGCTGTATAATTTATCTTAACATCATTAATTACTTTTCAGCACCATGTCTTACTACCCGTTAGTGCTATACGTCTATGTAGGCCTACTAATTACGCTAATGGTTTTAGGGAAGAGGAAGCTATATTAATAGAAAGTGTACCCGCATTTTCGTTTAGGTAGAGTGTAAAACAATTTTAGGAGAACCACCCTCAATACACTCGACCTAGACTCGAACCTCGATATCCCCGTCATTCGTAGTCTAGCCCACTGTAAGAGTAGCGCGTTAGACTATGCGGCCACCGAAGCGTGTAGCAACATTAATTAAACGGACTATTAATATAAATACAATTTGTAAATATTTTTACTTACGCCAGTGAGGCCACATGAGATTACACCTTTCAAATAACAAGCTGTTTATGAAAATAAGACCGTAGATATACTTTCTGTATTCATACGTCAAGTCATATGGTCTGCAGTTGTCACTATTGATATTATCAATTTACATCCATTACTGTTTCCAACCTGGGTCAGTTTTTTATTCAAGCCATATATTTTCCACTACCGACTGGCTAGGCCTGCCGTGGCTTCTTATGTCTTATTATATAGCTTAAAACTAGGAATGGCACAACATCCAGTCCACGGTCGTTAAGTTATCAATGTGTAAACCCATATTTTCATCAATGATAAATTTTCGCCCATGCCGGGAATTAAACCCAGGACCCTTAGCTTAGTAGGTAGACACACTACCGACTGAGATAAGATGTCGGTCTGTTAGATGGTATCAATATAATAATTATAAAATAATAATATAATAAAATTACATCAATGTTGACCGCAAAAAAATAAGTTTGTATTTTCTAAAAAGGCTTTTTTCTTATGAATATTCTACTTTATTACCGACGTCGGTAGACGATGGTGAAATAAAATGTAGCCTGCCTCACACCCACCCAAGAGAGAGAGAGAGAGAGAGAGAGAGAACTGAGAATAAGACAACATAAAGTTTAGTAGTGTCTTTGTTGAGGGCCAGCTGTTTTTACAAGGACTAAAAATAAAAGAAATAACAATAAAAATACTAAACGGGCGTTCTTCAACATCGTGCGCGGAGTTTTTTAAAAAAAGTTTTACGGTCAGATTTTTTTTTTTAATGTATAATCGCGGGTTCCGCTGTAACATGATCTCGGCGGGCAGACGTCAGCCCTTCGATTCCCCCTTCACCCTTCTTCAGCCTCTTCGAAAAGGAAGACCCTCTCAAAATATTGATACAGCGAGTCTCATCTTATGCCGGGATCACGATCAACTAAACACTATCAGTGGTTGGATGGTCTGAGGCGTCACTCTCGTGTTGGACAAGACTTACGATTACAGGCAGATTGGGGTTCGAATCTCCGTTGGGTGTACCCAGTTTCCCCCCCTCTTCTACCAAGCAAATGCGGTTACACTTCCTCTATTTTCAACCTTCCTCATTCCTAGCTCGTCAGCGTAATTAATACGTATGCGTGCGTAGCCCACTTTGGTGGCCGCGTTGTCTAAGGCGCTAGTTTCACATTGGACTATAAGGCCGATGATGGGGAGATCCAGGTTCGAATCTTGTCGAGTAGTTTTTCCAAAATGGTTTTCCACTCTTTATGCGCGCAAATGCGGGTACAATTCCTTTAAATAGGGTTTTTATAATCCCTAAAACCATTGGCGTAATTATTATATAAGCGTAAACATGAACAGGTAGTAAGACGCGGTCATAAAAAAACCCAACCTTAACGTTCACCTTAACGTAAAGAAACATAGCTATCAAGATTCACGTAACGTAACAAACTCAAGCAAAACAAATAATGAATTTGTACATATTATATATTATATAGAAGGAGTTTCATAAATGTACTCAATATTATAAAGACAATACCCCAACGTGTTATCTAATTATGATTGAAACAAATTTAAAACACATGTGAGGGAAAACTTTAAACACATTAATATGAGTAGGAAACATAACAGACATTGTTTCTACCTAAAATTTCAACAAAAATAATTAAATTTCAACAGTTAAATTGACAAAATAAATGTTTTCCATCAAGAATGAAATACTAATTTTATCATAAATAATTTTAAAGCTCAAAACATGGGAAACGAGTTATTTCAAATTATTTGCCAAAAATAGATGCAGCTGTCTACGTGTACTTTTATCTCACTTTGTGGGTGAGTGCTTGTATTGAGTTGGTTTTTGAAATTTGATATATTTTGTTCTTCGACACAGATTGTAATAAAGAAGCGCGACCAAAGCAGAGATTGTTTCAGCTAGTGCAGAATGAACTACGCAGTTCGTGGTGATCTATTGTGATTCGCTTATAGACCGTCACGTGACTCACGTTTTTTGTTCTGCTATTGTTTATCAGTGAAGGTGGGAATCCGCATTAAGTCAGTTTGATTAGACAGCTCTAGTATTATTATTAGCACCGCGTCTTACTACCCGTTTGGGTTATACGCACTTACGTTAATGTGTAATGGTAGGGTGATTGTGAGATGAAATGGAGGACCTACAGTTTAACGTGGAATCCGCTCAATAATGGAGGCCTGGCATTCCCCACATTCACAAGTTGTGATTAATACACGTCTTGTCAGAGGTGAAGGAAGGGTTTGGCAATCAGATACATCTGTGCCGGGACCGGAGATTGAACCCCGGACACCCCAGCACAGAAGTCTGAAACCTTATCCCTAGACCACCAGGTAAACCTAGACAGCTCTAAAGAGCAAAGAGAGTAATAGAGCAACTTTTACAGCAGCTAACACTTGAGATTAGCTACTTTGTGAACAAAACATAAGAATTCTAACATTGTAGAAAAAAAAAACCAATGAATAATGTCTGGCACAGTATCCATGAAGCCAACAATGGCTTGTTAAGAGGGTTGGTGTTGTGTAAAATAAATGAATCAATAGAAACAATGTCCTCCTCGGGCGTATCTGACGTGTCAGCAGTTGTCGGACCAATGAGAAGGCTCCTCTTCGAGGGCGCATTGTCCTCGAGGAGGAATATTGCAGAGCCAAGGGAGTCGATGGCGTCAAGAGCTCCCCCTTGCAATCCACCACCATCCCCCTATCCGCTGATCATCTAAAAACCTCTCCCCGCCTCCCTCTATAGTTACTCTGACTGCAACCTCAACTTTACGGACCTCAGCTAGACTATGGGAACCAACATTCCTGGTCAATCGGTGACGTAGTCTATCTACCTACCGAGCTAAGGGTCCCGGTTATGGTTCCGTGTTGAAAAATGAATCATTTGTTAAATGTGGGTTTCTCCTTTCACATTGATGAATTAACGGCTAGAGGGCTGAGTGTTATGTTGGTTCTGGATTAAAGTCGTGTGCTGATATATCCTGTTGGTTTAGAAAGTTGCGCGCAAAGTACCTCAAATAAAATAGCAACTAAACATCCCTCACAAAACCTCATATGTCCTTGGATCAATCCCGGGTGGAGCTTACATAATCTATAACCCACACAGTCCTGTCTATAAACAAGAGTGCTAATTATGTTGACGGGATTGTGATTGCTAAGTATCAAATGAGGCACAATTAATAAGGGACCTCTGGGAGGAAACTTATTAACCCTCCATAAATGAAGCTAAAGAAATTTGATAACGTTCCATAAGGTTTAAAAAAATCGAATGCACTTTAAAAATTAATTTAAAACTCTCAGCAAACTTTTTTAGTCATTCAGAAATTTAAAAAAACCAATCAAAACAATAGTAGGCTACATCTTGTGACAATCATCTGGTTTCAGCTTCATGGTTGTAATCGCAACAATAAGCAAAATTAGAAAAACCTCCCTAAGATTCGGGGTTACTCTACATTATTGCCAAGTCAAATTGGAGAGAGCTTCACGCTCGTGTTAGACGTTGTTCACTGCTTCAACACACATTGTTCATCAAGTAAATCTATACTTATAAAATAACATGTCCTGACTGACTGACTGATTCATCATCGCCGAGCGCAAACTATCAAGGCTACAAGCATGAAATTCGGACTGTATATTCATTTTGTTATGTAGGCACCCACTAAGAAAGGATTTTAGAAAATTCCACCCCAAAGGGGTCAAAATAGGGGATGATAATATGTATGAAAGCCCGTCATTTTGAAAGTTACATAAACAAAATTTTGTATTTCGGTTATTGACGTAAAACAAATAAATACGTGTTTCAGGAATTTTGGAAATTTTATTTAATAAGGGATGAAAAAGGGGGTGAAAGTTTGTATCGGACTTGCATTATTTTTGATCTGAGGTCAAGTTATGGTCACCAACGTAACGTAATATTTTAAATTAATCTGTAAATACATATGTATATTTTCGTATTTGTATATAATCAACTTCCACGCGAGCAAAGCCGCGGGCAACAGCTATCTAGTGACAATATATGTTATCTGTAACGAGTATTTACATGCCAGTGGGTGTTGTCAAGAATGGACAGTTCACTAGGGCTTGTAGTTACAAAGTTTAAATTAACAAGCCTTGTAGTTACAACGTTTAAATTAACAGGGCTTGTAGTTACTAAATTTAAATTAACAGGGTTTGTAGTTACAAAGTTTATATTAACAGGTTTTGTAGTTACAAAATTTAAATTAACAGGGCTTGTAGTTACAAAGTTTAAATTAACAGGGCTTGTAGTTACAAAATTTAAATTAACAGGGCTTGTAGTTACAAATTTAAATTAACAGAGCTTGTAGTACAAAGTTTATATTAACAGGGCTTGTAGTTACAAAATTTAAATTAACAGGCTTGTAGTTACAAAGTTTAAATTAACAGGGCTTGTAGTTACAAAGTTTTAATTAACAGGGCTTGTAGTTACAAAGTTTAAATTAACAGGGCTTGTAGTTACAAGTTTAAATTAACAGGGCTTGTAGTTACAAAATTTAAATTAACAGGGCTTGTAGTTTACAAAATTAAATTAACAGAGCTTGTAGTTACAAAGTTTATATTAACAGGGCTTGTAGTTACAAAGTTTAAATTAACAGGGCTTGTAGTTACAAAATTTAAATTAACAGGGCTTGTAGTTAAAAAGTTTAAATTAACAGGGCTTGTAGTTACAAAGTTTAAATTAACAGGTTTTGTAGTTACAAAATTTAAATTAACAGGGCTTGTAGTTACAAAGTTTAAATTAACAGGGCTTGTAGTTACAAAATTTAAATTAACAGGGCTTGTAGTTACAAAATTTAAATTAACAGAGCTTGTAGTTACAAAGTTTATATTAACAGGGCTTGTAGTTACAAAATTTAAATTAACAGGGCTTGTAGTTACAAAGTTTAAATTAACAGGGCTTGTAGTTACAAAGTTTAAATTAACAGGGCTTGTAGTTACGAAATTTAAATTAACAAATAAGACGATAATTTATTAGTAATTTTACTTTTGCATATATGACTTATATTAACTTTTTAATTATGTTTCAAAGTTCAAGTTGTACGAAACCATGTTACCCTAATTTTATTCGCCTTAGATTAAGTTTTGATTGTGATTTTATTTTGTTCGTCATGACAATAATTTTATTTTATTGTGTTTTAATATCCCTCCCGGGAGAAAATATGTTTTATTAGTGGCTATTTCAACTAATGAGTTTCAGATACAAGCCTCATCAAACGCTATGTAATTAGTTTATGTTTAGTAAGTCTTATGTTTATTTTTGTGAGATTGCATGTTATTGTTCTTTCATATATGTTAATCTGGCCTTTTACTTGTTTAGGAATTACTGTAAAAAGGTTCTGATAGCTTTCAGTCTTAGTATTTAATATTAAAACTATGTAAGAATATATTCAATAAATTAAAGTTTTCATGTAAATTTCAAGTTATGTTATTATTTAGAGCAATAAATAAATAGTATTAGCCTACTTATACTGAGCACACTTTACCTATAGGTAGGCCTACTACTTTTAAACTATGCAATAAAAATTGTTATTTTAAAAGAAAATTGCACAGCTATAATTATAAGTAATTCACTTGCAGATGAAATAATATAACGATGTAGTTTACAAATTGCAACAACTACAAGTAAGAATATAATTTTCAACCAAAAAACTAAAGTTTTTGGTATCCGTAGGCCTATATTATGTATGATTCCGTAAGATTTTAATATTAAGTTGGAGATTGTGAAATTTGGTCCAGTCGTAAGATAGCGGAGAATGTTTTATATTGGTGATTTCATGATCAGGAACCAGAGTAAAATAAAAGGTTTTTTTCTTTTCCCTGCATTCAATTGCTTGAAAAGCTCCTCTAAGTTCACCCACTGTAGAAAACGTGATATCAGGGTTATACGTTTTATTATATATACCTGGACTTGTTTGTACACAAGCCATATAATCTATGGTGTATGCTCATATTAATTTTTATAAAAACTCCTTCCTATCAAAATCATACTACATTTATCTAACTTGATAAGAAATTGAATATACTGTTCCACCCCCCCAAAATTCGAACTTGGTGGTTTTGGCGTAAAGTACTCACCTCAAGACTCGATGTTCGTGGGTTCAAACCAAGCCGGGATCTTTCTTGAGTGATAAAAATACGTAGCACAGCTTCATTTGGAGGGAAAGTCGTCGGCCCCAGGTATATTATGGCATGTAAAAACCCCTGGAAGGTATGTGAAAATACCTTTCTGGCAAAATGTGAAGGATATTTCTCGCTCGTTCATAGAAATTAAGTGTGTAAGGCAACGGAAAACCACAACACTTTCTGAGCTCCTATAGTAGATGGTATTTCTACCAGATGGTGTGGGCATCACTAGCCAGCCGAAGAGCTGAGTGTGTACCCAGCTCTGGATGGATAGAAATCACATCAAACCAACCTTCGGGCTTTTGACTTAAGAAGAATATATTATATAAACCAACCCAAACTAATTATCTGCAAATATATTGAGTTTGTGTTAGACTATTTTAAAGTTGGCAAATTGACTCATCAAGGTTGGCGAAATAAACACAAATATTGTTGCATAAATTTTATAACGTGCTTCATAGCTTAGTAAAATAGATAAATTACACTTAAAACGTATAAAGGTCAGGTGTTTTCTTAAAGGAAAGAATGGAAAAAAACAAAACATTTAAAAACAAAATATGTGCATTAAATAAAGCAAGCTGTCTTTTTTTTTCATTCCGAGGTCAGACATCAAATTAACATTCTCAACTAAACCGTGTTATGCCTACAAACAATCTTTTTTTTTTTTTTGCTAGCATGAAAAAATAAAAATACAATTTGAATGTCTGTTTTGTTTATGAAAGTGATAAAAAATAAACGATATATATTAGAGTTCATTTAAAAAGTTCTAGACTGGTGGAGAAAACAACGCATCCACTGTCAACAGTATATTTCAAAGTGGAAGGAGTGAAAGGAGTCATGGGGGTGGGGGGGATCTAAAGATTTGGTCCACCAACGTCTAGAGAAATAAACATCATAGGGCCCCTTACCATTGTAGTGAATTATTATGCGTAGGTAGACTTGTCGCTTTCCACATGTATATTTTTAAACATGTCACATAAAACATGTAAACTAATGGGACACGCAGCTATTTCGTAACTAGAATATGAAATTAGTATTTTACGGCTCCATTTTGCTACGTGGACAAATAAAGTATGAAACACAGTCGTCTTTTAGATTTTTTTTAAAAAATCTGTGTAATAAGTATTTATTTCATTTAAAACCTCGTATTACTACCCGTTGGGATGAGAAAGGTTGAATTTAGAACAAATGTACCCATATTTGCGTGGGTGGTAAAGTGGGGGAAACCATCTAGTTAACAACTACCCTCAGTACACCCGATCCGTATTTGAACCCCAAACTCCCTGTAATCGGCAATCTAGTCAATTATGAGAGTGACACCTTTAGACTATCAAACCATCCAAGGGGGTTAGGGTGGTCGTGTGGGGAACGCAAGGTAAGGAAGCATATCTGTAGTTTTTCTAGAAAACAATATTTTGGTCAAAATAAATCAAATATTTATCCAGTAAAAACAGAGTTTAATTTTCTTTACATGTTGATATCAAAAGTTGTTGAATATCTATCTGTCAAAGGTGTTCTGGAGCTTAATGACAACTTTTTCTCTTCATTAAAAAAGTTGATCATCTAATGTCGCTATGCTCATGACAGATATTCAACAACTGTTGATATCATCATGCGAAGAATATTAAACTCTGTGTTCTTAATGGAGCAATATTTTGTTTATTTTGTACAAAAAAGTTTTGTTATAAAAACTGCAAAAACGCTGACCTTATACTCGTGTTCTCTACACTCTCGCCTTAAAGCGTTATGTAGCCATAAACAAATATTTAAATGACAGATGACATATTTAGGTGAGCGTTAATATACATAGCCCTGAATTTTGGAGGCTCTAGTTCGATTACCTGCCATATTCACTAGGTTTTTCTGATAGATTGTTTACCCGGTATTATTTCAGCCATGAACAGGGTGTATGGTTGACTGTTCCCATCAACCTACCTCAATAACCTTCTTCTCCCACCCCCGGAAGTGTCGTGGGAGGGCTGGACCCGCATCTAACCCAACACCAGTCTCTAAGGGTATTAAATCAGACACTGCTGTTCACTTGGGGGTCGAGCTCTAATGTGTACAGGGTGTTACATGGGTGCAGGGTGGGTACATCACAGTGTTACGTAACACACATCTTATACTTTCTTATGTTGAAAGAATAATACCGTACCTAAGTTCATGTTTTCACAGTTAATAAACATACTTATATAGACTGATTCACACACGAAGCCTATGATTTCAAAACTAGAAACTCAATGTAGCCATAATGGTGGGAGGAATAAAAAATTACAATATTCGACACCCACAATGATATTAGAATGTATTTATTTTTAATTTTGAAGGAAGAAGAAAACTTTGGATTTAAACTTTTCTCTTTAATTGGATGAACTTCATGTAACATTTAGAAATCAAAAGTACTCTTATGTGATAAAAAAAAATTATCTTTAACTTAGGTTTAGACTTTTTTTTTGCATGTTTGAGGGCTTTGCTTCACGTTTTTAAATAACTGACCTTCTCACATCTCTATTATGGCCATAGTGTAGGGATCACGAGAGAAGTTCAGTGTTTTTGCAGTTTTATCATTAAACTTTTTTTTGAACAAAATAAATAAAATATTTCTCCAGTAGAAACATAGAGTTTAATTTTCTTCAAATTGTGATATCAACAGTTGTTGAATATCTGCCATAAACACAGCGACATTAGATGAGAAACTTTTTAAATGAAGATAAAAAGTTGTCATTAAATTCCTGGACACCCTTTAAAGAAAATGATACTATATGTTTATACTGAAGAATTATTGGATTTATTTTGGTCAAAGAAATGTTTTGCTATAGAAACTGAAAAAAACAACCTTTTCTCGCGTTCCTTACACTCTCTCCTTATTGAGCTTAGGTATATGTCTTGTACAAGAATGTCGAGGTGCCTCACGTCCATACAGTAACAATGCCATTCTCACGATACGTCCAAGTAATGTCTCATTAACCTAAACACATTAATCAGCACTAAGATGTCCCATTGTTTACAGCCGTAAACGCACCTTGCTATTGTTTACAGCCGTAAACACACCTTGCTATATTTTACGCAAACATGCCACGCCCCGAATAGAAACATAAATTAATGTTAGATGAGAAACGGCTATAAAAAAAACTGACCGAGACATTGATCTGGTTTGATTGGTTTTAGTGAGGAGACCTTAATATCACTTAAATTATAAATACTTTTTAAATTTCTCTTGATCACTCGAAGAGAGAAGTATTATGATCTTCATAAAGATCAAACACAAGATTTTGATAAAAGTTGAGGTTTCTTGAACCCTTAAAACCGAAAAGGTGGATTTCGTGATGCCGTTTTTTTTTTTCTCTTGTCTGTCTGTATCTTACTCTAGAGCCGAAAATCTTTTAGCGATCGGATTAAACTTAGTTGTTGTTTTTTAACTTTAACCTTAAATTATATTAGTTATTCCATTGTAAAATATCCTGTCTTATTTTAATGTCTCATGTATTTTTTATTCCTTTTATGTTTGACTTTACTGTGTCACTTAAATTTCATTAACTTGTAATGTTCATCAAAAATTTTCGGATTATTCTGACAATTCTATGTATTATCCATGTACCAATTTAATTTCTCCTTATGTTTAATATTTAACCATTATTCTTATTTAGACTCCTTATTGCCTGTATTTCATCTAAATGTTGTTAAAGGTTAAAGTATTAACCACTTATTAATAGCATTTTTTAGTGAATAAATGTTCCCTATTGTCTTCGTCAATTTTCATCTTCATTTTTTATCTTCAACTTACTTTCTTTTTATTATATATAGTCTTTTTCATAGTTCTTGATTTAAGATTTTCAATATATCTGTTAGCGTATAACCCGAACGGGTAGTAAGACGCGGTGCTAAATATTATTAATATATCTTTTGGTATTGAGCGTTCCTTTGATGATAATATTTAGTATCTAGGGTTTTCAGAAGGTTATCACGAGGAGTTTTGGGAATTAGGTATCCAACCCTAAAACTAAGGGTTGTTTTCTGAAGGACAAAAGAGAAAGAATGATTTTCTCAAAATCTGCTTTTAACGATTTTGATTAAATTTTGTATCTAAGTAGGCAATGTTTAACATTACAAACAAAATGTCAATTCCTATGTTACCATGAAAATAACTTCAAGGGTACTTTGTAGAAACATTACTTTACAATGTTGTTCATATCTCAAATATATCAGATACAAAATAGCCTATCATGGTAAAGTTGTAGTAGCCTACTTTCTATACAAAATAAAAGTATTTCATTTGAAATATATTTTTATAAAACCAATAATTTCTAAACTATGAGTGTATATATATAGTCCATATTTATAAATATTGTGGAAGCCTTTGAAAATCTTAAACTGATTTTTATCCTCTTTGGTGGACAGAGATGTATGTACACTATCTCTTTTCTCAATGCCTCTGTAACAGTGTATATTATGTCATTCATGCTTTACTGTGGTGTTTGTGAAACGATGTATATCATTTATTTTCAACAATCTTACGCGTTTCTAGTAAATGTCTCTATTTTAAGATAAAAGTGAGAGAAAAAGACTATACGATTCACTGTACTATTTATTTATATTAGCCATAAAAGCCTCAATTTCATATAAGTCTAAGACGATTATAGTAAGTAAACAACAGCAGAATATCGCTACCTATAAAATAACACAGATATAATGATAAAACTAGTTCAATGTTAAAAAATATGCTTGCGTTTTCTAAAAAATCTAAAAAGTGCTCCAAATGTCCATTCGTAAGAAAATCATAGTAAACTTTGCAGGTCGGATGACATATGAAGCGCCTGATACCCGTTGATGCAACCTATCTTACACAAATGCTGGTCTAGGCTGCGTCACTTTCCCCGACGTTCAAATAACGTAGTCAGAATTTATCCTTTCATCCTATAAGTATGTAATTATCACTATTAGTAAAACTGCCCACTTCACGAATTGGGTAAATTTCTGCCCATTACTTGAACTGGAATCTTCTCTTGTCCATTTCATGAAATGGAAATTATTATCATATCCCACTAAAAGCCAAACTGAAATTAGCTTTCAGATATTTTACGTTGACAATTATAAACTAGCCCAACTTAGCTAGGCCTAACCTTCCAAGGTCAAAGCCAGCCAATAATTTCAAGGGGTTTGGTGGGCACATCCCCAACTGCTGGAGGCTAGAAACAATTATAAATGATAAACAACTCCAGAAGCTATCTGAAGTGTTTTTATGGCAACATATTACTAAAGATGCCGAAGGCTAGAAAAATTTCTGAATATTAAACACTTATAGAAACTTTCTGAAGTGTTTTTTATGGCAACATAGCCACATGGATGCCAAAGGCTAGGAAAAATTCTGAATATTAAACACATCTAGAAGCTATTTGAAGTGCTTTTTATGGCAACATAACACCATAACTGTCAAAGGCTAGAACATTTTTTAAATATTAAACAACTCTAAAAGCTAACTGAAATGGGTTTTTTATGGCAACATTACCACATAACTGCCAAAGGCTAGAACATTTTTTAAATATTAAACAACTCTAAAAGCTATCTGAAATGTTTTTATGGCAACATAACCACATAACTGCCAAAGGTTAGGAAATTTTTTAAATATTAGACAACTCTAAAAGCTATCTGACATTTTTTTTATGGCAAAATAACCCCATAACTGCCGAAGGCTAGAAAAAATTCTAAATATTAAACAACTCCTAAAGTTATCTGAAATGTTTTTTATATCAACATAACACCATAACTGCTGTAGGCTAGAAAAATTTCTAAATAATATTAAACAGCTTTAGAAGCTTTCTGAAGTGTTTTCTTTTATAGTAACACAACCCCATAATTTATACATGTGCCTTGATTTTGGTATTGTTCAAACCATAAATAAAGCCATATATATTTTGTTCATAAAATATTGGGGGTGTTAACCCCCCCATCCCCCAAATACAGCCATGTAATCTTCCATTTTAAAACGATTAAATAGCCTGTTATTTGCTTGTCCGTTACACGAACCAGGCAAAAACTCACCCCGTTCATGAATTAGTCGGTTCATGAATTGAACAGCACAAGCACTACCCATTTCATGAACACGATGAGTTTTTGCCTGGTTCATGAAATAGATTTAGACCAACTGATGGTATGAGTGTATAGCACGAATGGGTAGTAAGACGTGGTGCTAAATAATTAAAAAACTAATGGTATGAAAAAAAAACTATTTCGGAATAAAGGATGTCTCAACTATCTCAATATGGATTTATTTTATGATCATTATATTTTTTCTATATAAAATTAAGGTAAGAGGTGAGAATAGGTAAGAGTTTTTGCAGTTCTTACAACAAAAATTGTTTTTGTCAAAATAAATCAAATATAGCTCAGGTATAAAAACGTAGAATTTAATTTTCTTCACATGGTGATATCACCAATTGTTCAATATCTGTCAAGGATGTCCTGAAATTTAATGACAGCTTTTGTTATTGATTTAAAAAGTTTCTCATTCAATACTGATATGCTCATGACAGATATTCAACAACTGTTGATATCATCATGTGAAAAAAAATAAACTCTATATCTCTACTAGAGAAATATTTGATTTATTTTGACCATACAAATATTTTGATATAAAAACTGCAAAAATACCGCTATTTTCTAGATTCCCACACTCCCTCCTTAAACTTGCAACGGATTCGTTTCCTCCGCCTTAACGAACTCGTTCTCCGAACAAATGAACGCTGCATAGCACGGAATTCCCTTCCTCTTGACCCAGGAGTGTCGGAAGAACAAGACGAGGGTGAATACGGGACGTCGTCGTACACGGTCGTTTGATTGATATGAGACATACGTGGATTGTCATGTGCACGTGTGTCGGGTCGTAGCATCCATCTGTCCGTCCGTCCGCCATTTCCTGATTTAAGATGAAGCGCTGAGTTTTCCAGGTCATGGCGATGTCTTCCAAGGTGAGGAATTAGCTTCCAGATTTGTTAACTAAATTAATCAAATATGAAATGTATAAGCGTGAGATAAAAGAAAAAAAATATTTCAATCGAATCAGTCGTTAAAAAAGTTTCCATGTAGGATCTGGCAAAACCACTCATCATCACATTATTTTAATTTATTGTATTATTTGTTTAAATTAATTAAATTAGAATTTGTCAGATTTTTCGAAAATTGCATTAAATTTTAAATAATCTAAGTTTATATTTTTTAATCTTACCAAAAACCAAGGATGAAACTTTTTTTCACTTTAAAAAATCAGCCATTATTGTTTTATTGGTTAACTCAATATGTAGGCCTACAATTCTTCAGGTTGATTCAGTGGAAACAAATACGTATTTGCCGAAATTAATTATTATGATTTTCAACAAATTTTAATTGTAGAAAACATACTTTCAATTTATTAGCACCAAGGTCTTGAACTTTTTTTTATTTTGATATTGTCTGAGTATAAAGTCAAGACTCACAATAGAATCGAAATGTAAAATAAATATGTGGTGGCTAGAATATAGTGGACGTACTTAGAGGACTAGATTATTATTATTATTATTATTATTATTATTTATTATTATTATTAGCACCGCGTCTTACTACCCGTTCGGGTTATACGCACTTACGCTAATGTGTAATGGTAGGGTGATTGTGAGATGAAATGAAGGACCTACAGTTTAACGTAGGATCCGAACCACGGTGGAGGCCTGGCATTCCCTAGAGGACTAGAATAATTATGGTGAAAGCATTTTTTTTTAGTAAACATTGTTACATTATTTTAGTATTGCATCTTACTACCCGTTTAGGTTAGACTATACGCATATATACTAATTACTCTAACGTGTTAAGGACGAGTAAAGTTGAATTTAGAGAAATCGTACCCACATTGGCGTGGATGTAAAAAAAAAAAAAAAAAAAAAAAAAAAAAAAAAAAAAAAAGGGAAAACCACCCTTATTGCACACGACTGGGATTAGAACCCCGACATCCCCGTCACTGGCAGTCCAGTCTATTGCGAGAGTTATGCCTTAGATCATGCGGCCATCGAAGAGGGCAACATTGTCATAATTTTACAGTTTTATAGGTAGGTAAATTATCTATTTAAAACTTTTCTAGTTGTCACAAAAGCTCCTCACTAGAATTTGACTGTAGGGGCTTTGAACACGCGAGATGAGAAACTAGGTTGTTTCATTATTTAGCTCTATTTGTTAAAATATCTGCGCCATCTCTCTTCAATGCAGTTTTATTTCGAATCAAATAGGCCTACATATAAACATATTGTGGATAGGCTCTAATTAAGAAGCCGATGTTAATTAGTAGCTGTGTACTATAATCCACCCCACAAGATGAACCAAACCACTTTAAATAATATTTAAGTTCTTTGGGAATGCCAGGCCTCCACCGTGGTTCGGATTTCACGTTAAACTGTAGGTCCTTCATTTCATCTCACAATCACCCTACCATTACACATTAGCGTAAGTGCGTATAACCCGAACGGGTAGTAAGACGCGGTACTAATAATAATAATACAGTTCTTTGAGTATTATAATTCGTTAAGATGAAGGTTATATTTTTATGTTTTAACTATGGTAGTCCGACACCTTACCTTAGTCGGTAGCGTGTCTTTATGGGTCCTTTAAGGGTCCTGGATACAATTTCTGGCACGGTTGAAAAATGTATTGTTGGTGAAATGTGGTTTTCCCCTTTCACCATGATGAATTAATGGTTGGATGTTGTTGTGTCTGTTTTAGCTTTAAGTCGTGTGCTGATATAAATAGTTGGTTCAGAAAGGGTAGGTTAAATACATCAAATAAATTAAATTAAAAAACAAATTATCCATCACATAGGTATCCAAACTACGGAACACGAGCCACATCCGTCCCATCCCAAGATTCTATTCGGCCCATCCCAAGATTTTATCAAAAAACAAAATAATGGTTTCTATCTGATATTTCTTAACCACGCATTGAAATGTCCAGTTCCTGTACGCGCGCGTAATTCTTCCCACGATACCAAACCAAATTTCTGCCAGAATTGCAAACCCTCCCTTTCAGACACAGGCGACATACAGCTGTTGTACTCCCTAAACCTACAACAGAGCGGCTTGTAACTATTTTTAGGTAGTTTAAAGTTACCCGGAAAGGGCTGTAAAAGGAAAGTCACGAAAGATGCTACATTATTTTTAAAAAAAATTATATTGACTAATTATTATAAATATAAATTGATTCATTTTTCACAGAGAATAATCAACCTCAATCACTTTTACCAAACAATGGCAGGCTTTGGAAAGTTGCATTTTTCGCAGACGTAACTGGCGATATTAATCAATTAAATCTAAAGTTGAATGCTGAAACTAATTTTGTTTTTGATCTATTCGCGCATATCAAGGCATTCAATACAAAAATGATGATACTTTAAGAATAGGTAAATGTTCATAACTTGATTCATTTCTCGGGTAGTGAAAAATTTCACGAAGAACGTGAAGCAGAATATCCTTCTTTATTTGCGTTAGAATTAATTTCTGAATTAATAAAACAATTTCGGTGACAATTTTCTGATCTTGATGGAAAATTAGATTAAATACAGTAAGTCTGTTTTAAAATTAATTTGACTGTAATGTTGAAACACTACCGTCTGTTTTAAATGGAAATTATTGATCTCGAATAAGATTTCACGCAGAAACATAAGTATGAAGAAAGAAATCTGATCCAATTTTTATAAATCTTTGCAGCCTGAGCAGTTTCTGTATTTGAAGCGATTTGCTTGTGGAGTTGTGTCAATTTTGGGTAAAACTACAAGAATTCTCAAGAATGAAATATTATGTATGTCAAATCAAACTACCGATCGAATTTATCTGATAGGCATTTGAAGTTCATTCTAATAATGGACACCTCAAGCTTGAAACCTCAGTTCAGAAATATTTTGAAATTAAAAAAGCAGTGGCATCATTTCCATTGATTTGTTGTGGAAAACTCCATAGTTTGTTAGGTACGATTGAATTCTTCCATTGCTATCCCTCAGTATATGTGAGTTTCTGTTTCTTGAAAATATGTATGCCCTTCTAAGAGTCTACAGATCTAGCACATCGGTTTTCCAAGCCGGTGGTGGTAACCCCATTTGGGGTCGTGTGGCGTTTAGGGTAATATCGCAATGCTGGTTGAGGTTTTAGCTTTATATTTAATTTTTCAAATTATTTTAACTATTTTAAGAAGGTGCGAAATTAAAATAGACAAGTGAGTGTGTAGAATGATTTACAAAAAAGGTCAAGTTACTGTTTAGGTTCATTTTGGTTATACTCTACTCCAACAGTTATAAGAAGATTAGGCATCAGGGCCAAATAACTTGTAGCCCAATTTGTGTACCGTTGCCTGGGGAACACCCGAAAGTACTAATCGTACATTTCATTTGGTGGCTCTTTCCATGTCCCGATGAGATGTGGTGAGGGTGATTGATAGTGAGTATGAGGGTGATCGTATGAGGGTGTGGGACCAGTGGAAAACTTAAACTTAGCTTTAGACTAACTAACCAAACTCTGGTGACCGTCGGGGTAGTTCCTCTTTCGGGAAAAATACCCATAGTACCATAAGGTAATCGAACCCGGGACCACTATGCTTGTAGTCAGGTGCAATGACCATTAGACCATGGAGCCGGTGCCAGTATGGGTAGAAAAAGTGTTTCATAAAAAAAAGCCAAAATTACTTATAATAGGTCTATTTTATTTTGGTCGCCACGTTCTTAATATGTGTTTGGTCTATACGCGCATGAAATACCTACACTAATGTGTTAGGAATGAGGAAGGTTAAATTTATAGTGTGCTCGCATTTGTGTGGAGGGAGCGTGGAAAATAATTTAGGAAAAAATACCCTCAGTACACCTAACATGGATTCGAACCCTGATCTCCCCGTCATCGGCAGTCCAGTCTATAACAAGAGTGACGCCTTATACCATAATGGCGAAACGTTTCCATCCAGTGTTACACCTCTTATTTACGTTTATTAATGAGTATTAAAATAAAACATATGTTTAATAATTTATTATGAAACCCACCTCTCTGGCCGCATGGCCTAACGCGCTACTCTCACAGTAGACCAAACCGCCAATGACGGGGAGATCCAAGTTCGAATCTCAGTCGGGTGTATTGGGGTGTTTTTTCAAAAATTGTTCACCCCATTATCTCCACGTAAATGCGGTATACTTCCTATAAATATAACCTTCTTCATCCCTAAAACCACTAGCGTAATTAAGACATAGACGTAGGCCTATAACCCGAACGGGTAGTAAGATGCGTTGCTAAAAAAATTAATATAGGCCTATTATGATGAAATGTATTGAATGCCAAATCAAATTGTAATTTTTTTTTAATAATGCTTATATTTTAAAGAAGAACAATTCATTAAATTGTCAAAGTGAGTGAGTGGTTTAGATTATATTAATCTCAATAACTAAAAGTAGAAACTTTGAAAGTCACACTTTCAGTAAAAAAAAACAATAAATTGGTAAATATGTTAAAATCAAAAACTTACACAAGATATAGTCTTTTCATATTAGTTTTGAAACATGTTGTTATAGTTTGCTAACCAAGATAGTTAGCTACTAAGCTACTTTAGTCATCAAACATACAGCAAACAAATGTGATTTAAGTACGAGCCAAGAGGATTTCTAGCCGTTGACTTCACACAGTTAATTTATGTAGACATGACATTGAATGACATGGCTGTCGAAATATCATTGACTTTAAATAATTATGAGCTACCACGTCGGAGATTTTTTTTTTTTAGTTAGTGTTAATTTTTCTTCGCCTAAATAGCATTCGTGTGCCACTTATTGGACACATGTCACGAATTCCCATTACTGCCTCAGACCATTTGCTCGCCAAGGGGGAATATAATACCCTTTTATTAATTTGTTCAGCGTTTACTTTGTTTATTTATGTCTTGCTTTTTATTTTATTTTTTATTTATTTAAGGTATTTCGCGTGCACTTTCTAAACCGACTGATTGTATCACGTTAGAATTTCTATGAGAGAGACCGAAAGTTCACGCCAATTTTGCCGGGAAATGTATCTTCCCACACCCTCTATGGATCTTTTACATATCACATCGAAATGGGATCGACGGCTTTACTTCCCTTCCGAAAAAAAGTTTTTCTACGGATTTTTATTGCTCAAGAATAATCCGTCAACCCCGGCTGTGCTCGAACCCACAAACACCGGTTTCTGGGAGGAGCACTTTACCCCAAGACCACCGAGCTTGTTATTGATGAATCTGTACCGTTCATTTACCTCTTTTTTTTTATAAACTTTGCACCTGAGATATTAAAATAAATTAAATATTTTGTTAAACTCTATAGACTTTATATTGCCTCCGAATCTGTTATTATTTTAATGAGGTAAAACTATTAGGCCTAGTTACACATAATCCCAATCTAGCAGATCTTAATTATTTTATTTCTATTAACAAATTATTATAGGCTATTTTATAATTACGTTTACAGGGGATAGCGGTACTTTGAGGCATTATCGGGGTGTCAAGTATTCATTCACCTTATACTAATTACTTTATTTAATAGCTGTACTGTACAAGGTTCTATTAAAGAATTGCACGTCATGAACAAGAGATAATGTGCTTTAAAGGTAGCACAAGCTTTCTGAATAGATTAGACATATCTTAAATTATAAAGTCTTAAGATGAGAATGTAGGGAAAATGATCTAAGGGCAGTAATTTTGTAGTTTTAATATAAAAACATTTTTCTGATCCAAACAAAATAAGTGTATAATAGAGACCTATAGTTTAATTTTCTTCACAAGGCGATATCAACAGTTGTTGAATATCTGTCATGAGCATAGCGGCATTAGATAAGAAACTTTTTAAATGACGAGAAAGAGTTGTAATTAAATTCCAGGACACTCTCGACAGATATTCAAGAGCTGATGGTATCACCGTGTGAAGAAAATTAAACTCTTTATGTTTCTACTGAAGCAATATTTGATTTATTTTGGCCACGAAAAGTTTTCTATAAAAACAGCGGAAACACTGACCTTAGTTAACGTTCTTTACATGCTCATCTTAAAACTCATGTTTGTGTTTGTAGTTTTTAAAACAAAAAGCTTTGCTTGCTTTAGATCAAATAATTATCCAGCGAATGCGTTAAATTAACTCACATATAGACTACTAATATTAACAGTAATTAATAGGCCTATTTTTATAATTAGAATATTGGCATTCGATTTTTTATAAAATAATATAAAAAGCTATGTCCAAATGCCCCCATGCTATGGCAAAATTGTACTTATTATGACCAAAGAAGTTTAATGTATTAAAAACTGTAAAAAAATACTGAGTTTAATAATTAGTGTTTCCTACCATCCCTTTTTAAGACTCAGAAAGCACATATAAATTTTCTCGAAAAAGGTAGAATATTGTGTTTGTACAGGGTAGAGTTTGTTTTATAGAAATCCGTGTGGTCAAATGAGAATATTAGCCTACTTTTATTCGTCAAGTAGTTTCACGCAAATCATATAAACCAGGTCACCATAGGTTACATTTAGACATCTCATAAGAAACATATCCAAACAATGTTGTTACAAAGCCTATTGTAAATAGGCTTTGCCGTCATTTAGAATGACTCATGTCACTAATATAGATCTATGCATAGTTGTCAATCGGGCACACATCAATCAATAAGTGGGGGCAAATATATTTTTCAATGTGGGGGTATTTTTATCGCTAAATATTTTCTTGGACAAAATAATTAAAGTATTGCTCTCGTAGAAACATGGAGCTCAATTTTCTTCACATTTTGATATCAACGTGTAAAGAAAGTTAAAACTCTTTGTTTCTATTAGAGCAATATTTAATTTATTTCGGTCAAAGAAGGTTTAATATAAAAACTCCAAAAACAGTGGTAGCTTGTGTTTTCACCCTTCACACCTTAACTGTTCTGAAGTTCACTGGTATTTATTTTCAACGAATCATTGATAATGACTCGTCAGAACTTGCCCTGTAACACCGTCTGAGAGGTCCCAAATATTAGACAGACACTAAGACAAGGTGCAGGTGAGACGGTCAACGATCATCCAGTTCAACGTTGGTCCGATCGATAAAACCTTCTCCCACTTAAAAGACAAAAAGTAAATTAACCTCCAGGAAAGTGGTGTTTTATGTCGGGTACACTTACCTTGCTCGCTCCTAATCTCCCTGGAAACAGGAGACCCAGGTCTAACCCCCTGAGGGGTGACTGGTGAGGGGGCGGATGGAAAGGAATTAAGCCCCACACAACACACGCGCGCGAACGTGAGGGGGGGGGGATGTGTGTGAAAGGGGGACAACACAGCCTTAATTACTTCAAAAGGGAGGGCCCGAACGAGATGCCCGGTGACACCGACCCCAAAAAACAAGGTCTTTAACACCCCCTCAACACACATACACACTTATAAAAAAATCTCTGTCTGAGACGCGCGCGCACACATACACACACGCAAGGATATATATATATATAGATATAAAAGTACGTGATTGTGGGCGACCTCCCGAATTAGTGTAATATCACACTCCGGCTATAAGGACACTAGGATGTGTCCGTGCTCTCGCAAGTGACACCAAATAACAAACCCTTAAATCTGTTCGGCTAGCGAGCTGGCATGCACACATTTGCTCTTCTCCCCTGCCCCCTCTTTCCCTCCTCTTAGCGGAGTCTTCTCCTTCATACGTGAACAGTACGTAGGGGAAAAAAAAATAAAAAATTGTCATCGAAAGGGGGCAAAACTCCAACTACCACCCTCCGCGCACTCCAATCTCTGCCCCCCTCACTACCCCACATTCCCCACCCTACAAACCTACCTTACTTTACAACTGATTCTACTCGAAAGCTTAAACATCATCACGCTTCGGCATTATTCCAAAACAGAGATGGAGAGAGGGGTGATGGTGGTGGGGGTACTCCCTGATCTGTGGGTTGGTAGGGGAGGGGAAGATCCCTCCTACCGGCAGCGGGGATTGGTCGGCAGCGAGATGAGAAAGGGCGGAGTCTGGCGGGCCAATGACAGTTTGCTTTGTAACCTTCCGACATTTGAAGCAAAGAGTGTTCTAGACGTTAAGAAGGGGTTTGGGGGTGATGGAAGTGAGGTTTTTTTCCCTCTCTCCTCTCCCATTTTCTGCCCAATGACGAACTCACTCACTCGGAATAGATGATGCCTATTTTCTTTCTTCTTCCCCCAGCCCTATTTTTTTTTCTACTCTTGTAAAATATTCTCATTACCCTACCCAAAAGGTGAAGGCTTAGTTTTTCTATTTTTAAGAGCCGACAAAACTGTTTGTACCAAACCTTTTTTTATCTTCATTTAAAAAGTTTATAATCTAATGCCCTATGATCATGAAAGATTTTCAACAACTGTTGATATCACCGTGTGAAGAACATTAAACTCTATGTTTCTACTGGAGAAATGTTTGATTTATTTTAACCAAAAAGTGTCTTAATGTAAAATCTACAAAAACACCTACCTTTCTCGCGTCCACTTCACTCCCACCTTAACAGTTTTATTCTATCCAACCCGCATCTGTGGGCTATAAATGTTAGGATGTCTAGTCTGATTAGAAGGGTACGTGAAGGTCAGGGTTTGAATCTCGACCAGGTATACTGAGGGTAGTTTTTACTTAAAAGGGTTTGCCAATCCACCGTCACATAAATGTGGTTACATTTTCTCTTAAATTCTACCTTCCTCATCACCAACACTTGAGCTTTTATTAAAAAAATACGTAGGCCTATTAGCCCAGACGGTTTGTAAGATAATATGGAATATTAAATAAATATTTATTACATGGATTCTATACATACAAATTATTTATAAACTCAACATTTATACTGTCGGAATATTCATCAGTTCTCAGTTTAAAAAAAAACCTTCTTTTATACAGGGTGGTTCCGAAACAATTGGACGATTATTGACTTGAAAATTAACACCTTAGTTTAAAAGTAAATATTCACTGATAAATAAAAGCTATCTACATTCTATATATACTTCTTCACATTTTGAAGATAAGGTGACTCCGGTAAACTCAACCGGACGTCAAGCAAACCTCAGCACGTTATCCATCACTTTCCTCAGACTAGGTCGTCTAATTATTTCCGCCCCACTCTGTATATTATACTTTAGTAGTGTGGATAGAGCAATCCAACGATTTTTAGCTATTTCAAACTTTGTGTTTCATTTTAGTGTGAAATTGTATTAATGTGGTATTACGCTTTAATTTATTTATTTTCAATAACCTGTAGATAAATACTCATTTCGGTGATCGAAGACTGGACTCGAGTGCCGATGATTGTGATATCAGGGTGTAATCTTGGTAGGGTGTAATGAAGGTGCTTTTCCCTAAATGGTTTTGCACTTTCCCTCCACGCGAATGCCTCCAAATTCCTCTAAATTAAATCTTTCTCGTCAGTAATGCATTTGGATAATTGTATATGGCATATAAGCCTTCATCCCAGGGCCATCAAGAGAGCAAGACTACGTCCAGGGCCTTCAAGAGAGAAGCTACTCCCGGGCTCAAGAGACAGCTACCACCAGGCCTTCAAGAGGCACAGCTACATCCAGGCTTCAAAGAGCAAGCTACCTCGGCTTCAAGAGAGCAACAGCCTACATCCCAGGCTTCAAAAGAGCCAGCCTACCATCCCAGGGCCTTCAAAGAGCAACAGCCTACCATCCGGCCTTAAAGAGAAGCCTACCTCCAGGCTCAAGAGCACAGCTACGTCCCAGGCTCAAGAGCACAGCCCACCATCCCAGGGCCTTCAAGAGAGCAACAGCCTCATCCAGGCCTAAAGGCAAGCCTACTCAGGGCCTTCAAGAGAGCAACAGCCTACCATCCCAGGGCCTTCAAAGAGCAACAGCCTACATCCCAGGGCCTTCAAAAGAGCAACAGCTACCATCCCAGGCCTTCAAAGAGCACAGCCTACCATCCCAGGGCCTTCAAGAGAGCACAGCCTACCATCCCGGCTCAAAGAGCAACAGCCTACCATCCCAGGGCCCTTCAAAAGAGCAAGAGCCTACCGTCCCAGGGCCTTCAAGAGAGCAAGAGAGTGATAATCCAGATTTGACAGATCCAGTTAATTTATCATGCAATTGAACATTAACGGTAAGTGTACCTGTAGCATTGTATTAATTAGATTAATGTATTAAAAATTGCATTTGTTTACAAATTTCAGGGGATTGAAGATTGACAAAAAGTGTAGGCTACCTATAGTATTGTACTAGTTGAATAAATTAATAAAAATTGCATTCATTTACAAGTTTTAGGTTTTTATTTACCTTTTTCCTTTGGAATAATCACTATCTCACCCATGTTAAAATCAATTCCCTTACGCGTTTTCGTGTTACGCGATTATTTATCAGAACCAATCACTCGCGTAGTGCGAGGGACAGATGTATTACATTTGCCTGGTCTTTTTTTAATCTCAAAAATACTATCTCCTATAAAGCCCATGATTATCCCTCCCCTCCTTCCCCCCCGCCCCAATAAAAAACGTTCCTGCACCACTGATTAGCGTTCTGTGTGATCCGGCCTTCATCTTGGCCTTCTGAAGATAGGGAGATCGGGGCTTGAATCCCGGTGGGTCTACTGAGGGTGTTTTTTCCTAAATGGTTTCCCACTCTCCTTCCAAGCAAATTAGGATAGATTACCTCTAAAATGCTTCCTTCATAATCCCTACCCCATTAAAGTAATTACACTAGCCTATTTGTGTATAGACTAATCTGAAAAGTAGTAAGATGCGATGATAAAAATATTCATGGATGAATAATTTAGTATGAACTAAAATGGGCCACCATATATAAGTTATAGCACCACGTCTTACTGCCTGTTCAGATTATACGCCTATGTACTAATTACACTAATGCGTTAGGGATTAGAAAGGCTTAATTTAAAGGTACTTACACCCGCATTTGCATGGTGGGAGAGTGGAGAATCGTTTAGAGAAAACCACCCTCACTGTACCCGACCGGGATCGAACGTCTTCGGCAGTCTAGTCCAACATGAAAGTAATGCCTTAGACCACGCGGCTACCGAATCGGGCACCATATAATTGAACCGATGTAAGTTACGTAAGATCGGGGGAATTCATGGATAACTCCTACCACTAATAGGCCTGCCATTTGTGTCTAAGGAAATTCTAAGATAACATTACTATGGGCCTATTTAGCCTAGTTTAAAGTAGGTCTAATGGTATTTTATTTAACTTAAATATTTTTGGAAATTTCTTGTAGAGATATTTTTGTGAAATGTGTAGAATAAGCTTTATCTTTAGTTTAAGAAAATTCCTCAAATAGAACATTCTCTTAATACCTTTCAGACACACCCAATGCTTCGCCAGACCCCTCATTTCTTGGTTGGGAGCTTTGCAAAACACCCATAATGATGTAATTACCAATCACCGCAAACACCCCCTTGCCCTCATATTTATAAAATGTATAAAGTGGTGTGTTATAAACTAAATAAAATGGATACCGAGACTCAAAGTTCTTTAAAACGACGGCATTGATCCATTATCCTCGGTTACATCGTTGCGGAAACAAGTAGCCACAGCGCCCCTAGCGTGCCGACTCGCAATTAATAAACATCATCGCCTCCACCATGGGTGGCCGGGATAGACAATACAACTTCTGTTGCTACTTTGTCTCAACAGAGAGCAGTGTGCATTAGAGATAAACTCGGCACAGACAAATAGAGTCTGATCACCATAGTAGTTTTTACACGAATGGCAGTTGACAAATCATATAATTAGGTTTTGAGTTGCCAACTTTTGTAAAAGATCACCGTTTTGTTATAAATGATAAGTTTTTTTAGTGACGTGTTATATTTTACATTTAAAATAACGTATGCCTAAACTTAAGTTTTCTCACATTATTTCATTACTTTTAATGATTTCTTTTTATCCAATCAGAAACAATATTTTAAATATAATTAAAGGTACTTCTTCGGGATGTCATTGAGAATGTGTAATGCCATACATTGATACTTTTTAATACAGGCATCGTATTTGCTTGGTAAAGAGAGAAAAAAATACTTGTAGGCGTACTTTTAATTATAATACATTATTTATGATTATTTTATCGTATTTTGAAATATTTAATCGAATAAAATATTTTTATCAACTACGTGGGTGCACCATTGTGAAGAACTTGTTTGCGTTATGATCAATCACATGGTTTAAGTTCATCGGTCGCCATCTTGAAGCTATATTGTTGGAGCTTTTGAGATTGTAGTGTGAATAATTTTTTTTAAGTGGAATAAAACTATAATAAGTTTTGTACCCGACCTCAAATAAATATAAATATTATTGACTTAAATTACTGTGGCTAACTATCACATTTATAGAATACCATCTGTTTTCATTACAGATATCCAAAATCACATATGTCAGCTGTTGGCGTAGGGATACATTAGTGAATTTCTAATAACTTTTGGAGTTGTTATTCACGTAAATTCGGGTGGTGAATATACTCTTAGGCCTATAGATGAGCCCTAATGACCTCATTGTGTCGACGGGATCATAAGCCCTAATAAATAGTAATAATAATAATAATAATAATAATAATAATAATAATAATAATAATAATAATAATAATGAGACTTGGAAGTAAATCATTTGCTGATAAGTTATTCCCCATGCTGGGGGCCTTTTCTTTTTCTGATTGCAAGGAGTTGATGTGTAGTTTTATATGAGATGAAAGTTATTGTACCGACAAATTTACTGTCCTACTATATTTACGTTTTATTATAAATGAGCATTGAAAGAAAAGAAAAAGGTAAGCCTACACTTTTCTCAGAAACCATGCGACATATCAAGCCAAATATATTACCAGTCATAAGATCTTTACTATTGTAAAAATATGGTAAAATTTTTCCATTTATGCTTAATGTATTGTCTCTAAAAAGTAGCCCTACTTGTGAATTCAGTTGTATTGAATTTAAAAAAAAACTTTCCCTTTATAAAAACCTTTAATCATACAGTAACAGAACACTTTTACAATAAGGAAAAAAACCTCTAAAGTGTTAATTTTGTTGGCATGACATGTCGCATATTTTCTGATGAAGGTGTACAATAGCACGTGGAGTACAGGGAGATGATCCACAGATAAGGACACGGAACATGTAACCAAGGATCTATTTATCCTGCAACTATTATATCCTTGAGAGGTGTAGGTGTTATGAGAGGAAAGGGGGAGAGTATGTTCCCACGCTGCCCTTGTAGGGGGCAAGGGTTCCTTCCAGCGAGCTAGAGGGGATAATTGGAGCACACTCCATTCCCCACCCCTCACAATTACTGCAGGGGGCGTGGAGGCTTACACGTGGGGGATCCACCCCCCTCCTTCGCCCCAGTTGTTAAGCGAGAGAGGAAACGCCGGGTTTTCTTAAGTATCAAATCTAAGAAAAATTGTTTCTGATAAGAAAATTAAGCGTTATCAAAAATTAATCTTATTTTTACCAACGTCGGTTGGTATGTGGTATAAATGTAATGTTCAGCTCTTGTCTAATTATCATAGGAAGGGGTTTATCTGACACCTAGAAAAGTTAATGGATCTACTTTCACGTAACCCGCTTCGGTAGCCGCGTAGTCTAACGCGCTACTCTTGCAGTAGGCTAGACTGCCGAAGCCGGGGGAGATCGAGGTTTGAATCTTGAACGGAATAACGAGGGAGGTGTTTCCAAAATGGGTTTCAACTCGTCTCCACGCAAATGCGGGTACACTCGCTATAGATATAACCTTCCTGATTCTAAAACCTTTAGCGTAATTAGTACATACGTGTATAGCCTAAACGGGTAGTAAATCGTGGTTGCTTAAAAAACTTCCACTTATTCATACGTCAAGTCATGTTATCTATCAGTAGGCCTGCCTACCTATAAAAATAATACTAATCATTATAATAACATGTTATCAATAATGACAGCAAAATGTTTGTATTTTATAAATAACACCTCTTATGAAAAATTGGACTATTTGTTTGGCTTGTTAATGACTAATTACGGGGAAGTCAGAGTTCGATTCCTGGTCAGTGTACTGAGAATTTTTTTTAAAATTGTTTCTTCCTACTCTTCTTACATTCAAACATGAGCATATCGTCTACACTTTATCACATTCAAGAATATGGTACACGGTTTTTAAGTACAACACACGCCGAGCTAAAAAAAAAAAAAAACCTCCTTCCCCCATCATGCCAGAGCCGGCATTCAAGCTCAACAGTGCTCTCTCAACCTGGCAGTCCCACTTCCTCCCCACCCTGCTCCTATGTACGCATGCGCACAACAGTCAAACACCACGTCGCTGGACAGTGAAGCGCACAGTTCCATACAAAGATGTTTGTATCTTTTTCATAAACTGAGGGATGGCTACTGAAGTACTGACAATAAGTTTAAGGAATATATATTGTACTACAAAAATAAATAAAGAATTAAAGAAAAAAGGACTCATTATATTAAATGTTATCGATACTATCAAGTGTAAATAGGGGGTGCTGCAGTTCCGCAGTGCCTATACACGAGCTGCCACTGTTTAGTATCATGTGAGTTACTTTAATCGTAATTCTAAAGTCTCTCTAACGCATATAAATCACTAAAACTGTTTTAAGAAGTTTTTTTAGCATCACGTCTTACTACCCGTCAGGTTGTACTAATTACGCTAATGGTGCTAGGGATTAGGAATGTTTATTTAGAGGAAGTGTACCTGCATTTGCGTGGAGAGAGCAGAGAGAGAGAGAGGAAAACCATTTGGACCCCCCTCAGTATATCCTAGTGAGATTCAAACATCGGTCTCCCCGTTATCGGCAGTCTAAAGGTGGCCACACAGATTAACTTTTTAAATTCTCTGACTTTTCCAGGTTTTCCAGACAAAAATTTAATTTTTTCCCTGATGATATTTTACCAGTTTATTTATGGTAACTGTTCAGTATTGTACACATAGTGCTATAAATTACCGACTATTAATTTATAATGCATAATCATGTGACGAGAATTATAGAAAGTCATTAGAAAAAGATCTGACAACTAATATAAGTTAATGGTTTCAAACTTTTAATCTTAGCGAGGAATGAGTCTGAACAGATTAAATCAACAGTTTCGATTTGCTTTTCGAGTTTTATTCATTCCCGCAAGCTAATGCAATTAAATAATTTTAGAGATATTATCAAATGAACGTGATTGGGACCTCCCATTCCAACTTATCCTGAACAGAGTTTGTACAAGTGCAATATATAACTTGGTTAAGGCGAAGAAAATATTCAAAGCAACAAAATGTTCCAAGGTTGATTATTAGTTAACTTGCAGTTAACAATTTTGAAGAGAAGATAACCAAATATAGGGTGACCTGGCGGTCTAGGGGTAAGGTGTCAGACTTCTGTGCTGAGGGTCCGGGGTTCAATCCTCGGTCCCGGCACAGATTTATCTGATTGCCAAACCTTTCCTTCACCTCTGACAAGACGTGTATTAATCACAACTTGTGAATGTGGGGAATGTCAAGCTTCCATTGTGGTTCGGATTCCACGTTAAACTGTAGGTCCTCCATTTCATCTCACAATCACCCTACCATTACACATTAGCGTAAGTGCATACAACCCGAAGGGGTAGTAAGACGTGGTGATAATAATAACTAAATATAATATTGAGGTTTCTCTTGTTTTTATTTAATGTAGATAATGTCTAATTTTCTCCGTTTCCTGATAAAATTCCCTGACTATTCCGGGTATTCCCTGTTTGTGGCCACCTTGCTGCGATAGTAACGCCCTAGACACGCAGCCACCAAAGTGGGCTTGAAGACGCCAATGTACCAAATAGAAAGAAAAGGAAGAAAATTAGCAGTTCACCATGTGATACCTATAGCTTAGCCTACATGCTGGAAACACTTCCCCTCTTCCGCTGACAAATATACAACTTATTTTACTATTTGAGCATGGATAACATTGACTTATATTCCAAATTTGTTTTTTATTGTCTCCTATTATATATAGACATATGCTCCCATGGACTTTTATTAATCTTTATCCTGGCAATAAAACTCCTACAAACCATTTGCGGGACCAATACAAATATCTTAAGTTGTATTATTATTATTATTATTATTATTATTATCACCGCGTCTTACTACCCGTTCGGGATATAGGCCTACACACGCTAATCTGTAATGGTAGGGTGATTGTGAGATGAAATGGAGGACCTACAGCTTAACGTGGAATCCGAACCACGGTGGGGGCCTGGAATCCCCCACATTCACAAGTTGTGATTAATGCACGTCTTGTCAGAGGTAAAGGAAGGGTTTGGTAATCAGATAAATATGTGCCGGGACCGAGGATTGAATCCCGGACCTCAGCACAAAAGTCCGACACCTTACCCCTAGACCGCCAGGTCACCCTTAAGTTGTAAATGATTTTTAAAAAACACGTCAACAAAAAGTGCTACCTCAAAATTAAAAAAAAAATAGTTTTGTGACAATATAAGATGATTTTTAGATTTATTTAAGAATTAATGGTTCTGATTTCAATTTTATATCTTTAAACCCTCGCCGAATTAAACGTATCTCGACATACCGTGACGTCAAAGGTAAGCAACGTCCTTAATATTTGTATGAGGAAGAGGATCCACAATTACCGACTAAGACCATCAATCACTAACGTGTCTCCTAGAGCAGTGGTTCTTAGCCTTTTATTACTCGCGGCCCCCTAAATATCCTAAAATATTTTGGTGTTTACCCCCCTCCCTAGTTCTTACTAGCATATTAGTCATTAAGATTTATCCTAAAATAATGGCTTTATTTACTGATTATAATAAAAAAACAAATAAAAAACAGAAATTAACTGACCTAATTGTATTTAATGGGACCCCCGCTGTTGAACACTGTCCACTAATTTGTCTATTATTGGGTCAATTGTATTATTTAATTCTATTCACATCCAGGAGTCGATTTCACTGCTTCGTTCTAGTATTTACCACTGGGAAAAAAAATCCCTTTTCACATAAATAAGTAGAAACAAAGGGCAGCAGGTTTGAATGGCGATGGTAAACAGATGGGGATTGTTATTTGTACTATCTGTGATTTCTATTATCCGTGCTTTCCCTCCCCTCAATTACCCTGGAAAATCGAGAGTATATTGTACTTACATGCTTACGATCATCGAATTCTTTCTTCCAAAATGTAAAATTTAAGATAATTGTCTTCACTAATAAGCAAATAACATTTTAGATTATTTTTTAGGCCCCCGGTTAAGAGTCGCTGTCCTAGAGAACTAGTTCTTCTCATCCGCTCCAGTGAATATAGGCCTATGGACGTGCTTCTAGTCCCCTTTAGAAATAAGCTACGTTGCACTTAAACAAGTTTTAGCACCGCTTCTTACAAACCGTCCAGGTTATACGCCTATGTGATAGTCACGCTAATGAGCTAGGGATGAGGAAGGTTGAATTTAAAGGAAATGTACCTGTGTTTGCGTGGAGGGAGAGTGGGAAAAACCATTTATAAAATAACCTCAGTACACCCCGAGTCAAGTCTATTGCAAAAGTGACGCCTTACACAATGCATCCACTGAAACGAATATGAAACGCTGTAGAGAGAGGGGAGCTCTAATGTCTACATGGTGTTACATGGGTGGAGGGTGGTTACGTAACCCACATCTTATTCTTAAATTACAATGTTGGGAAAGTAATATTATTATTCATGTTTTCACCGTTGGTAAATATAGGGCCTAGTTATAGATAACTTCCCTATGAATTAATGACATTCACGCTGGATTTTGAAACGTTACATAACACAGGTTGGAAGAAGGGATAAGGCTAAATGGTCTACTTCGTGTTACATAGGGGAAGGAGGGTTATTAAAAAAATGTAAACAAAAAAAGTTACATATCTTATGTATGACCCTTAAGAGCTTATACATTCAAAAATACAATTTTTTGTATCATGGAAAAGTATGTTACAATTTTTTGCAGAGTGAAGAAATAAAACCAAAATTGTTTCGGACATTATGAAAAGTTTATTCACTGTAGGCTATATTGCAAGTTTTTATCAATTTACTAATTCAAAATTGTCATTTTATCAAACTGTCACATTAATTTATCACATAAATCTGCAGTTCATATAATTCCCTGGACAGTATTTAGTCGGACTCTCAGCAATCTGCAGTCTCCAGTTTGACTCTCGCAGCCTGTAAGGAAGGTTCTCTGAAACAAAACATGTTTCTTGATCACGTTCGGTTATTGGCTTAATTTATGCTAAGTTCCCTTTCTAAAAATAATATAAAGTCAATAGTCCTAAACAAAGTTTACCGAAATTGTGTGAATGCAGCTTAGCTTACGATAGATATTTATATTATTAAATAAATAATTAAATTTTACGATTTAATAGTATAGTGATACGATAAAATTATGCAAGTTTTTGGTAACCTTAATTTGGGAATACGCTAAAAACTAAACCATTACTAGTTTCTGAGTGTAGAGGACGCCCCTTTAATATCCCAACTGAAAGTGAAGGACACAGTCTTAGTACTCAAACTGAAAGTGTATGACGCAGCCTTAATACTCCAAACTGAACGTGAATGACGTAACCTTAATACTCCAACTAAATGTGGGCTCACGTGTTTAGGGATGAGTAAAGTTGAAATTTTAGGAATTACACCCGATTTTTTATGGAGTGAGAGTGGAAAACCATTTATGAAAATTCATCTTCAGTCAACCAAATAGGATCGAACCCCGATGAATGGTATCGACGTTTAAGGTGTCGGGTGAGAATGATGCATAATTATTTAGTACCGTTTCAAACCATTTCAGAATATTTTGAAGGATGGGTGGTAAGCAGAAAGGACATATCGTTTAAGGTACAAGATCTAAGCCGCCCGGTATCAAGGAGAGGGTGGTAAGATGATGAATACATCGTTTAATGTACAAGATCCAAGCCGTCAGGTACGAAGGAGCGGGTGGTAAGATGATTGATACTTCGTTTAAGGTACAATATATAATCTATCAAGTTTTAAGGACTGGCTGGTAAGGGGGGTGGTTGGTAAGAGGAAGGATTGAAGCTGGATGGGATCAACACGATCATGATCGAGCCAAACTACCTCTTGCTCAGATGGATACAGGAAGCTGTATGGCTTGAAGGAGGTAAGAATACAAGATGGGAACTGGAAGTTGTGCAGGTCAAGGCTGGGGTTGGAGACTGGGAGGAGGGGAGAGGAACGATTGGAGGGAATAGTAAGAGAAGGGGATGAAGGCTGCGAGGAGAGTACGGGATGGAGGCTGGAATCTAGACTTAAGGGAAGAGGGGGCTGCAAGGGGCAGAATGACAAATACAGGGACATAAGGTACTCTTGTGTAATTAAAAGCCAAGTTAGGTTAGGTTAGAGGAGAAAGTGATCCACTCCATTCAATGTGGTGGATCATTGTTAACCTTATGGGAGAAAAAGGTCCATAACTGTCATTTCAACCACTACTACCATATTATAGCTTTGTTAGTTTTGAAATAACTTGTCTGTCATTTGAACCACTATTAACTGAATTCATCTCGATGTTTGTTGAGCAATTGTCCTCTCTTGTCGGTCACTTGGCTGTCTATCACTTTGTCCTCTTATATGGGAGTTTGTCTATCACATGGTCCTTCTCGTCTCGATCACTTGGTCCATCTCGTTTCTGGGTGTCTAGCAGTTGGTCATTTTATAGATTTGTTTTCTCGTGTAGATCACTCGGTTGTCTATCACTTTGTACTCCTATACATGAGCTTGTCTAGCAGTTGGTCCAAGTCGTGTCGGCCACTTGACCCACCCAGCCTTCCAAATAATTGTTTTCATTTTGTCTACCGGTTTTGATGTCTATCACATGGTCCAGCTCGTGTCGATCACTTGGTTCACGTCGTTTCTGTGTCTAGCATTGGTTGTCTACCACTTTGTCCTCTCGTGTCGGCCACTTTGTTGTCTTATCACTTTGCCTATTCCATGGGCTGGGCACTCTATAGGGACAACCTGAAACCAAGTTAATACGGCAGCCAGCCGCTTGAGCGTATCTTTATCCATGGCCTACTCCCATAAAATGCGCCTCATAACAGGCCTACGTTTTAAAAGCCTCTTAACAGAAAAAAAAGCATATTTAAAAATAACGATTTCACAACTAATAATAAAATTATTAATAAATTATGTTTTTTTTATATTGATTAGTCATATTGAAAATAATTTATGTATCTAAAGTAGGCCGTTATTAAATATTTTCTTTAATATTAATTATAGAGAAGATTGATAGTTACTTTGGCTACCATGATTTATAAAGAACATGAAACACTTTTGTGTCTGCTAAAGGCTTATCATAAATATATTCTGCTCTGTCGTGAAAATAATAGATTAAAGTTTATTAATGACATCTGCAAATTTGTAATTGTTCATCTCGACATATTTTATCTTCAAGCAAACGCTTCTAGCTAAAATTTATTTTAATCTTGAAGGTTTACAGGTTATCTTTATATTCCAATGGCATTGAATGTCGTAAGATCATTGACTTGTTCAAAAACTCACCGTGTAAGAAACTGTATTAATATGTTGAACATTTATCAGACCTCAGGCATCACAAGAAATATAACATCAACTCTACTCAGTTTTAAAGAAGAGTGAGTTAACCTAGCTTGTAGTCTTACTTGGTGATCTAAGAACCTCTTTGGATTGGCTTTTTTAATGCTGATAGGGAGCCCTTTTTGCTCTTTACAAGCAGCTAGTTGATGGTTTTAATATTTATTTTCAGGAGAATTAGCTTACATTTAATTAGGTAAAGACCCTAGTTTTACAAAATTAAATTATATTTGATGAACTTTTAGTTTAGAAACACGAAAAACATCAGTAAAATAATTTAACTGTAGATATTCAGACACTAAAGTTTTGGTGAGAAAAAATGTAATTTTACCAGTCTTTTATTTTAGGCTAGGCCTAGCGTTAATGCAAAATTCAAAACAAATAAGCCTACTATTTGAGTACCCAAAATAATTCAGCAGGCCTATTAGCATTTCGCATCCACCATCCAATCTTAGACTTGAAAATATCTACAGCCTGTTTCTGTAGGGTAGTCTCTAAGAATTCTACTACATATTAGGATTTTGGTATGAAAAAATACCTTTCAGTCATTCTTCACTACCATATACATGGCTTAGAAGCTTTTTTGTGTGTGATTTGAGTTTATTTATAACCTCAATTCAAAGCCTAAATCACCAATATCGGTAGTTTAAAAATAAAATAATTGTGTTTTAAAATGAACTCAAATTAAGTTCTGAAAATTGAAAAATCACACTTGGACACAGGATTCATAGGTCCCAGATCGATTCTCATATCCAGGTGTCAATTTTCAGAATATGATATCTAGATGGGGAATTCCTTACTAAAACGTATAATTAATAGTTTCGGCTATTTGATTCCCAAATTAAGTTGTTTGACAATTTTTTAATTCTTTTTTCAGGCTTCAAATGACTCTAATCAAATCTAATGGTGATAAAATTAAAGGAAAATTTAAAGAAGGTGATAGTATTTTGGATGTCGTGGTTAATAACAGCATTGATTTGGATGGCTATGGTAAGTTAAAATAGGTTATAAGCATTAATTTGTGCTCTTCTAGTAGGTTCCCTCACATTTATCAGTTGGGTTCAATTTATTGTCTTTTCTCCATTAAAATATATCTTAACTTACTTATATATAAATTTAAATTGGTTGAAAAATGACACCTGAACACAGGAATCGAACCCGATACCTTTGGATTAGCGCACCAATGCTCTACCATTGAGCTATTCAGGGTTCGTCCAATGATGAGGTTCATTCTTCATTCATGGCTCGAGGCAGTCTATAATGGACGTGCAGAAATAATCGGCTACCATTGATTCCCCACACTTAGACTAGAAGTCTGTTATACTACCAAGTGCAAGATTGTAATTAAATCATATTTCATTGAAATCAACACATAAGGTATGAATCATTTATAACTACAGGATTGTCTTTATGTTGGAGACTTCGATTCAAATAATTTAAGTTAGTTGAAAAAAAATGACACCTGGACACAGGAATTGAACCCACTGTGGTAGAGCATTGCCACACTGAGCCAAAGGTAACAGATTAGATTACCGTGCCCATTTTCCATCTTTCAGATAGTTTAAATTTTAGGCCTATTTACTAGTAGAGTGCGTCAAGCCTTTCTTGCTTTGCCAACACCCCATTATCAGTTACTGACCATGTTAATACTTGATGCCACCCATTTCGGTGGATGCATGTTCTAACACACTACTCTCGTGTTATACTAGACTGCCGATAACACGGAGATTGAGGTTCGAATATCGGTCGGTGTGTAAAGTGTTTTTTTCCAGAATGGTTTTCCACTCTCCCTCTATAAAAATGTGGGTACACTTCCTCTAAATAAAACCTCCCTAATTCCTAAAACTATTAGTGCAATTCGTAGATTAGCGTATAACCAGAACGGGTAGTAAAACATGTATATATTTATATTTGATGCTACTAGCCACTAGCTATTAGGAACAAGTTAGAGTTTTTAAGTTCACTTCCTTCTAGTGGTAGGCCTAGACAACGTCGAGGGTTGGAAAGTGTGCATTGATTCATGTACTAACCAACAGGGCTGGTGGGAGGCCTGAGTGCAATCTGGACATCGTATGGGTGGTAATTATACACCCAATTAAATACAGGTACAGTCCACCATTCTTACACTACAACTATCGTCTCTATCTTAGATCTCATTCAAAAGATTAAGAATCTGCTTCAATGTCCTAACTGCCCAAGGCATCACTCTCGTTTTGGACTAGTCTGGACGGGGAGATCAGGGCTCGAATTTCACTCGGATCTACTGAAGGTTTTTTTATTTTAAAATGGTTTCCTTTTCTCCTTTCATGAAAATTTGAATAGACTACCTCTAAAATGCTCTCTTCCTCATCCCTACCCCATTATATTACTTAATTATCATATATGTTTATAACCTGAACAGGTAGTAAGACACCGAAATGAAATATAAATATATAGGCCTGAATGAAATAATTTACTTTTCTTCAATACAGTTTTATCATACTAAAAACATTTAAATATATATATTTTTGTAATACATAAACATTTTTAAGCCATTAATAATTTTATATGTGTTTTTGTCCCCTAGGGGCTTGCGAAGGTACATTAACGTGTTCTACATGCCACGTTATTTTAAAACAAGAAGATTATGACAAATTGCCAGAAAAACCCACAGATGAAGAATTGGACATGCTTGACTTGGCATATGATCTCACGGAAACGTATGTATGCTGAATTTTTAAACGTTTGGATCGTTCAAACCTCCTCTCGTCGGCTATTTAGGCCAGATTTTAGAGGTACAATCTGTTGCTTCTTTGAGAATAATCACAAATACAATTTATCTTGAGCTACTCTTTCTTATGTCAAATAGTGTAAAAAAAATTATTCAAGCTAAAATCACTTTTCCATTATTTCTGTAAGAAATCCATTGTTATACATTTCACTAAGGATAGTAATGCATTTTTAAATAAGTTTCTTTGCGTTTTTCATGGGCTATTGTCTACTTATTATAATGGAATAAGGAGGAAAAGAGCTATTACTGTTGGGAAAGGTAATGGAGTGCCATTATTGTGGTAAAACTACTTAGTCAGGATTCAAACTTGAGTCTTTAACTTTCTGGGTCATATTCAAACATGACAGCAGAACACGCTGACACTGAACTAATCTCTCCTGGTATCATAGCTGAATAAATGTGTCCTTTTGATAAAAGCTATTTCTGTTTAAAAAAATCTTGGTTCATGTTAGGTTTAAATACAACTGTTTTATATTTATTATAAAAGATACTCGTGGGATAGTTGTTTTCGCCAAAGGTGAATTGTCATAGCTTACTTGTATTTCTGATTTATTTCAGGTCTCGGTTAGGCTGTCAAATAATATTGAAGAAAGAAATGGATGGGTTAGAGGTAAAAGTACCAGCGACCATCAATGATGTACGCAGCTAACGTATAGCTGTGATTCACATTTCTGTGTAATAACTATTTGTTGACTATCGCACACAAATTTTGTAGGAAATATTGACAGAGCATTTTTACAACACATTAACTAAATGTGAATATTATTTTCAATATTGAAGTTAAATAATACAGCTGGTTCCCAAAGTTGGCCTTATTTTGTTTTGTTTGTATTCAAACTACATTTTTGGCCTACTTAACCCCAATTTTGGAATGAACGTCTACTTTTAAACCCAATTCTATCCTTGATAGTGGTTTTGTTAAATGCTACAAGAGTGTCAGACACAGATCCTTATATCCAAACAGCGTCTTCTTCATGAGCATATTGTATTCTGAAATACAGCTTTTCTTAGCACCATGTTTCGCTACTTGTTTGGGCTACATGCTGAGATACAGTCCGATTTTAATAGGAAGGGCAGTTAGTAAAGTTCCTAGATCTGCTTTCACATATTTATATGTCAAGTCCTGTTATCTGAAGCGGTTACTTTTTATATAAATATCAATATCTAAACATATTTCTAATAGTCTTGTAAAATGTCACCAATGTTGACTGCAAAAAATATGTATTTTCTAAAAGTCCCATTCTTTGAAAATTGGAGTATATCTACAGTAGGTCTGTTACTTTTATTGTATTTTAACCATTTGTTTTGGCTTGAGGCGAGGATGGAAGGCTGTGAGGAACGTGACTATTTAATAACAAAGCAAGTTAATATTTTCCAACTGTGCTAAATTTTGTGGTTAGGGAGTGTAGTAAATTTTTTAAATTTTATTTTATGCTTCATCATCATCTCATCATCATCAACTGTTTACAGCCTGTGGCTTCAGTTTAGTAAAATGCCTCCATCTGCTTTTACGGCACCGATCAGTTTTATTCATATTTCATTCAAAAAATTTTAGTTAAAGAGATTTAAAAATGTGCTAACTTTGAAATTGGAGAAATTGCTGATATTGTGGTTTAGGTTTATTAACAAAGAATTCAGATTTTTAAAATAGATATCCATCTTAATATTGTGTGTATTTGTCTTAGATCCAATGAGGTGTATCTTTTTGATCGCTATTATTGGTTTCAAAATTGACAATATCACTAGTACACAGAGGTGTAGCACAACATCTTAAACCTGGGGCAGCAAGACCAAAGTTTCTTTCAAATTAACCTTTTAATTAATTGTATTCAATTTGGTGTGCCATTACTCCATTTATGGTTGCAACACATCCGGCTCTAAGCCAAATAGTACTCTTTTCTGAACATAAAAATGGCATCCTGCTTCGTGTTAAGGTTGAATGTGTTACTGGCCGCCTTTAAAAATGGTAAGGAATACATTAATTCTGTCCTAATTCAATTCGGTCTCGTCTACCCGTTGATCATTGTACTCCTAATACCCAGAATTTTGCTAAAAGTTTCTAACGTATAATACATCTATTAAATATCACAACTGTTAATAAAATTATCATCTTATATACCATATTCCCAAAACTAACATTTCAGTCTTCATATTCTAATTAGTCTGGGTGACAGGATGACGGTGAAACTGGTGTTTGATGACACAATGTCGTATTTACATTTTAAAATGTGGCAACCCGAACTGATATGAAAATGTTAAGCATTTAGTAAAAGAATTATATAGACTTGTATATTTGGGAGGGTAGCAAAAAATATATTAAAAAATGTATTCACTTTGTTGTTTATTATTTAATATACTTGGCAAACAAATGGGCATTTATCAGTAGCACCAAGCCTTAAACAACTTTTTCTTATATTAAATTTGAAATATTTTTTCCTTAACTAAAATTTTATATTTGTAAAGATTTGAAGATTCAATTTTGTATTTGAGATTTTAAAGAAAATTAGAGATTCAGATTCGATAACCTATAGATTAGACCCGGATCTTTGATTAAAATTAGTTATTTCACTAGAAAAATTCACAGTTTCACTCTTGTATTATTTTTAGGTCCCTACTAATATTTCTGTTTCATTTTCATAAATATAATTATGCTAAAAAAATATTTTGCATGGTGTAATTTTGATATAAAAATGTTAAGTCATTCACAAATAAAATTATAACATGATTTAAACAATCAATTTTTACAGGCTTGTAAATTTAGTAGTAAGTTTCAGAAACACTTGGATGCTCAGCTTGATACTAGAACCAGGTGGTAGGTTGTGTTTCGCAATGTGAATACTCAACAAAGGATGTAAAAACACTTTGATTTAATGATCACATGAGCAATTCCTCTTATTTTAATTTATTATAGTCTTAATACCTCATTTCTATGTGCTAATTATTTAGAAGTGATGAACAATTTTTTAATTTTACCAAACTGAAAGTTTACGCTTTGCTCATTTCGCTACATGTAATCAAAATGTTTTTTTTAGTGCATTGTATTTTGGAATATGTAAATGTTGATTTATTAAATTGTTAAGTTATAAAATATTGAAATAATTTATTGCCTTAATTAGTGAAACATTTTTCTCTATTTTGACATCTACAGTTTGAAAATATATTAATAATTGTAGGACTTGACAGTCTGAGCTGCCCAGAATACATCATTTTTGAACATGATTACATTAAATTTAAAACATCCTGTTTCTTGGTGCTATTTATAAACAACACAAGAATCGAGTGGAGGCTCATTTTCCAAATTTAAATCTATGAATAATGGCACCCAGCAATTGTGTAAACATTTAGAACCATTTTTGCTTGTATCAGTAGAAAGTAGAAACTGATCATCAATAATGTAGCTGAAATGGCTTCGGGATTAAATTAACTAATAATAAAGATAAAATAGCCAAGCTATTATATTTGTTCAATCTATAAGAATATGTGCATTTGTACAGTTGTCATTGTACTATTGGCATCATAAAGTCCTACCAAGTTAAAGATGGCTGTGTTATCTGATAGCTTATCATCTTAATTGATCACTTATAATTATGTAGCTGACGATTTCCGCACATCCATCACAGATGCTGCCTTAAAATATGAGTGAAGAATGACCATGGGTACAGGACAACTTCTGAATAGCTCAGTGGTTAGAGCATTTGCGTACTAAGCCCAAGATCCCGGTATTGATTCTTGTGTCCAGGATTCATTTTTTAATTCAAAGAATATAATAATAAAAAATATATAAATACCAGTAACTCACCATTTGAGCTTACACTAAAACATAACTTCAGTGATGTATATTAATATATGCTCAGGGTAATCATATTTGTAGTTACAGGCCACTTAGCATCTGCCAGTACACCCTTAAGATTTGTTTGTTGACACTTCCCAAATATTTTATCATAAATGAATTGTTGTTTTTTTAGAAAATTTATTTATAATAACTTGAGCATATTTTTATTGCTTACTGCTGGCCAGTACTCCCATCAATGTATGTATGTGAATTATGGTATTTTTACTGCCAACATTAAAAAAAAAAAATTTGCAATTGCATAATAAAAGGCCTCAAGAAAGTTTTAATATATATAATATATATATATATTTATTTTTTATAGACAAAATGTTTCCAATAATTTATAGATCACTGTACACTTAGTTTACCCTGTAAGATAGCAAATTTACTTTGCATTATTCCACTTTGGTACAGCTTATAAGATTGGTTCATATTATAATTTGTCAATGTAAGACCTTTCTACCTTTCAGGGTGGACAAAATGTACATTTTGATGTGTTTGTATAGGATAATGTACACACAAAAGATAATTAATTTATTGATACATATAATTAGTTTGTGTGTTTTAGTTATGTACTCAGGTTTCAGGCTGTTTGATATTACCGAGAAGTGTTTGATGTATTTGTTAAAGTTAGAATAAATTTTGTAAATATCAAAATTTGGTTTTATATTATAGCTGATGTTCTAAAATCTGGTCTAATTTTAGGCTCAAATGTTTTATCAAACTGTACCTCTTCAGATTACTAGGTACAGTACTGTTCTTTCTAAAGTGTTAAAACATGTGAGAATTCAGCCGGCTGATTGGTTAATTGTAATAATTATTTTTTACCGATTTTATCTCAAAGCTATTTAGGATTTAACTTAATATTCTAAAGTGTTTTAGATATACATTCTAATTTTCATAAGAAGCGGCTTTTATAAAATACAAACATATATTTTTGTGGCGCTTCTTGTTTTAACTGTGAAGTAGTGAGTCTGAAGCTAGGTCAACTCGACTTCATGAGGACAAATGAGGAGCTACTTGAATAAAAAAGGAGTAGCTTTGGTCTAGAAAACTCAGATTAATGGCCGGGGGATTTGTTGGGCTGACCAAATGACATCTATTCGCAACAGTTGGCACCATCTTCACCAACGGACAGCAGCCACTCGGTCAGTATAGCTCGATTTTGGTTCGGGTCCGTGGAGCTTTTTTTATTAATAATATAAAATTTTACTACATTATTTGATAATATTTATCAAAAGTGACAGCTGCAGATCTCATGCCTTGATGTATGAATACTTTCAAGTAAATCTCATCCACTTTGGTGGCCACTTGGTCTGTTATTTCCTCAAGCGCTTCATATGTACTAATAACGCTAATGTTTTAAATGATGAGGAAGGTTTGATTTCAAAGGAAGTATACCCACATTTGTGGGGAGGGCGTAAGTAGAACAATTAAGAAAAATCACCTTCAATACAGTCAACCAGAATTCGAACCCTAATTTCCTCGTCATCGTCCATAGTGAGCATGATACCATGGACCAGGAGTGGCCAGACTTTTTAATCCTTGGATCTATTCGTGAGACGGAAAATCCTTTGCGATCTACTATGGAACCATAGGCTTATATTGTTTATTTCATTGGTAACAACCCATTTTGGGTTTTAATAGTAAGATTAGATTGCATATAAAAATTTATAGTCTTTTTTTTTTCACACACACACTGAAATTGAGTTTTTTCATCAAAATACAAAATTTCACTGAAAAAAAGTATTTTCTCATTAAACACTTGACTTTGAAGTTGATGCATAACACTGCATAATTTTAGGATAGTTTGTTCATTATTATTCTGCCATACACTAAACCAGGATTGTAAATGGTCATCAGTCAGACAGCTTCGATATTTCGGTTTTATAATGTTTATTTAAGAGAAATCTGCAAACCTTTTCTTTCATTTTCTTTCAATCGTTTTTAATTGATTGACTAAATTAGCGGCCGTGGTCGACCGGTTTATTGTGTTGGCTTTTTTGGCTACCTCTGCCTTAGAACATTTGACCACAGGAACATGTTTTTTGACTTCAAGTACATTTTGATACAAACAATCATGTGGATTAATTAAAATGTAAATTATATGTTAACACAAAAAAAAAAAACCAGCAAATAGCTGTATTCTTTAGACTATTAGAAAAATAAAGTGCAATGTCTGTACACTTGCTAGAAAAAAACAAGGCTAATAAAATAATATTAAATATAGACGATACAGAATCAATTTAAATACATTTTTGGAGCACTGTAAACCCCTTATACTTCCCATAGTGTGTTTGATTCTGATTGTTTAAAATATTGGTATCAATAACTCAATCTTGAATAAAGGTGATTGACAAGACGTGTATTAATCACAACTTGTGAATGTGTGGAATGTCAGGCCTTCACCGTGGTTAGGATCCCACGTTAAACTGTAGGTCCTCCATTTCATCTCACAATCACCCTACCATTACACATTAGCGTAAGTGCATATAATCCGAAGGGGTAGTAAGACGCGGTGCTAATAATAATAATAATAATAATAATAAGGGTTATGTATCATAGGCTAGCTGTGTGCAGTTTAAGAACAAACTAGAAACAACTGGTAAAGGAAATGTGGTGCAACATGCTAAGGGTGGGAGCTTAGTCAAGTTGATTTGAATAACTGTTGGAGGAAAAAGAACATACTGAGCAACTATTTTAGAAGTAGGCCTTCATTTCAAGAGAAGACAACACTTTTTGAGAGGGAAGAGGAAAAGGAAGATTTGGTTTGCCATTTTTCTGCCCACTAATGATAAACGACTTAGGGGCAGGATGAATACAATAGTAGTATTTAATTTGGAATTAAAATTTTGGAATTGAGCTTCCTTTATTTATTTTTTCCAAGCTACGGGACCGGTAGGCTACCTATTAGTTTTCCTCCTATACCATGTCACATATCTGTTCCTTCCATATCAATAGAGCTTTGTTTTGTTGCAAAATGAAAATTAGCCAGCATTTGCCTGATCCCCATTCTTAAAAATTTCAACTCATATTTTATCCAACCTGCTACAGTAGCCCCATGGCTTCTATGGTGCTTACTGACACCTCACAGCTGCTGACAGTCATCATCTAGGTATATACCTAAATTTTGACTGTCAGAAGTGACAGCTGCTAAACACATGTTTTTGCAGATCATATGGTTCGGCGTAGGGATACATAATTTGGTCTGGTAACTTTTTAAGGCTGTGAGCTGTCAGTCAGCACCAAAGAAGCCACGGGGCTACTGTACACCCTTTTACAGTCTTTTATACAATCTCTAGGATTCTTTCCGAACTTTTTCCATAAATTACAGTAATATAATTTCATTTAAATAATGTTTTATCCCTACAAACTCTTTGATAGTTCCCGTTGGGATCTATCATATTAAATTCTACCATCAGTTATCTGCTTTAGGCCTATAGGTCATTCTTTCTGAAACATTTCACAGCCAGCTGTTAAAATGTCACATTATTTTTGCAACATGATTAAAATATATTCCTTAAATGATTTTTCACTATTATTTGTGTGCAACCTTTCATTTCTATTATTCACATATACTTTTTTTTTTTTCTTTTTCAAGCTACTTAATTTATTGATTCTTCATTTACCCTGAAAAGTAGCTAAGTTACATTTACATTATTCCACTATGGTTTAGCTAATAGCTTATAATATAGGACCATAATGTAAACTGTCAAAGGCAAGACTGTTGAGGTAGCAATCTTACTTCGGATGGATTAAGCTATGACCCAGTTTTAAAGCCATACCATACTGGAATAGTGCAAGGTAGGCCTATGACTGTTTCCCTACATGTTTGCTGAAGAGTGTCTATTAATTTTGTTGAACTCTAAATTTCTTGTTATCAACATTTAAAAATGTTTTAAAGCCTCTACTAATATTTTTACTTTCCGCTTACGTAATCTTTACATTAGACCCAATGATCTATAGTCAGCAACCTTAATCATTATCTCTATCTCTTACTTATATTTTATTTAGTTCTTTGAACCAACGTTTTTCATACCACCTCCTTTTTCTTTTATACTCTGTGAATGTGACCTATCAATTTTTTAATATCTAAATTTTTCAAAAGTACAGTAATCTGTGATTTTCAAGATGTCGTTCAACTTTATCCTTAATGACAGGGTTAACAATTTTTGTTTTTTAAACCAATAGAAAAACCTTTTAAGAAGAGAAGTGACATAGCATTTAATTTTAGCTTTTAAAAAGTTTGTTATTTAAAAATAGATTCTCACGAAAATAATTTAATAGTTTATCTTAAAAATGTCGCTTTTCAATAAACCCAAGAAAAATATTCGTAGGAGAATAGCTGATAATGAAGATGGGGATGAAAATGACGTTAAAATGGAAGTGGAAGATGAACACAATATTAAACAAGTTCAAGAAAATATAGCTAGTATCAAGGAAAAGAAAAGTAGAAAAAAACAAACTGTATTGAGTTTTGAAGAAGAGTTGAATGAAGGTAAATGACATTTGTGTTGTTTTTGTATTTAAGGGGGATAGGGCGAATGGTTTATAATCAAGTTACCACTGTTGTTAAAGGGCTGAAGGGCTGCATGATATACCAGGCTTATCCATTTGAGGAGTAGGAGCTTTATCGATGTTCACATCTGTATTTTATCTTACACTACGTACACCTATAAAAGCAATAAGCATAGGCCTATAACAAGACCTACATTTTGGTATTGGCATAATACAGAAAGCTGTGTCTCCACTTAAAAAGTAAATAAATAAACTAATAATGTTTATTGTGTAAAAATGTATCAAAAACCATTTTAACCAACATGGTCCTTTTAGTGTTACTCTTAGTATAGTACTGGTAGGCCTACTTTTCATATTTATATCTTTTGGTCATCAATATTAAACACACATCTTTTATTCCATACTGATGTCTTAGCTCAGTTAGCAGCGTGTCTGCCTACAAAGCTAAGGGCCCCGGGTTTGATTCCCGGCATGGCCGAAAAATTTATTATTGATGAAATGTGAGTTTATTCCTTCACAGTGGTGAATTAACGGCTGGGGGCTGGATGTTGTGTTTATCATAGATTTAAGATTAGTGTAATTAGTAGGCCCTACATAGGCATATAACCTCAACAGGTAGTAATACTCGGTAATAAAAATTATATTCCACATGCTTGCAATACCCCAGCCTAAGGATATTCAGACATAAAAAATTAGGGATGATGCATAAGTAAGCACCTTATCATATAAAACACTATTTCACTTATGCTACCAAATAACATTAAAAATCTCATATCTACTATCAGTATATTTTTGAAGAACATTTTGATAGTTCATTAGGGAACATGATATCACTAATATTTAGGAGAACATAATTCACTTTTTTTATATATATATATATATAAAAAAAAAAATCAGGGTGGAGCAAAAGTCACTTTACACTTACATAATAGCTAATAATTTAAGAAGGGGAAACGACTTTTGTGACAACCTGTAGAGGCCTAATTGAATAAAAAATTAAAAGTAATTCCTTTAATAACACAGTGACTTAAGATGTGTTTAAAAAAAAATTATGTGAAATATTGACATGAAAAATAAACAATATATAGCCTAAAGGTTTTGTGGCCCTTACCAATATAAGATTAAGAAAACATTTAACATGTTAAAATTATTAAAGCTAAAAAACACTTAGCCTATAAGATTTAGCTATCATTTAAAGAAATATTGAACTAAATTGAAAAATGATACCTGCACATGATAATCAAACCTGGGACCTTTGGCATAGTACACAATGCTCTTGCTACTGAGCTATCCAGGAGTTGTCCCATGCCCAGTCTTACTCTTCACTAATATTTTAAGGTAGAGTCTCTAATGGACGTGTGGATATCATTTAAATGTTTGCGAACCATCGGATAACGCAACCACCTTGCATGAATAAGCCCTCCCAAATCGAAGGTGGCTGTGTTATATGAAGGTCCATAATCGGCTTATTGCTTAATTATAGCTGACAATTTCCGCGCATCCATTAAAGACTCTACCTTAAAATATAGATGAAGAATGACCCTAAGAACGGGCTTCTGGATAGCTCGGTGGTTAAAGCATCTGGTGTATTTAAAAGCCAAAGGTCCTAAGACCGAGTTCCTTGTCCAGGTGTCATTTTTCAATTATATTTGGCTACGGCTATTACTGTGACATAAAACTATTATAGTATAGCTATCTAATTCCCTTTTTTTTAAATGTTACTATCATGTAAAAAAAATTGAGACATAATATACACAATATAATGTTAATTGTTACCTTAAGTCAAAATTGGATGATGCTGGAAGCTTATACTATAACTTTTAAGAGAGTAACAATAAAGGTTATGAAGAATTATACATCCTTATTTACTTGAGATCTCTTATTCCTTGTATCTTTCTGCTTAAAGTCTGTTCAGAGTAGGAATTGTTTTCTGAAAGGACTTTTTCTCTACCAGAAATCTATTATACAAGTTCTTAGTAGGATATTGGTAAGAAAAAAGACCTTTCAGAGAGTAATTCCTACCGTGAATGGAGTATACGCTGCCCATTAATGTCAAATACTAACATTTCAAATTTCTTCAATCTCCTTAAATAGGTAAAATATAGCTTAAATCTTTGTGAACGCCGAGTTTATTTTTATTTTCAAAGAACAATTCGGTAAGCATGTATTCTAACATATTTTTTATAAAATTAGACTTCTATAATTTATTTGGTTGTATGAGGCATACATCTTCCTAGTTTTAAAATCTGCTCACATTTTGTTAAATACTATCCTGTAATAATATCTATTTTAAAACTCTTTAAAATTCCAGCAGACGATGGTGAAATTTTTCAAGTGAAGAAATCAACACAAAGTAAAAAATTGATGAAAATTCTGGACCGGGAAAGAAAAAAGAAAAAAGAGATAAAAATTGAAGATGAAAAAATGGATGTTGTTGAGACTGAGAAGAGGATTATCGATGAGGCATCTGATCTTGTAGTAAGTTGATATTGTTCACTAACATCTTTGGCAGGTTTGGTAGGTTGGCCTATCTGAATATTAGGGTTTTGCGTAACTTCAAAATGCTAAAGTCTAAGGTTAACTATCCTTTTGTTATACTTCAAACCCACAAATAAACTTTGCATCTTCTAAACGTTCTTAAGGCAGAAGAAAACTTCATTTTATTATAAATAGATTTTAAATACTGATATATTAATTAAATAAGACATAGTTAAACACACAATAATTTGTAGTATCTTAACAGCTAATATTTGGTCATAAAAGTGGTGAGGGCTAATGAGGAATGGAGAGGTTACATATTGATGAGTCATATACCCTGTACTCATCTCAAAACATTGTTGGATTAATCAAGTTGTAGATTATGGTGGACAGGACATGTAACGTGAAGGGGAGAATCTAGAACTTGGTTCATGGTACTGATTGGCAAACCCAATGGTAAGACCTAGACACAGATGGAAGGATAACATAAGATTGGACCTGAAAGAGGTAGGGTGTAATGAGGTAGACTGGATAGAACTATTCCAAGATAGGGATGGGTTGTAATAAGGTGATTGGGATAGAACTAGCTTAAGATAGAGATAGTGTGTAATGAAATGGACTGGATAGAAATGGCTCAAGGCAGTGGCAACTCCTCCTTAAGTGTGCAGTGCAAGTTCATCGCTTATAATTTCACACAAAATAGTATTTAATATATTTTATTTAAACAACATTTCATAATTAATTGATTTTTTTTAGAATACATTTCTTAAAATCGGCTATGCTCTTGGCATGTATCATTCTATTTACTATTCCACTTGTTTTCCTGACTGCTAGCGCTGTCCTAGTACTTGTACTAAACTCTAGAAGTGTGCAACAATCTGAGCATGCACATCGAGAAGAAGAGAGTTATTTGACCTTGCAAGTTAGTTTTAAAGTGGACCTTAAACATATGGCCTAGTGCACAGCTTGGTAGCGAACTTGGTGATTTGTTTTGATCAACTAAAGCGTTACTACTAGTTAAAATGTTTTTTAAAGTGTGATTTTTCTTTTTCAATTAGTACAAAATTAATTATGTAAATAGTTGTTCATTAGTTCATAAAATATACTGTTTTAATGCTTCTTTTAAAAGTGAAAATGGATTTTGCGAAAAACATTTTGCATATGACAGTGCTTCAGTTATGAGTGGATATCTCAATGGCGTTCATGCTAAAATAAAGCAGAGCTATCCTAACGCTGCTTATGTTCACTGCTATGCACATCAACTAAATTTAATAATTTTAAATGCAACTTCAGTTAATTGTAACATCCGAATAATTTTCGCCAATTTAGGAGGATTTTGTACATTTTTTTAATTCCCCTTAGAGAACAGCAATTTTAGATGAAGTTTTGGGTAAACCTTTATCACGATCATCACCTACAAGATGAAACTTTCATTCTCGAACAGTAAACATAGTTTGTGAATACAGAGAAGAAATTATCAAGTGCATGGATACAATAGAATCGAGAGATGTCATTAAACATATATCTACAATTGAACAAGCATCTGCTCTGAAGATGATATTAAAGGATGAAGTTTTTATATCTGGGCTAACTTTTTTTCATAAAATAATGCCTCATGTGGATATATTGTATAACCAGTTGCAAAAAAGTGAAACTGATCCAGCGTTTGTAAAAGACAAAATAAATTGTTTCAAAGAGGAAATTTCCAAAATAAGAAATTAAAATTATATAACTGATGATCTTGATGAAAATAAAATAAAACGGAACCAAAATTAGAGCCACACTTGTAATAGAGAGGCTAAAGAGGTTTGTGACGTCATCATCTGCCAAGTAAAAAACAGATTCAGCTTTACTGGCCATCATGTTGCTGCAAATTTGTTTTTGTCAGAAAAGATTCCGATTATAGTAAATTGTTTCCTGATAACTATTTATAACTCACAATAAATTCATACCCATTTTTAGTTGCAAAAAAAACTACACACAGAGCTAAGTACCATTTATGTCAGGGATGAATTTTGAAATATGACTGCCGCTTTAACTCTGTTCTTATTTATAAATGAAAACAATTTAAGTGAAATTTTCGAAGAGTGATTAAAACTTTTAAATATTATTATAACAATCCCTATGACAACGGCAGAAGCAGAAATATGTTTTTCTACACTGAAACATGTCAAAACATTTTTAAGAAATAGTATGCACCAGGAAAGGTTGTCAGTTCTTGCCATGCTGTCTGTAGAGAAAAACTATATTATGAACATTTCAGACTTTAACTCTAAAGTCATTGAGAAATTCGCAAAATCAAAGAAAGAAGAATTGAGTTTTTATTTAAAGTAGCTTGAGGTGTTTAAGATTAAACTGTTGAGTGTTTTGTAAATAATGTTTTCATTTATTATGTGGTTGTTTTATTCTAAGGTGTTTAGTTATTTATGATTTTGTCAGCAAAGTAAAAGATTGTAATAATGTGGATGTGTTCAATTATTTTTTACTTTTTACTAATGAATGTTGATTTGTAATGTACATAACAGCTCAGAATGTCAATAATTGACTAAAAATTTAGTATTTTAGATGTCAATTATTAATATTGTCAAAACTTTGTAATTGTATAATATGGATTTTTCTTTCAAAAGTTGAATACATTTGTTTCAAAACCAAAACGAAGTTTCGAAGCTTAACCACCCCTCCCCCTCTCAATCATACTGCTGTAAAATATTAGCCTAAGTAAAACGATATGTAAATATAGATAGGTACGATATTAAAAGTGTATAATACCATATTTTAGAATATTTGAACTATGCACCACCTATTTTTTTGGTCACGAGCTGCCACTGGCTCAAGATAGGAATAGGTGGCATACTTTTGTAAGTGCGGCAATACACTTTCGAGCTCCTAATGCCATAGAGTAAGTAACGAATACTAGTGATTAAATTACATCTATTACATAAGCGTGGATACATTCAGATAAGTTATGTTAACATAAAAATAATATAGTTTGAGTTTCCTTTTTTTTCTCCAACCTTTTATCTTTATCTAGTTGCACTTAATAGACAATTACAAAATTGAAAGTAGGCCTACATCGTGTTATGGATTAACAATGGAAACACTCGCCTCGATGGCGTAGTTGGCTAACGTGCTTGTCGTGTTGAGCTCGACCGCCGAGGATGGGGAGATCGAGGTTCAAATCTCGGTCGGGTGAACTGGAGGTGGTTTTTCTCAAATGGTTTTCCACGCTCCCTCCACGCAAATGCGGGTTCACTTCATCTAATTCAGCCTTCCCAATTCCTAATCCATTAGCGTAATTAGTACTTAAAGTGTATAACCCGAAGGGGTAGTAAGACGCGGTGCTAAATATAAATATAAATAACAATGGAAACCTTATTTTTGACTTTGCTTTGCATCTAACAAGGAACCTTTGTAGACCCATAGTATCTAGGCCTATATTTAGTTAAGAACGGGTGTGTTCACTGTGGTCATTAATTGAATGTAATATGTTTGTGTTCAGTTGGTTGTCAAAAACACGGAAATGTCAGCGAACACTATTCTAAATGGTCGGGAGGCAGAGATGGCAGATTACAGCTCTGCGGAGGAAGACGAGATGAAACACAAGTTCACACCTCAGGATCATGTCAAGTTGTTGCTTGAGAGTGAGTTTGATATCTCCCACTGAAAAATTATACCATAAACTCTACACACAAATTGTTCCAAAAAGCAAATGTGGGTTCACTTTCTCTAAATTCAACCTTCATCATCCCTAACAAACTAGAGTAATTAGTACATAGTAATATTTTTCAGGAGAATATATTAAAAAAAGTTACAGTAAAGGACTGTCTATCGATGTTACATTTGTATTTAATTTCCATTAAAAAATATGAATATATACATTTAAATTAACCTTATCTTTCGTTAAGTAGATGGATACCCGAAATGTCAGTCACTTTTATTAACTACCATTCAACACAACTGAGCGCCATTAAATAACATAACCACACTACATATGATTGAGGAAATATTAATCTCCGAATAGCTTTAAGGTAGGAAAACATATTTTAAGTGCAAATACACGGAATACACATTCACCACACTTATGTGCGTAAAGACAAGTCCATTATATAAATATTATTCCAAAGGGCATCCATTTGATTTTGTATCTAGATTATAATATTTGGGTAAATTAATATTTTTGGAATGGCAGCGCTTTTTTGCGGGAGGTATAGTAACTAAAATGTAATAGGTGACTGGGCACACTGGCTCAACCCAGAAATGTTTTGGTTGTTGTTATGTACTAAACTTTGGTTCACTTTTATCTTTTCAGTTTAATTTGAATATTTTGATGTTTTACTGTGTAAGTATTAATTCAAATTCATGCCTTGAGTTATTTTAAGAACTTTCAATCTTAAAATCTATCTTAAGAAGTTATTTATACCAAAAATCCTCGGGCCCTTCTTAGAAATACACAATCATAATAGTTGCATTAGGCCTAGGTTTTTAAATCACATTACATCAAAAATCTTATTCAACATTTTTTAGACAAGATATTACTTAGTTTTTATTTGGAAAACTTACAATTTAAAAATGAATTAATATAAAAATGTTGACAGGCATATTTTGTTTCCTTTGACTTTTTTTTCACAAAATAAACAAATTTAAATGTATGGTTTATATGTGCAAACTTGTCCGACACCTTAACTCACTTGGTAGCATGTCTGCCTACTGAGCTAAAGGTCCTGGGTTGATTCCTGGCATGGCTGAAGATTTACCATTGATTAAAATATGGGTGTATTTAACTGCCGAGGACTCAATGTTGTGCCTGTCCTAGTCTTAAGATAAATTATAAGGCATATGAAACTACGATAGGCCTAACCAGCCGGTAGTGGAAAAATATATATCTTGAATAAAAACTGACCCAAGCCACAGGCTGGAAAGAAACAGTAATGGGTTTAAACATATAACTGCAACCTAATCTAAGTTTTTGTCCCTTTTCCGAAATATTCAAAAATATTTTTAACATTTACTACTACATTTAACCTAATTAAAACTATTGATTTTTTATTTGTTTTATTGGAACGAATGAGAGGCTAAGTTTGGACATCTCAAAAATAAATATAAGATTAAAGTCAAAAATTACTTTTAAATTTTTTCCCGTCGCGATCTCGCAGAAAAACGTTATTTCAAGCCTGAAAATTTCTTGATGTCAAAATAATAATAATAATAATTCGGGCCCCCTCTTAGGATTGCTAGGGTTAACGGCCGGGGACTTTTGTGTGCTGGAAGTTATATAGTGTTCTAATCTGAATGTCAAGAATGTATTATTTTATTGGGCTTGGTTTCGTTACATGAAGTATAAATCAACATGTGTGTACTCATGTATGTTGTTCTAATTAAATAAAGCGTGTTTTAAAGAATTATTTCATTTGGAAGCAAGTTTGTAAAATATGTTCAGTCTTTTGTATATTGCCGTAAAATTTCAATACTTATTTTTAAGAACTGAATACTAAATTAAAAAATAGTGTCTGTCCTAGTGCCTATTTTCAAGATTTTTAGTGCTTTTTGCTTGCCTATTTTGAATTTTCTTTGTGCCTAACATCCAGTATCTAACTATAAATCTAATTTCTGGGGAAATAACATTACTTTGAAAACACCTTTGTTTTATTGTGTGTTAAAGCTTTGTTTAATTTGTTTAATTTATACTAATTTTAAATGTCTGTGTAATTGAATTTTCTTTGAAAACTCGATAAAATTTTCCATAGAGTTTATTTGTTCTAATAATTGTTGTGCAGGTGGTCTTATCCCCGATGCAGCAACGATCCACGCAGCAAGGAAACGGCGACAACTTGCGAGGGAAATGGGTGGAAACTTCATTCCTGTAGAAACTTCGAAAAAGTTTGTATAAAATATGAATTGGGTTTGGAAAGTGTGTGTACCATATTTCACCGCATAATCATCACATATTTTATGACTAATTTTGGTGAGGTACAATCATTATGTGAAACTTATAAAAGAATTAAAGACTTACTTAGATCTTTTATTAATAAACTGTCTTTCAAACAAGTTTTAGGACCTCTAAACACACATCTAGAAAGGTTTGTGTTTTTTAGCTCGTCTTTTGGTTTTCTTCAATCTAGCACTAACATTTACTCACTGAAAGTTCTCTTCTGCAGCTCTTTTACCATGCTGTTCAGCAAACACAATCATGTTCAGCTTGAAGCTCACAGAATAGTTTTTATATTCACTAATAATCGTGGGGGAAAAAAACTTTCCATGTTAATGTATTGCTAGCAGACAATCACTAGTTTAGCTTGTGCGGGAAGATGCGAGTCTTACCATATTGTGTGATATACACTTTATAGCTTTGCCTTCCTGGCCACTCCCCTTACTACAAACTATGCAACTACACTTACTGACAATGCGTATGCACTGAGAATTCTAGGCTCACAATGCGCGAAAAAAGATAAATACACATCCAAAGTTAACAGTTATAGATCTTAAGAGGTATGTGGAAATGAGGAGGAAAATGGGCGGGAGGAGGAATTAACTTGCCTCTGCTTACCTTTTAAATTGATGTGACAACCATGCGACAATAATGCGGTGGCATTTTATAAACCAATTTATGGACTTAATAACACTGTTGTACGACTATGCGATGATGATTTTAATGTGGTGAAATATGGTAGTAATAAATTTGTCATAGATTGTTGCATAACCTTTTTTTTTAAGTGTTGTTAAAAACAAAATAATTTTTTCTGTCAAATCAAGGTATACTTTATTTTAATTCTTATTATGGTCCATTTTTAGTGATTATGAACTAATCTCGTATTGCAGAATAAGCTTTTAACTACATGTTTAACATATGTATTATAGATATTATTAATCTAATATCATAAAAAATATCCACTAACAATATATTCATGAACACGGAAGTCCAATCTATAAACAATCTTATTCTGTGTTACTAACTTTATTTTTTGCAAGCACCGAATATTACAACCCGTTAGGGTTACACATCTGCTAACTATAAATACACATTGTTTTCTAAAATGTTAATAGCTTTAATTATTTTTCTTTTAATTTTGGTGGTCAAATGGTCTAAGACGTCACTCTCATCATAAACTGAACCTTTAATGACGAGATCAGGATCCACTTAACATTCACATAATGTTCCATAACATAATGTAACATAAAGTTTCTCCTCGTGTTTTTAAATGGAAGCTTCACAATGCACTTAACATAACGCTCTCTTAACTTAAGTCCAGCGGAAAACCTTCACGTTATGTGAATGATTAGTGAGGGCTCCACTTATTATAGTAGCCAATCATGTTGCAAGCAACATCAACAGGGCTTTTAAGTACTTAATTTGTTTGCTCATGGTATGCAGATGACTTCTTCGGTATAGTTTGTCCACTTCTTGCGCACTTTCAAATTTCATAGCCTCTTGTAACACTTTAGTTTGCAGCTACCACAAGTTTATATTGCAACGGCTTTGAGTCTGGTCAGCCCTAAATACTTGGGTTTCCTTTTAGTGAAAAAATTGTTTTCATACACTCCAAATTCATTGGCTTTGTTTTTCTTGAGAGGTGACCTGGTGGTCTAGGGGTAAGGTGTCAGACTTCTGTGCTGGCGGCCGGGGTTCAATCCTCGGTCCCGGCACAGATTTATCTGATTACCAAACCCTTCCTTCACCTCTAACAAGATATCTTGTGAATGTGGGGAATGCCAGGCCTCCACCGTGGTTCGGATTCCACGTTAAACTGTAGGTCCTTCATTTAATCTCACAATCACCCTACCATTACACATTAGCGTAAGTGCGTATAACCCGAATGGGTAGTAAGACGCGGTGCTAATAATAATAATAATAATAATAATAATAATAATAATAATGATTTTCTTGAGTGGTTACGTTACATTATGTGAATCATAATCATACAATAGTTACTTTATGTTAAGTAAATGTTATGTGAAGGTTTAGTTGACCATGATCCCAGCAGTAATCTTGGTTGGTTGTACTGATAGTTTTTCTAAATAGGTTTCCACATGCTCTTTTCACACAAATGCAGTTGGACTTTCTTTAAATTCTACCCTCCTCATCCCTAACACATTAGCGTGATTATCACTTATGTGTACAACCCTAACTTATAGTATGATGCCATGCTAAAATAAAATTGATTAAGTGGTTAAATAACGTTTTGTTTTTAAACTTGTTTTTTGTGGTCAAATATATAAATATTATTATTCAGTTTAACAAACTGGAAATAGTAAATGTGCATGTAGTAAGGGTATAAGCTGAGTTTTGGGTGTTGGCCAGAAGCGACAAGTCTCGGTTGGTGCGCGAGGACGACCATGACGGTAGTGACGAGGAGGAGAGAGTCAACATGGAGGTCAACATGGATGCTCGCACCAGAGAGGAGAGGCGCGAGGCTTTCATGGCTGCACAGAATAAAGGTACATCTCCTATGATCCAACATCTTTGAAAACTTTAAAACAAAGTTTTTGTCATTATTCATACATAATTATAATTTGGAGATGTCACGTTTCCTGTTTTTATATCAATTCGAATTTGCAAATTTTAACCTCTAGAACGTTTTTTCAACTCTGCGATTCCGAACACTATACATTTGTAATTTTAACCTTTACCATTTATTCACTATCACATTAAAATGTTTAACTTATCCATGATAACACAATTCCTCATAAAACAACCCACATCACCCTCTCAGGGATTCGAATCAAAAATCAAATAGGACCAAATTCAAATGTGCAACAGTATGATGACGTGATCACACAGAGAGAGAAGGGGGAAAGGGGGGGGTGTAGAAATTGCAACATTCTGATAATTTTATAATAAAGGAAATTGATAAAACTTAAGAAAAAGGAAAAATAAACTACTAAGAATAAATTTGATGAAGAAAGCCCACCTAGGGAAAGAGGAAAGATGTGGGAAGAATCCAATGCACAAAGGGGACATCTTCCTTTCTTCTGTCTTCTATAGTAGAAGTAGTCACACACACATTTTAACACAAATATATTTCGGCATTGTTGCCTTTATCAAACACAAAGAAGAAGAGGGTACAACTAACACAAACAAATTGATTACTCCATTTTTTCACCTTTGTGCATTGAATTCTTCCCACATTTTTCCTCTTTCCCCAGGTGGGCTTTCTTTATCAAATTTATTCTTAGTAGTTTATTTTTCCTTTTTCTTAAGTTTTATCAATTTCCTTTATTATAAAATTATCTAGCCATTGGGCCACCTCATTTTTAAACATTTTGATAATATCATTTAAGATCAATAACCTCCGAGATGGGTGGGGAAACATCACCAGGGAAAACCCATTGAGGAAGGAGGATGAGAGGGAAAACATGGGTGTTTTATTCGTCAGTGGAACAAGAGTACCAAAACGCCAATACCACTACTGGAATATATTTGCAAAAAAAAAAAAAAACTTAAAGTATAAATAATTAAAGTAAAAAAAAATCAAAACAAAGTAGCAATGTTTGATTTTCACACAGTCAGTAAATAACAACTGTTATTTTGAGTATAATTTCAATTTGCTGTTGTTAAAGGGAAAAGGGAAACTAACTGATAGTTATCACGAAAGAAAAACTACCCCATTCTGAATATTGCCGTTTCTTTTAATCACCAGAACTTTTATTTACTGGGATTTGAGATCTAAGAACCATCATCATTGTGATATAAACTTTGATTGTTTTAATAGCATCTATAATTTAGGAATGGGGTTTGATATAATAATATAAATCTACATCAAGTTGAATCTCTACTAATGTTCTTCTTTCCACCTATTGCTCAAGTTGTGTTGTCTGTTCATAAGAAATAATGTTGCTGTTTTTCCTTAGCTGCTGGGGAGGACAGCGATAAGGGTGAGGAAGATGACTGGGAGTCTCAGCAGATTAGGAAGGGTGTGACTGGAGCACAGGTGAGATTTAAACTTATTTTTGATTTGATTTTTTAACACCTGTTTAAGTCATATGCATATGTACTAATTACGCTAATGAGTTATGGATGAGTAAGGTTGAATTTAGAGCAAGTGTACCTACATTTGTGTGGGGGAGAGTGGAAAACCATTTAGGTAAAACCACCCTCAGTACAACTGGGCAGGATTCAAACCTCGATCTCCCTGTCATCGATAGTCTAGTCTATTGCGAGAGTAGAGCTTTAGGCCATGCGGCTTAGAACTTTGAAAATTTTAATGGGGTAACGAAAGATCATTTGCTAAATACTAACCATAATCTGATCAAGACTGGCAAAGTCTTATCCGTGGAGAAATAAATCTTCAAGCTGTTAAGACTCGAGGTTAAATTGACACATAAATTATAAACTAGATTAATTTATCTGACCAATTGGTGACAAATTCATTTTGGAGCATTAAACATATTTTGAGGACCTTACCTGAAAATTGGGGTTGAATGCTTACCATAATTTAGCTGGGACTAAGCGAGCTTAGGTGTGAGTCGCCTTTCTAGGTTTTAATTCAAATTGTTACTTGGGTCTCAAGTAAATATAACCAGCTTCGGTGGTAAAATGTTCTAAAGCGTCATGTCAATCTCACATTCGACTGGATTACCAATAGCAGAGAAATTGAAGTTTGAATCCCAGTTTCTTTTAACTGAAGGAGTTTTCATATATCACTAACGAACACTGAAAAAATGGAGTAAGTAGTCATGAAGTCACTATTATCAGGAACTCTCAATTGCGCTTAGTATTTGCATGTACATCTTTAAAATAAAATACAACATCAAATGGTTTTCTTGAGAGTGAGTCTAGTTGTCAGTACCTTTACATTCTATTTTGTTTCAGTTGGCTGCAGTGCAGCAGGAATGCATGTACCAACAGTATATGGGGATTCCCGCAATGCCCCCCATGATACTGATGCCACAGCCTGAGCCACTGCACATGATTCACGAAGTTCCCACACTTAGCATGCACTGTTTTGGAGCCGATGATTCGAAGTTGTCCACACCTCAGTCTATAGTTAATAAACTCAAGGAAAGGTAATAGATGTCCAGTTAATTTTTAAATTAACTATTGATGGCATGTTTTTACATGTGCACTATTATTATTATTATTATTATTATTAGCACCGCGTCTTACTACCCATTCTGGTTATACGCACTTACGCTAATGAGTAATGGTAGGGTGATTGTGAGATGAGATGAAGGACCTACAGTTTAACGTGGAATCTGAACCACGGTGGTGGCCTGGCATTCCCCACATTCACAAGATGTCTTGTCAGAGGTGAAGGAAGGGTTTGGAAATCAGATAAATCTGTGCCGGGACCGAGGATTGAACCCCGGCCTCCAGCACAGAAGTCTGACACCTTACCCATAGACCACCAGGTCACCCGCTACATGTGCACTGCTGATATGAAAGACAGGGATATTTTTGTTTTTATCAATTCTGAATTTTAAATATTTCCCTAATTTTTTGGATTCTCAATTATAATAGGTCCTACCTTTTACAATTTCGGTATTTTTTCCATGTGTTCAACCTAATATTAAAATATGCTATTTTCTTTATTTTCTTTACGTTAATGTATTTAAAAGCGAATTAAAATAAAATACTCAAACAAAATGGTCTTTAAAATGAGCAAGATCACAAGACCACAAAGGTCATGCAGACTACTTTCAATGTCTGCATTAAAATGAAAGATAAAAGAGCAAACTAATAAACACTTTGTTTTTTACCATGAAAATATGAGCACATTTCACACTTGCTGCAACTGGACACGGATAAATGGGTGCCTCTTAAAGTAAATGCAGTATTACTTGCCAATTCTTCGACCGAGGTTTAATCCTATGGAGTTCTTCAGGAGTGAGTGTGAAATGCATGGCAATAATTTTTCTAAAAAAAGGAACCAAAAAACAAGGGAGATAAAGGAAGGGGGCCAAGCGAAAGACCAAGGGACAGAGGATGAAGGGAGTGCAACAGAGGAGGGAGGAGACAACTGGGTCATGATGGCGGAAAGGTGGTGAAGGAAGGCTTATGTTCCAAATAGACTTGTCCAATTATTGGAAACAGTAATTCATGATGATGGATTATAAGAGGTATGCGAGTACTCGAAAATTTGAGCTCGAGTTTAGTTTTAATAGTTTATGCATGTATCTATTACAAAATTCAACATGAAATATTTTTTGTACAAATATTGCTCTAGATTACTCAAATTCGAAATTAACTCGTTTTTATTTAAACTCGACTCGACGGGAAAAATACCTACTCACACAACCCTATAAATTATGTTTGCCAGAGTTATAAATTTTAAGATTCTAAAGCTAATAATCTAGGCACTGTGTTGCAGGAATAGTAAAATAAATAGTTAATTCTACTTTTGGAGGGAAGTTAAACCCTAAAAAATACCACAATGAATCATATGGAACTCTATTACTTTATGTCCAGCTATTCATTATTGACTAATTACATCCCTCAGATAATTTGATCTTGAAACAACTATTTACTAGTTTAGTTCTATGTCAGGTTAGTATCACTCAAGGAGGTCCACCGTCGACATACGCAAGACCGAGATCGAGTGGCGGATGATCTGGTGACTCTGAGCGCTGAACGTGAGGACTTGGAGAGCGAGGGTCCTGCTCTAGTGCAGAGGTTCAGATTCTACCAAGAGTTGCGTGGGTATGTCACTGACTTGGTAGAGTGTCTTGACGAGAAGGTGGGTTCCTACATACCTTCCATCATTCAAACATTTAGTTTGGGGAGAAATATGCCGTTGGGTCGTCTTGCTACACAGCCGACATTGCTTCCATTTTGATTCTATCTCTTGCATTATCGACGAAACAATTTGGTCACAAGCAACTAGCAGGAAGATAAACTTTACACACATAACTAAAGGTTTATTTTGAAACGTTTATTTAATGGCTTCTTACTACCTTGCCTCCTATACCCAGGCTATTCGCTTTACGCTAATGGGATACGGATAAGGGAGGTGAAATTTAGAGAAAATCTAGCACTTGTTTGAAATGACTTGAAAACAAGCTAGGAAAAATATTCCTTAATACTGACCCAGTCATTTATCAAAGTTCTCGTGATCATTCTTCCTCTATCCACTCTACATTTAATTATTTTTATTTATAAATTTTGCATTTATTCCTTAAATTCAATATTTTCTCCAATACTTATGTCCCTGCCTTTATAGAAAATACATAAAATAAATAAAATGTACCCTCATTTTATCCTGAAAGTTAGCAGTCTTACTCTAACGAATTGCTCTAGGGCCCTATCTTAGAGGTTTACTATAGTCAAATAATGCAAGGTAAGTTTACCTTTTCATGTATGAATTAGTTTTCTTACACGACAGACTGAAAATTGTCACAAGAATGACCTATGTGACTCATGCTATATAGCATAAACAGCTACTGCGGGGTTAGTGGGGTACACATAACACCCTCTCTACCTTTCCCCTACAGGCAGTCCCCTACTTTATGCCATTTTCCACGACTAAGACAAGGGGTTGGATTTTTGGGAAACCTATAGCTATGGGTCCAAAACTTTTTAAAACCCTGGAGTTAATAATATAATTATCCTTTTTGTTTTTTTGCTAATAGAATGAACATGGAAGTAATAAAAGTTTTGAACCAAGATGATTCCATATGAACAGCATGATTGAGCAAAGATCTGTAGAGTGGTTACGTTGATAGTCATTGACACTCGTTGAAAGTTTCCCCTCGCATGAAACATCAAAGTCAGTAAGAGATTTAAATATATATTTACACACACACACACATATATATATATTTGTGTGTATATATTTAAATCTCTTATACATACATATACACACACACCTTTTCAATATTTTTCGTTGCCATATGACATCTTCCGGAAGTAGTACATAGTTCAAGATTTTTGTAGCTACTTATAAATTGATTTTAAAAGATGTATGGCAACCCTGCTTTAGTCTACACTCCCATATCAAGGGTCTGTTTCGATAGCTATAAAAGCTACTAGATCTACTTTCATGTGTTCATACATACATCAAGTCATGTGACCTGCGGCTGTCGATTTTAATAAATATTATCAATACCCTGTTGACCGCAAAAAAAAAAAAATTGTATTTGCTCAAAGGCCCTTCCTATGAACATTGGGCTGACAACATTTTGATTGACCTCAACTAGTAAGCCGGACCTAGGTTAACTTGGGTCATACGGCTTGTGATCTTTGTTCAGTCAGCTGTTCTATGCAAGGGGGTCTGCATTGTCTTCTCTGTGTGTGCTCCATATTATGCCTTTTATTTAATTACTTATATTTCATTTATCCTTTTGAATAGTAGTAACCCTGTCTGCCGTTATGCATTAGTGTAAAAGGAATACGCACATTATTTATTATTTTTCATATCTTTTCTTGCTCGTCTTTATATGTCTATCAGCAAAGCAATGACTCAATATTTTGTTTTATTTAAGTAGCATGAAGGCTATTCATTTCCTTTAAGCAGCCTGGTATTAACTAAAGGTACAGCTTTATTCACTTGTTTTGATGTCTAAGACCTAAATCAATTCATTACATAATAAAAACTGACCACGAGAACTTCATAGATTAATTATTTGTGCTTTATAAAGTATTTTGTTATTTTTTTAAATACATATTCAACCCTTCGTTTTGTAGTGATTGACATATTTGTTTTTTCATATAGTTGTTTATTTTTCAATACAAGCAAAAAATTTAATCATGTTTATCATGTCTAACTTCTTCCATGGTTCCCTATTCGACAAGCCCGTTTTGTCTAAGATTAAACATAAAATTAATTAAAGATTTGTTGGCATCAATATATTCTTAATTCATTTAAATTTATGGCTAGCATAAATATCCAGGGCAACGCTTTTATTGGATTCAAACAGCCAGAAAAAAGACTCTTCCTTTTATTTCTTCTGACCCAATTTTTAATAATTAAAAAAATCAAATAAAAAATTTAAAATTCCAACATCAAGGTGCCCATGTTTGTGCATAGGGGCTACTCGTTTTAAAATTTCAGCCCTCTATGTGAGGTAGATATCACTCAATGCTCATGACATACATACACTTCATTTTATTAATATAGTTTTTTTTTTTTCTTTTTTTTTTTTTAACAAGCTAGGATTGGTCTCGGAATACTGTTAAGGAATCTTACTTTCAGGTCCAATATTTGATTCCTTACAAGGTCCACTTTGAGTGTGTTTTGCACATTGTGGTTTCATCACTGTATTCTGGCAAATGCCAGAGCATTTCTTAAAATGCACTCCCCACTTTTCTCCTTTTTATGTTTGATAATTTATAGCGATATTTTGTTGATTAAGTAAATGATCGCAAAACTACTTGCAATGAAAGTTTGTTTGGGTAATCTGCTGTTCATTTCCACAGTCTCTATAAGGAAAAACTCTTTTCGCTTTATGAGATAATTGTATTATATTTGGAAGAAGGTACAGGAAAGGTGAATATAAACATATAAGAGGAATGAAAACAGTAAGGCTTTTACAATGAAAATAAGAACACAGTTCACACTTTACATTTCTGTCATTGGACAAAGAGGTAGTGGCTGTCTCTTGAAGAAATTTGAACGTTACTGCCCAATCGCCTGACCTAGGTTTCATTCTATCGGAAATCATTAGGGCTCTGCGAGTACTCGGATTTTGACCTCCGAGTCGAGCTCGTCATTCAAGCTCGAGATCGAGGTCAAAAGTTTTGTAGGTTTTTAACACGCCATGGTAAGCTTAGGCTATTTAATTTAGTATCGGCATTTTCACTTATAAAACCATTCATTGACTTGAAAAATTGTTAAAATTAATAACAATTTTTACATTAATAATGTAATAGAGGTTTAAAACTACTTTGAACAGGTAAATTTATTCAATATTGTCATCCATTTTGTATTATCCTTCATTGAAGTTGCATTGCCATGACAAAGAAATGGTAAAATAAATTAATAATCATTATTTTTACCTGGTCCTTTTCTAAAATAATAATTTCAATTGAATTAAAAATTTAACATTGAGAAATAAAAATATATTATATTGAATGTTTTCAAACTTGAGATATAAAAACTCTTATTAATAAAGACGTTCTGCTACAAAACTAGCACCAATTTAGTTACCATTTAGTAGAATTATGTTGGTTAACCTTTTTAAAATCACTGTTGATCATAATTGGGATAAATATTTGACAAAACTTACCACATTCAAATAAAAAAGCATTTATTATTTAACATTGTTTACTAGAAATATTATTTAAACCATATTATTTTTCATTTTAAAGTATGAACATCTACTTTTATAAGTAGGCTATTAAAAATTGAATTGAAATAAATTTCTCAATAAGCTAATTTCTAGTGAGAGCCCTTACAACATGCATGTGCAACTGTGCATAGAGAAATGGAACTGGAACTGAAGACCAGATCATGAGTGATTTTTATACTAAGGACTAATAAACAAAATATGGAACATTTCAAATGTATAGCTGTTTGTGTTTCTTAAATTTTTTTTGTAAGGTAAATAAAGTTACAAAAGCATATTTTAGGGAAATATTACCTCAATAAAACGTCGATTTTGTCAACTTTTTTTGTAAAAAAAGAGGAAAGGAGGATAAAAGGGCAAGGCATACATACTTACCAGTAAACTGCAGGCCTCAAAGTTCTCAATTACAAAACACTATAACACATAATTATTTAGTTTTTTGGTTACATCAGTACCCTTCTATAGCAACGTTAGTGTAATTTTAACGTCCTTAAGACATGAGTGTTGAAACCATTACATATTTTTGTTTGAGTGTTATGCTTATTTTTAAAACATGTATTTTTAAGTGTTACTCCTAAATTAAAAACAAAATTTTAATTTTTTAAACTTTTTTTTCAAACAATTTTTTTAATAAAAATGAGTGTCATTCTTATTTTAAAAATATATGTAGTTTTAATTTATTTTTTAAACCTCAAACTTGATGTGATATTTAAATTTTATGTTTGTTTTTACTGGTGACATTTGAAGTACACTCTTTTACTTTTAGAATAAACAAATAGGCATATATACTCTTAACACTTTAAAATCATGAATATACTTGAACTCGGGAGCTTTTGGAAATATTCTACTCTAATGGAAAAACCAAGCTCACAGACTCCTATAAATCATCTGGAGGGATTGTTAAATACACAACGCACAACTGTGTCCTTCTTTTCATTGTAAAAGCCATATTGTGTTTGTTCCATTTATCTGTTTCTATCCACCTCTCTTATACCTTCTTCCAAAATAATACAATTACCTCATAAATAGTAATTATGGTGGTTTTAAAACTTTACCACTTGTTTCAGATGGCAACACTTGTAGTTCAAAATGCTAAGGCATATGGCTTCCACATTTTTAAGTGTTTCCTGCTATAAACTTAATAATGGAAGATGTATGATAGAATACATAGGTTTGCAAAGCTTCAAAACTTTTACTTAGCTTCAAAACAAACATCAACTTCACTTCGAAAAACATTCAGAATTAGAAGATTATGAAGCATCTCCAATAAAAATATTTACAATTAAAATAATCTAGGTTCAATTATTGCCATTTTAAACTGTTATATACGTTACAAATTTACATTCACAAATTGTTAAAAGGTCATGTATGAGAATTACTTTAAAAGGATTGAAAACCTGGAAAAGCTAGGAAATTTTATGATAAAAGTATTTTACCCATCCTGTTAAAACACTTGCCATTAAAATGCATACAGATAATGATTTTAATGTCCTACAAATATATTTGTGCAGCCATTTCCAGAAGCTTGTTTCTCTAAACACATTTATCGAAGCATGGTTGAATCGTTTAAGCAACCATTTCAAGCTCTTCTTTTATTGTCTTGGTAGTAAAGGATTGAGAGCTAAGGTCCTTATTACCCGCTCAGGTGGCTGCACGGTCTAAGGCGTCACTCTTGCAATAGACTAGACTGCCAATGCCAAAGAGATCGGGCTCAAATCCCGGTAGGGTGTACTGAGGGTGGTTTTTTCATGAATTCTTCTAGGTTGTTGCTTTTTAATGTGAACAGTTTTACTTAGAAGGTAGTTGTTTTAATTTTGTAACAAGCTGTAGACAATTTCATACTTATATAAAAACCTAACTGAGGCTATTAGGGAGTTACATGGCACTTGGAATTTGATTATTGATGGCAAATTTTATTTCTCTACATTAATGATGATATAATTCAATGTGGTAAAAATGGTGGGAAGAAAGCTAGAACATTACAAGGAATCTAATGAGCAAATACTATATAAGTTATAAAAAAGTTGAATAAGTATAATTAATCTCTATTATGATAACATTTATAAGAACCTCATTAAACTTTTTTATAATAACATCTAAAATGTTTTATAACACATTCAAAATTATAAACTTTGAGTCAATTTACATTGATGACAAGTTAAAATACAATGAATAAACGATGAGTTCTAAGTCATGTACAATAAGGCAACTATAAAAAAAGACATAATTTTAATTTAGAAAATAAATGTACAACACTTAAGAAAATATAAGATTGAAAATAAATAATATATAAATGAAATTAATTGATTTCTTTCCTTATCTGTATTTTTTATTTCCCCGTTCCTTGTGTGCTGTTTTCAATTTCAGCTAAGATTCTACATCAAAATCAATTACACTGGAAATGAAATAAACGGAATCAGGAATATCTTCAAAAAAACACAAATTTAAGGTTGCTTTCAGCACTAATAACAACATTAAAAATATATCAATAATTCAATCTTAACAAAACCAACCAATATCAGAAAAGTGGTATATATCAACTCACCTGTTAATGTAATTGTCTGTATATTGGTCAATCAGGACACCAGATTTCCACCATGTTTTCTGAACACTCTCATTCTCACCATTTTTACCACATTTATATCATCATTAATATTAATCGTTTCCTTACTACCTTTTATAATGTTTTTCATAAATCTCTACACATTCTTAACAAATACCGAAATACTTGGGGATTGAAAAAATAATATTCTGTTCTCTTAATTGTTTATCTTGACATCTGGCACATGATCCAGATTAGTTGTTTTTTTTAGCAACATATCTCAAGTGTTTAGTTGTACAACCACCAATCGGGGTTGACAGTATTTTAAAAACATAGTTATCGTGAACTTTTTTCAGCCTGTGGCCAGGTCAGCTTATTAAAATGCCTCCATCATCCTCTTTACTTCCACCAGTTTTCCTCCTTTAATCACTTCCATCCTTCTCTCACTTTATGCTATATACTCCTCCCATCTCTTCCTTGGTCTCCCTTGCTAGCATTTTCCTACATACTTCATATCCATTATTCTCTTTGGCATTCTCTCCTTTCCCATCCTCATTACATGACCGACTATCTCAGCCTTGCTTCTCTACTATCTCATGTACTCCAACATCCTCGTTACATGTCCATATCATCTCAGCCTTGCTTCCTCTACTATCTCATGTATTACAACATCCTCGTTACATGTCCATACCAACTCAGTCTTGCTTCCTCTACTATCTCATACTCCAAAATCCTCGTTACATGACCATACTATCTCAGCCTTGCTTTCTCTACTATCTCATGTACTCCAACATCCTCGTTACATGTCCATACCATCTCAGCCTTGCTTCCTCTACTATCTCATATACTCCAAAATCTTCGTTACATGACCATACTATCTCAGCCTTGCTTCCTCTACTATCTCGTGTACTTCTTGTGCCCCATTCTTACCCAAACATCTTAATTTCTAATACTATTTCTCCTGGCGACAGCTAGCATGTTCTTTATGGCCTTCACCTCCCTTGTCTTCCAAACAAACTCTTAATTTAGATTAATGTAAGTCAGTAGGTTAATCAGACAGGTGAGTATTTCTTCCTCCCCAAATAAGCACCAATGATGAATGGCAGTGTAATCCGACATATTCCTCTTTCAGGTGGCTGTTATCCATGCGCTGGAACAACGTATGCTGGCTTTGTTGAAGAAGCGCTCAGACGATTTGATGGAACGCCGTCGTCAGGACGTTCGAGATCAGTCGGAAGAGCTCTCCCCTCTATCCAGTCAGTATCTCTACAACAGATTCAATAGTTAGCTTTTCAGAGAGGAGCTAACACCCCCAAGGACCAAGATTGTCACGGCGTCTGTCTTACAACGGGGCCCATGTCAGGTCCATACAGATGATTATAGGAGAAAATGGACATTTCATAGTCGCACTAGCAAATGCGGAAAAATGTTTAGCACATTTGGTCAGCGGCTAAAGCATCTTTTTTCTCGTTTAACCACCTTTATTGATTATTACTGCAATTTGGTATTTACTGAACCTTCAATTAAAGAATGTTTGAAATTTTAATTAGTTTGACTTGATCAAATCGGAATAATAATATATTTTTTAGCACCACATCTTCTACTCTTTCGGTTTCTACTCTCATATACTAATTGTGCTAATGTGTTAGGGATGAGGAAGGTAGAATTTTGAAGAAGTGTACCAGCATTTGACTGAAAGTATAGTGGAAAACCAATTAGAAAAACCCACCTAAGTATACCCAACTGGGATTTAAAACCCTAATCCTCCCACCCCCCAATCCAGTTTATTGTGAGACTCTTTAGACAATTGAACCACAAAATTAAATAAGCATTAGTATTTTCTATACATTTTAATAAAAGAAAAGTTTCTGAAAATTATTTAAGATAATTTAATTTCAGGTAAGTAGATAAAAGAGAGTAATATTTTTGGCACTTAACTCACATTTAAAAGCTATTTACATTGCATTTTTTTGGAAGGAAAATAAATTTGATGGGATTCATATTAATTTTGTAATTGATTGATATAAATATAATTTCTCACTAGTGTAGTCTTTATCATCATTCAAATTGTCTCAAGTTATATGAAAATGTTTTGTAAAGGTCACTTGAATGAATACTCAATGGTCATACGAATATTATGACGTAAGATCCTACAAAGATGATTGAAAGCTGATTGAAGAAGATTTTACATAGCAAATGCTTTGTCAAATATCAACAGTCTATCTTTTGTTTTGAATATTGATATACTCTTGGTCTTGCATACAAACACCAGTACTTCAAAGTATATTTTTAACTTTGAACGTTATGTAAAGAAAGACACATACTCCCTATAAATTTTATAAAGTAAACTTAGAACATGTGTACCCTATTTTTAGACTTATTTAAGAAAGTTTTTTTTAAAAATAAATTCCACTGAACACTTAAAAGATTATATACAGCACATCTATCGCTTAAAATTACCAACATTTCCTTGCTATAGAAATGATTATACAGTATTGCATTAACTAGGGTGATAATTTTTAATAATTTAATACATCTTAAAGGTCCATCCTACACGCTACAATATGACTGTCCGGTGATGTACAGGCCAGTAAAACTGAATCTGTGGATGAAAAATCTAACATGAAATGCAAACATAATTTTGCATTTGACTGTACCTAATAACATAAAATAAAACTCACAAAAATGTGAAAATGTCATAAAATGGTAGTGGTAACATCTGTTTATAACAACAACAAATAATGATCATGTTATTCAGACGTATTTATTCAGTGTTTCTTTTGAGGAAAAATGTGTTGCTGGGCTTAGCAGTGTGTTTTTAATCTGAGCCAATTTTGTTTGCCCTACCACCCCGGGTAATTGATAGTCTACTATAATATCGGAATCAAAGGATGAAACTTCTCATAAATGATAATTCCTTCTAGAAACTATATTGAATATAACTAGGTTTGTTGAAACTCGCCATAAATGGCTCGGCTGGATGTGCATTCAAATATACAGTCATATAATTACATTTTGTGTCTGGTTTGGATTAGAACATTATAATACTGCCACTTAGCGAGAGATTGTGATGACAAACTAACTCTTGTAGTCATTAACACACACCTATTTGAATCCCCATAAATATGTAATTCCATTAACATAATGTAGTTTAATTAAAATTTCTCTAAAAAAAAAACCCCACCATTTTAAGGTTTTTTAAGTTGTTTTTTTTAGATATTTAATGCACACTTTTTGAACCAACTGATTATATTAGCAGATAATTTATGAGCTAATTTAAATCCTTAAACAGACACAACACCCACCCCCTGCCTATTTTATCACCGAGAAACGGAACTTCCCCAAATATATAATTTTTAGCCACATCGGGTATTGTACTCGAGACCATTAGTTCAGTAGGCAGACATGCTACCAACTGAGCTAAGCTGTCAAACAATTTTTTGTTAAAAAATGTGTTTACATGAGTAATTTACACTTTAAGAATTTTTTTTTGCATGATAAAAGGTAAATTTTAAATAGTTAATAGCATATGAAATTACTTTCTACTATTTGATAAATACCATGATTGAATATATGTTATATTACTTTTATAAGATGAATTGTATGCTTTATTTCCACTCCCAAAGCATATATGACCTTATCAATTAAAAATGATCTAGCTTTTCTTCATATTTTTAATAGATGTGTGTGAAAGACCAAATTCTTATAAGAGTGAAGGAAGTAAATCTGAAAGGAGAGTTAGGTTTGGTCTGATGAAAAAAAAATCCTTAATTTCTTCAAATTAATTTGTTCTTTTTCTTGAAATAATCACTACTCTACCAAATATTTGTGCAATTTTTTTTGTATCGTAAAAAATAGAATGGTATATTATTATTAGCACCCGTTTGGGTTATACGCACTTACGCTAATGTGTAATGGAGGGTGATTATGAGATGAAATGGAGGACCTACAGTTTAACGTGGGATCCGAACCACGGTGGAGGCCTGGCATTCCACACATTCACAAGTTGTGATTAATACATGTCTTGTCAGAGGTGAAGGAAAGGTTTGGCAATCAGATAAATCTGTGCTGGGACCAAGGATTGAACCCCAGACCCCCAGCACAGAAGTCTTGACACTTTACCCCTAGACCGCCAGGTCATATATTCTTTCAGTTAAATGAATTATGAACTTATATTTTAAATAATGTTAATACATCATATATCACACATATCATACATTCATAATTATATCTTTGATCTTAATTTTGAGTTAAGATTTGAAAAGCTTACCTGTTTTGATAACTTATAAACCAGGGAACTATCTTGATTCTTGCTTGTTTTTAACTTTTTGTTTGCATTGAGTAAAACTTGTTCTAATATAGAATTTTGATTTTCTGGTGTTAGGGTCAGGTTCCACCCCTTCTCAGAGACGTAACAGGGAGGAAGAGGAATCCCGGATTCGACGAGCAGCAGAAAGGGAGGGGCGACGAACAAGACGGAGACGAGCGCGGGAGGGGAAGTACACCCCAACTCGCCATGTGGAGGGAATGTCCAGTGACGATGAGATGACAGAACTCGAAGCTGTGGCATTTAGGACTCAGAAAGGTGCTGGTTTTAACAACCATATCAATATTTTATGTTTAGGTCTTTGGCAAACTATTTCAACACACAATTTAGAACAGATCTAGAAGCAATCAATCTCCAAAGTCCAAAAATTTTGACTTGAAAATTTAATTAATCATAAACAAGTGTGTATAGTATAATAATGATAAGTATAACCTTTTAGAAAACACTAGGGCTCTGCGAGTACTCGAGCTTGTCGCTTAAGATCGAGATCGATAGTTTTGTAGGTTTGTCATTTTCGAGCTTCTACTTGATGTACTTAATAATAAATCTTTAAAACACAATAGTAAGCATAGTCTATTTAATTGAGATAATATCAGGATTTTCACTTATAAATCATTCGGTTACTTAACAAATTGTTATGTGGAATAGAGCACTAGGCTAAATCATGGTTTAAATTAGGAGGGATAGCCAGCACACTAACCTTGGTGATACTGGTGTAGAAATTGTTTAGATAGAACACTAAAAAAACACAAACACATTTTTAAGGACAAGCTTTCACTGTCACAGACAGCTTCCATCAGGTCAAGAGAGTAGACTGATGCTTTTGGTTGTGTAATGGTAGGGTGATTGTGAGATGAAATGGAGGACCTACAGTTTAACGTGGAATCCGAACCACGTGGAGACCTGGCATTCAATGTCCTTAAAGACATGAGTGACAAAACCATTTTAATTATTTGTTTTTTTATTAGATTTTTATTTGAGTGTTGTTCTTGTTTTTTAAATTGTGTTTTATAAGTGCTATTGCTAATTTAAAAAGCGATATTTCCATTATTTAACCTTTTTTTTTCAAAAGTATTTACTATTTATAAAAATTAGTGTCATTCAATTTTAAGAACTTGTGTTTTAATATACTTTTTAATCTTTAAAATTATGAATAGGCTTATACTCGAACTCGGAAGCTTTTAGAAATACTCGATTTGAGTTCGATTCAGATGGAAAAAACCCAAGCTCACAGACCTCTAGAAAACACAAAGATGTTTGTATACCCAATATTGATAATATCTATGAAACATGACATCTGCAAATAACACAACTTTATGGATATGAAATTTATTTTAGTAGCATACAAAAAGGTTTCTTTCCATCTAAATCCGTTTGTACCATCTGTTTTAAATTACAGGGAAGAAGTTAATTTAAAGAGTGATTTAAGGAAGATGGCTATAGTTTTACTTTTCTGGTTAGGGGTGTGTGAAGTCCACTTTTTCAATTTGAAGCAAACTCGATGCGTATATATGAAATATTCTCAAAGCTGAATCAAAGTTATAATTTTTTTTTTTGTTTTTTTACATTAGAAAAAAAATTATATATTGTTTATTAAACTTTATGTATTTAAATTACTTAGAAAATGTTTTATTGTACTTATTGTTACTAATGTTTAATTTTAATCTAATAAATAAAGTTATATTAAAACTTACAATTCAATTACTTAGGATTTTTTCTAAATAAATGGTGTTTTATATTATATATAAATGGCATTACTTGACCATAAATCTAATATTGTAGCTGTCATTATTATATTAACGAAGCTTCAAAGCCGAATTATTTTCGAAGCTGACATTTCTTTTGAAGTTTCAAAGCCAAGTCGAAGCTTCACACAGCCCTAATTCTAGTACTGCCTCCTCCATGTTCGACAATGTTTGTTCACCACACACTCAAATGTAGTCCATGGATACAGACAACCTAACAGGTTTAAAGATGTCGCGGAAATACCCTTCTAATTATTCCATCATTAACAGATTTTGTCTTGCTATCATAAGAAAATGAAATGTAACTTTTATCCCAAACACATGATTCACCCATGAATTGTTTATTAATTTGTATACCTTGTGATTGGAGCTTCAGTCGATACTAAACTTCTGAGTGCTAATATGATACCAAACCAAGTAGGTTTTGACTTATAGGTGATTTAATAATCACTAAGTGGTGTCTAAGATACTATTATCTTTAGAGAATGATTAGATTCTAATTATTGTGCCCTGGTTAAAATTTTCAACATATTTATAAGATTTTAAGTATCCCTCATAGGCCAAAATTATAAATGTAAAAAACAGTGTTTTTTTAGCAAATTATTTTTATAATTTAAAAACTAACGAGTGTTATACATACATGATTCACATTTGTCTATAATTTATTTTAAGTCGTTCTTATTTTAATTTATTTTTTTTGTTAAATTCGGCTAGTTGAACAAAAAAAAATTATCAACATATATTTGTATTTGTATTTTAATAAGTTTTTTGTTGTTAAATTACCAATGCACCTCCATGTTCAGGTGTATATCTTTACTGTGCTGTTCTCTTGCAGACCTCATCGAGTCGGATGCTCGTCTAGTTTTTTGAGGACGTTGTAGAGGAGTTCTGCTCAGTTCGCAGCATTGTAAAACGGTTTGAAAGTTGGCGCTTCACTGACTCTGATGCTTACAAGGAAGCTTATGTCAGTCTTTGCCTTCCCAAAGTTCTAGGGCCTATCATTCGACTTAAACTTATCACATGGTCTCCTCTCCAGGTAAATGAATATTCCATGCTAGTTTGAGGGTGTTCGTTTCTTTCAGAATAAGTGATAAATGTTGGTGATTAATCTATATTCAGATTGAATTAGCAAGATTATAGCAATAATTTAAAAGTGGTGCCTTTCCATTTACTTTTAATCAGTATTTGTTGTGTCCTATAACATTTTTTGTCAGAAAATTGGTTAGCTAATTCTCTCATTCACCCTTTTAAAAAATTTCTCATTTCTGATTCTAACGTTTTTCCATTTCTAAAATATGCTCACAAGTGTGTTTGAATAAGCTTCGGTTCAATTCGCCATGAAATAGTTTATTATAATGAGGTCTAAAATGTTTTTGGACCACATTAATAGGTCACAGAAATCTTAAGGATGTTCCAACATCTGTATGATGAGAGGATAACATTTTAACATATGGAAAATGAGAGAAATAAGAAAAAGATAATTGAATAGACTAATTAAAAGCATCGCCTTCAGAGAAAGTGGGAAAGTAGATTTGAGAATTGTGATTAGATGGTGTTATTGTCCTACCATAATTTTTAATAGACTGTCATTTAAAGCTACACATTTTATTCAATAATAATTCAGCTATTTTCAAACAAGAAATAACTGAAACATTACAAGCACAAAAATACTTACTAGCCCCTTTTAATTTGGTTATCTTAGCTCACTTCCCCCTCTCTCTCATACACCTTTGCTGAATCCATGCATATTTACAATTTCCTAAATATATTCAGCTATCATATCATCATCATCGTCATCAACTGTTTCCAGCTTGTGGTCGGGTCAGCTTGAAATAAAATACCTCCATTATTATTTTAGTTCTACATTTTAAATAAAATGTCTCAGTATTCAGTTCTACATATTTTTTTAGAATCATTTTCAAAGCAGGTTTTTTGAGTTTGAATTGAATATACTATTTAATATGCTAAAGATATGATGTTAGTTATAAAGAGTTAACTCATTATAAAACAAAAATCAGATTAGTTTTGGGCCCTAGTACTATAAGATATCATGTAAAATGTGAATTCTTCAACATGTTCTTGCAACAACCATTTGATGTGGTGATTATAAATTATTTCAATATCATCTTCAGTCCTCACATTTAAAACATTTGTTATGTATTATACCAGGGTGTGACTAGGCTATTTGAAGGTTTTATTAAAGTTATTTTTTGGAAAAAAGTGGCTTATTTTCAGGTCAATATGGTAATAATTAATAAGCATTTACTTTACAAGAATTGTTATTAAAAATATAGTAATCTATAATAAGAAAGCTAGCCACACTGTACATTAATGTAAAGTATAGTAAAGATATTTCAAATTATTCTAGAAGCATTTAGTTCCATAGCACATATCACTTTGTGTGTTTTCAATATGTCTATTCATATGATAAAGTAATATTTCCGAAAATTCAAAACAATGTGTAAATGTAAAAGTGTGAAGTGTAATGGTTTAAGAAGAAATGAAAAGAGAAGTGTGTATTTCTATCTAGGCCTGTTCTCACTATCCATCCCGGTTGGCTTCCTTAATTATAAATTACTTGTGACAGTGTTTTTACACTGTCTTATTATACATTTACAAGCCATTAGGCACTAATTCATTTGATTAAAAATATAGTAACATATTTTAGGTACATTGCTAGGATTTGAAACGGTCTAAAACCTAGTTTGATTTGATTTGAGCTATCAAATTGAATAATATAATTCTAATTGATATCAATATTATCAAAGCTTCGCAGACCCTTAATATTTCAATTTTATTATCAATTAATTGACTTCATATAAACTAAATGACAAAAATATAGATTCACAATATTACATGTGTCCTATTGAAATTTAAAAAAAATAATCAAATAAGGAAAACCTCTTTTTGCTATATGAGGCAATTGCATTATATTTGTAAGAAGGTACAGGAAAGGTGGAGAGAAACATATAAAAGGGACGAACACAATAGGTTTTACAATGGAAAGAAGAACACAGTTCACATTTTACATTGCTGCCACTGGACAAAGAGGTAATGGTTTCCTCTTAAAGAAAATTGATCATTACCGCCACCTTTCCTGTACCTTCTTTCAAATATAATACAAAAAATAATCAGTGTTTTTAAACATGCTTTTTGTTATACACATCCTTCTGATAAAAGATTACTTATCTATAGAGACATGCAAAATGTGAAGTTATTTTTAGAGGAAAAGTGGTATTATTTTTCTCAAAAAGCGATGATTTTATATGCTGAAAGCAATGTTATTATTTATGTGAATATGAGTCAAATTAGTATTCATAAAAAAAACCAACACCTTATGGGAAACTTTGACTCGAATCGTTCTATTGAACTTTAAGTATCATAGTGTATAAAAGTAGGAATTGTGATTTTTAATGTTAACCTCGGAAAAAAAACTCTAAATATCCTGAAAACACTTATTTTTCCTGTGATCTGGCATAGCTCTATCACCATTGTATACTACATTCACCCCGAAATTGTAACAAGCTTACTTAATAAATACAAGCCTGCTAATTTAATAGAAGTAGGGGATATACTATCTGCTATAAGATATTGTGTAGAATTGTTTTGTTTGCCCTGCAGGAAAGTGTAGAGTTTGAACGCCACAAGTGGTATGACACCCTCTTGTTGTACGGGTTAAAAGAGTCCGAGAATGAAGAGTTGCTGCGACAAGATCCTGACTTGCGGCTGGTGCCGACTATTGTGGAGAAGGTCATACTACCCAAACTCACACGTAAGTAGAAGTGGACACATTTTCTTAGTGAGTGAAATTTACAATTTATGTACATCGATTTTATTTGGAATAGAGCACTAGGTTAAATAATGTTTACAAATTTTTAAGATGCATAAATGATTATTATAAGTGTCGAAACAAAGGAGAGTTAATCTTCAGTTTTTTTATACATGTGAGAGTTGATTTATGGTCTAAAAGCGGTGGGGAAAAAAATATCATATTTCACATTCATCATCATCATCATCATCATACTCATATATCTCAGTCTTGCTTCCTCTACTATATCATGTACTCCCTGTAACCCCACTCTTTCTCGGATAACTTCATCCCTAATCTCGTTTCTCCTCGTGACAGCTAACATGCTCCTTACAAACTTCATTACCCATGGCCTCCACTTTCCTAGTCTCTTTTACATTCATTGCTATGTTTCTGCTGCATATGTGACAATTGGGTACAAAGTATGCCCTGTACAGTATTTCCTTACACTTCAAGGGCACTTCCCTTCTCCAAAGTAGGTCTCTTTGCACTTACAGAACAACTCTCCCTGCTATCCTCTTCTCATTAAATCCTCTTTACTGCCACATTTTTCCTCCATCGTGCTTCCAAGATATCTTACGTTCTGTACTTTTCTCAGCTCTAGTTGTTCCTGTACTTCCTATTCCTTCTCCCGCCTTACCATCAAGTCATCTGCAAACATCATGCCTTTCATTCTTTCCTCCTCGAGTTTTCCTGCCACTTTGTTCATAAACACATTTCCATTACCATTACAAACAGTAATGGTGAAAGGGCACTCCCCTGCTATATTCAATTTCTTATTTATAACCACTCCGTCCTTCCACTCTGTCTCAACACAACTCCTGTTATCTTCATAAATGCATTTAAACTCTCATTACAACTTCTCTTTCCACTTTGGTCTCCTCCATCGCTTTCCAAACTTTATTTCTATCAACACTATAGCAGCAGAAACATGGACTTTGAATGTAAGAGCGACTAGGAAAGTGGAGGCCATGGGAATTAAGTTTGTGAGGAGCATGTTAGCTGTAATGAGGAGAAACAAGATTAGGAATAGAGTTATACAAAAAAGAGTGGGAGTACAGGGAGTACATGAGATAGTAGATGAAGCAAGACTGAGATAGTAGGGCATGTAATTAAGATGAAAAAGGAAAGGATGCCAAATAGAATAACTGAGTTGAATGAACATGTAATGAATATTGAAAAGGAGAGCATCCCAATAGAGTACTGTAGTTGAAGTATATTTGAAAAATACCGCCAGGGAGACCAATACAAAGATGGGAGGAGTATATAACAGAAGTTAGCAAGTTAGAGAAGAAGAATGGTGTAAGGACCGAGGAAGATGGAGGCAATTTACTAAACTGACCCGGCCCCGGCTGGACACAGTTTATGATGATGATGGTGATAATTAAATAGATAATAATGTATCGGGTTTTTTTTTTCTAGACAATTTTCTAATATATAATAATTATTGTTAAATTTTACAGTAGTTATTAATATTTTGTATTCCCCTTTTCTTTAAATATAGAATTGGTAGAGGCTCAGTGGGACCCCCTGTCCACCTCTCAATCTCTGAGGTTGGTAGGCCTGACAAACCGGCTGATTCAGGAGTACCCAACGATGTTGCCAACCAGCAAATACCTTGAGAAATTCATCAACTCCGTCATTGCCAAGATGAAGAGTTGTGTTGAGAATGATGTTTTTATCCCCATCTACCCTAAGCTGTAAGTCTTCACTTAGGAGCAATAAGGAGGTTTGGTTGTGTGGGTAACATGACTACCCTCAATTGATTAATTTCACCTTGTTATCCCTTCCTGCGGCTTCGGGGGTAACTGGTTGATGTCATGACGACAGTGACATTGTGTTCAGACACGTTGGGTAGAGGTAGGAAAAGGTCGGCGAGATTGTTCTGGCAACGGCAGTCATGGTGGGAGGTAGAATAGAGTCCTGGCAATGTGAGTCGCGGGGGAAGGTAGGATAGAGTCCCGGCAACGCGAGTTGCAGTGAGAAGTAGGATAGAGTCCCGGCAATGTGATTCACGAGGGGAGGTAGGATAGAGGCCCGGCAATGTAAGTCGCGGTGGGAGGTAGGATAAGTCCGGTAAGTGAGTTGCAGTGAGAGGTAGGATAAAGTCCCGGTAACGTGAGTTGCAGTGAGAGGTAGGATAAAGTCCCGGTAACGCGAGTTGCGGTGAGAGGTAGGATAGAATCCCGACAACGTGAGTTCCGGGGGAGGTAAAAGATGACGGAAGGAAGAGGGAGTTAAGACAAAATTGCTCTTAACAAAACACGACCATTTATTAAGCTCTGTCAAACGGCGCACCCGGGTTGGGTAGCCACTATTTGACTGGCCTCTGACCGAGGAACCACTGTGCTAAACACCCTCCACTGCTGCCTAGCCTTGTCCAATGGGAGAAAAGGGAGCTTCCCATTGGTGCGGTAAAATGTGAGCGATAGTGGCTGCCAAGCGATCCATTAGAAAGAGGAGTTCTCATGGGCGCTGAGTACAGTGGGGAACTCGTCACGGACGGCTTAGAGAACATGGACTGTGGAGCGGTCCAGGCATTAGAGGGTGGGTGACACGGCCTGTGCGAGTGCAGAGGAAAGTACAAGAGCTGACTGAACAGTGAGGCACAACAACCTAATGTGGTATTTTGAGTTTATATTTATTTGAGTAAATACTGGAGGAGCAAGTGTCTCTAATATGGGAATTCATTTCATGTGTTTGTTTTTTATTTTATTGGTTCTTTTTACATGTTCCTATCTAAGTGTCCTATCCTTCTTTACCAATTTCATACTCCCTCTTAATGAGTTCCTTGTTTTATATTTGGAAGAAGTTACAGGAAAGGTCGATAGAAACAAATAAAAGGAACAAACACAATATGGCCTTTACAGTAAAAAGAACACAGTTCACACTTTACATTGCTGCTACAAAGCGGCAATGGCTGTCTCATGAATAAAATTGATCGCTACCGCCCAATCCCCTGACCTAGGTTTCACTTTATTGGAACTCAAAAGAGGAAATCACAAAAGGGAGGGAGAGAAAATTGTAATTAACAATAGGACACTTAGATAGGAATATGAAGAAAAATTATATATAATCTTACTACCTGTTCAGGCTACATGTATATATACTAATTATCTTAAGTATAAAGGTTAAATTTAGAGGAAGTGTACCCACACGTGTGTGGAGAAAAAGTCGAAAACCATTTAGGAAAAACCACCCCCCAGTACACCTGACCGGGATTCGAAACCCGTTCTCCCCCTCATAGATAGTCCTGTCTTTTGTGAGAGTGACATCTTAGAGCTTAGACCATGTGGCCACAAAATCGGGTGTCGATAATATTTTTTTTCACTTCTGCAGGGTGATGGAATCCAAGGGAGGTGGTATCAATGTGTTCTTCCAGCATCAGTTTGGCAGCGCAGTGAAGCTGCTCCGTAACCTCCTGAGTTGGCAGGGACTGGTCAGTGACCGAGTACTGCAGGATGTTGCTTTGGGGTCAGTCCTGAACCGCTACCTCCTGGCAGCGCTCAGAACCTGCGAGCCCACTGATGCCGCCAACAAGTGCACTATGGTTAGATGTCTTGGAATGTAGAGAGATATACAGTAAAAGTCTGATAATCCATCACACTAGAGATTTTGGCAAGGGCTATGTGTGTCGGATTATCAAACTCTTAACGCATATCCTTTCATATTTATGTACCCTTTATGGGAATTAGTGAAGCTTTAATGATTATACAATATTGAAAATTGAAAAATTAAATAAAGAAAATTAAGGGAAAATTGAGTGAAGAAAGTGCACATAGGGAAAGAAAAAATAAATGTGGGGATAACCCATTACCCACATGTGATATCGTCTACCTTTCCTTTGCCTTTATTTATTTAAATATGTGTGCGACTCTCTACTATAGAAGCCAGAATAAAGGAAGATGTCACCTTTAAGCATTGGATTCTTTCCACTAAATTTTTCCTTAATTTGTTTATCTGTCCTTATTTTTTCAAATTTCGTAAATGAAAGTTCTAGCATTCCAACAAAACAGCAATAAAGATGTTTGTAAATGTAAGGGAGGAAGCTAGACCAGTAAAGAGTAAGGAATTCAAGGAAGAGAGATAAATATGGTTAAAAACGAACATTGAACAAAATTACACTAAACTGGCCCAGCCTCATGCTGGACACAATTTATGTTGATGATACTGATATGAAGTGGGAAGATACAAGTTTGTAGTGAATAAACTGCCCGATTAGTCAATCTGTTCCATGAATCTGACATGGGTATGTAAATAATAATAATTATAATAATTTTTTAGATTGTATCAACATTTCCACGAGGATGGCTTCAACAAGAATGTTCGGTCCCACACCTCTCGATGTTTGTGAACCAGATCAAGATTATCGCTCAATGTCTAGATGTATCCACAGTATTGGGGAGGTAAGAGTATTATTGCACTAACTGACCAGGGATGGGTAACATACTTTTGTAAGTACGGCAATGAACTTTGGAGTTCTTAATGTCATAGAGTAGGTATAGAATTTGTTCATATTAGAACTATTTTAGTCAACACACTTAACACTATAGAATATTAACCCTTTTAGTTTCAAATTTCCGCTAATTCTGGTGTTACTTTATGTAGAGTTGTGCATTATTTCACCCAAACAAGAACATTCTGCTCTATTATAGAACAGTATATGTATATAAATGGAGAAAAGAACTTTCTAAAAAAATGTTTCATAAATAACAGTTTGGCAATTTATTTGGTGGTTTAAATTGTACAACCTTGCAAAAATGATTCAATAGCCATGGCATTTTGCACACAAATTCATTATAGGTTTGGCACTAAAATGTTCAATAGAAAAAACTAAGCGAAACTGTGAAATTTGTCCTAGCTTAGTTTACAAGGCATGTCCATTGTCCAGGTATATGCCTCACACATGGCATTAATTATACAAAAACACTCTGAATTAATGTTACAAAGAATAGAACCATCCTGGGAAAATGACAGCTAGGCTTTGTTAGACACATACTTTTACTATGGTAATAAACAGTGTCTTTGTCATTTTATTACCTTGTTTTTTCTTGTAATGGAGAAATTGTTCAGATAAGAGAAGATGGAATATGATGAGTGTAAAGAAATTGTTTCTATCAAGGTTAGCTCACTATCCCATCACATAGTCACTTGTGTTTCTTAGACCATTTTCACATACTTTTTTATGTATAAAATTCTTAAATTAATACATTTTGTTTAAACATATACTTGTTTTATTTCAGGGATGCGATAGAACACATAACCAAAATTCTTCAAACTTTGCAACCTTCTAGTTCGGCTTCTTAATGTGTGATAGACATAAGCAGTATTAAATTAATTTTTTAGGAAAACACATGCAAAGTTGTACATAGTTTTTGTGAATTTGTTTTATTCAAGTGGTTGTAATTTTTTTTATAATAAAACAAATAACTATGAATGTCTTGTCTAGTTAATAATTACCCGCTCCTTTCAGTCAATGGAAATAGCATTGATTTAAACGAATGATCTTCAAGAAGCAGCATTGTAAAATGTGAACTGTCTCTTATCATCGTCATCAACTATTTCCAGCCTGTGGCCGGTTCACTTAAGTAAAATACCTACATCATCTTCGATCCTTTTACTATTCTTCCTCCTTTAATTGCTTACATTCTTTACTCATTTGTACATTTTTTGTTTTCTGCTCATGTCATCTATTTCTTGGTCTTCTTTGCAGTATTTTTCACACATACTTAATCTCAATCATTCTCTTTGACATCCTCTCCTTTTCCATCTTCATTATATGACCATACCATCTCAGTCTTGCTTCCTCTACTATCTCATGTACTCCAACATCCTCATTAAATGACTATACCAGCGGTTCCCAAAGTGTGCTTCGTGGACAAAATCTCAAAACTAAATTTGTGTGGCCATGAAATGTGTACATATAAGTATTGGGTAGAAATTACTTAGCTCCTGCAGTGTGCTGTAGAACAGTGTAGAGAGGAAGTATTATAAAGCCGGAGTGCATGTCATGCATCACCTCAGTCATCTTTGCACACCCACATCATCTTGGAACCATGCAAAACATCGAGAATGTTGGTGAAGCACAGAGACTACACGTGGCAAAACCAGACAGACACTAGAAGGTGCCAGTTAACACCGTCTCTGTGAGAGCTTTGCTGTGCTTTCAGATACGATTGTTAGCTTCAACACCTTTACAGAATTTTCTGGGATGTTTCTATTGCATATTAAATCCTCAAGTTTCTTTGCATCTTCAGTCAGTATTCAGTCGAGAGTCGAAACAAGTAAAGTCAGAGTGCAGTGTTATTTATAGTTTCAACTATTATTTTCTGGAAGAACTCCACGAAATAAAAAAAACTTTTGGGTTGTGTCGGAAAATTTTATCGTTCTTTTTTGAAGTCGTCACTTTTTTTTTGTAGCGGTGAAAATGGATTTAAATATATCTATGTGGGTAACATAATATTGTGGATTACTAATACCTACTTTGAATTTGTTACCAAATGTGTTGCCTTACTTTAAGTTTTTTGTTATTTTTTGTTCATGTAATTAAATAAGTTCCTTATTTATCCAAAATTAGTGGAGAAATTTGAATGAAGTAAAACTTTTTATGTTTAACATGCTCAAATTCTTAAACATGTTTTTCCATCGTGAATATTACTGTCATTAAGTTAAGTACCCATGTAGGTATTAGGTGAAAGTATCGTAGCCCTTATTTTATGCCAACTGATGTTTTGAGAAAACTATATTTAAAATTCTGATTTTCAATGGGAAAAAATTAAATTTAAATCAAAATTTAAGGTATTTAGAACTCGAAAAATAAGTTGTGCTTTTGCTATAGGATAAAATATCAACAAACAACTTTAAAAGTGCAGTTAGATATAAAAAAAAAAACACAGTAAAAACATGCAAATACGTGCCTTTGTCATCAGGGCAACGAAAGTGCTCCACGATTCAAAAAGTTTGGGAACCAATGGACTGTACCATCTTACCCTTGCTTCCTCTACTACAATATCTCATGTACCCCAACTCTTGCCACATCATTCCTATTTCTGCTTTTCAAGACTTCATTTGCATGGCCTCAACCTTATTTGTCTTTATTTCTTCCAATGTCTGTGTTTCTTTCATGTAGGTACAGTAACGATTTAAAAGTATTATGCTTTAATAATCAAGGCATAAAATGTGAAAATTAAAACAGTTGTGAAACTAGTGGTATAAAAATAGCTTGGAATTGTATAACATTAAAAAACAAGTGTTTAAAAATAACTTTTATTACAATAAAAAAATATTTACATACACTTTTTATTTTAACAAGTTAAGTATCCTATATTAAATGTGAAAAAAGAGTAAACTGGTTTACAAAAAAAAGTTACCATGATTCCAAAATTAAATATGAAATCCTGTCTATCGAGATTCACATAAGAATGTATTAAAATGAAGTAAAACTATTTTTTAGCTGAAAAAAGTATTACAACTAAATGTAGAGAAATGTATTATCAAATCATTAATAAATGTACACAACTAAAACTTCTAAAAAAAACACCTATGTGTGTACATAGTACTTGACAATAATTTACTGGTGAAGCAAAACAATATGATATATTTACACAGGACGTTTCAATTAACAGTCTTATAAACAAACCATAGAGAAGATCTGAAGCCAAACTTAACAGACCTGGCAAAAACTACAATTACATTAAATCATTATGTTCTCCCAATATTGAACCAAGGTCAAGTTATTGAAATAGGGTCGTGAACAGTTTTACACTTCATCACTGGCATTAATAATGCTATATCACCAGGCACAATTTACATAAACACAATTTGCCTGTTTATTAATTATTAAATTTCACACAAAAATATAGTAAAACCATAGACATAAATTAGTGGATTTAATAAAGTCAGTTTTCATACAAAAATGCAGGTTTGATTGGGGGAACCAAAAACAGAAAAACTTGAACATGGTCTGGAAAATATTAAAAATCCTTGTAATTTAAAAAATTGAAAAGATTAAATATGCATGCAAATATTAAATTACTCTTCTATAGTAAACAAATGAATTGTAAAAATACATATTTCTTAACCATAAATTGCGTTACCTTAGAACAATGTTTGTTGATTGGTGAACTCTTAGAACATTTCGATATTATATGGGCTATGCATTCCTCAGCAACACTAGATGTGCGCTTTGTATGTTTAAAAGGCACAGCATATTCAACCAGACCCACTAGAAAATTAAAAAGTCTTCCTGACCAACAAACAGAAAACGTAACATTTTTAAACACAAATATATCTTTTGCGGTCAATAAATGTTTCGTTTTAAGTTTCAATTGATCACTGCAAAGCATAAGAATAATTTTGAATGCAGTACAAGTTGCAAACACAATAAATGATCAGTTGTACATTTTTGAAATTTTTTATTAAAACCTATTTTTAATTTTGGCAAAGTTTTGTCAGAGTAGACAAGAATTTGATCAAACTGTATTTGTAAAATATGATCCCCTCAGTTCCCCATGTTACCAAACATACTCTCTCTATAGAAACAGTTTTAAAATGGCAATTAAGGAGCTGCGAGTCCTCTAATTTCAAGCAGTATCTTAGGTTCAAACTCCACAGCTTTAATTCGCAAATCCGAGCTTGTGTAAGTTATTTCTTTGTTTCAACAATGCTTAACCTTCTCTCGAGATGTTTGGATGTGGTTTGTGAAATGTGCAGTTGGAATATGTTATATTATTTATATTTTACTAACCATCTGTTGTTTTTAAATTTTAAAACGCCTCTTGACTTTTATTTACAATAGTTTAGTTATGATAGAAAAGAAGATAACATCAAAGTGAATGACGGTGATGAAGTATGTAAAATAGGCTGGAAAGAAAGACAGAAAGAATGAGAGAAGCAGATAATAGATAATCGCGCAAGTGAGAGATAAGTATGGAAGTGATTTAAGGAGAGGAATGGTGGAAGTTAGAGGAAGATGGAGGGATATTACTAAATTGAGCGGCCAGAGGTAGGAAACAGTTGATGATGATGAATTTAAACAAGTATATATTTATTGAAATTCAAGTCACGTGAGCTCAACTCGAATTAAAAAACAATTGAACATGCAACCCTATAATGGATGTATTCATTGATTAGCAGGTAAAAGTTCTAATGGGTGGACAAATACAGTTTGAACCAACTTTGTGTACCATGACAGAACTCCACTGGACAGGATGGTTGGTAACTGCAGTCACTACAAGATTACTTCTAAACACTATTAGAGCACTCACTGCTCCCAAGTACAGACCCCTAACACAATCTGTTGACACAAGACACAATAATAACAGTTGAGTAAATTCATTATAAACAGTACAAAGATAGTATTTTTATTTCTTTAGCTTTACAGCTTTTGAGATAGGTCTATATGATTTGAAAACCCAGCCTCAAATAAAAAAAAAAGTTTGGTAAGATGGTGTTATAGGCAACTGCACAGTTCAAATAATAATAATATGACTCTAGTAAGCTATATTTTCTAATTGTTCATCCTTTATATTGGTTAAAATAAGAAAGCACAATTCAGAATTAGCCTACCTTTGATTGATTTTCTGGGAAATTTCCACTAGATTCACAGAATAACCATCTTAAGAGGGTTACAGTTAATGTACAAGAGGGAAGGATTAAATTGAACAGTTTTCAGGCTACACAAATGTACATATAGTTCAGTTATTGGTCGTTTTAGACTGAAATTGATTAAAATAATTTCCATGAGAATATTAACCTATATAAACTTTAGCTGATACTGAGATTGAATTAAATGATAAAGTAGTCTTTATTGAAAATAAATACCAATAAGTTTAAGTCTTATTATTTTAATTTTAATAGCATTAAAATGTGTATTTGTGAGAACTGTCCGATTTAATTTAAAACTTGCACGTGCTGACTGAAACCTTCTTAATTCTAGTCATTCATATTAAGAGAGGCCCACCTAGCTAAAAAGAGAATAAATAGGGTTCACCCAGTATTACACTGTTGTCTTGCAAATAATAATAATAATAATTACTGTACCCAGAGTAAAATAAGCTACCAAATGACTTCTGCAGTTTTCCAGACCAGCAGCTAAGTTTTTGTTTATTTGGACATTCGGTTACCTTGATGACCTATAAATATATTATTTATTTAATAAAAGTAATGATGATTATAGCATGCATGATTGGACTTTAGTGAACGATTTTGCAATGAAGTAATAGAAGTCACTACTAACCACACCATAAAAAAAGAGCCAGGCCTAGTGGTTAGATCTCAAACACCCGACAAATAATTACACTGTTAGACCTATTACCAATTCCAATTAAATTTCGCCAAGACTTTGAGCACCAATTAAATATACTGTATTAGTAAAAATAAAGAAATCACAAATGTATTGTTAATTCTGAGTATACTATGAGATAACATAGGCCTACATAACTCAATAATAGCTCCAAATATTTGCGAAGTTTTGACAAGTCACAATATCACTTAGATTACATAGATCAACTCAATTAGGTCTGGGCTAGTTTATATAATAATAAAAACAGAGAATATAGATCTTAAAATACAAATAGGCCTATAGCTTGAAGAAAAACAACTTCTGATAATTAATTAACTTAAGTAGTTTAATTTTTAATCACTTCAAGACTATGGTACTATACTACTTTGGTTAGAGATTTTAAACTTTAAAAGACTGCTCCTTTCAAGCCAAACTATTTTTTTCAACACGGCAGGTGTTTACATTAACCAATTTTGAAGATTTATAACCAATTTAATTAGGCTGGGTGATATTTTCTTGTCATCCATGAAATTAATTTTCCTATTTTTTAAAACCTAAGTTAATTTATTTTCTGTAGGTTTGTTGCCTTGTTCTTTACAGTTACAAGGCTTTTTTTTTAACCTATGCAGTAATTTTACATATAGCACAGCTTAAGAAAGAAATGTCAAGTAAAAAATAAAACCATTAAAGCATTTAATATATAGACCGTTAAGCTACCTTAAAAACTTTCAAGTTGTGCTATAAGCCCCAAAACTAGTGTTAAATACATTATGTACCTAGTACTCGTTTATAAATTACATGGCATTTAATTAATTTCACTCATTGTCAAATATTTTGAGCTGTAAACTACTTTAAACAAGATTTAACAAATTGGAACATTATCACAGACAAATCAAAATAAGATTAGTGGTTGTCAAAATGTATATTATGTAAGCCTGTTAATTAATAACTGTGAAGTTACTGACAATTACAATACCAGGGTTGAAAAATATAGCTTTTACTGAACCCAAATGACGTACCTATAGGCAGACTGATTTTCCACTCTGAACTGTGTCAAATTAAAGTCCTGACTATTGAATTAGAATAATATTCAAATTGATTAAAAACCATACTTTTAACCTAAAACAACTGTGTAACATTGTTAAAACTATTGTGTATTGAAAAGTCAAATAAAATAGGCCTTAACTTTAATGCTAATAAAGGGATGCCCAAATTATGGACATCAGTCCACCAATAAACATATTTCTAATTTTGCCATCAAAACAATAGGCCTAAGCCGCTTATAAAATCATTGGGCCTAGAGGCTTCACAAACATTTTATACAAAGAATTACAGAGTATGAGTGAGATAGTGAGATTAATCATGGTTCAGTCTTCACTCAAACATTTTGAATAGCCCATACTATAAGGAATCAAACCTGAACTGTAGTCCCTATTTATTATAATGTGTAATTTTTATTTCTTATAAAGTAACTATTTTAAGAGAGGAACTTTAGTTGCAAGACTTTTGGGCACCCCTGTTAGTGAGGAAAGAGAATCATATCAAAATTCTATGTTACTCTGACTCCTGTTAACCTTTTTACCAATGCACCGAGATGAGCTGAGCCGCTTAGGGATGCTCTCTTCATGCTCGGTCACAAAGGAGCTCATCAATATCTTGGACAACATTTCGTTCTTATGTCGCTGTGCCCTCAACTCACGCTGGAGCTGTGCCTTGGTCATGCTGACGGTCGGAGACACCGCTGGGTGCTGTAGAAGGCATTGAGCAGAAGGGCGGAGAGTTGGATCAGGGTGAATCATCAACTTGAAAAGATCGTTAAAGTCCCGCGTGCACTGCGGAAGATCCTTCAACTTTCCGTCGCGGATAGCGTGCCACCATGCACCGTTCTTAGGGAGTGGACCACCCCCACCAGCTTCATATACTGTGAGACCGAGAGCGAAAATGTCCGCCTTGGGAAGATGGGAATAATCTTCTTGCAGAATTTCTCTTGGCAAATACCTACAATCTCCTTCTTCAACTACAGGATTGTGTAACGAAGTCACGTGTCCAAGGTCTCCAATTTTGTAGGTCACGTCTTCAGCTTCGTCATCCTCGAAGCCATCATCATGAGAGTCACCATTTATAGAGTTATAATGCTTTTCACGAGATATGAAGATATTTCCAGGCTTGATGTCCAAATGTATCAGTGACATAGAGTGGATGTACTTGAGTCCTTCTAAAATATGTATAAGAAGTGTACGCAAGTCATCCTGTGAGAATATTTTGTTATCTTCGTTGTATTCTTTGATCAGTTCCTCCAGACTGCTTCCATTACAGAATTCATTTTGAATGAACATGTGGTTGTCTTCCGCCCACGCCGAGAAGTAGCGCACAACATGTTGGTGTCGCCCAAGTACTGCATGGGCGTAAACCTCGTTCAGCGCAGACCTTTCATTCACACTTCCAGCCACTGGCTTGATACTTTTTTTGACGGCATATTCACAGCCATCCAATCTATTAATGCATTTGAACACACTGCCAAACTCTCCACTTCCGATACAGCTAACCTCCAAAAACTCTTGTTCATATCGTGATATGTTTGATTCCTTAAGAGCCATTCTCTTTGTAGGATTTTCCATTTGTTCCAGTGAGTCGTGTAAGCAAAGCTCATTACTGATAGGATCGGGCGTAAAGACTGAAATATTTGATGTAGAATGTGGTCTCTTCACTGAGCCTCGCATCATTACATTAGGCGAGAAAGGGTTTACATTTACTTGTGGCTTTTCAGAAATTGTTGACTTTGTGGTGGAGCTTACTATGTTAGGCTTTATTGCACTAAACATAAGCCTCGGTCGAGGGACGTTATTGTTTTTGGGTGTTGAACACTTCACAAGAAGAGTTTTAGGTGACGTTGGAGTATCAAAAAGTCTCAAGGCCCTAACACGTTTGTATGGAGGAGAAAATGCATTAACTGAGTAAGGCGACTTAATATCCCCACCAATGTCAATCTTCATTTCTTCCATCATATTATAAAAACTAAAAAATCTAAAATAACAAACTAGGTTTTCTTCAGATGAAGGTTCCAAAATTGGATATGACTAATTTATATTAAACGAATTGATCATCTACATAACTCAATTGATTTAAACGAAATTAAATCCTTATATTGCAAAGGAATGACAAGAAGCACTTGGTATAAGATCTAATCACCAAATAAAGCAAGATATAAAATAATATTTCACACACCTTTCACTTCACATTTTACTAAACAATAACAACAATTTGGCGCAAACGGAAAAACACTTCGGTTAAAGCTTTACCGGAAGTAATAATCATATCATGGAAAAAGCAGCTATGGTTGGTTTATATAATCGTACATTTCCGGATATTCTCGTTATTACCCGATAAGCAACGTCATTAGGTTAGAAAATTAAGATTACCTACTGGATTATGAAGTGGAGAGTGAAAATTACTTATTTCATTTTTAAGTTTGGCGAGAATGTTATTTATACATCTGTGATCAACTTTACCCTAGTATATGTTGTGTATACCATAAATACATTAAATTAGGGTCTAAACTCCATTCGTGGTAAGGGCACACGATGTATCAATAAAATTCCTAAAAATGTCATTAAAACATTGGAATTATATAAGTTAAAAAGAAAGCTCAAATCATGGATAAGGGTAGCTTCCATGGAGTCTTTAATATAAATTGTTACTTGTTATACTTGCATTATAACTCTCATGTATCTAATTACACATAAAATCTTACTATAGCTAGATACTGCACATTGTTTGAGTTGTTTGCTATTGTCCACAGCTGTCTCTTTTTCTGCCACCTAATGTATAATTTATGAACTTTTTGACTTATTAAATAGCCCCTTTTTTTATTCATATGGTCATACATAAAATCCTCTCTCCCTCAATGTTTTGTTTTCATATTTGACTTTAGATAATTTGATTATTATGCAACTGCAACATCCAATAAGGTTTAATTATCAATGTCCTCACCAACAAAATGGTTGTTAGGGATCAATCCATGAATTTATCTTCTCACTTGCATCAACTTCTCTCTCCCCCCACCCTATCATCTACTATATGTATGTATTTTGTACTTGTCTTTTTTTTGTATGGTTAACTGAACTTGTTTCTTTGTAACGTTAATGTAACGAGATAATTGCTCATTTTAAAGACAAATCAAACAAACAAATAGATTTTATAACATAATAAACATTAGTTTTTATTCATGTTTTAATTCTCGATTTTTAAATATAAAATGAAGGAGATATCAGGATTTAAATTCAGGTAGGATCTACTGCTGATGGCTTTTCCAAGATCGTTTTCCACACTTCCTCCACGCTAATGTAAGTATATTTCCCCTAAATTCTACCCTCCTCAAGTATTGATGTAGATATATGACCATCCCAAAAGGGTAGCTAGACGCCGTGCACATAAAATCACTTTCGATGGATTACGTAAGTACCTTACTCCTTTTGTTGCGCCTGAAAGTACCATCTTTCCTGCGTACGTACATACATACATAAATAAAACAGTTTTTAGTTCATAAAAAGCTAGCAGCAAATACTTAATGATACGAATATTGGATACTGGCTACTTTTCGTACAAAAAAGCGTAGGTGCTGTACTCTACAAATTCCGGTTAATGTAGATGGAATGAGTAAATTATTTAAAACTTCTATTTTTGTGTGAAATTTTTATTACTATTCCAAATAATAATGACCAGTAGAATTTAGGCATATATAATTGCTACAACCACAGCAGAAAATAAACATTTTTAACTCTTTTAAATGATAACACATGTTTTAAAATATTGATTTTTTTGTAACAATTGTGTATTAATTAGGTATTATAAAATGACTACAGTTACACATAAAGATCCAGTTCAATTACTTTAGAATAATTTTGGTACAGAAGAAGGTAATGTAAAACATATTTACGTTTTTAGAAAAGGGCTAAATAAAAACATTATAACATAATATGCTCCAATTTTCATAGGAAGGGCCTTCCTTATCTGACAACTAGGAAAATTACTATCTTTACTTTTACGTATTCATACGTAAATTCATATGTTCTGCAGCTGTCACGTTTTATAAATACTTATAAAATAACAATAATAAAAATAATATTGTGAATTGTAATCAATGTTGATTCCAAAAAAATACGTCCATATGGTAATTGAACTGAAGTAAGCTAAATTGTATGCACACAACACTTCGGAATCTGTGACGATTTGACTAGTGTTTTTGAAGTTGAAAAATAGGCTTAAGTGTTAAAAACTATCAAATTTAAAGAGTAATTTCCTCGTCTTCAAAGGATTCTGGTATTTAAAAATGGGATTCTAAGCGTTTGACAACCATAGGTATATATTCTAGATAATACAATAATTGTATTATCTAGAATATTTATAATACAAGGTATGTTTAAGCCCATTTTTCAAAATTCTGCATCAACACTTTTGAAAATTATGCATTGTGTAATCTAAATAAATTTGGTAAAATATTACCGTCTTCTTCTCTAATAAATCAAGAGATACCAAAATGGGTGCCGGGGTTAAAGGGTATATGGGGTATGGTTGGGGGTTGGCATAGCCAATTTTGCACATACATAAGACTTTTCAAATGAATGAATGTATGTATGTTCAATTAGATCAGTTTATAAAATAAGACTTTTTACCCATAATTATTTGGTATACAGTATTTGAAATACGGATATATCAATTGTAATATTACTTTATTCTGCATTCACGTACAAGACACACAGTACCATACTCGTCACCACTCCAAGACCAGGTCTAACACTACTCGGCTGCTGGAATGTGCTACCAACCCTTTTGTCTTGACGAACACTAGAGGAGGGAGTCTTGTCCCGTTATAGCTGTAAGGGTGACGTTCCCCCCCTACCTGCTTGTTTGCAGTCAGTGCTTGTCGCTACATTATTCCATCCCTTATTCAAAACTCAAAGTTTAATATTAAAACCAAATATCTTTTACTATATATACATATATATAAAATACCCCTTGAAAATGAAATATGTTTATTTACACTTATCTTCGTTCATCTAAAGCCGGCTTGAAATGGAATTGTCTATGTTCTGTTCCGGGCTGGGTAGTGACAGTACTTCTTAATCTGTCCACTGCATTATTGTGAAGAGCCTGAAGAATTTCCACTAGCTGCCAATGTTCACCCGTTGGATTGATGCCATTTGTTTGACACTACAAAGAAGTGTAATCGGTCGTCACCAGCCTTGTAACTTCACCTCTATTCTGGCCAACCTCTTCTCGTGGTGGATCTTGAGCTGAGTATGTTTTAAACCTATTGAATTGAGCCACAGGGCGTTTTCTTGGCTTGGTGTGTATTGAATATGGTACGTCACATCCGATACTCTTTTCCTGTTGATATAGGGACCCTGCCGTGGTTTGTGCAACTTCGGTGTCGTCAAGCTTTCCTTTATTGCTGGTGTGTATAACCACACTTTGTCTTTCCTGTCCCACTTTAATATTTTTTCTGATTTGTTTATATGCAGCTTCTAGGCGATTACGAAAATCCACTGTATATGAAGTTGGTGTAACTTCCTCCTCCACTTGATCTGTTGGTCTCCAGTACACTATATTGATTGGTAAATGAGCTTGTCTTCCAAACATAGTCTCAAAGTTTGTGTGTTTAGTGGTTTCATGTACACTCGTTCAGTATGCCATTATTGCCTGAGTAAACTTTACGTCCCAGTCATTTTTGTTTTCATTTTCCCACTAAGATATCATGTACAGTAACGTACGATTTAATCGTTCCACTAAAACATCTGACATTGGGTGGTAAGCTGTTGTTTTCGTCTTCCCAATCTCTAATAAATCGCACAAGTGAGTATAATCTGGAACAGCTAATGAGACGCAGTTACATAATTCAATTAGTAGGCTACATTTTAATATAATCATGTCCTAGGCCTACGAATTTTAATCCTTACCAAAATTAAATTTTCCCCATGCCCATGATTCAATTGAACATAAAATCAGTGATATGGAAATTAATAAACAAGGAGAGGAATTTACCATCACCTCCTTAAACTTTTGTCCACAATTCCATAATATACCCACTTTTTTTAATGACATTTAAGTTGTGTCCAATGAAACAATTTTATTGAAAAATTAATCTTTTATCTATGCCAAATTCAAAAATTTGTGAAGGTACAAAAAAAGATAAAATGCTCCCCTCCTCCCCAACTCTGGAGGAGAAGGAGGGTGTCTCCAAACAAAATAAAACTAATGTCTCTCAAAAACTGGCTCTGTTTGAACCAAATTATACATGGGACAGACAAATCAATGTTATTTGCCCTTATTTTAATAACGTTTTTAAACTGCTATTGACAGGAAAACATTAATACATATGACTAATTTAAAATAATCACTGACATTTATGTGTCAAACAACCCCTTTGCAAATCTTATAATGTTTATAATAAAACTATCCCAATTAAACTGACCTAAACTGTCAGGTGTGAATAAATACAAATTTCGATTAAACTATTGATAGTATCACGATAGTCTGATTAGAATAGGACTGTGCATCAAAATAGTGTATTCGGAGATTACTTAGTGTTTGTTAGTATGTAGTATTTTGAAGCAAAATATTTAAAAATTTGGGAATTTAATGTCAATATGTTGTTTATACCCAAGATATTAGGTTTTGTTCATTTGGGATGGTTAATAATAATACAAATGTTTACTGTTACAATATATTAAAATACTTTCGGTGTTATATTGATACATTATTTTGGATATTTAGGTTACTCTGTGAACCAGATGGATTTTCTTAATCTTTGTAACCTAACTATATGGATTAATTTTACTGTCATTGTAAACTTGCTTTATTGTGTGTATAGACTTTTAAAAACATTAAAAAAAGGTAAATAGGAAAAAAAAACTCTGAATACCACTGTACGGGTGGACTATTTTGTGAGCCAGAATTCACAAGGTGAACATGCTTAATTAATACCTTTTTCATACTCAGCATTTAAAAAATATAATCAACATAAATAATATTACCTCAATTTGTCCCCTGTTGGCAATCGGAAAAATGTCAAGCCAGGATTTATGCCAGGATCATGATCAACTTAACGTTAACTTAACGAAAAGGAGCTCCTCGTGTATTTAAATGAAAGCGATCACGATGCAGTTAACTTAACGTAAAAGATGTCCCATGAGGTCTTTAACTTTAATGCCGGGATCACGGTCAACTTAACGTAACAACTCGAGCCAAACATATGCATTCTCTAGTATGATCAGTGATTTGTACTAGTTGTACAGTGATGATCTGTGAATGTTTAAAGTTTTAAATCGATATAATAAAATATATATATTACAAAACTTTTTTGATAAATTTAGCTTTCCTATTTTAGTTTAATTATTTTGTTTCAATGTCTGATCACTAGAACTTACGCTAAAGAGTAAACATTGGTCATAAACCAGCAACTGAATTACTAAATAGCCCTGTTGACGTCACTCGCATAATGATTGGCTGGCTAGTTCACATGATACCCTTCACGTAACGTTCACTCAAAGTAAAACACCTCCCAGGACATCTCTAACGTTAAGTTAACTGCATCGTGATCGCTTCCATTTAAACACACGAGTAGATCCTATACGGTAAGTTACGTTGAGTCAACTTTAAGTTAACGTTGAGTTGTTCGTGATTACGGCATTAGTGAACGTTACTTGAAGGGTATCACGTGATCCATCCAGCCAATCATTATGTGAGTGACGTCAACAGAGCTATTTAGTAATTCATTTGTTGATTCCAAGATCAAGGTCGACTCTTTAGCTTATGTTCTGGTGATCAGACATTAAAACATCGGAATTCAACTAAAATATGAAAGCTAAATTTATCAAAAAAGTTTAATAATATCTATTTATTATATCGATTGAAAACTGTAAGCATTCACAGATCATCACTTTACTTTTAGTACAACTCACAGATCATACTCGAGAATGCAGATGTTTGGCTCGAGTTGTTACGTTAAGTTTCGTGAATCGTGATCACACATCTGTTTTCTTAAGTTAAGTTAACTTTAAGTGAAAGTTACGTTAAGTTGCTCGGGATCCCGGTATTATCATGGAGGATCCGTAGCATCCTGTCACAGAGCAAGTGTGGATGACTGGCATTATTTTTATATGAACGTAAATAAAACTACCAAGTGAGACAGAGATACGCTAATTATAAATTACACTGTCAATGCAAGTCAAAATATAAATATTCAAATACAAAAACAAAGCATATAATATACAATTGAAAATTAACATTAATTGCAAAATATATATACTAATGGGAAAACGTTCTTGAATATAAAACAAATTAATTTGAAAACGCAAAATAAGTCGAGAAGAACAGGATAATCTATATAACAAAAATATTTAGTTTACGTAATGAAGAACAGAAACATCTCTACACGAACACAACGAAAAATATAGAATTTAAAACGGAGTCAAATACTAGTATGTGCTTGATGGGTTTAAAACATTTTTTTTTAAAATCACTTGATGAAGAAAAATAAATATGTATTTAATAAATATTAAAATTTATGCTAAAAATAAATACATTTTCAATACAGTGAAAAATAGAAATAAAGTGATTTTAATTAAAATTAATGAAAAAGAGTCAAATATATTTCGACTGGTGTGAGCTCTAGACAAATATGTGAGCATTTAATGATGTTGCTCTTATCCCCCAGGGTTAGAAGTTTTTGAACGAAATCTAAATTAGGTAACCATCTCAAAAAAAAAAAAAAAAAAAAGAGAACAACAATAGTATAAGAATGTAATTCACTGAAACCTCTAATTCATTGTTTTTGAGCGGATCTGAAAACAAAACTGATATATAAGGAAAATGATAAATGTGGGAGCCTATACAAAATTAATAAAAAGTTTTTAAAAACTACCTTGTTGACAATTTTATTGTTTAAACTATAAAGTCCACTTCACAATTCCTTCTTTTAAAAAAGTCATTAATCTTCTTGTTTAGTAGAACCATACTTTTACAATTGAACAATAAATTTTCATACTAACAATGTTTGCTTGGGCTGTATCCAAATAGTATATTTATGTGCTGTACGTATCCTTGTGATCTAGTGTAGATCTGGCCGAATAGTCACAAAGGATGCCAATGAATCCCTTTTCACGTCCTTTGATCCAAGGATGGAAGCCACAGGTTGTTGATAGAGAAAGAGAGGGGTCAGTGGAAGGGCTCAACTACTCTTGCCTGGTCCTGAATAGTGTGATGTTTCTTGTAGAATGGCTGACTTAATTCTTTATCGACTTCGTTTTCTTATTTTGAAAATTAAATTTTTTTGAATAAACTATGAAATATTTTTCATATAGCTTTTTTTGAGATTTTTTTTTCAAAAAGCTTTCGTGGGTCACAAAAAGTGGCCTCGCAGGCCACCAGTTGGAGACCCCTGAGATACATGAAATCCGAACACGTTTTTAAAAACAATTTTTGGTCAATGCTCATTCAATAATTTTAGAAGAAATCTTCATGCTTTTACAATTAAATGCACATGAATAGCAAAGTTTGGAAGATAGAAATTATCTATAGGCGAAAGCCACATCAAGTATCTTTTTTGTAAATTTGATAAATTACACCTGGACACTGGAATCAAACCTGGGATACTTGGCCTAGAGCGCCATTAAGCTCTCCAGGATTTGTCCAGTGCTCAGTCATTCTTAACTTCATAATAGACAATGATTTCCACACGTTCATAACAGACTGGCTTAAAACTATGAGTGAATAATGAACCTGACTACAGACATCTTGGATAGATCAGCATTGTCACTCTGAACCAAGGATCTCAGGTTCATTGTTTATGTCCAAGTGTCATTTTTAAAATTTACAAATACAATAGTTGATAATTTTTGGCTTGATGTCAAAGAAATTTCTTCAAAGCGCCAATAAGCACTTATTAAAATTAACTATCATTGTAGCAGTTTGATAATCTGATTATATTACCAACAAACAAACAAAAATCTGAGCAGGGCCTACTATTAGTTTGGTTTCTGTGAGGCTCAAACATATATAGTACCAAAGGACAAATCCCATTCAAATACATTCCAGTACATAAAAACTAGTGGTTGTTGGTAGACCAATTTGATATTTTAGTTGTTTTCTGTAATTTAAATAAGAATAACTTATATTTTAAACTTCATCACTACAATGTAGGCTACAAAACTTTGTAATGATACAATGTACCTATTTATGTCATTATGTTCAATTTTCTCCCTATTCTTTATTACTATAGCCAACAATTTAAATATATATGGCTGTTTTACCTTTTGGTTTTATCCTTTTCTCTTTGTTTTAAAGTGTTTGACATGGTTTATAGAAAGGAAGCATTTATTACTTTATCTGTAATGAAGTATCAAAAATATGACCTCCTGACCTTTGTGTTTTAATCACATATTTAACCTTGCTAAGGGGCAATGGCCTGTCAATATCCTAAGTTGCAGAGCTTGTTCGCAACATGAAGGGCTTTTTACAGAGGGGTAAGAATCAACCACACACATTGCAATAGGAGGATAAGAGGAAAGGGTAGCATGTTTACATTGAATAGGGAATTGTGGACTGTTGTTTTGGCATCAAAATAAGAACATTTAAAATTACACTTTGAATAAAATGTTTTAAATATTAAGTTCCAACCTGATAGTCCACCATCTACAATCAGTGGGTGTATATTTGTTGAAAATCTAGCTCTGCTGATCTATTATCAAATTAATCTTGACAAACTTTGAATATATCTTACACTTTAGTACCTAATGTTTATTTGTAATGTGTCTCAAGCTTGAGTCCTGGTTTGGTCCAAAAATGTAGCCTATACAGTATTGTTTTTTTTTTTCCACTGGGTGATAATTTAATGATCTTAAGTTTGATTGTAGGTCCTATGGTTAATCATATTGGCACAAATTCAAAATTAAATTAATTTGTTTCTAATGTGATTTAAAAAAGGTACACACAATTTATACGATCTTATGTTAAACACAACTTTCTGTTCTCACTGCTTCTTCATATTTTATTTTTAAATTGTTTGAATTATCCCATTTCCTATATTTTATTTTCACTGTTCCCCCATGTTTGCATTGTTATTTCATGTTGTTTCCTTTAGATGTGATATTTTTAATAGGTAGTTATAACAGACAATTCTTTCAGTAACATTAAATTAAATATTGCTTCAATTGATACATCGAGTTTAGTTTTATACACTTAGTAATCCCAACAATCTGTCATGGATATCATGGAATTTCAACAAGATTATTTATTATCCTTTAGAAAGTTTGTCTTCAGGTGCTACATTGGTCATGACAGATATTCAAGAATGGTTGAGATTAGTATGTGCCAAAAATTTAAACAAAATGTAACTATCAAAGCAATATTTTATTTATTTTGTTTCAAAAAGTTTTTACTAAAAGAATTGAAAAACAAAAACTTGACCTTAACTCACATTTCCCTTCCATTCCATCTTTATCTTTATTTTAAGGCATTTCCGAAGTATTTTTATATCAATCTATGTGTACTTGATTGATTATGTTTTTTTTTAACTTATGCTTTGAGTTTGTATTGTTAATCTGTGAGCGTTACTTAAAATATTTAATCAAGTACCACTACAATTTACACTATGATAGAGTCTATATGGTTGGTCCACTTGGTAATCGATCAAGGTAAAACTGCTTCCTCTCAGGGTAAACGCCGTGTACATTGTTGAACAATTTTGCAACAACAATGTATATATTTAATATGTGTCTAAATTGTGGAATAATTAGCCAAGCTATTAAAATTGTTAACTATGGTCATAGCCACTTCTAAATATCCTATTCTTTAAATTGAAAAATTAGGCTTGTACATGGACATTGAACCTGGGACCTTTGGCTTAATACACCAATATCTTTACCACTGAGCTATCCAGGAGTCATACCTTGCCAGGGTAGTTCTTCAGTCATAGTTTAAGGCAGAGTCTGTGATGGACATGTAAAAATCACCTACTACAAATGCGTAACCAATTAAGATCATACTCTCTTCAGTGGCTGCATGGCGCTTCTCTCACAATAGACTAAACTGCCAATAACAGGGAGATCGGGGTTTGATCCTGGTCAGGTGTACTGAGGATGCATTTTCCTAAATGGTTTCCCAGATTCTTTCTCTCTTCAAATGTGGGTACACTTTTTCTATATTGATCCTCCTTCATCCCTAACCCATTAGTGCAGGGATTCCTGAACCATTCATTGTGACACCCTGGGGTGTCGCCAGTCTTTGTTCGGGTTATTGCAGCTATAAGTAAAAACTAAAACTTATAATGCATAGTGGAATGCAACACGCAAGTTTTAGATATATGTACCCATACAAATTTTAAAGAATCGATTAAATCAAACAAGAAAACACATAATTTTTTCTTTTGAAAGCACTCCCTTCATTTGAATTTTGGATTCTAATGCTCCTTGAAAATATTGGGTACATGTATGTTGCACGGAAATTTGACATGTGAAGGGCAGCACAGTCTCAAAGAGCTTGGGAGCCTCTTCATTAGTGTAACTAGTACATAAGCATATAACCTGAATGGGTAGTAAGACACAGCGCTAAAAAAAAAAGTGGGCTATTGTATACATTGTTGAACTGTATTCTGTGTATTTATGTTATATAACCCACATCACATTTGTTTTAGCCCACGCCACGGTAATATGTTTACCCACAATCGTGTTGTCAATACTGGTGTTGTGTGCTGGAGACGAGAGTGGCTTGTTCCCTTCAGGCCACTCGCTGGTGTACCAGTACAACACCACTGTCTGGCTTGGCACCTCTCTGGGGGAGGTGTCATCCCAGTGGGGGCTCAGCGGCAGACTGACAGTCCAGGGACAGGCTGATGATGCTCTGTTGCAGGTATGAGAAAAATAGGATCTTCAAGCACTGGAGGGGAAAAAATAGGAGGGTCAAGAAAAAAACACAAGGAATATACAAGCTTGTGTACTTTTATCATATGTAGTTCCTTAATTTACTTCATTACCTACTTGAAAACAATACAGGGAGTTTTGCAAAATAGCAGTAAAAATATTGGAATATTTGTAAATTTTGGGTATTTAATTGCAAGCTTTAAATAGTAATTCTTTTCATAGAATTAAGAGTGCACTGAAGAACTATAGTAAGCATATTGATTTGAACATGTATTGTTCCCCATCTTGAGCAGTGAGTTGAACCTGTCTAGCTCAAATCATCTGATTTTAAACGTCACTTAAATAACTTGTAATTTTCATGAAAAATTAAATTTTATACTTCCTTACTTGTTTGAAAAAAATTGAGAATTTATTCTGGATAACACAAGGGATTTTGTATTATGAAAATATTGACAATCCTAGAAAATAAACAGTGGCATGGCGTGGAGTGTTGCCAGGCTAAGCAGGGCTTGTTAAAACTGTCCCTGTGCTATGTTCTGACCCACTCTGTCCACATTCGACCGATAATACATAAGATCTACTCTATATGGGAATTTATTTCCATTAATACGGACCAAGGAGTGTTCTACAGAACAGAGAACAGTTCACAAGTACAGTTTAAACTAACTTTGCCCACCCTGGCAAAATATAGGTACTGGACACATATCTATTGTTATAATCCAATTTATCAAATTGTGGGTCATTGAGATACAATTCTGAAATATCTAGGAGATCTTAAAATTGTCTTTTAACTTATTAATTTAACACAGCAAATTTTGCTGATGTGTTTGTACTTTCAATTTATGTAATACAACTACTAAACATAAACTTTACTTTACATCCAAGACTGTTTCCAGCCTGTGGCCTGAGTAAATTTTTTATTCAAGCCATATATTTTCCACTACTGGCTGGCTAGGCTTGCCATAGCTTCATATGCCTTTAATCTAACTTAAGACTATGACAGGCACAACATCCAGTCCCCAGCCCTTAATTCATCGCTGTGAAAGTGTAAGCCCACATTTCACCAATGATAAATTTTACAGCCATGCCGGGAATCGAACCTGGCACCTTTAGCTCAGTAGGCAGACTACCGACTGAGTTAATGGGTCCTGAGCTAAGGGGTTGGATTAACTAAAAATAAACTCTTGCCTTAAATTATCTTAGCATACAAATTAATATTTGTGCTGTTGTATGTATTCACTAATATCCCTGCAAAAGTTTATAACTTGCTAAGCTATACCTATATATAACATATATTCTAACTTGCTACTATATGATGGCATCCAACATCTCCAAGAGAAATGAATTTTTTAAATATTTGTTTTGTTTCAGTTGAGTGATATCACTGTGACACTGTATAACGGTGACGGAAGTACTGAAAGAGGTAATGTTAGCACAATTATCTTGCCAACACAAGCTAAGCAGCTTCTTCAGCCATTCATATTGCATTACAAAAATAAACAAATATTGGAAGCGCTTTCAGTGAAAGACAATGAACCAATTTGGGTAGTGAATTTCAAACGGGGGTTGGCAAGTCTGTTGCAATTGGACATTACGGCTTTGGAACGCACTGCTTTCATAACACTGGAGGTAAATAAATATTAATTAAAACATCCGATGTCACTGTGACTTACTATTGACGTTTCATATGTTTACGCTAATGGGCCAGGGATGAGGATGGTTGAATTTGGAGGAAATGTACTCGTATTTGCATGGAGTTAGGGTGGGAAACCATTTAGGAAAAAAACACCCTCAGAATATCCAATCAGAATTTGAACTCTGATCGTCCTGGCATTAGCAGTCTAGTCTATTGTGATAGTAACACCTTACAAGGGATCCCCAAAATTACTAAGCAGAGGGCCACATTAGGATATTGAAAGGGTTAGATGGGCTGAATAAAAAAAAAATATATAACTATTACATATGAAAAGTGAATACAAATTTGAATCCTTATTGACAGTTGATATTTTGCTGGTCATATCTATTATGTCATAAACGACAAAGATACTTAATTCAGTTGCCACATGGTCTAAGGTGTCATTCTCATGTTAGCATTTCGACTAGATGGCTGATGACAGGAAGATTGGGGCTTGAATCCTGTTTGGGAGTACTGACTCAGATTTTCCAAAATGTTTTCCCACTCTCCCTCCATTCAGATGTAGGGACACTTCTCTAAATTCAACCTTCCTCATCCTTAACTGATTAGTATAATTAGTACATACACGCATACAGCCTGAAGAGGTAGCAAGACACTTTGCCAAAAAAAAAACCAACAAAGAAAACACTTTTAATGTAAACTAATTACATTAAGTTAATACAGTCTTGTTTTTTTTTCATGATTTTTTTTTACTCTTCCAACTGAACAAATCCATATAATTCCTCTTACTAATTTAAAAAAATTGTTAGTTAAAGTTAAAAGTCTTCATAATTTTATTCCAGATGATTTAAAAAAAATTATGGATCTCGAATCTCTCGAATACCATAGGATTCGAGTGTCCCATCTCTAATATACACACATACATGCACACACAGCTTATAACAATAACAAACATGACTAGATGTGCAACCAAGATAATTAACCCCTCCCTCCCCAAATAGGAAATGTTTCTCAGCCCCTCCCCTCAGCAGACATTTTAAGGAACGTGACTAGCGAGTGCTGAGGAACTGTGTACGACAGTTTGGCTGTTTTGACTATGTGTTTCCAATACTGTCACAGCCACATATTATGATTGTATGTATGTAGGTGTTTTGTATACAGCATACAGGATCACCGCTATTTCGGTATTCATCATTGAAATTATTATTTTTTGTTTAATTTTTATCAAAGCATTTGCCGACCATTTGGCCACTAGAAATGGTCATGTCAAAATTTAACACAATTTATTGTTTGAAATTATGGTCTAGTTATTTTAGTACAATATATAACTCCTACATTAACTACAATACAAATATATATAAAAAATATCAAATCCGCAACAATGGTCGCAATTGTCTACTGTGTCATTATCTCGGTAGACTGAATTGCCTTAGACTAGGAGACAGGTGTTCGAATCCTAGTTGTGTCTACGGAGGTGGCTTCTAAATGGTTTCCCACTTTAACTCCACACAAATTCAGGTACATTTCTCTAAAATTCTACCTTCTTCATCCCTAACACATTAGTGTAATTAATATTTATGATTATAGCCCAAACAAGTTGGGAGATGGGGTGAAAAAATAAAGTATCAAATTTAAATCTTAAGTGATGTCAGTGCTGTTTTATTGAAAAACACATTATGATATTTCTTCATTCTTTATATAAAATAATACATTTATTTTGTGAATGTAATGTAGAACTACAAATAAAAATGTTCAAGAACCATCCATTTATGTATACTATATTTTTTTATTAAATTCTTTTGCCTTTTTATTTAGAAATGTGTGTATGGTACATGTGCAGTCGAGTATGGTGTGACATCACAAGATGAGTTTGTCACAATACGTAAATTTATAGATCAAGATACTTGCGCGCAGTTTCCAAGGAGAAGTTTAAACAAGAGATCCACTCTCATCTGCCCAACTGAATGGCAAGTGAGTTGAATAGGAATTTTTACTTTTCAGGAACACTTAGAGATGAGTTCAACCCTTTCAAGATAATGAGATCAAATGTGTCCAAACCAGAATATACTTATTGTTCTTCATTGTGTAAAATACCTAAGAAACTGAAATAAAATCAATGAAGGGCATTAGCATAATCTATGATGTAATATCGGGTGAATAGGCGTATGTTATAGAATGTTTGAGAGAGTATGGTGTGAATGCATGATTAGTAAATGCAATAATGGTGATGTATGATGGAATTAAGCTTGCGTTAGAGTGGGTGGAGCTTTGAGTGAATGGTTCAACACTAAACAGGATGTTAAACAAGGTTATGTTATGTTTCCATGAATGTTTAACCTAGTCATAGATGAGTGTATGACGGGATGTTTGTGAGTTCGCATTTGGTGTGCAAATTGACAATGTGAATATGAGGACACTGCTATAGGCAGTTGATGCCATATTAATGTCTAACAATGAAAGTGACATGCAGAAAGCATTAAATCATTTGAATTTGGAGACAGGCAAAATGAACCTGTGTATAAATGTCTCCAAGACTAGGAGGTGATAGTTTTTGTTAAGGACAGGTCAAGAAATGATTATCAGCTTAGTATAAATAGAAAATTATTAGAACACGTAAATTATTTTGTTTATCTGGGCAAAATGTTCTGTAAAAATGGAAGGATAGATGATGAAATTGACAGATGGCGAAATGGATTCTCAAGAGTAGTTGAATGTATGTGGACTATGGCAAATAATGAAGTAATGTTGAAAGAGGCAAAGATGGCGGAAAATAAAAGTGTGTTGACACCAACATTGTTTCATGGATGTGAAGCATGGGTTTGTCAGGAGAAACACAAGAGCAAGGTTAATGCTGTTGGAATAATATCTAACTCGTGTGTACATAGTCGATAATGAATTGGTGCGGAATGAGTGCCGTTTGAAAGAGAATCCAATAGGTCAACGTGGAATAAGTGTATTACGTTGGTTTGTGCATGTTGAGAGGATGAGTGTGGATTGAATGACGAAGTAAATATATGAAGGTAGAGTGTGTGTAGCCACGTTAGACGTTACTAAATGTTGTAGATGAATGTGTAAAAGAGAGTCATTAATTATTATTATTATTAGCACCACGTCTTACTACCCGTTCGGGTTATACGCACTTACGCTAATGTGTAATGGTAGGGTGATTGTGAGATGAAATGAAGGACCTACAGTTTAACGTGGAATCCGAACCACGGTGGAGGCCTGGCATTCCCCACATTCACAAGATGTCTTGTCAGAGGTGAAGGAAGGGTTTGGAGAGAGTCATTAAGAGTTTAAAAAATAAAAAGTATGCATTACTTGGTGTATAGATGCTGTTGAAACGAAGGGAGTATGCAAGGATAGGAAAGTGTGGATAAAGTTATTGAGGATAGATTAATTATGGAGTTGTTGTTTTTTGAGCTATATTCACAGTTTCTTGCCTACCCAGTAAGGGAATGGCTTGATTAGGAATGAATGAATGCATGTATGTCTTTTGGTACATTGATTGGTCCAAGGTCGTAGCCAGATCAAAATTTCAGGGGGGCCCTCCAGGGGGGTTCGAGTTTGGGGGGCACACCCTCTCAACTGCTACAGGCAAAGAAAAATTTCAAATATAAATGACTAGGAGTTATCTGGAGTTTAATAGCAGGGATTAAATACTTTAAGTGCTATCAATTTTTGTTAACATTTAGAAACTTATATAAGTTTAAAAATGTATATTGAACACTTCTTAAATAATGGCATAAGTGTTGGCAAAGGTTTAAGTGGTGGATGGGTCTTGTCCAATTAAAATAGTTTTTTCCCCTGGAATGAATTCTCCCCCTTCCCTTTCTTGATTTTTTTTACTCCATTCTTATATTTTTGAACATAATAAGTTTAAAAAAAACTTCAAATAGTTTATAAAGACATCGAATTAAAAAATATAGCTGGCAAAGACCATTCTAAATATCTTCAAGGTGAATATTCATTAAAAATTATCTGAGCTAATACCAATCTAAACATATTATAGAGAAGTATATTATCCAAAATATTCCAGGCAAAGACTTCTCCTATAGCAGCATCTAATTGACAAACATTTGCCAGGCGAAGGGCCTCTGGAACCCCTTTATTACAGCAGCTTAACGACGAATTTGAGTTGAATGTGGACACATTGAACAAAAGCACCAGATTTTTTCCACGTGCTATTTAGGACAATAGCTTTCAATTTTCGAAAGGAAATACCTCCTCCTGTGGCCATCTTGAACTTTATAGCTGCCATCTTGAAATATATGTATATTACCAATATCTCGGCTTCTAAAGCACTTAGAATCACAATCTTGGTGTGTAAACATACATTTTCACACACTAACACAAGGCCATCAGGTGATGGAATTTACCAAGGAGAATCACCACTACATCCGTGTCAACAGTACGCACTATAAAGTTAGTACAGTCATTCCGAAGTGCATCCTGTAAGTGGATGAGCAGCCTGGTGATAACATAGTGGCATGGCCCTATCACTTCTTTCCTAAGCACAGTTTTCCATCGTCAGATAGTTAAAGGGGGAAATGATGGTTCTCATGGCTGAAGAATGTGGTCATGTCACTCACCCTAAGCTGCATTACTATGTACAGATGACAAGAACAGAGAAGTAAGAATATAAACTCCATTCACGGTAGGAATTACTCTCTGAAAGGTCTTTTTTCCTACCAATATCCTACTAAATAATAGATTTATGGTAGGGAAAAAGGCCTTTCAGAAGTCAATTCCTAACGTTAACAGACATTATTTCACTTTTGTTTTGTATTTATCTTTTATTTATGAGTGTTGAAGAGAAGAAGTGAATTCTTATTAATTGGCTCATGAGTGGAGTGAGTACAATCATCTATAGCAAACTTGAAATAATTGGCATATTGATCCTGTCCAAGACTCTGCACTGTTCGCATTGTATTTACTACAATTTCATCCAAAACAATTATTGTGTCAAGAACAAGTGACTCTTCACTGTCATCCATAAAAGGGTTTCCAAGATCATTCATGACTTTATAGAAACTCAATGACTGTTCCTTGTATTTTCTTTGTGGAAAATTCCTCTCTTTAGGAACGTAGTCCTCTTCAAACTCCTTCAATAACATAGCTTGTTCAGGCCCTGAGACCATCCATTTTCTGAAGGCTGAAGGACTCTCGGTCGGACCAACAGCGTCTCCTGAAGCCTTGATGACCCTATTGTTTTTTTTTTGTTAATGGACTTGGTCAATTGGGATGCTTGAGAATTGTATTAGTTTTGTGGATGACCCAGTAACCCTGCAGTTCGAACTCCTCACTAATGGAAACTGGAAGATTCTCCAAATCTCGGATGTGTATTGGGATCCATGGTGCATAGTTGTAGTGGTCAAGAGCAAATGACCATGGTACCAAGGTCTTCAGGCTTTCTACATGGACACAATACTTCCCCTCTTGGTGTTATCTGATGACATTGAGACCCAGTAGCTCCATGTTAAGAATCACGTCCCAGTACTGGAATGTCAGACTCTTCTGGAGCATTTCTTTCCTCCATGAAACTTTGGTTTCATCATTGTGTGCTCCTTCAATGTGCAGAAAAGCATGCTCTTGTAAATGCTTGTAAATGGTACACAGTTGTACAAATAGTATTATCGTGTGTAACATGTACTATTGTGGATAAATAAATCGTCTTATGTATTTAAAAATTGTCTATTTGTATTCCCTGACCCCTAAAATGTATATTTACATACCAAGATTGTGATCCTAAGTGCTTTAGAACCCAAGATATTGATAACATAGGATACTTATATTTCAAGATAGCCACTAGGCCTATAGAATTCAAGATGGCTGCCAGAGAAAGTGGTTCCTATCAAAAATTTAAATCTATGACTCAAAGTAGCACGTGGAAAGAATTTGGTGCTTTTGTCCGGTGTGTCCATATTTTGATGCTAAGCTGCCATACTACTTAGGTTTAGGAGAAGGACAAGTCCCTCAAAAACCCCTTTTATAGATAAGCAATGCACACCTCCATTCTCCACCATTGACCCAACTTGGATAATTCTAAAGACGATTTCTTCTTTCGATAATAAAGTTTGGGATTTAATAATTTGTGCTTGAGTAAGCTGTTGAATTACCCCTGCCTAAATAGTCCAAAACTGTACACTATTCAAATAAAAACATTTCCAACATGACCAAATGTATTGAAGACATAGACTTTTACATCTATAAGACACAGAGGTATTGAAAAGGGTGATAGATGGCAGGAAAGGGGTAAGGGGGGGGGGCAGTTTGTGCCACGGTTAGTAGACCAGCTATTCCAGGAACCCTGCCTACAGTTAGATTCACATAGGAAGACACCATTTTGGCATTTACAAAAATAACTTAAAACAGTTTTCACATAGGTATTCATACATTAAATCATGTGATATTCACATTTTATACATATTATTAATATCTATAAATCAACACTAATAATACAGTAAAATATGATCATTTCATACCACAAATAAATATGTTTGTAGTTTATAAAGGTTCTTCCTACTAAAAACTAAAGTACTGGTATATGTTGTTGTTTTTTCGTTAACTGGAATTCATAGTGCTAACTTAAAAAAACCAAAGGATGAGGTTCAGAAACCAATTTAATCTTCATGATAACTAACATAACTAACACTAGTCTACACTACACACTAAACTCACAACACTTTAAGCATTCACACGGTGTTCAAAAACTGCCACTATTTATATTTCTGCAAACTATAACCAGTTGAGCGTGGCTAGCTCGACCCCCCCCCCCCTCCATTTTCTACCTATCCTGTCCCCGCTCTCAAAATCTTTTTTCTTTGCCGACTCATTTACAACGTGTTCTCGAATAGTTTCAACTTGAAATGTTTCTGATAGTGACAAGCTATATGCTTGTATTTTTTTTTTGTCTAAACCATAAATAAGGCAGTTTTTGGTCAAATTTTGGGAGAGGGTATTAACCCCCCCCCCCCCAATAAAAAAACAACAACCTTGGCTACGGTCTTGGATTGGTCGCACAAATATAATATTTTTTCGCTTTCAAGAGTAAAGAAAATAACATATTTGTGACCATGTAAATGCCATAAAATGTTGACTCTCACTAAGATTTGAACCATAAAACTCTCTCAAAGATGTTTATGAAGCGTTTGAAGGCATAACACCTTAAGAGCCTCTCTCAACCGACAGATAGCCCTAGCTGTTCCATTGTGGTGAGGTTTCCTTTAGTATTTTCTAGTAAACAATGGAATTGAGACCAGGAGCACTGGTTTACTTAAAAAAAAATCTACATAGCATCAGCTTACAATTGAGCCATACTGACCAAGTGACCACTGTCTGTTGGCAAAAATAGGGCCAACTTCTTCAAAAAGAGGGTGTCATTTGGTCAGCACAACAAACACACCCGTTGTTAATCTCAGTTTTCTAGAATGAAGCCACTGCTTTTTCATTCAAGTAGTTCCTCATTTGTTTTCACAAAACTGAGTTGACCTCGTTCCAGACCAACTGCTTCACAAAGAATCTAGAAGCGCTGGGATCGAACCCAAGACCTCTGGATTTATAGCCAGGAACTCTGACCACAGATCAAAGAGATGCTCGAACTGGTTTACCATGTTTTAAAAACATAACACAACTAATAGTTAATTATTTTAAAATGAAAAAAAACTACTTAACTGATAGCAATCTCAATGTTGTAAAATGAATATTGTAGGAAACTGTACTTTGATACCATTTCTGTTTTGAGCGTGATTGTGTGTCTAATTTTCCAGTAAATCTGCCATCAGATGGGCTCTTAATAAGCTTGGCCACAGAAAGAGTATTGCTCTCAAACACTGGACGACCTTTGTGAGTGTCTACAGGGAACTTGCTTCCAAATCCTGATATTGGACTTCCTCTGTTTAGGACCAGGTTACATCAAGCTCTGAACGCACGTACACTGTTCGTTCACAAAACGGAAGCGCTATTATAAAACACATAACGTCTTCAGGTGGGACTTATGTTCAACCTTTCCAGTCCCGAGGCGAGGCACATGTTTTATTGGTCAAGTGAGTTGTTTGTCTTTATTACCTAATACTTATTAGTATTTGGCACATATTTTGTAAAACTCGAAACTGAAAATTTACTGTTGATTAATTGCCATAGCTTTGAAAAACTATTTTTTTACCCCCATTTTAACCAACTGTTTAGGATGTAAAATGTTTTATAGATTAAACTTAGTTTTTTTTTTCCATTTATTCGAGGTATTTAACATGTGCTTTCTGAACCGTCTGATTATATCAGCACACGACTTATAAACTAACTTAAATCAAGAACAGACACAACATCCAGTCCCCAGCCAACAATTCCTCCCTGTGAAAGGGAAAACCCACATTTCACCAACGATACAGTTTTCGGTCATGCCGGAAATCGAACCCTTAGCTCTGTAGACAAGCAGGCTACCAACTGAGATAAGATTTCAAACTAAAACTTTTATAACCTGGACTAAATGTAGGGGAAGGGAAAGAGGGAGGCTGTTGGTGATGAGGGATGAGAGAGACATGGTGGAGAGATTTACAAACATAACAACTAAACAAATAAACTATAAGGAAATTTAAGCGTATAACCCGAATGGGTAGTAAGACGTGGTGCTAAATATTATTATTATTATTATTATTAAAAGGAAATTTAAAAAATAATCATATATTGTAGATGCAGCAGATAAAAGTTATGTATTTGTAGGACTATACAGTATGTTACTTAAAAAAAACTGTTGTAATCTGACACCTTAGCTCGGTTTGTAGAGTGTCTACCCTGGGTTTGATTCCTGGCATGGCCTAATAATCATTTATCATTAGTGAAATGTGGGTTTCCTCTTTCACAGTGATGAATTAAACACCTGGGGCCTGGGTGTTGAATCAGTTCTAGATTTAAGTTAGTTTGTAAGGTGTATGCTGATATAATTGGTTGGCTCAAACAGTGTACAACCTCAAATGATAATAAAAAATTAAACTGGAAGTTAAGGGGATAGTCCAAAATTTGTTGAACAAGTAGCAGTTAAAGATGGACGTGGGTTTGATGGACCTTTATATCTTTTTTTATGAACTTTTGGCATTCATTCTTTTGATTATAAGTTCATGAAGATGTCTTAAATGTTTGTAATAGGCCAAAAAATAAAGTCTACCTTAAGCAAAATTCATATTAATGAGGTCTGAATCATCGAGGTAGTACTGCGTTTTAAATTCTAGTCAAGTTTTTAATACATGCATGCTCAACTTTTAGCTACTAAATGGCCTTTAAGTCTAGGAACAATTAACTGAAAATCTTGTGAACAGAATTAATATAGATGAAACTTTAAATAAAGGTTCTTTTTTTAAATTTCTACTGTACGTTCAACATTTTCTTGTATCTCTTTGAACAAAAGACATGAATATTTGTCGACTTTATAGTCAGAGCTTGACGTTGGAGAGTGATGATATCAATGCAACTCCTCTAGAAGTTTCTGAGAATGTCACAAGAGTCAGTCTCACCTTCACATTGCCAGAGTTGGACAAGACTCAGGGTCGGGCTCCATCCAACCAAAATCGCCTGATTAGCGCAGTGAGTATGCATCAAACTAGCACACACTTTTAACTACAAGTGAGTGATGGATTTATAGTAAATACTGAGAGTAATGACGGATCCATGTACAAAACACCGAAAGTGATTGCTTTAAAATTAATAATACACTTTTGTGAATAGTGTTGGCTTTATATATGTACACTCAAAATTGTCTAAATAGCAATCATCATCAATTGTTTCCAACCTATGGTCGGGCGTATTTAGTAAAATACCACTATCTTACTCCTGTATTGCACCATTTTCCCTCCTTCAATCGCTTCCATTCTTCTCCTCTCACACACTTGCTGTTATCTACTTTTCCCATCTCTTTCTTGGTCTCCTTTGCGTTTTTTTTCCCTACATACATTATCTCCACCATTCTCCTTGTCATCCTCTCTTTTCCCATCCTCATTACATGCCCATACCATCTCAGCCTTGCTTCCTCTACATCTCATTCTCAAATTACTCTCAGCTCTCATCACCATCTCCATTATAGATGATCATACCATCTCACTCTTGTTTTCTCTACTATCTCATCTATTAGTCAAATAATACAATTAAGGGTTATTTTGTTCAAAAAATATTGTTTATAACTGGATGAGTCCTTCAGATTGTTGTGATATCTACCAATATTTCTTTTAGTGAATAATTTTATGGCCAATTCTGATTGGTAACATATAGTTGCAAAAAAAAATGTCATCCTGTCTTAGAACCTGTTTGTGTTATATACATATAATAATTACACTAATGTGTTAGGGATGAGGAATGTAGAATTTAGAGGTAATGCACCCACATTTGTATGGAGGGAAAGTGGGAAAACATTTAAGGAAAACCACCCTAATTGCACCTGACCTGATTTTAAACCCCGACCTCCCTGTCATCGGCAAACCAGACCAAACGAGCTTGACTATTAGACCGTGTGATCATAGGTGCAGGTAATTTATAATAATACTGTTGATTAAGAGTAAGACATTTTATAAAAATGAAGGGATGGAACTATAGGTGTACCATTCATTAAAATTGAATATTAATACTGATTACAGAAATTAATTGCTTATGATTTGATTATTTGCACCAAATAATCCAAATTACCTATTATTTTTGATTGAAAGCTGATGAAAATTGTGAAATATATGCCTAAGATTATTAGGCTATAGCAGTTAAATGTAATTTCTAAAGCATTTTTATGTCAAAATTAAATTTTTTTTACTGAAGTTTGGAAATTAATCTTGTGGAACTTTTTCTAGCCATTAGTTCCTCACTGTGGGAGGGTAAAACCACATTTCACCAATGACACATTTTTCACCCATGTCGGAAATTGAACCTGGACCTTACCTCAATAGACAGACACGCTACCGACTGATCTAAGGTACCGGACTGTACAAATAAAAAAAATATATCAAAATTAATAATTGATGTTTCAGTTTCAATTTAAATTAAGACCACAGAAGTGAAAAGAATTAAGACTAAATATATTATAAATACAATTCAATATACACACATCTGCACACTCACACACACACACACACACACACACACACACAACACACACACACACACACACACACACACACACACACACACACACACAAAATGATGATACATTTTACAGGTTAATTTATGTGAAAAGGGTTTGGAGAGAAATTTAAAAATGTATAGAATTTTTCACATTCTCATCTTAAATTTTTGACTATTGTTATGTCACAATAAAACTAACACATAACTTTATAAGTTTAATCCAACATAAACTTGTTATTAGTGATTGTAAGAAATGCATTGTGACAGGTGGGTCGGGCACTCACTGAACTAAGCGACAGTGTGGATCATTCTCATGAGGGTCTAGATATTAATAAACTGCACAGTAATCTGGTGTCTACTGTCGTTGACTTGTTGTCCTTGGCAGACAGTCGTCACTGGAGGTGCTATTGACAGGCTGATAGTTGGGACCAGCTACCATCAGGAGACTGTTAGGTAATAGTTTACAAGCATTTTTCACTTAACGGTGAGTGGTCTGCGGGCTCAAGTTTTTTCATTACGAGTGGAACTGGAGCAAACTTATAAAAAAAATCCTTAGTACCGAGTCGAGCAATCTTGAATTGAATAACTTTAATAATTACAGTTTGATTATTATAGAAGTTCGAAAACTGAAAATTCATGTTGGCACACTGGCAGGGATGAGGTGGTGGGGGGTAGGGTGTGGAGGTGTGTGTGTGTGTGGGGGGGGAGGGGGGAAATTGCAATTGTGTTTATTTTCTTAGTCCATTTTATTAATGTTGTAAAGAGAAACTATACATTAATCCATAAGGAAACATTATTGGAAGCATTTGATAACTTTTAAGATAAACGTTATAATTATTAATAAATTACATAAGACTTATTTATAGAACGCCAGATTTTAGTGACGTTCAATAAATACGTGTGGTAAAGTAATCCTATGAAAATCAAACTTTACTTAAACAAAATAAAGTGGTTACCAAAAATTTTAATAACGTTTTCAGTTAAAACAAGACTCTTGAATTTCAAACAGAATAAAACATTATCTTTGATCAGCTACTGTTCTTGCAGCTTGCAACAGTCTAAACTGGCTACCAAAATTAAAATTCTATAGGCAAATCCGTCAATGACCCTCATTTTGTGACATGCCTTTAAACATTAGTCTAGTTTTTATGTTAATTACACAAATAATTACTTAGAACTTAGTTATTTTTACACAACTTAAATAATTAAATACTTTCTATTTCCTAGGAATTTATTTCTGGACATCTTGCCTCAAGTTGGCACTGAAGCCTGTGCACTGTTTATAAAAGACTTGATCTTAGAGAAGAAGGTGGCAAATGCAACAATAGTGCATTTTTTAACAACTTTGCCTTTCCACATACAACATCCATCAGAGGAACTACTGCTCAGCTTGGAGGTACCAGCACTGATTACTAAAATGTTTTCTTTTATATTGATAGTTCATTTTAGTACTAGATACTCTTATAGTCGAAAGCACTAAGGTTGATATTAGTTCTAATGATTACCCACTATCGTCTGGGAACCTTCTTCGGTGGTTGAATGGTCCAAGGCAGCTTCTTTTGAACTGTACTTCATGGAGCCCTTGAGCTCTGCCATAGTTATCTCAGATTTAGTAAGGAAATTTTATAATATTCTTTATTTGTTTTTCACACTATAAAATAGTAAGCCTATGTGAATCCATGGTTTTCCATTTTGAGTCGAATCCGAATCTTGGCAAACCAGCTCGAATCGAATATCATGCTCAAAATTCTTTTCGAATCGAATATTGTATTTTGAAAATGTTTCAAATCCATATCAAATAACATATCCTTAGGAGTCTTGGAAAATATTTTAAACTTAATCTTAAGTTAAACAAGTAAACAAAACCTCATGACTAATTTATTAAAGGTTATAAATGAAATAAATTACTCTTTTTTTGTAATGGTTTGCTGTATAAGACCATAAAAAGTTGAAATTATTGTTTGTAAACTGAACATTTTAATTTGAGATTTGGATTTGTAAAATAATGGATTAGACCCATCTTTTTTTACTTTACAGCCATTACTGTTTCCAGCATATGGTCTGGGTTAAGTTTTTTTATTCAAGCCATATATTTTTCCACTACCGGCTGGCTAAGCTTGTTGTGGCTATGTCTGCCTCATAAATTATAATTTATCTTAAGACTAGGACAGGCACAACATCCAGCCCCCAGCCGTTAATTTAGCAATCTGAAAGAGTAAACCCATATTTTAATCAATTATAAATTTTCGGCCATGTCGGGAATCGAAACCGGGAAACCTTAGCTCAGTAGGCAGACAAGCTATCGACTGATCTAAGGTGTCGGACAGCTGGTTTAATTCATGATATATATATATATATATATATATTTATATAACACACACCACTGTGCTTCAGAAAATGACCAACAACATATTTTGGTTCAAATCTCCCTTTTTCAAACCTCATTTGATTTCATAAAAATCTTTGTTAATGTATCTGTGTTGATTAAAGTTTTTAACACGTTGATAGCTAATAACCAGAGTTGGACCAAATCGACTATATTACAAATCAGTTTCTTCATTTTATCTATGATATCCGAATCTTGTAAAACATTATGAACATTATAGAAAATATAAATAGCAATTAAATTAACTTTTTTGTTAATACGAATTGATTAAAACATTCTTACATTTAGTTGAATGCTAAACTAATTATTTTTAGCACTGCACCTTACTACGTGTATGGGCTATATGCCTGTGTACCAAATTACCTTCATAAATGGGTTCAGAGATTAGGAAGGTAATATTTAGAGTAAGTGTACCCGTATTTGTGTGGAGGGAGAGTGGAGAAACATTCTGGAAAAATCACCCTCAGTAGACCCGACCAAGATTCAAACCTCAATCTTCCCTTTATTGGCAGTCCAGTCTGCTGCGAAAGTAGCGTGTTAGACCATGCTGCCACAAAAGTGTGTGTTAAATTAATGGTCTGGGGTTTTGTTGTTATGTTTGTTATATAATTATGATAGAGATTAACTACCATTGAGTAGTTAATAGAGCATTAAAAAAATTCAAAGATTTTAAAAATATTGTACTTGATATTTTATTGAATCCTAAAATTTCCCGAGGTATTCGACCATTTTAAAGTTCGACAGTACCATCCCTGCTTATAATATATCATTTGTTTTAAGCTTTAACATAGATGTTATTATTTGTCACCCACCTCGGTGGCCTAGTTGGCTAACGCGCTAGTTGTGTTGAGCTCGACTGCTGAGGACGGGAAGATCGAGGTTCGAATCTCGGTCGGGTGAACTGGGGGGGTGTCCTAAATGTATTTCCACTCTCCGTCAACGCAAATGCGGGTTCACTTACTCTAATTTAACCTTACCAATTCCTAATCCAATAGCGTAATTAGTACTTAAAGCGTATAACCCGAATGGGTAGTAAGACGCGGTGCTAAATAATAATAATAATAATAATAATAATAATAATAATAATAATAATAAAATAAATATTTGTCGCACATCTTTAGGAACTTGTGAATCTATCCGAGGGGGCTGAAGGAGAAGTTAAGAATGCTCTGGTTCTTGGATTTGCGTCGCTCATTTACAAAACTTGCCAGCAGACCTGCAGACCGGACACTTTAGATCGCTACATTCGCCGTTATCTTGATTGGCTTACAGGTACATTTCTCTTATATTTATATGCTAAACAAAAAAAGGTTTTTAGACTATTTCTTAGTTTGACGACTGTGACGTTGCTCTACTATGAGAAACATTTCTCCATGTTGTAAAAATTTTTTGCTAGCATTCCGTTATACTACCCATTTGGGTTATATGTTATATTATTATTAGCACCGCGTCTTACTTTGGGTTATATGCTTATGTACCAATTATGCTAGTAGGTTAAGGATGAGGAAGATTGAATTTAAAGGAAGTGCTACCAGCATTTGTGTGAAGAGAGTGGGAAATCATTTATGAGAAACCACCCTTACTACACCTGGAAGGGATCGCACTACAATCTACTCATCATTGGCAGTCTTTAGTCTATTGTGAGAATAGTACTTTAGCTCATGCAACCACAGAAGTGGGTACCAGGTAGATGTATTGAGGAATAGTATATTACAGTAAACACATTTTATATTAATAAAAACTATTTGTTCTGTCACTCCTACTATAAATCGAGATAGGAATGTGCAAATACCACTTTTCAATTCAAAGCTAATGTATGAACTATTCTTGAAGTCGAATAAAAGTTCAAATATTTTTGTTGGTTATTTTATACTTGAAATAATATTATACCATTTGACGTTATTGATGTAACTTTATACACTAAAATTACCTGGAAAATGTTTTATCGCATAATTGTTAGTAATATTTTGTTTTAATCTGATAAATTAAATTATTATCACAATTTACAATTCAATCACTTCAGATTTGTTCAAATTAATATTGATTTGTAATGTATATACCAGCCCAGAATAGCAATAAATGACCATACCTTGAGTGAGTATTTTAGCTATCAATATTTTTACTGGCAAAACTTTGTAATTGTCGAAACCAGACATTTTTTCAAAACGAGTTGAAGTTGATATTTTTTTCTGAGCCAACTTTAAGTTTGGACACCCCTACATTGAGATTATAAATTCTTAAACATATTTTTTGCAAAAGTTTTCGTTGATTGAGGAATAGTTAATTTATTACATATTTTTGGTTTTTGTATTTCAGTCATAAAACTAGTTTGATTCAATATACACATTTAAACTGTAAAAATCATGATAATCTTCTAGCATTGTTTCCAGGCTCTGGTAAGCTCAGCTCGGTAGAATGCTTCTCATCTTCCTCTTACTCGCACACTTTTTGTTATTTGCTCCTCCCATTTCTTTCTCAGTCTCACTTGCTGTCTTTCCCCTACATATTTCATCTCCATCATTCTCCCTGGGATTATTTACTTTTCCATCATTACATGCTCATAACATCTCAGCCTTGTTTCCTCTACTACTATTTCATGTACTCCCTGTAACTCCCACCCCTTCCCAGATAATTTCATTCCTCATTTTTCTCCTCATAACAGCTAACATGCTCTTTCATTCCCATGGCCTCCGCATTCTTAGTCACTTTTACATTCAATGTCCATGTTTCTGCTGCATCAGTGACAATGAGTACCAAGTATGTCCTGTACAACACTTCCTTACACTTCAAGAGCACTTCTATTCCCCATAGCAGGCCTCTTACACACCTATATAACAACTCTCCCTGCTGCCCTCTTCTCAATAAATTCAATATACTCCCACCCTTACCCTCAACACACACTGCCAATATATTTTACACTCAAAGCGTTATATTTGTTTATTATTATTGTTTTATCTTGATAAGCGCTTGTTGCATTGGTTGATTTGCAATTTTTGTTTCAGACAGCTCAAGTTATGCAGATCAGTTATTGTATTTGGATGGTCTTAGTAACATCGAACTCGGCCGAGTGTTTGAATATCTGGAACCAATCATACGCGGCAACGTAACAGTCCTGTCTTCACAGCCCCATCACATTCGTTATAGAGCCATCTGGGCCACTGCGGGCAGAGTCAGCTACCACCGAGAACAGGTTAAAAATTGCACAATTTTGGTAGGATGATCATTGTTAGCACAGGAGTACAATTGTATATTTAAATTTTCATAGAAAGGACCTCTTATAAAATACAAACTTTTTTTTGCAGCCAACATTGATATAATTTTATTAAATTATTAGTGTTATTTCATAAGTATTAATAATATACATAAAAAGTAATTGCTGCAGATAATATGGCCTGTTTAACTTTACTATACGTCACATATGGCCCTTCCTATGAAAATAGGACTGTAGCATTATTGACTTTTTGAACCTCAGGAAGATTATCATTACTTTAACTAGATTATTGTATGTGGTCATTGTATGAAGCTAAATGTACTATTGACCATGGAAGTATTATGTTTTCTGATTAATCCTTCTGCTGAATAAGGGGACTGATGTACCCCGAAAATTACATAAATATATGTTTTGTTGTGTTTTAGTTGTGAAGTTTAAGGCTTACAATTTTCTGGTAAGTGTGTAAGCCTTGCCTTTCTATCCTCCTTTCAATATTTAGTTTAATGCAGCCGTTTTGAGACATTTTTCCTTTGTTTTATTAATTTCATAAACTTGATTTGAACCTTTTCCCTCAACTTGCAGGTGTACCACCTTTATTGGCCGCTCCTGGCTAACACCTCTGAGCACTTGGAGGTGCGGGTGGCAGCCCTGAGCATGCTAGTGATCAGCCAGCCCTCCCCAGGACTGTTCCTCAACCTGTTCTGGTTCATGCAGCGTGAGGTGAACTCACACCTGTACTACCACTACTACACCACGCTTCAGTCTCTCGTAGACTCCAAGTACCCTTGTTACATCACGCTGTACGTATCACAGGGGTAAAGAGACCACAACCGTGACTCTTGACGAGAATTGAGATATAATCTCGCTAAAGGTTGTAAGAGAAGCTGGTTTAAAACTTGCCTGTAACTGATACATAGGGGCACTGAAATATTGTGAGAAATGTCGGGAAGTGGTCTTAATTGTTTGAAAATATTCTTCTCCCTTACATTTTGATTGATATGCTTTGCTACATAAAAAATTAGGAGTGTGAGTACTCAAAATTCATGTTTTAACTGATTTTCGTTAGTTGTTTTAACTTATCTAGAAAGTTTTTACAAAACTTTGAAAATCAAGAATTCAGAGTGAATTTTTAATTTTATCTAAAAAATATTGAGTTTGATTAATTTAACTCAATTTTTAAGATATAATTTCATAGTGAACCAAGTCCTTAAATATTTAATTTTATCTCTTTAAAAAAATATAGCAAGAACAACTAACTATATTTTATTTAAAAATATTAATTTATGTGGCTATATATTTTTTTCACAAAAACGTTTAATTCACGCTTAATCAACAAGTTTTATTTTTTCAATTTGTTTGAACTAGAGACGTTAGTCATTGGAACATGACATTGTTCAAATATCATAACATCCTTGGGGATAGTTTGTATAGTAATTTTTAATGTGTTTATGTTCTCGATAACTTCAATAGTCTCAATAACTGAACAAATACATTTTTGTAACAGTAATGAAGGGCATTTATCTGATATGGGTTCTCCACTTTAATATAATCTAAATTTCTGCAAGTCTCTTTTATTTACAATAGACATAAAATATAACAACATTTCCCTATAGCTACAGCTTAGCAATAATTGCTCAACTCCAACAACCAGATCAAGTATTTGATGGGCAAGAACCATTTTATCTACAGTTCATAGGAAATAAAACTTGAACACATATACAATCTATTTTTTATTGTATTGACACTATCAACATATATTTAAGATATAATAGAATTTTGTATTTGCACTCTACTAAGCAGTCAGCGAATAGTAAGCCGTATATTTTATGATATACATGTCTAATGTGTTGAGCAGTAATAATTAAAAGAAAAACAATCTTATTTTAATAGAGTTATTTCAATTCTTTTTGCAGTTTGTGGAAAAGTAGAAGTTCATCTAACTTTCGGCGACGGCTTAGAAGAGTGCAAATGCGGTATGTATGCTTTATCAATTCAAAGACAGTAGTTTCTTTCATATTGTATTAACTTTGCTCATGTTATAACATTTATTAGTAAACTGTTTACTCTCATGTTGAATGCATATTTATCTATTGTATGTGCTACAACACACTTTCAGGGTGGGTCATCATCTTCGACCTTTTCCAACCAGTGGCAGGGTCAATTTAGTAAAATGCTACCATCTTACTCTACCCTTCCACCATTCTTCCGCCTTTTATATCTTCCATTCTTCTCCTCTCACTTGAACTGTTTCTGTTATCTGATCCTCCCATCTCTTTCTTGGCCTCCCTTGCGGTCCTTTTAATACATACTTCATTTCCAACATTTTCTTTGGTATCCTCTCTTTTTCCAGTCTCATTACATGCCCATACCATCTAAGTCCCTAATCTTGTTTCTCCTCATGACAGCTAACATGCTCCTCACAAACTTCATTCCCAAGGCCTTCCTCCACTTTCCTAGTCTCTCTTATATACAGTGTTCATGTTTCCGCTGCATATGTGACAATGGGTACAAAGTACACCATATAAAACAAACACTTCCTTACAGTTCAAGTGCACTTCTCTTATCCATGGAAGGTCTCTTATGCACTACAGAACAACTTTCCTTGCTATCCTCTTCTCATTTAATCCTTTCTACTTCCAAATTTCTCCTCAATTACACTTCAAAGATATCTTCCGTTTGGTACTTTTCTCAGCTCCTCTTTATCCAACCTTATAGCTTTATTAAGCCTTGCCCTCTTCCTTGTCACTATCATCACTTCACACTATGCCATGCTAAATTTCATTCCACACTCCTTCACTTCTTCTTTCCATTCTTGTAGTTGTTCCTGTACTTCCTATTCCTTATCCTGCCTTACCATCAAGTCATCAGTAAACATCATGGCTTTCATTCTTTCCTCCTCGAGTTTTCCTGCCACTTTGTTTGGAACATAAGTTTCTCCAAAGTATCTTCCCTCCCCATCACCTCTTTTCCTCCCCCATGGTCCATTCTTCTCCTCTCTCCTCCACACTCCCTTCAGCCACCTGTCCCTTGTTCTTCCATTCGGCCTCTTGCCCCCCACTTTAATATCCAGCATTTTCACTGGTATATTCTCCTCCTCTGTTCACCTCACATGACCGTACCACCTTAATAATGTGACTTCTCTATCCTGTCCTGCACTGGCCCCTCCTCAACTATTCCTCTCACCCTCTCATTTCAAGTCCTATCTATTCTTGTCACTCCTATAATACTCCTCAGAAATTTCATTTCACAAGTTTAAATTCTGCTTCCATCCTTCTCCTTCATTACCTGATTAAATTGATTTTGAATAATTTACAAACAGCAATAAAATTAATTAAACATTTCCAATCCATAAAATCACACACATGTTTTCCAGTGTAAAGGCCCGCAGGAACAGGAGAGGGGCTACTTACTGTCACCGATTGTCACATTGTACGATCACGATGTCACCCCTGTAAACCCAACAAACTCTTTCTTATTTGTAGAGGCGAGTTGGTGAAGAGACTAGCGCGGTTTGTTCGGCCGCCCTCTCACCCCCAATGGTCAAGTGGTAATTACATCCTCGATTATTCGGATGAAACTCATGGGTTTGGTTCCTTGGCACACTTGTCCATGGTGGGGGATGAGCGTTCGGGCCTCCCTAACGTGTTTCACCTCACACTTAGCAGTCATACCATGGAGCGTTCCATCACTCAGCTTTCTGTAAGTTCATCTTATTAGGAGTGTTTTTTTTAATATTCAGAGTTCTTAATAAACCGTTTTATTTAAAACTCAGGGATGTCAAACTCAATTACTTGATTATTCAACTGCTGGACTACAAATTTCTGTCATATAAATACAAAATAAAATGAAAATAATTGAAAATCCTTGTGTATTTTGGGTGTCATTATTTTAATTGGTTTAGTTTCCTAAATTGTTGAAGCAATATTTTTTGAGGGGTAATGTCGAATTTGACAAATATTCTAAGCAAATTTGAAGATTTCAGAGCTTCATACAAGCCTACAATATGGGTATGAATCAAATATATTTTTAAAATATTTGGTAAATGGCGTATTTAAGATTTATTTAATTTGCTATAAAGCTGTATATTTTGTATTTGTATTTTTAACCCGCATGCATTTCTCTAGCTGTTTGTGAGAATTGAGGGGGTGCTTGATGCTGTAAAGCATCAGCTGTTCAAAGCGCAAGAAGAAGAGTCGAGCATCTCTGAAATCTTAATGGTGCTTCAACAGCTAAACATAACCTCGGTTGAGCAAAGACCAATACACTTAGAAGTAGCAGTAAAGTTGGATGGTCGAGTTATTTTCACACAGTATTTCAATCACTCAGCTTTCGACAATCTCCTTACAGGTATGCTCAAATAAAATAACAATAACACATTTAATATCATGAACCAATCTAATTTTCCATTCGGCTTTAAATGTTGAATTGATTTTAAGATCAATTTGTTGTAAAGTTTAGTTATATCTTAAATTAAATTTGAATCTAGTTTCAGCCAAAATGTTTCTAGTTTTTGATAATTGATTTACTTTGAAAGTATTGGCACCTATAACCACAATTATTGGGAGACTTCTAAATAATTTATTTGTCACTTACTTTTGCTCCATAGAAAGAATAAATTTCGACAAACCTGAATTTAAACTAGGGTCACTTTAGGAACTCTCTTAGCATCTTTAGCTCAACACTTTCTACAACATTCGAGGTCATAAACAAATCAAATTGTTAGTGGAAAAATGTTATCTCATAATAATAATATGATTATTATTATTAGGTGTTCTTTCTCACCATAGGTCCTATTCTTTTATCGGTGAACTTAGATTGCCAATGCGCCCTGTCCTCTGCCTCCTTCATCAGCTCCCAGAATTGTATTGTATTGTTTTCTTCAAGTCATTTAATATTAGAATATTTCTTCTTCCTAAGCTCCTCTTTTCCACAACCTTTCCCTCTATGACGTCGTGTAGAAGACATTTCCTTCTTTAAGGATGTGTCCTATCCAGTTTGCTTCGCTCCGAAACCTTGGTTGAAATTGTGGATATTTTAGTGAGCCTGAAATTTTCGAAACTGACATTTAAACCTATTGTCAGTTGTGGATTGACTTCCTGTTGGACAAGCAAGTGTTCATAGTGCTTTCAAAGAAGTAGTGTAACATTGGTTTCGGTAAGGTTCATCAGTATCTTTGTATTTTGAAAGTAAACATAAGACGCCACCTTTATTGATTCCTGGCTGTAATATAGATTGAATATCTATCAGTAGGTGCAAAGTGCTAATAACGTAAGGGATTTCCTTAAGATTCACCTCATCCTGTTGCATTAGGTCGACTCACTGATATTCAGTACCAAAGTCTACTAAATAAAAATTACCTTTGGATGTCTATGAATTAAAATATAAAGTGCATAAGCATATGATGATGAAGGTAAATGTCACATAACCACACCAGGATTTGGTTGAGAGGAAAATAAACCACATTAAAAAACAGCCATTGCCGATGCAACTGATAAGGTTCAATCCCCGGTTCTCCAGGCTAAAGTCTGGAATACTGACCACTAATTTAATCTCATTAGCCAATACAAATGGTGCGAGTCACCTGTGACTTGTGTTTTTACTGCAGTCCTGTCCAACTTTGAGCTGCTACAGTCTGGTTTACACCTCAACGGACAAAGGTCTGTGGTGGAGCTGCATGACGAGGACGTCTTCCCTACTGAGCTTGGCACCATTGTGATCTTGCGCTCTTCAACTGTCACTTTCACCTCGTTGAGAGGGAACCTTACCCAGGGACTGGACCCGCCACACCTCGTATACAAACGACATTTGGACTTTGCGTGAGCAATATTTTAATTTTGACTTGATGAATGTGACTCTTTTCCACTAATTATTATTTTTTAATATTCTTTGGTTTCTCTCATTTATGGTTTTATCATTCTTTCATGTTTGTTTCTTAGTTTTTTATGTCTTTATAATGCACATCCATCCAAAACACATCTTTTTTTAGTGGTAATTTCACATATTGACACAAAACAATACTGTTAACTTATAAGCCTATGTGAATTATTAATATAATTCAAATATTTAATGACTAACTCAAATAATTTTGAATCAAGTATAATGATTTGAAATTTTATTTAAAATCAAATCCAAACTAAAAATTTCACAATGAATATGTTTTAAATGGAATATTTTATAAAAAGTAAAAATACTGTACTTTTCGAGTCAAATTTATACCGACTATTTATTTATTATATATATATTTTTAAATCAAGTCCAATAATAGAGTTAAAACCATAAAAAAATTGCACCTAAGCAATAAATAGATTAGTAATATTACAAAATCTATCAGTTTCTATGGTCTGACACCTAAGTTCTGTTGGTAGCATATCTGTCTACTGAGTTAAGGGTCCTGGGTTTGATTACTGGCATGGTTGAAAAATTTATCATTGGTGAAATGTGGGTTTCCCTTTCACATTGATAAATTAACGGCCGGAGACTGGATTTGTGCCTGTCCTGGTCTTAAGTTAGATTATAAGCCATATGAAGCTACAACAGGCCTAGCAAGTCGATAGTGGAAAATATATGACTTGAATTAAAAAAAAAACTGACCCATACCATAGGCTGGAAACAATAATGGATGGATGTGAATCACATTAAAAAAAATTAAATGTTAAAAAGACTCATAATTTAGGTTATAAATATCTACTTTTAAGGGTGTGCAAAGTCCATTTTTTCAATTCAAAGCGAACTCGAATCAAATATATTAAATATTCTCGAAGCTGAATCAAAGCTCAAATATATTTTTGAAAGTGTTTTTGCACTAAAAATATATATTATATTGTTATTTATTGAACTTTATGTACTGAAACTACTTTAAAAAGGTTTTACTTTACTTATTGTTAATAATATTTTGTTTTAATATAATAAATCAAGTTATATTACAACTTACAATCCAATTACTTAGGAGTTTTTTCAAATAAATGTTGTTTTATATTATATATAAATGGCAATAATTGAGCATAAACCGAGTATTTTAGCTGTCGATATTTTAATTGAAAAAGCTTTGAAATTGCAGTTTTTTTCAAAGCAAAGTCAAAGCTGACATTTGTTTCGAAGTTGATTTGAAGCTTCGCACACCCCTATATACTTTATAGAATATTACTTACTTCTAGGTCTAACCTCAAAAGCCCTAAAACTTAAAAACTCCTCTTAAAGGAATGCCAAACTTCATGAGAACTATAATTTCTAAAATTAATTTAAACAACTAACCTGAAAAAATGCCCTACCGCTATACAGATATAAACTAGCCCATTGGCTATCCCCCCTAATTCAAGTCAAGGTCCAGCTCTGTGATATTTTTTAAATATTTAGACTCAGAATTTTGAATTGTATATATACAGCTCAGGACATGACCATATTTTAAACAAGCACATCACATCAAGCAATGTTGTTTATATGGAAGACCCAAAGCTGCTCATGTTTGCAGCCAAGTCGCTGTCATATATATATATATATATATAAAAACACGAGGAAATGTATTCTGGCATCCTATTTGTGGCAACCAGGTCGCAAGTATTTCCGTAGATACGGATATTTGAAATTTCAAAGCTTTGAAAAGGCTTAATAAGTTATTTGAGATTGATGGGAGGTATGGCAGCATTGGCAGGAGGTGAAGAAAGTATATGATTGCTTATTCCCTCAGCACCTCGTTGACAACATTGAACCAGCTGTCCACTTACAACCCCCTTCTAAACTTGTGGCAAGGGGTGGAACGGTCTCATGCCCTCCATGGTTACTTGCTGTTCAACAACGAGCAAGTCTTAGACATGATTCATCTGATATTCAAGTTGACCAGCCACCAACCAACCGGTTAGCACCAACACTTTTATTTAACTTCCTATAATCTCCTCAGATTGATAGCATCAAGCATACTTTGGGTGGAGGTAGCAGTTAAATAATGTTCTATCATGCCTATAGGCGAGTGATGGTGCATCAACTTAAAATGTATATTCATCCTATTTATTTAACTTATAAAGTTTAACTTCCTAGTAGCCAGTATTTATAAGAGCCAGTTTCACTATTGGCTATCTGGTACATTAAATAAAAAAACTACGCTCGAACCAGAAAATATATTGAAGTGTGGTTTTCTTTTTTATTCATTTGACAACAGTGAAATTCAAATCAGATAAATGGTTTATTAATTTAAAAACAATTGTTTAAAAATGTTGTGTTTTTTAAAATACAGTAAAACTGTTTCACTAGACTCAATTCCATTGTTTTCTAAATTAAAACACAAAAATATGCACTACAATGTGGTGCCTTGTTCGAGCTGATACACAGAAATATTGCAAGACTTGTTTCTGCCAACTTTTACTAGCCCATTAAAATTATATCAAACTATTTTTAAATATATTTTACACACTTGAAAAAAACAAAATAGGATATTTTTGTGAAACTGTCTACTTGACCTTTTTTATGCAAATGTTGGTCAATTAGGTCAATTTTAATGAAAATTAACCATACAAAAATCATATTTTTAAAAAAAAATTAGCATACGTAGTTTGTCTTTTTTTACCCTAAACTTGCCAAAAAAATATATTATCTACAGCATTGTTACAATTTTTTATCTTAATATTCCTAGTCAAAGTTCCCATCCTAGAAAATGTATTTCCCTCAAAGAAAGAAGTAAAATATGAGTTTTATCAAGCTATTATGACCAAAGGCAAATATTTTAAATTTAGCTCTTCTACATATATACCATTTAAATTTGAGTTGATTTTTTTTTTACCATTTATAGCAAAAAACAAACATATTATTTAACAAAAATTATGGTCTCAATGTAATAGCTATCTAAATTAAGCAATATAGGCCCTACTTGGACTGAAATAGGCTGCTTGGAGATCATTTTAATTTGTATTGAAAATAAAAATATTCAGGATAAAAAGGAAAACTAAATAGCTTTTGAAGGCATAGTTAATGAAGGTGTTGTTGCTTTTTGCCCAATAAAGTGTAATGTAATTAGAATATACTATGGATTCAAAATACCAACACAACTATCAATAAAATTTAACAAACATGTTTCAATAAGGAAAACCTCTTTACTTTTTATGAGGTAATTGTACTATATTTGGGAGAAGGTACAGGAAAGTTGTGTTGCATGTCTCAAATTCCCTCCTGATGAGTTCCGAGGGAATGAAACTTAGGTCGGAGGATTTGGCGGTTATGTTTGATTTTTTTTTCGAAGAGGCACCCATTACCTCTTTGTCCAATGGCAGCACTTTTTTGCATACATTCATTCGTCAAGTAAAGTGTGCTCACTGTTGACTGCAAAGAAATGTGTTTCTATCTTATTAAAGAGCCTTTCTACCATATTATTAAAGAAAGAACTCTTTAAAAAATACAAACATAAATTTTACAATAGACATTGTTAACATTTTACTATATTATTATTGTTATTTTATAGGTATTGACAGTATTTATCAAAAGTGGCAGCTGCAGATCACATGACTTGATGTATGAATACATGAAAACAGATCTAGTAACTCTTCTGTCAAATAAGATCCTTTCTCTGAAAATTGTACTATATATTTAATCGTTGCAAGTTTGCGCTGTGTTCAGGCCGCCAAGCAGGGTTTGTGTCTCACCTGAGGACTCAGGTGTTTGTGCGAGGTTTGGAGGCAGACAAGAAACTGAGCCGCTTGTGTCCCGACTGTGAGAGCCACGTGGAGTGGAGTGGAGGGGACAACAGTCAGCAAGCAGTACGTTACACCTGTCCACATTCTCACAAGCATCACTTTTAAAAAGCCTGTGAAATTTATTTGACAATTTAAAAAAAATAAGTATATTTATTACTGTACATGTTTGTGATAACCACTGGTAGCTGATGTGAATTCTGAGTTAATTCATGTTATATAACATTTTTAAATAAGGCCTACAGAAATGTGACTTAGGTCAGATCAGATATTGTACTTCAATGTCATCTAGACACTTGTCTAAAAATAACTAAAGACTTTTTACCGCTTTAAATTAATAAAAATAACAATTAGTTATTTGTTTTGTTGTTTTTTCAATCTAGGCTTGATTTCAATATATAATTAATTTGTTTGTAAAGATCTTTAATCATAAATGCACAGCCCCCTAAATTCTGATGGCCGAGATAATCCATGAGCATTAAATGACTTTTGAAGACATTTTAGGATATTTTTATGATAACAAAGGGTAAGGATTTAAAATAATTTAAAGTGGCTTACTTTTAAATGTATCATCGCTATTATTTCTGTACTTTTTACAATTGGGTAATATAAAGTTTTAAACTTGTCTTAAATTATGAGTATTAGAACTAAAATATAGAGCACTGAAGATTTGTTTAGTGCAAAGGCTATATTTTTAAGTCCTTGTTGAAAATATTTGTTGTCTTGGGAGGGGCAAATGCCCTGCTTGCCCCCCTCTGGGTGCGCCCCTGCAAGCAAATATGATAATTACTCTAATGGTATGTATCATATAGGGTATGGTTGAGGAAGCATGTTAAAGTTGATATACCCGTATTTTCCTGGAAGGAGAGCGGGAAATCATTGAGGGAAAACCACCCTCAGTAGACTCGTCTAGGATTCGAACCTCTATCTCATCATCAGCAGGCCAGTCTAGCATGGGAGTGGCGCCTTAGACCATTTGGCCATGGAAGCGGTAAAATCTTTCTATTATTTCCTGTTTGTAGAAAGAGTTGGTGAATTTGGATTTGGGAGATCTGGGTAGCAGGATTCAAGTCGATTTGCTCGGATGCAACGGATGTCAAGGAAGTGATTCAATCTTCCAACTTCTGCGCACAATACTGGATGATCATGGCAAGAACTCCCGGTCAGTAACATACCCAGTTATTTATTCAAGAAAACTATACTTTTACCCATCGTTCTTTACAATGTGGTCTCTCATTCTGTACCAAGATAATACATTGCACAACGTTTAAGAGCAAAGTGCCGAGAAAGATATCTAGGCCTAAATGTGATGAACAAACAGGAGAATGGATAACTTCATGGCTTGTATGCACCCATAAACATATTAATGATAATCAAGATGCGCAGGGAGAGGTGGGGTGATCACGTGGCACATATGAGTGATGACAGGTGTGTACACAACATTTTAGTTGATAAACCTGAGACACCAAGATGTTAGGAGGATAATGGGAAAATGGATTTGAAGGAGGTTGTGTATCAACTTAGGGATTGGATGGGGTAGTCTCAGGATATGATTTAGTGATGAGTTAACAGTCTGGGACCCATGAACTTTCGAATTCCTTAAGGTCAGAGAATTAGCTGAATTCTAAACTTGGCCTGGATGTTATAATGGGAACACAAACACAAAGTAGTTAATGCATGACTATTTTTTTTATTAGAATAATTTTAGCCAAACTATATGTTGCAGTTCACTTTAGGTGGGAGTGTAGGGATCACGATAGAAGGGCAATGTTTTTGCAGTTTTTATAGCAAAACATTTTTTGGCCAAAATAAATAAAATATTTCTTCAATATAAACATAGAGTTTAATTTTCTTCACATAGTGATGATCTTAACATTTCTTGAATATCTATCAAGGGTGTCCTGAAATTTAATAACAACTTTTTCTCTTCATTTAAAAAGTTGCTCATCTAATACATATTCATGACATATTCAAAAACTGTTGATATCACCGTGTGAAGAAAATTAAACTCTAAATATATATTCTATTGTAGCAATATTCTCTTTATTTTGCTGTCCTTTTTCTCATGTCTCCTACATCCCCACCTTAAATAATCAATCTCAACTTGTGTGTCCAGAGTTTTGCCACTGAGTCGCCCCCTTTTGGGCTTGTTCCACATGACGGACTACCTGTTGCTCGCTCCTCCCAGTGGAGTCTCTGGATACAGTGCTCATCTTGTCTCCACACAGAGCCATCCTGCTCAGGTAAACAGCTAACCTTGTATTTGTGGTTTGATATAAAGAAGATCCCATTCCCACCAAGTGTGGATTGGCAGTAGTTCCTTGTACATTATACCATCAACATTATAAAATAATTTAATTTCTTTTAGTGTTGGGACAAATCCACAATTTTCAAATCTGAGTGTTCATTTTACCTAAGAGTCCCTGATCTTTAATTTAAATCAAAATCTTAAATGCTTTAGTGGCTGAATGGCCTAAGGCAGAGATGGGTAACCTGTGGGCTTTTGGCTTTATTATTTTCTCTTTTTTTATGTACAATGTTAATATTGTTTGATTTACAAATGAGCTTACTTAATACATGTGTGTGTGTGTGTGTTCTGTCTCGTTAAGCTGATATTATTTAGACATGAATGTCTCGTGCTAACGATCATTGTTTTTATTTTTGATGAGTGCTGTTTCACTGTTGCCCGCGTTGTGCCCTACCTCTGATCCCTTACACTGCCAATTTCCTCCCCACCCTCCAGCCCTCTCCCATATAGTAATGTTGTAGTTGAGTCCACTGGCGATAGATTGCAGAATAGACTTTCTTTACATCCACGGACCTTACAAGTGGTGGCTCATATCAATGCCCAATATCTACTTTCCCACCTCACCGAGTTCTCTGCTACATTTTCCCAAGTGCAGCTCCATCTCATAATGGTTAGTGAAACATGGCTGAAACCTCCCTCTCTGATAACCTTTTGAATTGCCCCGTTATTTGCTCATATGAAATGATCGTTTAGGCAAAGGGTTGAGAGGAGTTGCTATATATGTACGTAATAATTTAAGACAAAAGTGTATTACTTCCTCTCCGGATCCTTTGCTGAAAAAGTTACAAATGTGTGGAATAAAAGGGAGGACAAAGACCTGCAACTCCCAAAGTCGTACAGACCGATATGTTTGATGAATGTGTGCAAACCTGCAGGAGAAAACTCTATGTAAGAGACTGCAAAAGCATAGAGAGGAGGTGGGAATGCACCCGCATCAGTACGTCTTTAGGAAGGGCAGGTCTACAGAGGATGCGATCTGTGCTGTTTTTAGCCTGATAGAAAAATCTAGGGCAAAATATCTTATAGGAATATTTGTGGACATCTCAGGTGCATTTGATAACCTTTGGTGGCCAGCCTTATTCAAGAGATTAAGAGAACTAAACGGTCCGGGGAGTCTCTACAGAAGCTTTAAGGACTATTTGTAGGGACAGGTATGCATACCTGAGATCCCCAGGAATAAAATAAACAAAAAATTAACAAAAGGATTCCCACAAGGATCGGTCAGTGGTCCGATATTTTGGGACTTGGTCTTGAGCCTGGGTTGCTGGAGATTGAAGCACTCCCTGAAGTGGTGGGGGTGGTTGCTTTTGCTGACGACTTGCTGATAGTGTGGAAGGCAAGTTCGAGGAGGAACCTGGAAGAAAAAAGTAATAGGGTACTGAGGGCTTAGATAAATGTTGTAGGAAAGTAAGACTCAGCATGGCGCCGACGAACCAACCTAGATGCTGCTCAGGGAGTGCTTAAGAAAGATCCTATAATTCAGATAGCAGAACAAACAATTAGAAGAAGCAAAATGGTTACATTCCTGGGGGTGACGATTGACAGAAGCGTAACTTCCTAGCTCACATGGACAACGTATGCGGGAGAGTCTTGCGGTTATAAATTGATAGCCAGTCTAGGGCAGGGTAAGTTCCATCTGCCCTTAAAATGATTAGACTATACCATCAGGCGTTGCTTGCGTCCATAGTGGGATATGGAGCAGAGTAACCACTGAGAGGGGACAGAGCTAAAGAGAAACTCAGAAGCCTTCGGAGGAAAATTCTCATGAGAATTTCTGGGGCTTACAAAACTGTACCAACAAACGCGTGGTGTGTCACCCTAGGTGTCTGGCCCTTAGACTTAGAGGTACGAAAGAGGGCCGCTGGATATTAGCTTGGGAAAAGGGAGTTAGACAAAGTAATAAAATTAACAACCAACGGTGTAAGTACCAAGTATGATATAAGAGAGACCCTCCTGAGGAAGTGGCAAGCAGATTGGGAAGAGAGTATCACAGGAAGAAGGCCATTCCAGTTAGTTCCAAACATATAAGAAAGACTGAGAATGAAGCATCTTCAACCTTCCCAGGGACTTGTCCACTATATCACATGGCATGGCCCATATAGAGCGTCCCTCTTTAGGATGAACTTCAGTGCTGTTGTGGAGGAGAGGTGACATCAGACCACGTGACCTTGGAATGTGTACTTACGGAAAAGGAAAGAACGTAGCTACTAATACCTATACAGGTCAATGCCATATACCATATATTGAGAGCTATGGACTGGTGGAGCTACCTCGATGAGATAGCGAACAGGGTATCGAAAGCAAAGAGGGCCAGACGAACTAAAAGAAATAAGACAAAGACAGAACCAAGACTTGAGACAAAACCGACAGGAAGAAACACCTGAGGAAGAAGTGACAAGTGAAGATGAGAGCAAACAAAACTGGTGAAACAAAACACAGAAAGTGTAATATAAGGGAGTGTGAACTAAATTTTGATGGACTCTGGATATATCTAGAGCTCTAGCCGAGGAAAGACGTCTCAAGGATACCAGTGATGAATAACGCTGATGGACCAGGGATGCCTGGAATACTGGCTAGGGGAGAAGGAAGGTAAGTGGATACATATGAGACGTCGGAAGTTGTTCCTTACTCAGGTCCCTGCTCACTTGGGAACAAGCGTGATGTTGGGCTGAGCTATCAAGCACTTCAAGGATGTCGACTGGCCACGGTAGGAAGTGACCAGAGAAGAAAAAGAAAATGAAACTCCCCACAAGGAAAATATATAAACTGATTGTGTAAACAACGGCACTAGGTATACGTTAGGTTAATTAGGTTTAAGTCCAAAGCAGCATCATTACCAATAATAATAATAATAATAATAATAATAATAATTTAGCACCGCGTCTTACTACCCGTTCGGGTTATACGCTTTTAAGTACTAATTACGATAATGGATTAGGAATTGGGAAGGTTGAATTAAGGGAAGTGAACCCGCAATTGCGTGGAGGGAGAGTGGAAAACCATTTAGGAAAAACCACCCCCAGTTCACCCGACTGAGATTCGAACGTCAATCTCCCTGTCCTCAGCAGTCGAGCTCAACACGTCAAGCGCGTTAGCCAACTACGCCAATGAGGCGGGTAACATCAATACCAGGACAAGTAGTTTTAGTAGTAGTATATGTTTATATTCCAGAAAGTTAATGTGTAAAATTTTTAGATTAACTATATAGAAAGCATGTTGTAACAGAGCAGAAAAAGTCCTGATTTATAGTAAAATAAGATGTCAGGACAAATGTTTAAGGGGGGGAAAAACCTCTGTTGGATGAGACTTGAACAAAGGCGTGAACTACATTCTCGTTTACTACAAAGTAATTATGACTGGCTTACCTCTAGATTTAAAAATCAACAAGTACAGGGTGGTCCCTGCACTCGCTCTCAGTCAGCTGACTTGCTCTGTGTTCCGAGGTGCAAAACTAACTTTTATTTAAAATCTTTCATTGTCTTATCTGCCTTAGCCTGGAAGACGTCACCTGTAGACTTCACAGATGTGAATGGGCCATCTGATTTTAGAAATAAACTCACCAATCACTATATCTTTAGCGTGTGAGCTTCCGCGTAATCCATGTGTGTGCGTGTTTGGTGTAAAAATGTTTACTAATTTTATTTTATCTCTGTTTCTGCTATTGATCTAGAGATACTTATGCCTTAATTGCGCCATGTAAATAAAGACAACAACAATAACGATAACAATAATAACAACAATAAAAATTAATCAATTAAAATAAAAAATATTTCTTTTTAAATCATGTTAAAAATAACTGCTCTTATTATCTAATGTTGGCGCACTATCATATTTTGGAAAAATTCACTGTACATAAAGTGTGTGGCCTTATGGGGAAACCACGAAGCAACATGCAGCAGTCTAATGCCAAAATATTTCCCACCCCTGATCAGAGGCGTCACTCTTGTGATATCGGGGTTCAAATCCCGGTCAGGTCTAATGAGGGTGGTTTTTCCTAAATGATTTCCTACTCTGCGTCCACAAAAATGCGGGTAGATCACCACTAAAATGCTTCCTTCCTCCTCGCTACTATATTAGTTTAATTATCATAGCTGCATATAACCTGAGCATATAGTAAAACACGGTGATAAGAGAGAAATCCTAATCTTAAAAAAAACTAGAAACACATGAAGTCTAAATATAATAATACAATAGTTGCAAAATAAAAGTAGGAACTTAGCTGTCCAGGTTAACATATTTTGCTATAATGCATTCATTATAACATTCATACAATCTATTAAGTGTTAATTTAATGGTCTGGGGTCTGGTCGTTAAGTTTGTTCTATATTTAACTCGGGTATGAACCACCAATATTAAAGCCTTAAAAAAATGACAGTTAAAATTTGAAAAAGGTATTTTATAATATTTTTATATCAAATTTGATATTTTCTCGAATCTCGTCTATAGTTAAAGATTCAAGGGTTTGAAGAATTAATGCCTAAAGTAAGTGGTTCAATGTCTATAACCAATAAATTTAGTATGTTGGATTCACCAATACATTAATAAAAGGTGTCACTAATTAAAATCTTCTCAGCTGGAGCTGAGTCTACTACTGACGACGGAAGATGTCACCTCGAGCGATCTCTTGGAGTTACTCCCGTCAAAGAAGTTGACTCTGAAACTACTTCTGGTTCATAAGGTTGCCAATAGTAGTAGTGTCCTGCGATCTTGGGATATCAACACGGTATATACGACCTCGCGGGGCTTCACCGAGCATGACCTCAAGGTGAAGGTCACACGTCTCTTAGGACAGACGATCAGCCACAGGGTGAGTGAAGCACATTCTCTTACACTGTCAATATTGCCCAAACTAATAAACAAACTATTTAACTCTTTCTCTTTTCAACAATGAGGAGGCCCAATGGATAAATGTTTTTATAATAATGGATATTGATAAAAGTAAAGAAAAAGGAAACATAAACTAATAAGGGCAAATTTAACTTAGAAACCCCACCTAAGGTAAGAGGGAAAATGTAGGAAGAATCCAGTGCACAGAGGGGACAATTTTCTTCTAGCTTCTATAGTAGAAATAAACTCTGATTTTTGTAGGAAGACCACTTTTAACCATCAACATTGATTGAAAGTCACTAAAATTGGAATTTAATAAATATGTCTTATTTTATTTATTAATAATATAAAGTTCAGATAAAAGGTTATTATAAGCATCCAATAATACGTTTTTTATATATTACTGTATAGTTAATTAATATTTCATCATAATCATAATCATCATCATCATGGACAGCTTCCAGCCACTGGCCGGGTCTGTTTGGAACATAAGTCTTTGCAACGTTTCCTCTTCCCCTACCACCTCTCTTCCTTCACAATGACCCAGTCTTCTCCTCTCTCCTCCACACTTATCTGCACCTCTCCCTCGGTCTTACTTTTGACCTCCTTCCACTCTCCTCCTTACTTCAATATCCACATCTTCACTAGTATATTTCCCTCCTCCATTCTCCTCACATGACTGTACAACCTTAGTCGTGCCTTCTCTATCCTGTCCTGTCCTCAGCTATGAGTTTCAGTTTTCAAATAATGGGCTTCCTATGAAAATCATACTATTGTAGTACACACATTTTAATACAAATAGAGCAATATTTCAGCTTTGTTGCCTTAAATCAAACAAAAAATGGATTAGTTTCCGATTCTCTCTTTTTTGTTTATGAGAATGTACCAAGAGAGTTTAATTAACCCAAAGGTTGTTCATTATATCCCACGACAGCTCTGTTTGGAAGCAGATGCCTGGTTCCCCGAGTGGGACCCAGAACGGCTGACAATGCACCTGGTGAAGGGTCAGATGAACGTCGCTTGGGGAGTCGTAGATGACAGCAAGTGCCCTCGAGACTCATCAGGCTTGCGAGTCACTGTCAGGGCAGAATTGTCTGATGAGCAGAGTGTTCTGGGGGACAATAAGTCGTACAGGGCTTGTCATGTGGACTCCTCGGGCAAGGAAGGGCTACTATTAACAGAGGCCTGCAGTTGGGTGGCCCGGGAGATGGCCACCATGCGCAAATATACTGCTAACTTCAGGTACACCAAGGTAGATATGTATCTCTTCGCTGTTGTTTTGATGTGTATACTTAGGGGAGTGGTTAATTTGACAGAGCAGGCGTGTCGATATTGCAGCCAAACCCACGAGTATGTGGATCTTATGACAAACCAACACACTTTGGGACCCCAATTTTATCTTATCATATTTGTAGAAATAAATACACCATTTGGGAATCTGAAACTTGGTCGTTTTTAATTTCATCCATCCCACTTTGTTGATGGTCGAATGGTCTAAGGCATCACTATCACAATAGAGTGGACTACCAATAACAGGACGATCAGGGTTTGAATCCCGGTTGGGTGTACTAGGAGTAGTTTTCCCTAAATGGTTTTTACTATCTTTTCAAACAAATGAGGGTACTCATCTTTTAAATTTACCTTACTCATCTCTAACACTTTAGTTTAAATAGTACACAAGTGTATAGCCCAAATGGGTAGTAAGGCAGTGCTAAAAAAAAACCATCAAATCAAAAACCTTTCCCAGATGGTTAGTTTTTTAACACTTTATAGAAACTTCTGGAATATTCTGGGAATAAATAGAGGATGATTCTGTTTTAAATCTTGATACATTTTTTATTACAAAAAGAAAATTAAGTTGGAGTTATTATTACTTCAAATGGTGGTAATATTGCTTCTTTTTTTTAAATGCAACCCCTTAGTATTTTAAATATACACTGTCAGATATTAAAGATCCAAACCCAACCGGCTGCACTGATGGTGATTAAAATCCTTGCTCTAGGCCAATAACTTAAAATTTATGCTCTTAATTAAGATTTTTTGAAATATATAGTTTTAAGCCACTTATAGTCAATTTTTAAACTACAGTGTAGAGTTAAACAAAAGCTGTAAGCATACAAAAATTTATATTTTAATATGCATATTTGTTGTCTTGGAAAAAGAAACCCCAAGTTAAAACGTAGCCAAATGTTGCTCTTAGCTTCCGGAAGTACTGTTGAGTGCAGGAGACTATTTGATATCCCTGCTGGAAGTGCTGTACCCTGGGGTGACACCAGACAGTTCAGAGTATGGTGTAATGGTTACAGCAGAGTTCCCCATGTCAAGACCAGAAGTGAAACTGACTATGAACAAGCGTCGCACAACGGTCAGCGTTCGACAACCGTGGCTACTCAACACATTATACTCACCAGGACTGGCTCTTGCCACCAGATACAGGATCATAAGTAAGATGTGTACAACACAACTACCACATTAGTTGGGAAAAAAATTAAATCTGGGATAAATATATAAACTCTAGACATTTGGCTTGATATGTTTGTCACTACCCTGTTCCCAAAAGGTGCTTACATGTCAAGATGGGCAATAGAAGGATTTGGGGTAGATCAAATTATTATTATTATTATTATTTAAGTGATTTTGAATGGGTTTTTATTAGAGAAAATGTACAAGTTTGAATGGTTAACATTTAATTAGATTAATGTGATGGAAAATGTCTTAAATTTCTAAATTAAACCATTATGTCAGCAACCCGTGGGTTAAACAAACCTCGTAAGTTCCTGGCCAGAGTCCCTTGTACTTGCTTTTCACTCTCGTCCACCTCTTGGCATGGTGGGCCTGACACTCGATCTGTTCTACTTTTCTTTTTAAACTAAGAAAAGAAGAGAGAAATGTGTTTCTCTCTCAAGGCCTAATCTAACTATCCTTTCAGGTTGGCTTCCTTCACTATCATTTACTTAACATTATTTGATGTTTGATAGAATGAGGTCAAGAGACTGAGTGTGTAGTGAGCTGGTTAATTTAAGAGGTAGCCATTATTTCTTTGTCTAGTAGCAGCAGTGTAAAGTGTGAAATGAGTTCCTTTCATTGTGAAAGCCATATTGTATTTGTTTGTGTGTTTTGAATACAGAAAATAAAACATGGGTATTAATTAGGTAAAAATTGGTTTTCCATGATACATAATTAGTTAGTTGTTTTCTCTAGATTGGTGTATTATGAACTCCACCAACTTAAGAACTTTTGATGAAGCCTTTTTGGAGTTGACAATACCCCTTTGCTACACATTAGCCTCTGCCGACAACTCCAAACAGCCAACGTTTGCAGTTTTTGTGAGAAAAGTAGCAGAAAAAGATGCACTGGTAAGTGAACCAGCATTGTAAATTGAATAATGATATTTTGTGTTTAATTACATTCATTTGTAGGGCTTGAAATCTATAGCAGACATTGTTACTAATGCATTAAGCATTAAAAAATGTTTTAGACATTTTTTACAAGTTTAACTTCGTGACTAAATAGATAATTTTATAAGATGTGTGTATTGCTTTTATTGCATTTTGAAAAAGACAGAATTATTTAATTTACAGGCTGTGAAATTCTACATTGGCAACAACTTTGTAGAGATAATACCAAACAATGAAGGAAAACTGGATATTTTTGTCAACAAAGAACAAATAAAACACGCAGAGCAAAGCTATCAGTATTCAGCTGATCAACAAACATATGATTTCGAGTATGTTTATTTATAGTCACAACTATTTAAACAATATTATCTTTATATTTTAGTGAACTTGACTATGAATGAGTGTGTATGACGCGGTGTAACATATATATTTAAGTTTACTTTACACCATCATCATCATCATCATTCAGTTTCCTGCCTCTGACAGGGTTTGTCTCGAACCTAAGCCTCCCCATTTACCTCTGCCCTCCCACCACTTTTCTTCCTCCACACCAGCCCTCTTCATACTTTCTTCAACCACCTATCCCTGGTTCTTCCTCTTGGCCTCCTGCTCACCACCTCCATTTTGAGCATCCTCCTTTGAATCTCCCCTTCACATGTCCATGCCCCCTCAATCTCGCCTTCTCTATCCTATCCTGTGGGGAGTTGTGTGTTCCTCCTTCACACACACTCACCTTATCCGTCCTTGGCGCTATCATGGACTTAGCAAATTAAAATGAATCTAAAAACATTGTTTAAGTTTATAAAACACACATATCACAAAATGTGTCTTTCTAATAATACTTTAACCCTTTCAAAGCCACATATGCCCCTTTTATCATAAAACAATATATGCGGATAAAAATGATAGAACACTGAAAAATTGCTTCATAAGTAACAGTTTGGAGATTTTCCTTGTAATACCTTGAAAAAAAATACAATATGAAATTTTATATAGGTGAGGCAGTAAATGATTTAATCGGGGATTAAACCCTTAAATCTCTTGGACATTTAAGAATATTTGAGGTTCAAGAATTCGAGAAAATTTCAGATTAGAGACTCAAATCCTTAAAAAAACATATTTTTTCAAATGAAACCTGTTTTATAGCTCTAAAAACTGCCTATTGATGGTTCAGAACCAATTATGATTATAGAATGAACCTAACAACCAGGCCCCAGAACAATAATGTAACACTTAACTGAATTTATGAATGCTATAATGAATGGATTATAAGAAAGAATGTTAATATTTGGTTATATTTATTTTATATTATTCTACTATATTTATATTTACACCTATTTTCATTTTTCCCAAGTTTCGAATTTGACTCTCTAGATTTAATAAATAAATAGTAATATTACTATACTCCTTACATGCCTATCTTATGTTATAGAACATTAGTTTTCTTGAGACTAAAAAACAAGTGTGTTCCAATATAGATTATGGAAGCCAGAAGAAGGTCGTGTGCTCATCAACTCTAGATTGGCCCGTGTTTGGTTGGAGTACAAGGGTCACACTCTTAGCCTCGCTGTACCTGGACTGTACAATGGGATTTTGACAGGACTCTGCGGCGATAGCAATGGCCACGCAGGAAATTACAACCTATCCTATCATACATGTATTAGTGACTGACTGCGTCATAATGTCTTAATTTACAAAGACACAGACTCAGACTAGAATGCATCTGAAAGCTATTATACTAGCTTGTATGAAGGTTTTAGCAATAAATACTAACACAAATAAAAATCTAACAAACAATAGGGGCGAAGCTTCAAATTGGCTTTGAAAAATATATATAAATAGGCTTCGACAATAAAATATTGACGGCTAAAATACTCCATTTATTTATAGTAAATTATTACTATTCTGAGCTGTTATGTACATTAGAAACTAATAATCATCTGAAAAATCTGAAGTTTATTTTAACACCGTGCCTTACAACTTGTTCAGTTTATACACATATGTACTAATTATGCTAATGCGTTAGGGATGAGTAAGGTTGGATTTAGAGGACTTGTACCCACATTTGCATGGAGGTATAGTGGAAAACGATTTAGGGAAAACCACCCTCACAATACCTGACCAGGGTTCGAACCCCTGGTCTCCCTGTCATTGAAAGTCTAGTCTAACTGGATAATGACACCTTATACTATGCTGCCACCAAAGCAGATCCTGAATTAATTGAATTGCATGTTGTGATGATGACTTGACTTATCATATTCAATATGACAAACAATTGCGCAATAACACATTTTAAAGTGATTTTAATGTATAAAGTAATTTAAGTAACCAGAATATAAAATATTTTCAAGCATAAAACCATCAAGAAAAAATATCCACTTTGATTTGGCTTAGAGAATATATCATATATTTGATTTGGGTTCCCTCTGAATTAAAAAAGTTGGTTTAGCTCACCCTTAGTGAACTGTGTGAAGGTACTCTCAAGTAATGTAATGAAGGTGATTGGGAAGGAAAAAAATACATGGCGTCATCCCTCAATCAAGCCTTATCGGCTGAGCAGCCAACTTCATGTGGTCAGCACAACGAACCCTCCCAGCTTTTGATCTCGGTTTTCTAGAGCAAAGCCGCTACTTCTTTTTTCAAGTAGCTCCTCATTTGTCCTAACTAGGATGGGTTAACCCTGTTCCAGACCCACTACTTCACAGAGTGTCTGGAAGAGCCAGGGATTGAACCCAGGACCTCTGGATCAGTAGCCATGAATGCTTACCATTAGAACAAAAAGACGACCTGGTAGGGAAAGAAACCAACCCTAAAAAGATAGGTCAGGGTTTAATAAAAGACACACAATAAACTTCTTTTGATACTCTCTTCATACTTCCATATTCTGAACTTTAGGCCTAATCTAACTATCCTTCCAAGTTGACTTCCTCCCCCTAGCGCTTACATTATCTTACACTGTTTTCATAAATTTCTTTATTAGGAAGTTATTTTGTTTTTATAATAAAATTAGAAGTGTCATTATTTCAAGTGAATGGAAATTACTAAAAAAAAAAAACATGATTGATACATTTAAAGTATTGAAAGGAACAATTTCAATCTTTCCCACCCAACACCTTAAGTCCAAAAGTAGCACGCCTGCCTTCTGATCTTAATGGTCCCGAGTTTGATCCCATGGAGAGGTCGATATTTCTTACAAAATAAAATATTTACCTATTATTTTATAATTTGGGTGTGTTAATATTGACAGTTTCTGCATGATTATTTATAACTAAGGCTCAAATATAACTAGTATTTAACCACACTATTCCAAAGTTGTCATTAAATAATTATGATAGAATTACAGAAAATGAAGTACAAATTAAAATGAAATAAAATCATTAAACATACCTTTACAAATATGTTAATATTTCAATGTAACATGGTATACTAATGTATTACCAGCATACTGCACAAATAATATGAGCAATTTAGTCATAGTATTACTAAGAAAGATCCAAAATGATATGAGTAGTACAGAAATGACATAACTTTACATTTGAAATGTATCTAAATAAACAGTAAATATTTGTACACTTGTGACAACGTGCTTGTTGCTAAAATAGAAATTAGATAATGTAAATGTAACATTTGTACCTATTAATCTATCCCATGAAATTGAAATGTAAATTTTGTGGCAAACTTATTTAAGGAGGTAATAAAACACATTTCAAATAAATTATTTTATTTATTTCAACAGTTAACTAACATTACTTTCCCTTTTACTTCTCAACTCTTGATACAAATAGAGGCTTGGAAAATGATAAAAACATCAGTACCACAATTCAACTAAATAATAATAGAATTAGATATCTTATACACACAAAAATATGGCCTTTTAGGGTAAACTACTTTTCCAGCATATTAAATTAACATCTCTAAATATTTAGTTCAGTGTCGTGGAGTGTTGGGAGGGAAGCAGACCTTGTTAAAACTGTACCTGTGATATGTTCTCACCCACTTGGGCCCTATTTGACCAATCACACGTAGGCTCCACTGTATTCCCCTTGATACCTGACCAATGAGTGTTCTACTGAGGGGTGTAAATAATTCACATGTGCAGTTTGGACTAACTCTGCTTAACCTGGCAAAACTTAACATCACGCCACTGATTTAATTGGATATAGTTGTCATTTAGGTGCTTATGGAAGAACGTGAAGACAAATAATTGTCAAAAACTTATTCACTTATTTTGTATTATAATATTCATATTTTCTTAGGATTTACTAACAAATAATTGGCTGTTGTAAGCTTAATGTGATGTCTTGAGCTTTATATGAGCAACAGAAACTTCGTACTCAGTTCAATGAAATTATTTAAACAAAGTAAATTACATAATTGGCAAACTCACGATTATTTGTGGTTAAAAAGACAGGAGTAGTTTGTTTCATTTTTTTTATGAAGAACCTGAAGGGGTTTAATGGCAATAGTTTGAGAAACTTCTTTAGCTCATTGCATTAAAATGGTAAAATATAATTTGATTTAATTACAAACAGAAAAAATGGATTGATGAAACTTGCCCTTGTCTCAAAAACAATAAGTGGCAAAAAGTAATAGAATGGGAATTAGTTCCTTTACATTCCAAAACTTCTCAAAATATCATGAATGGTAGTGACACAACCCTTTTAAGATGTCTACCATTAAAAAACCCAAACAGACCATAAATCTCATAATTTTTTTAAAATGTAAAGAAATGGCACCAAACAAATGGATTCAATAATCAGTAAAAGGAGGCAATATGACATGGCCTACACACTTAGGCCTACCTGAAAAATGAAGGTCCAAAAGTTGACATCACACCACAGCACTTTTCATGGAAAACTAGCTCCCTTCTACAGCAAAAGAGATTTTAAAAAAATCTTATTTTTAGCACCTTTTTTTCTACCAGTTTGAGTTGTATGCATATATACAAATGTGTTAGGGAAGAAGCAGGTTGAATGTAGAGAATGTGTACCCACATTTGCATGGAGGTAACCATTTAGGAGAAATTACCCTCAGTACACCCGACCAGGACTAGAGCTAGAGCAGCAAGTTGAAGATATTAAAAACCGTTACTGAGAAAGCACCTAAAAAATCATGATATACTTAAATATATAAAAAAAATTTTTTTAAGATCTCTGTAAAGCACTCCATTGACCAAAGGTTTAGCAAGATGTGGAAAAAAAAAAGCCCATTTGTTTGAAATACTACAAATAGGATAAGGTAAAACTATATAAGCAGAATGAATGCATATTTAAATGTTCTTACAAATGGACATATCTGACAGCTAGAAGAAGCTACCATTATCGACTCTTATGTATTCGTATGTAAAGTCATGTGATCTGTAGTTGTCACTTTTGATATATATTATAGTAAAATGTTATCAATATTGACTGCAGAAAAATAAGTTTTTATCTGCTTAAAGGTGTTCCAAATGCTTTTTATATGAAAACCAATATTTCGAAGCTTGAAGTAAAGTTTGAGCAAGCAACCATAGAACAAGTATCAACCTCTAGACATAACCAGACAGTATTTAAGTTTTCTTCTGCTGTGTCAAGAAACTTATGTGATGTGTTTTGTTATTTTAAAATTAGCGTTTGGACATACTTTTTACTGGTAAGTGCCCTTTTATCCTCTTTTAAATATTCATTAAAATAAGATTTCATAAGTACGGTGTTAAACA